>CM053560.1:116367981-116569877 GCA_028646485.1 Cryptoprocta ferox
TTCAGATCACTGAGGAGGGGGGGGATTTGCCAGATCACTGAGGAGGATGGGTGATTCATCAGATCACCAAGGAAGAGGGGGGCTCCTCCAGATCACTAAGGAGGAGGGAGGATTTTCCAGATCACTGAGGAGGAGGGGCGATTCACAAGGTCACTAAGGAGTAGTGGGGGTTCCTCGAGATCACTGAGGAGGAGGGGGGATTCTCCAGATCACCGAGGAGGTAGTGGGTTCCTTCAGGTCACTGGGGAGGTGGGGTTTCCTCCAGATCACTGAAGAAGTAGGAGCTTTCTCCAGATCACTGAAGAGGAGTGGGGGTTCCTCCAGATCACTGGGGAGGAGTGGAGGGCCAATAGGATTAGGTGTATTTAATGAGAGGTAAGGATAGTGTAGAGGATGGTCTCTGGCCTGATCCCCTGGGGGTGCCTGTTCCTGAGATGGAGATGATGACCTAGCTTTCACTTTCTGCTGAAGGGTTTTCTGCAGAACAAAAGTTTTTGTTTTGGCTTTTATTTTGATGAAGGACAGACTGTTATTTTTAATTTTTAGTGTCATGTCTAAGAACTTTTCACCTAGGCCTAAGTCCTAAAGATTTCCTGTGATTTCTTCTAAAATTAGTTAATATTTTTTATAAGTTGTTATGTTTAGGTCAAATTTCAATTTCTTTTTTCTATGGATGTCCCCTTGCTCCAGCAGTACTGCTTAAAAAGATTACTTTGATTATTTTTCCTCCATTGTATTGTATTTCACCTTTGTCAAAATCAGTTGCCTGTACTTGTATAGATCTATTTCTATTTTGTTTTGTTTTCTTAACCCTGTTATACTGATCTCTGTCTATCCTTCTAATACCTCAGTGTTTTGCTCAATTCACACCTAAGCATTTTACTTTGAATGTTTTTATAGTGTCTTTTAATTTCCATTTCTGTATATCCATTGCTAGTACATGGAAATGGGGTTGATTTTTTATGTTGATCTTTATCTCCTGTGACCTTGCTGAATTCATTTAGTTCAAGGAGGTTTCCTGTAGATTCCTTAGGATTTTCTGTGTAGACTGTTCCATTATCTATAATTAGCTTTATTTCTTCTTTTTCAGTCTCTGTGCCTCTAATTTCCTTTCTGCTCCTTACTGGACTTGCTAGATTTTCTAATATTCTGTTTAATAGCAATGGTGAGAGTAGATGTCCTTTCTTGTTCCTGGTCTTAGAGAGAAAGCATTTAGTAGTTGGCCATTAGTTGTGACAGTAGCTGCAGGTTTTTCACAGATGCCCTTAATCAGTTTGAGAAAGTTCCCATGTATCCCTAGTTTGCGGTGTGTTTTAAGCATGAATGTATGTTGGATTCTGTCAGATGTTTTCCTGAGGCAATTGATATGATCACGTGGCTCTAATAGTTAGCCTGTTAATACAGTGGATTATGTTGCTTGATTTTTTGAATATCAAAGTAGCCTTGTATCCTTGGAATAAAACCCTCTTGGTCATGGTGTATAACTCTTTTTATATATCACTAGATTTATATTTACTAATGTTTTGTTGAGGTTTGTTGTGTATCTGTTCATGAGAGTTGCTAGTACTTTTTTGAACTGTCTTTGGTTTTGGTATCAGGGTATGCCTCATAAAATGAGTTGGAATAATATTATTCTTAGTACACATTTCTATGGAGAAATCATGAATTAAATGTCTCACTGTAAAATTTTTTTTAGATATTCTCAATCTAAAATAGTATGTTTATGAGCAGTGCCAAAAGGAGGGGAAAAATACTTCAGAAGACCAAAAAGTAATTAAGTTATGCAAGTATCTTCTTCCATGTTCTAAAATGGCCTGTCCCAGGGAGAAATGTGGACGCCTACATCTGTACTACAGTTTTGCATTAGAAAGTATCTAAACATTTTAGTGCCAGATATCACCTTTGGAGTTTGCCTGACACATGTGTCTTGAATAAGAGGCAAATTATGTAACACTGGTGAATTCCAGAGGGAAATTTTTTTTTTTGTTTTGCAGAGGTGTGGTCGTAGGGAAATACTTGAAATACTGAGTCCCCTCAACTCATATATTTAATATTTAAATCTGGGTCCAAAAAATAGGGCAGTTTGGAGAACAAAAAGGCAAATATAATTTTAACAATTGATGAAAACAGAGTAGCTACACTTCTTGTCGATGGTGGCCAGTCCTGGCTGCCTCTTGCTGACCCTTTGTAATGAAAACTCTTTAGCATTTCCTATGGTGACCAGCAAAGAAAGTTTTAGGAAGGTCAAACTAATTTGTGCTTTCTTTACAGTTGCCAGATGTAGCAAATGGAAATACAGGATGCCCAGTTAAATCTGAATTTCGGATAAATAATGGATCATGTTCTACTTTGTCCCAAATAGTGCATGGGGCATACTTATATAGAACATTCATTATTTATCTGAAATTCAAATTTAAGCAGACGTTCTGTATTTTATCTAGCAACCTTCACTTTTTTCCATATTTATTTCCTGTACTTTGAACCTTGCTCATTTTCATTCAAGATTAAAGCAAAAGAAGTTATAGAAAATGTCAAAATTCTGTAGCAGTTGTTCTATTTAATATAGGACAGCTATCTTTTCCTGGCAGGTGAACATGATGGCAGACCTTGTGTAATATTTGTTTATTTTTTCTCTTACGGGAGCCTGTGGCAGGGTGTTCAGCCCCTTCGGGTGCGGGTTTGTGCCTTGCACCCCCGGTGCCCACTCACACTGTCTATTTGCAGTGATCTCACTTCATTCGTCTTGCCAGTGTCTAATTATTCAGAAAGCTTCTTACTCATCCCCACTTTCACACCTCGGTCCTATTTGCAATTACCCTTTTAGAATGCTGCCTAAATTAGTGTCCACACACTACAGATACATAATATTTTTTACATACTTCCTGAGTCAGGTATATAAGTAGAAACAGAGCTTATCCATTGCATGCTTTACTTAAATGATCCACCATGGCAAGCTTGGTTCTGACAGTATCTGTAGTGCCTGGATTAGATGATTTGCCTAAAGAAGATACAATAGAATTTCTCTGTCAACACCCTGAGGTTTTAGATATCAACAAGAGGTGGCCTCCTGGGGAGAGAGCTTAAAGAGGTCATCCTGCTGGCTCTCTTTACCGCAGGGCTGGTCCCTAGGGCCCCATGCACGGTCCCGTTCCACTTTCATTCAGTTCCAGGCAGCTGACAAAACCACACTATGAACTTGAGAATTACTTTGTTATAAGCAATGTTCTTATATCTGTTAGAATTTGTTTCAACCCCGAGGAAGGAAATGCCCCTGACTTTTGTTTGTATTTCCGGCTGGTTTTGGGACACTTGTTAGAACTATCACTGTGGCAAAAACAATGCTAAAGAGTATTTCTCCTGTAAAGTCCAAATGCCCTTTAATGTCAAGTCATTAAAAAACCTGATAGGTGGTTTACCAGCAGCTAAAATGAAGGCCTTCCATGGCCTTCTTGTTTCATTTGTAACTCCACAAGAATGTGGGGCTCTGAATGGCGATGAGTCCGGGAGCACTTTCCAAAAGCAAAGTGCCAGTTTCTAGGGTCATTCTCTTCATGCCATGTGAAAACTGAACTCGCTATTACCAAGTTTGCAATCAACTCTCAGATTTCTACAATTTCCAACTAAATTCACTTAGAATACAGATTAAAATAACTCTTTGCGATGGGCTCTTTTATTCACTCAAAATATAGAAGAAATAGGATAATTATTACTAATATCTCTGAAATTTTGAGGATATTTAATCTGGCCCAGTTCTAAAAGTGTCAAAAAATTGTAAGTATAACATTTTTGTGTTGACTTAAATATGTTTTATTGGTAAATTTACATAAGTATATTTTTGCTAAGAATTGTTTTTTAGTGTACAGAGTAGATGTTTTCCTACAATTTTGATATCATATGAAGGAAAAAAAATGTTGCTGTTCTATTCAGTGTTTGAGAATGTTTCTGCAGCCATTAAAACCTGAATAAAGATTTTTACAAGTGAAAATTGTTTCTTTTGTAAATATCTTCTGTTTCTTAACTTTAATACTTAAACATAATGAAATCTCCTTGGTTTCTTTATAATTCTTTTAATGTTTATTTATTTTTGAGAGAGAAAGAAAGTGGGGGAGGAGCAGAGAGAGAGGATAGAGAGAAGAGAGAGAATCCCAAGCAGGCTCTACACTGTCAGTGGAGAGCCCAGTGCAGGGCTCGAACTCATGAACTGTGAGATCACGACCTGGGTCAAAATCAAGAGTCATCCATTTAACCAACTGAGCCATCAGGCACCCCAAAATCTCCTTGGTTTCTAATAACTAGGAGTTATATGCACACTTGCATCAAATACATGCAGTATTGGCCATACTGTGGGCAGATATACAAGACAACCTAACACAGGCATTTTGAGGAGACAGGGCCCCTGTTTTAATCACCCAAGACTTGTCTGCCTCTGTTCCTAACTATAAGGCTTGGTGCTCTGCTAGGAAATCATACTGTAAAATATGCCCTCTATTTTTTCTCTGGGAAAGAAGCATGGAATTGCTTCTTTCTTTAAAAAGTATGCAGAATGTCACCTCACATCTATTAGGATGGCTACTATCAAAAAGAAAGAAAATAAAAGTAGGCAGGGAGGGAGGAAAGCATGAAGGAAGGGAGGAAGGGAAGAGGGGAGGGAAGGGTGGTGGGGAGAGGAGAGGAGAAATGTTGGCCAGGGGGATATGGAGAAATTGGAACCCTTGTGCTTTGCTGGTGGGAATATAAAATGGTACAACTGCTATAGAATACAGTATTGTGGTTCCTCAAAAAAATTAGAAAAAGAATTTATCACCCGATTTAGGAAACCTCCTTCTGGGTATGTACCCAAAAGAGGTAAAAGCAGGGACTCCAAAAGGTATTTGTATACCCATATTCATAGCATTATTCAGAGTAGCTGAAGAGGGGAAATAGCCCAGCTGTCCACTGAGAGGTGAACATATAAACACAATGTGGTATATACATCAGATGGAATATTAGACTTAAAAAGGAAAGGGGGGGGGCGCCTGGGTGGCTCAGTCGGTTGAGCATCTGGCTTTGGCTCAGGTCATGATCTCGCGGTTCGTGGGTTCAAGCCCCACGTCAGGCTCTGTGCTGACAGCTCAGAGCCTGAGCCTGTCTTCAGATTCTGTGTCTCCCTCTCTCTCTGACCCTCCCCTCCTCACTCTGTCTCTCTCTCTCTCAAAAATAAATAAAACATTAAAAAAATTAAAAAAAAAGGAAAGGAATTTTGATATGTGTTACAACATGAATGAACTTTAGGACATCATGATGAGTGAAATAAGCCAGTAACCACAGGACAAATACTATCAGATTTCATGCAATGAGATACCTAGAGTAGTCAAATCGTAGAGATAGAGAGTAGAATGGTGGGGGCACCTGGGTGGCTCAGTCAGTTAAGCTTTTGATTTTGGCTCAGGTCATGTTCGGCTCACAGTTTGTGAATTTGAGCCCTTCATTGGGCTCTGCACTGACAGCGTGGAGCATGCTTGGAATTCTCTCTCTCCCCACTCTCTGCCCCTATGCTGCTCACACATACAGACTTTCCCTCAAAATAAATAAACTTTGAATTTTTTTTGAAAGGAAAAATAAAGTAGAATGGTGAGTGCCAGGGGGTGGGAGAGGGGGTAATGGGGTGTTAGTGTTTAATGAGTGCAGTTTCAGTTTGGGAAGACAGAAAAATTCTGGACATGGACGGTGGTAATGGTCGCATGGCAGTATGAATGTACTTAATGCCACTGAAATGTACACTTAAAGATGGTCAAAATGCTAAATTTTATGTTATGTGTATTCTACCAGACTTTCAAAAGAGTATCCAGGATGTGTGCCTATCTGGAGAGCTAGGGATCATCATTCCTTTCTGTGGATTACACATGACACCCTTGAGCCTTTTAGGTTCTATTTCAGGTTTCTATACTGTGAGCCTCCATTGATTTGTCCTGGCTTCCCATCGCTCTGCATTGGTGTGGCCAAGGATGTGCCAGGATGAAGGAAATACCTCTAGTTCAGGCTGCAGGGACGGGGTTCTCAGCCTACAAGCCCAACTATTTCTTTCTTTATTTTTTTAATTAAAATGAAATGCAGCAAATTTGAGTGTATTTATAGATTAGTCTTGACAAATGTATGCATCTCTGTAATCCATATCATTATCAAGATATGGAATATTAACATTACACCAGAAAGCTCTCTACTGCCCTGTCTCCATTCCCAGGCAATCACTTTTTTTGATTTCTCTATCAGAGATTAATCTTGCCTGTTCTAGAACTTCGTATAAAAGGAATCAGGCAGTAGGTACTCCTCTCCGCTCAGCTTAATGTTTCTGTGATTCATCCATGTTGTTGCTTTTTATTGGTGGCTTGTTCCTTTTCATTGCTGTGTATATTCCATTGTTTCACCGTGCTAGGGGCTGTTTGGCTACTTTCTTGTTGCTGAACTGCTGGGCTGTTTCCAGTTTGGGGCTGTTTTGAATAAGGCTGCTGTGAACATTTTGATACAAGGCTTTTTGTGGACAGCTGCTTCTATTTCTCCTTGGTTAATACCTAGGAGTGAAATTACCAGGTCATAGAGCAGGTTTCTAAAAGACCACCAGACCATGCTGTATTCCCACCCAGAAGGTGTGAGGTTTCTGGTTGCTCTGCATCCTTGCCAGCGTGTGATATTGTTATCCTTATTTCCTTTAAGACATTCCAGTAGGAATGTAGTGGTGTATCACTATGGTTTTAATTTGTATTTCCTTGGTACCTAGTGATGTTGAAGTGTCCAGGTCTTTTAATCATTTTTTACTACATTGTTTGTCTTTTTATTATTGAGTTGTAGTTATGACTTTTGACAGGCAGAATTTTAACATTTTTATGAAGTTAGCATTATTTATGTTTATTGCTTTGTGTGTCCTAAAAAGAGTTTTGCCTACCCCAAGCTATGAACTATATTTCTTCTTGAAGTTTTCTAGAGGTGTGTGATTCATCTTGATTAATTGTTATGTATGGGGTGAGGTGGGGGTTCAGGGCTATTTTTTTTCTCTTTGGAGATCCGTTTTTTTTTAATTTTTTATGTTTATTATTGAGACAGAACAGAGCATGAGTGGGGGAGGGGCAAAGAGTGAGGGAGACATAGAATCTGAAGCCGGCTCCAGGCGCCAAGCTGTCAGCACAGAGCCCGATGCAGGGCTCGAACCCACGAACCATGAGGTCATGATCTGAGCCGAAGTCGGACACTTAACCGACTGAGCCACTCAGGCGCCCCAGGAGATCCGGTTTTTCTAACACCATTTGTAGAAAAGACTGTCCTACACGCGCTGAGTATAATGCTGCCTCTGTCTAAAGTCAAATGGTCAGATAAGTTAGGATCTGCGTTCTTTGTTCTCTTGCATTGATTAATTTGTGTATCATTATGCCCATATCACACCACCTTGATTATTGCATCTTTATGGTAACAGCCTACACTTTTACCCATCACATTTTTGTGGCTTTGCTCCAGTGCAATACAGTAGACAATATTAACATTGTTCGTTCACATTCACTTTCCTATGTGTAAAATGGCGATGATATACCTGAGTGAAGATGATGACTATGTGAATTACCTGCAGTGACATCTGACACAGTGCCCACACAGGACATGTTCCATAAATGTTTATCTCCCCATCTTATTCTGTAAGTGGCTCACATCTTTGTGTACCCTCACCACATCTCTGACCTATGGTTGGGAGGCCAGGGAAGGAGCAACAGGATGTAATGATTTTAATTATGATCTTTGATACTGTGGCCAAGGTAAAAACTAACCTACAGTCTATTTAATTTCAGTGTTGACATTGGCTAGTTAATTTTGCAGTTTTCTCCAGTCTTTCAAAATTTATTCTCTGGTCTCAGTTTTCTCATATGTAAAATGAAGAGAATACTCCCAACCTAACTGTCAGACACATTTGCATTAAGACATATGAAAGCACTTTGTAGGATATAAAACATTGTAAGAGCATAAGATGACATCTTCCCCATTGCCCCTCCCTTGGGACTGAAACATTCAGAGGGCAGGGGATACTTTTTTTTCCAGTTTGTGGATGTGACTCAGATATGAGGGTTCACATCATTAATTTGGCACCTATATCATTTTTTTCATTGTCTTTAAAGTAATTGCTTCTATCAGGATTTTCTCAAGGACCATAGATAACAGAACATATTTGAGTCCCTGCTAGTATTTGTTGTCACACTTTATGAACATCACATTTGAAATCATTTACTAGAATTGTTTATAGACTCAAAGAACTGTTGCCTTTTTGGAGATGTTGACTTAAGACACAAAGCAAGGCAGGTCTGAACAAAAGTAGCAACTATGGAATGTAGACACTCAGACTTAAGTAAGCAGCAGATGTTGGTGATGTGACTGTCCCCTCTCAAGCCATCCATGCCTCTTGGGACATGTCTGGAAAATCCCTTAATCTCTTAAGCAAGAAGGAGAGTGAGAGCCCCAGGCAGGGGGCAGGGTGGGTGGGGGAAGAATGAAAAGAAGGTCGGGAAGTGGCTCCCTCAGGAAAGAGGAACCTTTTTGCACTGCTGGTAGGAATGCAAACTGGTGCAGCCACTCTGGAAAACAGTATGGAGGTTCCTTAAAAAATTAAAAATTGAACTACCCTATGACCCAACAATTGCACTACTATGTATTTCTCTAAAGGATACAGGAGTTCTGACTCGAAGGGGCGCATGCACCCCAATGTTTATAGCAGCACTATTAACAATAGCCAAAGTATGGGAAGAGCCCAAATGTCCATCGACTGATGAATAGAAAAGGAGATGTGGTATATATATATACAATGGAATATTAGTGACCAAAAAGAATGAAATCTTGCAACAATGTGGATGTAACTAGAGTGTACTATGCTAAGTGAAATAAGTCAGAGAAAGACAAATATATGATTTCACTCATATGTGGAATTTAAGAAACAAAACAGATGAACATAAGGGAAGTGAAGCAAAAATAATGTAAAGTCAGAGAGAGAGACAGACCATAAGAGACTCTTAAATACAGAGAACACACTGAGGGTTCTCCTACTGGGGTGGGAGTAGGGGCATTGGGTGGGAGGATGGGCTAAATGGGCAAAAGGCATTATGGAGGACACTTGTTGAGATGAGCATTGGGTGTTATATGTTAAGTGATGAATAACTAAATTCTATTCCTGAAATTATTGTTACACTATATGTTAACTAACTTGGATTTAAATTATAAAAATAAAAAGTCAATCTATGTCACTAACATTAGCAGATACTCACCTGTGGATCAGATTATTAAAATAAAGCACCTCATTTCAAAATTGAAAAAAAAAAAGAAGTAAAGAAGTAAAGAACTGATGGTATACACACACACACACACACACACACGCACACACACACACAGGAATATTACTCAGCCATAAAAAAAATGAAATCTTGCCATCTGCAAAGATGTGGATGGAGCTCAAGGGTATTATGCTAAGTGAAATAAGTCAGAGAAGGACAAATACTATATGATTTCACTCATGTGTGGAATTTAAGAAACAAAAGAACATGGGGGAAAAAAAGAGAGGAAAACCAAGAAACATACTCTCAACTATAGAGAACAAACTGATGGTTACCAGAGGGGAAGTGGGTGGGAAATGGGTGATGAGGATTAAGGAGTGCATTTGTGATGAGCACTAGGTGTTATATAGAAGTGTTGAATCACTATATTGTACACCTGAAACTAATATTACCCTGTATGTTAACTAACTGGAATTTAAGTAAAAACTTAGAAAAAAAATAAGTGGCCCCCTGGAGGCAGAGATTGTTTGGGGTCACTTTGAGCCCTGGGCAGTGGCTCTGAGGACTGTTTACGAGACTTTTAGGTTAAGTGTGTCTGAATCTCAGTCAACAAATGCAGGTGTCAAGGAACATCCCTTCTCATTTACTGTAAGTCTGTTTAGATTCTGATCCTGAGTTTCCATTTCGCCAGGCTGACAATCCCTGTGCCACAGTCGTTTTGGGAGTCCTCTGCTTCCCTGGCTTGTGCTAGAGGTAGGATATTTGGAACTAAAAGAAGGTGGTCTGCACGAGGGAGTGGCTACCTTCAGGCCAGTGGTCACTGGTCCACACAGATGAACTTTGAGGTGTCCAGGCTTCTGCTACCTAATGCTTACAGATATGTGTAAATGGTGAAGGTCAGGAATGTCTGCCATGTTTATGGTGATAGCCTGACTTCTAGTGTCCTCCTGTCATTCCATGGTGGTCACCACTCCCCGCAGTTGTCACCCTGCAGTAGGGAGAGGCCTATGGAATCAATAGTGGAGACTGCAGACACCTTCCTTCATCTACTCAGGGTGTAATTTCCAGAACAAAGCTGGCATGGATGAAGGATAAAATGTTTGAAGGCTCCCTGTGTGGAACCTTTCTCTTACTTTATTGATTGTGCCAGGCCAAGTCTGAGCCAGAGAACTTTCTGGAGCTGCAGGAAGTGCAAATGCATCAGCCAGCTCTGCCCCAAACTGGAGGAGGCGGGGATTTTGTGCCTCTAGACTGACTTGCAGCCTCTCCTGCTATTGTCTTCCAGTTTGCTGTCTTGGTGGTCATGCCCTGCTCTCCACTGTTAGTCTCCTTGATTTTCTTCATCTGGGTTATTTGTTGGTACAGTCATTTACTCATTTCACAGATATTTACTGAGCATATACTGTGGACCAGGGAATCCAGTGCAGGAGTGAATGAGCACTTTCTCCTGCTCAGATGCAGCCAGTTTAATGCCACTAGACATCTAGAGACATGGCATTGAAGAAGGGACCATGCCCTCCTACATTTGTATTGTACACAATCTAGCTCCTGGCTTAGGGACCCACACAAGGTGAACAGGTAAGAGAGAGGTATGGGAAGTAGCAATGAAAAATCTCCACCCAGAGGGCACATGGCAATACATGCATTGTTTTTATCCAGCCCTACCCTTGCAGTCTGAAAACCCAAGGAGACAGGCTCCCAGGATGAAAGAAAATGCAGATGGGTGTGAAAATATTCCAGACTTACCCTTTCTCCAACACTCTTTCTCCCTATAATAGTTGATCTCATGCAGAGATGATGAAGGATTACAAAAGAACTAGCTGAAGGGAGTTAAGAACACATTTATCTTGATGAACACTGAGAAAGGTATAGAATTGTTGAATCATTATAATGTGCATCTGAAATTAATATAATTCTGCATGTTAATCATATTTGAGGAAAAAATAATAAATAAATAAGAGCAGCATACAGAAAAACCAGAAAATAAAGAAAGTA
Source organism: Cryptoprocta ferox (assembly GCA_028646485.1). Taxonomy (NCBI): domain Eukaryota; kingdom Metazoa; phylum Chordata; class Mammalia; order Carnivora; family Eupleridae; genus Cryptoprocta; species Cryptoprocta ferox. Next base: position 116,379,252 of record CM053560.1, read on the forward strand.
AAAGAAAAATATAAGCAAAAGTCTTAGGGAAAAAAATGCAGATGGTTCAGAGATCAGCTTAGGAATTTAGAAAAGTAAGTTCTCAGACTCTTGAAGAAAATGCTGGCAACATGATCTCTGAAGCATAATTTGAGCATAGAAGATTCAGAGAAATGAGTGAGACAGAAGAAATCAAGGCCAAAGCTGGCAGAATGCACAAGGGGGAAAAAAAGCAGATGAGAAAAAAAAGTAAAAATGATACCAACACAAAGACTAATTGAGAAGCCACAAAATAGGAAGCCTCATTGAAAAACAACCATCGAGGACAGCCCACAGGAAACTACACAAAAGGAAGCCAGTATCACCAAAATTTGGTTTCTCTAACAAAGACTTTTAGAAAAGGGAAAAAAATTAGTATATGGTTAAAGAAAACTCTGTAAATATTCACACCAGACTTGACCCCACCATTCAAAATGAATTGTGGCATTTAGGTAGGCATTGAAAAGAATGACCAAAACTGGATTCCTGTCTTACACAACATACACAAAAATCAACTCAAAGTAGATTAAAAACTTGAATGTTAACACGTAAAAACCATAGAACAGCTGGAAGAAAACATAGGGTATAAACTCCTTGACATTGGTCTTAGCAATGATTTTTTTGGATTTGACACAAAAAGAAAGTCAATAAAAGAAAAATAAACAAGTGGGACTACATCACTGAACACTTCTGCACAGCAAAAGAAACCATTAAGAAAATGTAAAGGGAATCTGTGGAATGGCAGAAAATATTTGCAAATCATATATCTGATAAGGAGTTAATATCCAAAATATGTAATGCACAAATCAATAGCAAAAAACAACCAACCAATTAAAAATGGGCAAAAGAATAAGACATTTTTCCAAAGAAATTATACAGATAGTTAACAGACACATGAAAAGGAGCCCAACATCACTAATCATTAGGGAAATGCAAATCAAAACCACAATGAGATATCATCTCACACCTGTTAGAATGGCTATCATCAAAAAGACCAGAGATTAAGTTTGGGCAAAGATCGTAGAGAAGAGGCACCGCTCATATACTCTTGGTGCGAATGCAAACTGGTGCAGCCACTATGGAAAACAGTATGGAGGTTCCTCAAAAAATTACAAATAGGGGCACCTGGGTGGCTCAGTCAGTTAAGCATCTGACTCTGGAGTTTGGCCCAGGTCACAATCTCACAATTTGTGAGATCAAGCCCCACATTGGGCTCTGCACTGACACTGCGGAGCCTGCTTGGGATTCTCACTCCTTCTGTCTGCATCCCCCCCCAAATATAAACCTTTTTTTTTTAATCAAAAATACAGGGGGTGCCTGGGTGGCTCAGTCAGTTAAGCCTCTGACTTCAGCTCAGGTCATGATCTCGTAGTCCGTGAGTTCAAGCCCCACGTTGGGTTCTGTGCTGACAGCTCAGAGCCTGGAATCTGCTTTAGATTCTGTGTCTCCCTCTCTCTCTGACCCTCCCCCACTTGTACTGTGTCTCTCTCTCACATTTGCTCTCTTTCAGAAACAAATAATACTTTAAAAATTTTTTAAATTAAAAATATAACCATCACAGGATTCAGCAATCACATGTCTGGGTATATATGCAAAGGAAATGGAAACAGGATCTGGGAGAGATATCTGCACTTCCCTGTTCACTGCAGCATTATTCACAGTATCCAAGATGTGGACACAACCTAAGTGTCTGTCAACAGATTAATGGATAAAGAAGATGTGAAATATATGCATGTATCTACAATATATTATTATTCTGCCACGAGAAAGAGGGCAATCCTGCTGTTTGCAACAACATGGATGACCTTGGAGTACATTATGCTAAATGAAATAAGTCAGACAAAGACAGATATTGCATAGCATTACTTACATATGGAATCTTAAAAAAAAAAAGTCAAACTCATAGGAACAGAAAGTAGAAATGTGGTTGCCAGGGACTGGGTGGGTGGAAGAAAATAGGGAAGATTGGAAAAAGGAGAAAGGAAAAACAAAAGACTGACCAATACTGAGTCATAGTGATGTTCTTGATTTCCTTGGTGCTCTTCACCTGGTATTGAGGCAGAAAAGGTAAGGGACATAGGTGGTGTGGAACTCTGGTTCTGCCTCTCCCAAGCTACATTTTATGAAAGAATACTGATGGATTCTCAGTGGACCAATGGATATCCCAGTAATTTCTTATTTAGCTAAACTGCCATAAGAGTAAAGACAAGACAATGGACCTATATTCCCAAGTGTGCCAGAAATCAGAGCACTTAGCTCCTCTGAGCCCTTTGAATAAGGGTTTTGAATAAAACTATTAAATGTCGAATCCAGTCAAAATAGAAGTGAATAAAATTACGGAGCTTGGTATAAGATGGGTGGTGAACTTGAAATCTGTTTAAATATAAAAAAATAGTGGCCATCTCTGTAAAATGATATAAAGCTTACAAGTAGTAATATAACTTAGGAAAATCATTGGGTGGGAGAAGGGAGGGGCCATGCAAGTATATCATGTCCTTTGTCTTAGGAGAAGAGTGAACAGTCACTAACTTGAAAGTGCTATTTTAAAAAATGAGGCTATAACTTCAGAGTTTTTCACAATATTTGTGTTACCTTTAGAAGAGTCTTTTGGGAAGCCATCTCTCATAGTGAAGAAACATTATTTCTCTGAACTTTAGGAATTCTGTTTTGCTGTCACATCATCTTTCCTCCTCCTCCTCCTCCTCCTTCTCCTCCTTCTTCTTTTTTGTCATTAATGAAAAATTCTACCTACCGGAATCTCAGTGTGCTCTGGGGATTGGGTATACCTGGTGAGCTAGCATTTGTGAACAAGTGGAGTGTTGCTATGGAGATGGAACAGGTGAAGTGATGGGGAATCAGAGGTGAGATGCTAAGGCAGGCCTCTCTGAGGAGATGCTTAGGTAAGGTCCAGATTCTGAGCCAGAGCCAGCCAGGTTAGGGAGCACACTGCAGTATCCTGAGCAAGAAGAGTCCTCTTCCAGAAACAGAACAAACGCCTTGTTTTGGAGCCCTGCTTTGTTGATACTCCAGCAGATGGCCTGCCTCTTGCAAAGTCCTGTTCCTCCTGCAGTCTTCATATCTTGGACTAGGTCTTAGGTTTTGCCTACTCAGCAAGCTTGTGGAACTGTCTGGAAGATGCTCAATGAATATGTAAAGATAGATGAACAAATGAACAAATCAATGAGTGGATTCTTTGAGAGTGTCAGATTAATGGCATATCACAATTAATGGTATTAGCTGCCTTTTTATGTTAAATTGAGTATTTTTAAAGTAGATTGCCTTTGGAAACATTTTATAGCCTGTGATTTAGGCTGCTAGTGACCGCCCATGACCAGCCAGTTTGATATTCTGGCATCTTATATGTGGACCACATGAATTTGCCTTCTAAGAGTTTTAGGTTCTAAGATACATGTGCAGTCAGAAAAATTAAATTCATGGCTAAGATCCTCATCTGTATTTATTTGAGAAGAAAGTAAGTTGAGATGTTTTCTATCAGGTTCAGGAGGCCCTTCTGGAAGCAACACCTTTGCTAACTTCATGCTTACCTCTTCTTTGCCATATGGATATTGAAATCACAAATATGATCACTCTTGGAAGCAGGATAATAAATCATTTTAGCTCCTGTAAGATAAATGTATATTTTCTGCTTGGTGGGAATTTGACAAATATATGGATTTTTTATTTTGTTTAAATTAGCTGTGATTTACTGGTTTTATGTGGAATCCTCTAAGTCTAACCCCTGTGAGGGAGGGGGCAAAGATGGTCCCCACCCTAGAGGCCCAGTTTAGTAAGATTAGCAGGAGGTAGCTGACACAGAGGTGTGGGGAGAGATCCCAGGAGTGGGGCTCTGTGTACAAGTTACTTTTTGTCTTTAAAACACAGACTGGAGCGTCCTTTGAACCAGTGTTTTTCAACATGAAATCTCTACCCTGTCAGCCAAGATTTTTGTCTCATTTCACTTTCTGTAGTTTATATATGAAACAATAGGTATTTCAGAATTTCCATACAGAAGATTTACAAAATTGAGTTTTCTCTTGACTGGTTATAGTTTATGGAGACTTCAGCAGCTTCCATTAGGGCTCTAGTCTCTCCACTACCTTGGCATCCCATATGCAACTTTACATTTCCTGGACACTTGTGTGACTGCATTGTCCCCGAGATCTGCCTCTTTGGTCCTGAAGGCCTGCTTTTCCTTTCTGAGTGATGGGATTGGCCCAGCCGGTAGAGCATGGGCACTACTCCTAAAAGAGCCAGTGGGCCTCCTGGATTTAAGATCAAGTCTCTTCTAACTCTGTGATTCCTGATCTTTGTTAGTTCAGGCAACTGACACAGTGTTGTGTTTAAACACAGTTTTCCATGAATCTCTTTGCAAGTGAAAAGAAGCTTGTCTGCTTGTTTGTGATGCTCATTCACTATTCACAGAGAGCCTGGGAAGCTAGTCCAGACATGAGCCAGCATTTGAATCCCAGTTCCTCATGGCACCTGCTTTGTGACCTGACCCTCAGAGCCTCCTTTTTCTCACCTCTAAACTGTACACACTAGTCATATTTCTTGTTTTCTTTGTTGTTGCTTCTTTATCCTTTGGCCAGAATATACCTGAAACTGGACAGCACTGGAAAGCAGGTCCCTGGGGTCCTGAGGAATCTGCATCAGATACACCTGGGTCTCAAGACAATGCTGGCCCAAGTAGGCAGTGCTGTGGGGAGCCCAAGGCTGTGTCTCCTCAACACAGATCCTTTTCTTGCTGTGTGTCTGTCATTCTTTCTCCATGCTGGCTGGCTTCCTTCTGAGTTTATGCATCTACACGGGGGCATGTGGCCACCAGCAGCCCCCTCCCTTCAGAGAGCTAACTCCTATGACTCCAAAAGCACTTTCAACTAAAGGAAAAAAAGATAGGTAAATTGGATCACATGAAAATTAAAAACCTTTGTGCCACAGACAATACCTTCAAGGAGGCAAAAGGACAACTCACAAAATGGGCAAAAATGTTTGCAAAATCATATCTGATGAAAGACTCCTATCTAGAATATATAAAGAATGCTTACAACTCAATAATAAAAAGACAAATAAATAATAGCCCAATTAAAAAATAGACAAAAAAACCTGAATAGTCTTTTCTCTAGAGAAGATATACAAATGACCAATAAGTACATGAAAAGATGCTCAACATATTAGTCATTAGGGAAATGCAAATCAAAACCACAATGAGATATCACTTCACCCACTAGGATGTCTAGAACCAAAAAAACAAGCAAACAAAAAAAGAGACAAGTGTTGGTGAGGAGGTGGAGAAATTGGAACCGTTGTATATTGCTGGTGGGAATAGAAAATGGTGCAACCTCTTTGAAAAACAGTTTGGCAGTTCCTCAAAATGTTAAATATAGAACTTGCATATGAACCAGCAATTCCACTCCTAGGTATATACCGAAGAGAATTAAAAAAATGTCCGTCCCCACAAAAACTTGTACATGAATGTTCATTAGCATTTTTTATAATAACCAAAAAGTAGAACCAACCTAAATACCCACCAACTGATGAATGGATAAATAAAATATAGTATACAATGGTCTACTGTATTTTGTGGTATATGACAGAGTATTATGCAGCAATTAAAAAATGAAGTACCAATACATGCTACAACATGAATGACCCTTGAAGATGTTATACGGAGTGAGAGAAGCCAGTCACAAAAGACCACATATTTTTTAAAAATTTATTTTACTTATTTATTTTGAGAGAGCAGGCATGTGCATGTGCACACGCAAGCAGGGGAGGGTCAGGGAGAGACAGATAGACTCTCAAGCAGGCTCCACACTATCAGTGCCGAGCCTGATGTGGGGCTCAAACTCACAAACTGTAAGACCATGACCTGAGCCAAAAATCAAGAATCAGATACTTAACTGACTGAGCCATCCAAGTGCCCCAAAAGATCACATATGTTGAATCCATTCTTATCAAATATCCAGAATAGGTAAACTAGAGTAGGTTAGTGGTTGTCTAGACCTTGGGAACTGGAGAGAATGGCAAGTGGTTCCCAGGAGGTGCAGAGTTTCTGTTAGAGGAACAAAAATGTTCTAGAATTAGATTATGGTGATGGTTGGATATACTAAAAATCACTGACTTATAACATTAGATAGGTGAATTGTATGGTCAGTGAATTATATCTTAATGCTCATTAAAAATTTTTAAATTTAAAAATAAAAAGAATCTTTATTAAATCCTGATTCCAAATTCCTGGGAAAGGACCCTAATCTAGTTTGTAGGGAGCCAACTCCTGGCCCCAGAATTGAGTTCTGTTGTAAGAACATGGATACCACGTGCCTGTGTTCCACTACCTGGCCACTCAGAGAGGCAGAGGGCTATGTAGAGAGAAGAGTGTGTCCGTGCATGAAGACAACAATAATGTCTGCCTCATGGAGTGATACTAAGAGGAAAATAAATAACTACATGTGAGTAATTGAGTACAGAGCCCGGCATACCGTTCATGCTGACTACAATGGCCACACTAGTGTCATACTGCTCTTGGAAGAATGACAAGACATAGTGCACAAATCAAAGCTCAAAAACTAGTTGAGTAATGAACTTAACCTCAAGGAACCTGGAGATAAAGCCAAAAATGAAAAGGATCTTTAATTGGTATACCCAATTGCTTGCTTGCCTGAGAACTGTTACAGGTGTCTGTCTATATTATACTGTCATTAACTTTCCCTTGTTGCTGCCTATGCTATTATATATTAAGGGGCTGCCAAAGGAAGTGGATATCAAGACTGTTTGAGGGCAGAGTCAGACAGGAGTGAGCTTTCTATGACTCTTTGTATCTGACACTCAGAGTAAGAGCCTTATTCAACTTTTTGAGTTTCATCGTCTACTGTGTGAATGGTTCCTACTTCATGGCATTGAAGTAATGAAAGGAGAGCAGATATTTAAAACACCTGGATAGGGGCACTCAGTTTGTGAAGCATCTGTTGATCTCAGCTCAGGTCTTGATCTCAGTCCACACTGGGCTCTGCGCTAGGCATGAAGCCTACTTAAAAATAAGTAAGTAAGCAAATAAATAAGTAAATAGATAGAAATAAATAAGAAAAATAAAAATTAAAAATAAAACACCTGAGTACCTAACAGTCACAAAGCCATAAACACTGTGATTATTAAGCTTATAATCTTATCTTAATAATCACAGTGTGTGCTAGTAATATGTAAATAGTTTATACACTATATAAGTAATATAAATTTATATGAAAATTAAGTTTTTGAATTATGCGCAGAATGTCCAACCACCTTTTTTAAAGAAGTTCATGTTTTAATTTTTTTACCTTTTATTCATTTTTGAAAGAGACCGAGCATGAATGGGGGAAGGGCAGAGAGAGACAGAGACATAGAATCTGAAGCAGGCTCCAGGCACCCCCTGACTACCTTTTTAAAAAGAGTATGCAAATAAAATCAATCGAAATTCCAAAGTTCCAGACTTCCAAACAACTACTGTTGATGTCCACCTGAAGAGATTTTATTTATTTATTTATTGGTATACAAAAGTATGGATCAGACTAGTCATACTTTTCCTTTTCCCTGAACATTTGCTCAGTGTCCTTCGCAGCTATTAAATGCAGGTTAATATCATCGTTTTTGGTTTTCTTTTTTTAATGTTTTTTTTGAGAGTGAAAGTCAGAGACAGAGCATGAGCTGGGGAGGGACAGAGAGAGAGGCAGACACAGAATCTGAAGCAGGCTCCAGGCTCCGAGCCATCAGCACAGAGCTTGATGCAGGGCTTGAACTCACAAACTGTGAGCACATGACCTGAGCCAAAGTCAGCTGCTTAAACTGACAGCCACACAGGTGCCCTTTTTTGGTGTTTTTCTTACTTTTTGTTTTCAGATAATTTTAGACTTACAGAAGTTTGCCGTAATAGTACTTAACCTCTTTCTAGCATTCAACTTACTGGTAGTTTCCTTGGGCCTATCAGGCTTCTACAGAAGCGTCTTGCCCTTAGTTTTAAGGTTGTATTTTTCCCTCTAAGCCATTTTTCCAACTTAAAAGTATTGTTAGACTTTGAGTCTATGATTTATAACAATTGAGGGCTCTACCCTGCATTAGATCCTTGCCGTTAAAACTTAATCTTGTAACTGATATCCCATTCTTGGTTTAACCTCTTATTATTTGAAATTAGAAGCCATTCCATCTTCCAAATTGATAAATCCTTAAACTTATGGATTCCGTCTCCCTTCATTACTGCTTGCAAATCAGCCAGTTCTTTTCTGAGCTCACCTTTCTTGTATCACCTTGTCAAACCTCGCTAACAGTGACTGCTACACACGAGTGACATTCTGCCCTGCACCCCTTGTTAAGTGCAGGGTCTGCCCTCCAGGTGCTCACTGGGAATCATTTTAATACTCTTTTCTCATTTTCCTGACCTCAGATGAAAGTGTCCTTACCACTCTCGGCCCCACCCCTGAGGCCAGGTCCACATAAATTAATACGTTTTACAAAAGTAGCCCATTTCTGTATCAATCATCATAAACTCTTTTATGCTTTAATAACAACAACTTCAAAATCTCAGTGGCTTACAAAAGTTTCTCTTTCCCATTCTGTGTCCATCCTCAGTCAGCAGGGACCTCTGGGATGCAGACCTCCTGCACCTTCCTGGTGCTACTTTATCAGCCAGAGCAAGGCCATTGGCCTCATGCTCAGGGGCCAGGAAGCCACTGTCACTGGTCACCTGGAAGGAGGGAAGCCAGACATGCTTGGTTGGCAGCACCAGGGACAACTTCAGTATTTCTTTGTTGAAAATGTTAGCTTTCATTTTTCTTCTTAAAAATAGAAATGCAGTGAACATCTTCTTTTCTCCATACTTCTGTTTGTTCCTGTCCTTTTGTTTTCTAAGGATAAATTTATAACATAGAATTACTCTGTTAAAATGTTTGGTGCTGAGGCTGCTGCTACCTTATATCATGTCTCCACATACAGACTGGCAGGCAGGTGCCAGCTTTCTGGGTGTGACAGCGTGGGGTGAATAAGGCTGTATCCTTTGCAACCCAGGCCAAGGTGTGGGTTGGCAGATGGGTGGTGGCTCCTCTTGCCCCTTATCCAGATGGTAGAGTAACTCTCTTGTTAGCTGTGGGCAAGACTTAACAAAATCCCAGAAAGTGCATGTTGCCATCCAGAACCAGCTCATGCTTTTAAAAACTACTAATGTGTCCTGACTTGTAGGCCTACAGGAGAACAAGAACCTTGGGTTTTTCATATATCAGCAAAGGAAAGACATCCATTGTATAGAATTCATTCTTGTCTGCAAATTATATTGAGTTTCTGGATAGAGCACGGCACAACAGATAAATGTGACTAAAATGCACCTTATCTCCTGGTGTTCGATTTCTCATTTCTGAAATGGGAACTGCCTTCCTTAGAATTTAGTTCTTTTGTTAATCCTGACAACAGCAAAGTTCTCCAGACTTTTAGTAAACTCTCACTGATAAGCTGTGGATGATGGGGAGTATGAATACAAAAAGGAGAAAATGTAATGAGTTAAACAGAATAATAAACCTCTGGGCAACAGCCTGAGTGATCCTGAAATAGATAGGGCTTGGAAAACCGACCATACTTGGGACCCGAAACCCTGCTCCCAGGCAGCAGACAGAATATTCCCAGCCTCAGTCCAGAAACATGCCCAACAGCATCACTTTATTTTATTCTGATTTGAGTTCTGAGTACAATTCTGCAATTCTCTTGTCATCGTGAGCTGAGCTAGTTGAGGGTAGTGTTTTGGGGATTTTCATTTGTTTATTAGTCTTTTTAGATTTGTTGTCACATGACAGGTGCCTTCTTGCTGTTCAGGTTCAGGCCCCCCCCAAAGCGTCCCTTCTGAGAGTGGGTCAGTGGGGGAACCCTGTCGGCCATCACCCATGATGGCTCCCTGAGGGTGGGCCTCATCTCCACCTGTGTGGACCCTCCCCTATAAGCCTCTTAGCATCTGCCTTAGTAGATGTGTGTTGTTTTGATCTTTCACATTTCACTTACATGCTTCATTTAAAAAAAAAACAAAACACTGAGTCACTTCTAAATCTGACATATAAATTAAGTTCTGGTGGATATTTGCTTGCCGAAGGATTTGCGCTAGGATTCCTTCAAGTAATAAGCATCTCAACATCTAACACATGATTCTCATTTTTAAAATACTTTTCTTTCATATAATAGGATCAGTTTTTAAGAAAAACAAACAAAAGCACACACAAAAAATGTAGTGGTTGAGGTGTTTTTTTCCCCTTTCTCTTTTCTGGCCTTACAAGGAAAGAATAAAATATCTTTGTGTATTCCAAAAAGGGCATGTCTGTGTCTGAGACTGCTACCCAAGGCTTAATGTTACCTTTGATTAAGTCAGTGAGTAGACTTTCCCAAGGCATGTCTCTTGTCATCTTCCAATCAGAGGTAGGAAAGTAGCTGAGTGCACAGAGCGGTGCCCTTGCCTCGGCAAGGGGCAGCCTCTCTCCTGGAGGCCAGTGGGGGCCCGCACTGGGGCATGTGCTGCCCCTGGCCAGGCACTTTTGCCAGGAGGAGGAGGAGGAGCCTGGCTGACAGTATCAGCTGCCATGTGCCCTGTGGGCTGGGAACGTGAGAGGGACAGTTCTGTCCTTCGGTCAGGGAGAGGGAGCCTGCAGATAAACGTCCATGTGAAAGAGCCTTCCCCATCCCTGGGGAAACTTTCTGTGTATTATTCTTACAGATTGTGTGTCATGCTACAGCTTATTAACAACTGCCTGTAGGAGTTGGGGTAGGGAATATTCCCAGTGGGAAAAGACCTCAGCCTCTCTCCCTACTTCTTTTTTTTTTTTTAATGTTTATTTTTTGAACGAGAGAGAGTGTGTGAGCAGAGGAGCAGCAGAGAGAGAGGAAGACACAGAATCTGAAGCAGGCTATAGGCTCTGAGCTGTCAGCACAGAGCCCAATGTGGGGCTTGAACCCATAAAACGTGAGATTATGACCTGAGCTGAAGTCAGACACTTAACTGACTGAGCCACCCAGGTGCCATTCTTCCTATTTCTTCATATCCTCTGTTTCCTGAATGAACCCAACTAGGTTCCTTCCGGTATTAGCAGACCAGGTTCTGAGGATCTTCTCAAAATGAACTCCCACAGAATGTTTCATCCCCTCCTAGGCCTTGTGGGAAGGCCAGTTGCAGAGGGACCAGAAGTGCTGGATGCCCAGTGACCTTCAGCTAGTTCCTTCCTGGGTGATGGGTTTGTTCATCTGTAAGATAGGATGATTGTACATCACCCTGCTTCCCTCAAGGGATGGCCATGATGATTAGATGGAGGACAGATGTGAGGGGTCACCTACATTTGGGGCTGCAAAGCTGAAGGGACTCCTGGCTCCTGTAGCATGGTGGTTGTGCTGGGAGCCATCTGATTCACGGCTCGCTACTCAGGCATGTTGCTTCCCCCCTGCTAAAATCCGATGTCTGTAAATAACTGCTCCCACTGCCACAGCATCACAGATGTCCTGTCAGAGGGCATTTGGAGAGACATTTCCACATTGTGTGTATTTGAGCAATTGCAAACATAGATGTGTCATCCTGGGGGCCCTGGGAGGCAGCAGAATGGAAGGGCTCAGAGTTCTTGTACATGCCTCTGATAAGGGACCAGGGACAAATGCTGAGAAAAAGCCAACTGCCAGTTGAGAGTGAGGGCAGGTGGCTTAGAGGATGTGGGAGTTCATTCCAGCCTTGGCAAGGCAGACTGGTCACCCAGAGCTGTTATTTAGCAAAGAGATACTTGGCCAGTATGTGCACGGGTTCATACGTATGCAAACATTAACCGTTTAGTAGGCTTGGATAGAACTTAAGCATACTTTTAAAATACCATTTTCGTAAAAGGTAGGGTCCTTCTTTACATGTCAGTGTGGCTGGACTTCGGATGTGTCAGATGATGAGGGTTGCAGCGGGCTTGTCACCCATGATTGTTGTTGGCTGTTTTTCTGGCTCTTTGTCTTTGTGGTTCCAGGCAGGGCTGCCCAGGGGGCTGATTCTGCCCCATGAGTTGTCAGCAGGAGTGATGTGTGTCACTTCTGGGTTAGGATGCTGAGTTGTTGGAGGGTAATCCTTCAGAGCTCTCCAGCTCTCTGCGGGCAGTGGGCAATGTTTGGGGTTTTCTGCCCTGCCAGCCTGCAGCTCAAAGTCAGCGGTTCTGGAGCACCAGAACCCCATGACCCATGAGGACAGTGCAGCATGAGCAAGAAATGAGCCATGGTGGGTATGAGCCACCAAGGTGTTGGCTGGGATTAACACTCTCACTTTTTTTTTCTTCTTTCTTTACAAGCTGTTATCAGACAGACTGATCCTATGTCTTAAAATCCAGGCAATATGATAATTCTTCTGGTTGCTTTCCAGATTTCCCAGTGAAGGAATCATTTCAGGCATTCTCAACAAAACAGGAATGCAGCCTCTTGACTGCAGAGGCAAAAATTGGACATGGATATTCCAGGAGATTCATATTTACAGAAGCATTTTGGAAACTAGAGAGCTCTGTAAAAAGGTGAAACTGGAGATTACCCCATTTATGTTTCATGATGCTAAAATATGTTCCATTAAAAAAATAAGTAAGGTTCCTTGATCTAAGAAGTTTGGGAAACATGAAATGCTCTTGTTTGATTTTGAAGACATACACTTCCCATTACCATACCAAAGGCTCTGAGAAGGCCTTCAGTAAAGAAATTGTTTCCTCCAGTGGAATCCAAATTTTCTCAAATGTTCCCACACCCATCTTTCAGGCCAGTATTTATGGGAAAGTTGGTATATGAAATGCAGAATTTACTGATTCTTAGTACAATAGAATAGTGCTTCTTCAAAAACTGCATGGTGTGTCATGTGGGAAATCCTTGTGATATGGTGCATGTTATTAATAATCACTTCCCTTTCTATTCTTTTTAAAAAAAACAAATTTATTGAGTTCCAACTGTATACGAGACTAACTATGCTGCGTGGTACATAATCAGTCTATGTCTGGTCCATGGGCCCGAGCATCAGCACGGGAGAGCACTTGGAAACCTGCACATCCCTAGCCTACATCATCACCTGGCATAGGGCCTGGGAATCTGCATGGAGAACATGCTACATGTGATTCTCATGATCCCCAGTATTTGAGAGGTGTCACACCAGATGGTTTTTCCCACTTTCTCTTGGTTTTGGGTTGGGTTCTGAAAGTGGCCAGAACCTTGAGGACCATGGTGTAGGGTCCCAATGTTGCCCAACTGCTGTGTCAAGACCTCATATCAGTGTTTGTATAGAGGAGCTTTCCAGCCTATGGAAATGACAGCTAAACTCTTGTATTTTAGAGGAGGCTACTACTTGCATATCAAGCCCCAGGGTGCTGAGGACCAGGAGGAGAGGTCACTAAGGTGGCTGCCGTGGGGCTCGGAGCCCCACACCTTGGGGATAGAGCTGAGCTCGTCATGTATGACAGTGCTGTGGCTCAGACTTGCAAAGGCTGCCACGCAGTTGACAGATCCAGCCTTCACACCTTGTGGTTGATCGCCTACATGGTGCCACAGTAAAGGGGGATGTGGTTGGAGACAGCCAGGCGTGGGAGCAGGGGAGGGGGCTTTACGGCAGCTGGTCAGGCTGTTCTTCCTCTTGGATGCCTTTCATTTCAGCCACTGGTGCAGCGCGAGGGTTCTTGATCCCTTTGCTGAGGCAGTTCTTCTGGAATTTGTTCAGGCACAAAAGAGAGAAATCTGGCTCTTTTAATCAGCCCATGAAATGGTTTCAGGGCTTACATTTATTTCATTGTGAGCTGTTATCCAAGTCACTGAAATATCCCCCAAGGCTGTTTCTTCTTTCCTCCAGGAAGGGCAGCTACAAATGAGGCAGACTGCAGATCCTCCTCAATTTACGTCAGGGCTACGATGCAATAAACACGTCGTAAGTTGAAAATGGCCTAGGTTGAAATGCATTTAATACTCCTAACCAATGGAGTATCATAGCTTCGCCTAGCTATGTTCGGAAATGTGCTCCGAACATGTGCGTTAGCCCACAGTTGGGCAACATCATCTCACACATAATGTAATGTTGAATATGTCATGTAATTTATTGACTGCTGAGAGTGAAGAACAGAATGGTTGTAAGGGTATCGGGTAGTTTACCCTGGTGATGGCATGGCTGACCAGGAGCTTTGGCTGCCGCCAATGCCCAGCAGCAGAAGAGAGGATCCTACGGCGTTATTGCCAGCCGGGGAAAAAGAGCAAAATTCAAAATCTGAAGTACAGTTTCTATTGAGTGTGTATTTGCACCCCTCATAAAGTTGAAAAATCGTTAAGTTGAACTATCCTAAGTTGAGACTATCTGTAATTTAAATTCTGCCCCTTTTACATTCAGATTACCTCACAATGGCTGATGCCTGGGGTGGCCCTTTGAAAGGTGCTGCCATCTGCCAGTTGTTGCTGTAACCACCCGATTTCTGCAGGCCAGTGTCACAGGCATGAGGCCTCCAGGGAGAGTGCTGAAGGCATAGACAGATGGCCTTCCCAGGGACAAGGTCAGTGGGAATCTTCTGGTCTGATGGGGCACTAAGTCCTAACCTGGGGAGTTTTAAAAGTGCACTGAATCTGGGGTCCCACCCTCAGGGCACCTTTGTCAGTGTCCCCAGGTGAGTCAGTTGTACAGCCCTGGGGTTGTGAGTGTGGGTGGACAGACCAGGTCAGAAAGACTCAGGCCAGGGCCTCCTCTGTCCCCATGAAGCTGGGAGTGCAAGTCAGTGGGACCCGTGATCCTCATCTCTGCCCTCCCTGCTCCTCCTTTCAGGTCCTTCTGGGCTGTACTTTCTGGACACTGGCGAGAGTGAAGCTGACTCATCAGCACCCCACTTCTACCGCTGTCCAGCCTCTTAGGCCCCCTGGCCCAGCCCACTCACCTTCCCTGGCTGAGGCAGCTGCTCTCTCCATGACCCCACATGGTGGCTACCTGATCTCAGGGCTGGGCCCTCCTCTCCTCAATGCCACAGGCTTCTGTAACATCTGTGGGCTGATTCCTCCCCTGTCAACACTATTCTCGTTTCCTGTCTCCATCAAAGGAACAGAAAACACAGGTGCTTATGACACACTCCCTCATGTGCACATAAACCACAACATACACTCACACATGTTCACCAATATACTCACACACCTGCATACGTCACACATGTGAATGCACAGTTATGTACCTGCACTCACACAGTGCACCCACACATGCAGGAACTATGCATGTACATGTACAAGCATACTCACACATGCACATGCCACAGATTTGCACATACATACATGCACATGGATGCACGCATCAATACATACATGCACATACACTCTACTCACCAAGGTCTCATTCTCCCGTTGCAGTTGTATCCCTTGGGCCCCAGATCCCAGATAGTTGTTGATGTGCACTTTCCCTCTGCCCCTCCATCCAGTCCCTCACCAAAGCTCATCTGTTTTAGCCTCAGAGTATATCTGGAGCCAGCCTAATCTCCTGACTGCTCTCTCTGCATCTGCTCCACACAGCTACCAGAGTGATTTTTAAATAATGTGAGCCAAATCCTTTTACCCTTCTGCTTATACCCACCCCCAACCAAGGCTTCTCAGAGCAGAAGTGTGAGAATCTCCCAGGATCTACATCCTGCCTCCAAGCCCACACTTTGTCCCTGGGGCTCCCTGGGCAGGGAGTCCTTCCACACCTCCCACAGTGGCTGTGGAGCATCCAGTAGGCCTGGGTCAATGTGGACATCCCAGGAGGCCCTTCTTGACATGCTTTTGGAGTGGCCCCAGCACCCTCCTGATACCTGCCCTCTCTTCTATGAGCACACTCTGCATGTGTCTTTCCTGTTCATGTCTGTGTCCAGCCCACAGAAGAGGAAGCTGTTCACCCACTCACTGAACAGTGAGGCTCCTCCCATCAGTGCTGTAAAAACATGGGTTACTGAATCTTGCTGAGTGACTGGCTTCTTCATAACTGTGTCTCCTGGGCAGACCACCTCACTTCTCTGAGCCCAGTTTCCTCATCTGCAGACCTTGACATCTAGGGTGTGCATTTATCATCTTTAATGAAATACATTGCAGTAATAGTGTAGTCATAGCCTGTCAGGACTTGGTAAAGAGGTGAAATGCAGGAGAAGGTTTAACCAAGATCCTACATAAATCCTGGACTGCCTTGCTGTGCTCTGTGCCCACGTGGGAGGTTGTAGGAGGTGCAAGTTGCCAATAAGTATCAATTCTATTGAGCTGCATCTAGAGAGGGTGTGAGACCTGGTGCAAACCCACCCGCCCTTCTAGTCACTCACAGACTGAGGGGTGGTTTGGCTCAGGTGGAAAAGAGACTATGCATGCTCTAAGGTTTCTGGGACATATTACAGGGCATTTAAGGGTAGTTGTGCTGCCAGAGGCTGGGGCCAAAGGTCTGCATTTGCCTTTCCATATTCAGACCCACCTTCCCTCTACTGCACTTCCCCCTTGGGCTTCTTCAGTGGGCTCTTCAGTCTGGCTTTCCACTGGGTTTGGACAGGGGCAAGTCCAGCAGGAATGTGGTGGGATGTTCACTCCTGTACTCCCCTTTCCTGAGGTAACCTCTCCGCTCCAGCATATTTTGGTCTATATTGTCCACATAGCTCTCTCCTGCTTCCCTTTGTCCATGGGGTCTTAAACTTTCCCATGTGGGTCCCAGTGGCTCCCACACACATGAAGAGATACTTTGTCAACCCCTCTTAGAATTGTCCTTACTCCAGTGCTCTGCTGTCTCTTTCCCAGCCTGGTCTGAGCTTCACTGTGAGCTTCACAGCACATGGCCCACGTGCAGCCCTCCCCAAGTACCCCTACCACCCAGGAAGGTTTTGGGGCTTTTCTGAACAGACTGCATATCCAGGTTTGCCTCAAGAAACTGTGGGTTTCTCCATTGCTTACATTGAGAAGGTCTGGAGCAGCTCATGGGGGAAATGTGCTGTGAATGGGAGGCTGGGTCCAGGATCGTGCAGATAAAGTAAAGGGAAGATTGTTTTATTATCCTGAGCTGGGATACGTACAGTCCTAAAAGAAATTCCCACAGAAGTCCTCTAAGTCATGAACATCTCCAGCTCTAGCTTCACTGGGATTTGCAGGGGGATGGGGGGTGGGGAATCCATTTCTGGTTTCTCTCTAGGATACTTTCTCCGGCAGGCAAAGTTTATGTGTACTTTTCCCTTGAACAAGTGGAAGGGAAGGTGATGGGGTGCTGTGGTATATTTCTTTAGTCTGCATTGATGGGTGGAAAGGAAGGAGGTGATGAGCCCAATCAGTGACGGATGGCCGGTGGACTTCCCAGGCTCCCCCTAGGCCCCCCTGAAATGCAGCATTTCCCAGGCTCCCCCTAGGTCCCCTGAAATGCAGCATTCCATGGCCCGGGACAGAGCTGACAAGTCCAAGCTGGATCGCCTCCAGACCCTGGAGGGCCCCTGCACAGCCATCAGCCATCAGTGGTTAGTCCCTAGTCTTGCCCACATGATTCCTCTCCTTCCGAAAGCCCTGGAGCTGGACCCTTCACACTCTCCTTCCCTATGGACACCTGCCAGCATAGTTCACAGCCCCACTCACAAGAAGTCACCTTCTGTGGATCACCTCTGTCCTGGCCCTCAGGATGCTGGTCCATGTAAGCATCCGCCCTCCCAGGTGGGTCGTGCTCCCGGTTTGGTCTGTGGCTCCATCCCTCCCACTGCGTAAGTCCCAGCCATCTGTCTGGAGGAGCCCTCAGGTCTTCTCTCCCTGTCCCTGCACAGGACCCTCCAAAGTCATCTACTCATCTCTCTGTACCCAAAACATGTGTTTATTGCTACTGCTGTTTTTGGGGTTTCATTCCTTTTGTTTGTTTTGGGGCCTGTCTTCCCCCACTGGAAAGCTGGTTCCAGGGCAGGTGACATGTACCCTGTATATGATTAGATCTCAGTAGCTTCTGTGGGTGGAATGAATGACTGAGTGAATGAATGAATGCATGGCTGTATCTCTGTGTGGAGCCCTGAAAGGCTGGTAGGGAGCACACTGCCTTTGTGCAGAGAACATCATGTTCTGGCTGGGTCACACTGCCTGCAGGTGGGGCCCTGGCCAGTTGCAGCACCATGCAGGTGGCTGGCTCCCGCTGTGTTCCAGTGTCCTCACTGTGGGGTGAGGACAATGAGGCCATTGTTGTGAGGGTAGATGGGCCACCATGTGCAGCTTTTAGATCAGAGCCTGGAGCCTAGTGCTGATGCAGAGAATCTTGTTATTCCCGCTACTTCTGCCTCTGTCTCCTCCTGCCACACACCCCATATATCACATATCATGGAACCACACACACAAATCACACACATGCACACACCAAACACACATATACACACTACACACATATACCATATACACCCAGCATACATACCACACATACTCCATATCACACACCATACACACCCTACATACCACACACACACACACACACACACACACCACATACCACACCATGCACACACCACACCCACCATGCACATACCACACCCATATGCACACACCATATACCACACACCACATGCACCTTAAATACATACTATACACACTCCATGCCACATAACACACACACCACATACCACAAACACACACACATACACACTATACCCCCAAACACACCATATACCACAAACACATGCCACACACCGCATACATATCACACACATACACATCACACACACACCATATACCACACATCATGTACATCCCACATACATACAACACACACCCCGCACCATATACCGCACACAATACATACCGCTTTTCACACATCACATACACACTGCATACATACCACATTTCTACACATACCACATACCACACACAACACACACATATACACCACACCAAACAGATACACACAGACACGGCACATACCACACATACATACCCCACACAACACATAGACCCACACACTCCATACACTCACATATACCCCACACACACCATACATATACATCCTGCAGATACAAATGTACCACACGAACACAAAACACACCATCCTGTTCCACACATTTACATCAAATCAATCAAAAGGTCACTGTAATTCATTTTCCCAAATATCTCTTACTCTGCCTCTTTCCATTTCTCCTGTCCTGGTTGTAGCCATCACTGTCTTTCTCTTTGACCTAAAATATTATCTTTTCCATCAAATGTAATTTAATTGCTCTTAATGGTAGGGACTGAGACAGGATGTTGAATCCATGCACCCTCCATGCACCCTGCAGTGCCTAATCTGTGTATAATGTGTTTTTGACTTGCTCTGGCCCTCGCTCCTCAATAGGAACCCCTCAGACCCTGCTCTGGGGGCAAGTGCAAGGCACACTCTATCCAAGGGCACTTAGTATGGGACCGCAGCAGCATGGTTGAGCCTGATTGGATTTAGGGCTTTCTCATCAGGGGGGCCCTCTGCCTCACCCTGCTGGGAATCCCTTAGTGTTCAGAGCTTCCTGGGCATGAATGTTTGAGCTGACTGACACTGTGGAGCTAAGAGAGTGGCATCAGTGAGGAATTACAGAAGGGACCAAGTTAGTCTTTGTATCACCCAGCCTCCAAAGGTTAGTTCATAACCATTACAAAAATGATTCACTTAGCAGTGAACATGTGGCCACTACCTTTGCCTGTTGAAGCTGTGTTAGTCTGCTCGGGCAGCCATAACACAATACCATAGACTGGGTGGCTTAAACAACAGATGTTTATTTTTTCATGGTTCTGGAGGCTATAAGTCCAAGATCAAGGTGCTGGTGAGACCTCTTTCCTTGGCTTGCAGGCAGCCAACAGCTATCTTCTTGCAGGGTTTTCACCCCTGAGTGTGTGGGGAGAGAGTGTAAGCAATCTCTGTGTCTCCTCCTCTTCCACTAATCCTGTCAGATTAAGGCCCCACCCTTAAGACCTCATTTTACCTTAGTTACCTCCCAACAGCTCCATCTCTAAATACAGTCGCAGTGGGGGGTGAGGGCTATAAATTTGTGGGGCATATGTTTAGTTCATAAGGGTGGTGGAGTTTTCAGCTAGGCTTTCCTGCCTGCTCTGGCCTGACTCAGATGCCTCCCCATTGTCCTGTGTGCACTCTCTGTGTAAGTGGATCCAGATCCCTAGAGCTCTGAATATGGACTCATGGCCAGGGCAGCAGGCCATGTATAGAGGGGCACCCTCCTTGTTTCCTGCAGTGATCTCCCTTCTCCTGCTGCCTGATGAATTGCATTCTTCTTAACCTAGATGCATGATGATGATCCCATGGAAAGCCTTGGAGAAGGCTGGGATTCCCTCAGACTCACTCACCACCTCACCTCTCTGAGTCTGTGCTCTTATCTCAGAAATGGGGAAAACCAGTGGGTCCAATTAGATAAAACTGTGGAAGTCTTTAGTAGATTAAAAAATGGTTATACACAGGAAAGTGTAGCTGCTATCACTGAATTATTGACATTCATAAATAAAGTATTTCAGTATAGGTATCAGGAACCTGTTCAGGTTAACTGAAGTAACGAAGTAACTGAAAACCAACCAGCTAGTGGCTTGCTTTTCACACATAAAAAGGAGTCCCAAGGTTACTAGCTTTGGTTTGAAGTTTGATCTATCTGGTTGACATCTCCATAATTTTCTTGACTGCATGGCCACAAGATGGCTGTGGAAGCACTAAGCATTATGTCCTAGTTCAAGGGAGAAAAAGGGGTCAGCACCAGCTGCTTCTGATTCCCTTTTACCAGGATTGCAAAGATCACCTGGAAATCTGCCAGGTAGTTTTTTCTGCTTAGGTTTTATTGGCCAGGACTGGGTCACATTGCTACCACTAGATCAGAAGCAGCAGGGAATATGGGAAACATTGTTGTCACCATTGGTTTACACTAATCCAGTTCTATCACCTGAAACAAGGCACATTAACCACCATCACCACCAAAACCAGGTTTGGATGGTAAGGCAGAAAGAAAGAAGTGGGTATTGGGTGGACAGCAGGCAAAAGTTGTGGCTCTCATAGGATATACTTTACTTCCTAAGAGCTGGGATTCAGAATTGCCCATGGAAAAAAGGTTACTAGATTCTCTTTTTTTAACATGTATTTATTTTTGATAGAGCACACACACACACGGGAGGGGAAGAGAGAGAAGGAGAGAGAGAATCCCTAGTAGGCTCCATGCTGTCAGCACAGAGCCCAATATGGGGCTTGATCTCACAACCCTGGGTTCATGACCGGAGCCTAAATCAAGAGTTGGACGCTCAACTGACTAAGCCACCCAGGTGCCCCAAAAGGTTACTAGAGGCTATTTAAAGTAATGCTCCCTTCTGAGAAACCAGTGTTTCTCAGAAAAAATCCATACCTGAGATGGGAATAGAAAACAGGGTGTAGGCTAACTTGAGGTCAGATGTAAATCTCATTCGGTGGATTGCACGTAGTGGAAACTGGCTCTGGGCATGCCTTTCGTTGGCTGCCACCTGGTCTTCTGCCCTCCCCTCTGTGCCTGTTTATTTTCCCGTTAGTGTCTGTCTGGCTTTCCCTCATGTACTTCTAGTTCCTTTGGCTTTGCTTTTTGTTCAGGCTCCTCTTTGGTCAATTGTGCAAAAAGTTTAAAACTATGACATTGGTTCTACTTCATGTATTTGGCTCTTGGGACAGCATGACCCAAGTTCTCATCAGACTCTGCACACAGAGGCACTGACATCAGTGTGAGAGAAAACAAAAGACAGTGTTAAACATTGTAAATGGAAGTAGGTCTGGGCTTCAACCAGCTTGTGTGGAACCCAGAGAGACTTGAGCCAGCTTCCTTGGGACCTGCTCTGTTGAAGGAGGGAAGTACAGCTGCCCAGCAGTTGTGAGGCATAAGGAGGGAATGTGTGTCTTTTGTTGAGTCTCACACTGTTGGGAGTAACCCCTGTGTGCAGAGCCTGGCAAGGCCTTGGGTCATGTTGTCCCAATAGCCAAAAACATTAAATAGAACCCAGTGTCACACTCTGGTGTCTCTTAAAAGGAAAGTGTTATACTTTGACTTCTAAAAACATAAAGGAAGGTCCTAGATAAATGTGGGTGGTTATCTTGAGACTGGTTCTGAGCAAATAAAGAGGTAGGGTCAAGAAGGATGGCACAACAAAGCTCATGTTGGACCTATGGGTCAGACACTTTCTTCTGTTTCCAAATAGTCTGTTTTCTGACTTTTTCCCAGCTCATGCTTCTGAAAGTGCTCATCTGAATAGGGTACATGCTGGGGAAATGTGACACATGTGATCGTTGATATTTGACTATATTTCAAGAAATGTATGCATGACCTGGAGACTCATGTAACAGAGAGGTAGAGTTTTGCTCAATAAGAAGATGCTTTCTTTGTTTTGGAAGTTTATCCTGGCACCTCTTGAATTATGTTGGGCAATTCTTGAGTTACATTTTAACTGAAAGGTTTTGAAGAATATTTGAGTTATTTTTCTACTGGCATAAAACGTTTACCTCATCATATATGGGCATTTCTTTTGGGGTTCCCAAGCCTAATTCCAATGTGGGAGTTTCTTCCACACACACCAAACAATTGTCCAAGAACTTGACTTCATTCTGACACTGTCTATCCAGGGAGAGCATCACGTTCTGTTGGTTAAGGGTTCAGTCCTACAAGATTGCTCCCACCCCCCACTTAAGATGACTGTGGCAAGCCTCAAGCTGTTGCCAGTCCTTCTGACCAACTGGCAGATTAGAGGTCCCAATGCCCACTCCTGGAGTTCCTTAAATTGCTAGAGCAGCTCACAGAACTCAGGGAAACACTTACTTACATATATCAGTTTATTAAAGGATATGATCAAAGATATGAATAACATCCAGATAAAGAGATACCTGGGGTGAGGTATGTGGAAAAGGGCAGGGATCTGCCCTCTCCAGGTAGGCCACTCCCCCTGCATCTCCATGTGTTCATTAACCTGGAAGCTCTCCTAACCTAACCCTTCTGGGTTTTTATGAAGACTTTATTGCATAGTCATGATTGACTAAGTCATTGGCCATTTGATTGATACAACCTCCAGCCCCTCTCCCCTCTCCAGAGGTCAGAGGGTAGAACTGGAAGTTCCAATGGTCCAATCACATGTTTGGTCCTCCTGGGTAATGCCCGCCCCCCACCACCAGGATTCCAAAAGTTAGCTACATCAGTATAACAAAAGACACCTCTATTGCCTTTATCATAAGAAATTCCAAACGTTTTAGGAGCCATGAGCCTGGAATTCTGGACAAAGATCAAATACATTTGAGAAATATTTTTTGGTCATTTGAATGACCAAATATATATTTCTTATAAATCACAACATCACACTGTTTATTAGCTCAATTATGGAACAAAATATGTGTTTAGATTTTCTTTCTTTTGACCCTGCCTTAGTCTGTGCTGGCTGCTATAGCAAAATACCACACTAGGCTGCTTCTCAGGGACTGAGAAATTTTATTCTCTGAGTTCTGGAGCCTGGAAATCCTAGAGCACAGCACCAGCATGGCTGTATTCTGGTGAGAGCATTCTCCTAGGCTGCAGACATCCTGTTCTCCCATGGAGGAACACAGAGGGAGCTCTGTAGGGTCTCAGTTGTAATACTAATCCCATTCGGGGGGGTCTACCCTCATGACCTAAGCACCTCCCAAAGACCCCACCTCTCAAATACCAATCATCTTTGGGGGCTTGGATTTCAAATGTGAATTTTGGAAGGACACAAAAGTTCAGAACATAGCAGACTCCTTCCTTATGTAAAAGTTATATTTTGAGGTGTCATCGGACAAATGAGAATGACATCTATTATTAATTTTTAAACACCTATAAAAATGACAACTATAGACAGGAAAACTGTGTCTGCACTGTTAAATACCAAAACAGCATTTGGGTAGCAGAGGCACTCTGAACTGGATGGTTTCCCCGTAAATTTTTGGGAAGCATTCGGGTGAAATGACATAGACCATGAGATGAATCACTTCCTATGAGGTCCCTGGCAATTTCTCTGGTGCAGTGTTTTTTTTTGTTGTTGTTGTTGTTGTTGGTTTTTGCTCTGTGATTTCAGATCCATTTTACTTTTTTGAAAATGCAAACATCTCATCAAATATAACACGTTCATTACTGGGAGTCTGACTCCACAGTCGGCTTTGTTCATGCTTAAACCTTCTTGGATGGGCAGGTGTTACTGAGCATGGCTATAGGGCCAAAGGAGGCCTCCCAATCTCTCCAAGTCCACAGTGGGCATTTCCAAACTTTGCTCTAGAATCACAACAGAACTGGAGCTGTAACTTTTCCATGGCAGCACCCCAATTGTTTGAAGCCCAGATAAAAGACTAGCAGGGTGGGGGGCAAGCAGGGGATGCCTCGTGGCTCAGTGAGTTGAGTGTCTGACTTTGGCTTAGGTCATGGTCTCACAGTTCATGAGTTTGAGCCCCACATCACACTCTCGCTGTCAGCACAGAGCCTGCTAATGATCCTTTGTCCCCCTCTCTGTACTCCTCCCTCACTTGTCCATTCTCTCTCTCTCTCTCCCTCCTTCTCTCTTTCTCTCAAAATAAAAATTAAAAATTCAGGGACTGGGAATATTTCATTTTTTGCTGCATCTCTTGGGAAAATCAGAGTGAAATTTGGAGATCCTCAGAAAACGTATCATGTAAGAGTTTAATAATAGGAATGTAGAATTAAATACAGAAATTAAGCATATCCATAAACCGTAATGACTTGTAGTAACATAGTAAATCACACAGACATGGTCACACACCTTTTCACAGATGTATATGTGCATGTGAGTGTGTGTGTAAGTATATGTATGTGAGGGTGTGTGCACACACTTGTTTCTTTGCTTGACTATGTGTCTAGGGTGATAGCAGTGAAGAGCCTGGGATTCAGTGGTGGGGAGACCTACTCTGAATATAGCTACCATGGGCAAGTTACTTAGCCTCTCTGAGACTCAGTCACAACAGCAAAATGGGAATGATGTTATTGACCCTTCTGAGCCTGGATGAGGATTAAATGAGGCAATGCTATACAAAGTCTAGTACATTGCCTAGCACATAGGAACTGGTAAATAAAGGACAATTGAATTGAAATGAAGTGAAGTGGCCCAGAGTCTCATTGAGTCTACAAGTGAGAGAGGGAAACATGGGGCTGGGTGGCACAGGTGGCCAAAGTGAGCCCACATCCCTGTGATGCTGGGTGATGGTGTCTGTGTGCTCGGTGGACCCCTGCCATCTTGATCTCTCCAGGTTGTAGACCATATCTGCATAGCTGGCTCCCCAGAGGCAGGGCTAGGATGACAGCAATACCTTTCCTGGAGAAACTCACTTCTCCTGGCTTAACCTTTATACTGGACTGTAAGATGTCCTGTGGATGCTTTTATTTATTACATGTTTTGATAAATTATTTCTTTTTGATAAAAGAAAGTGTTTTCTCTACACGATCATAGGACAGGAGGCATGAGTGCTGCTACTGATGGAGAGATAGGTGGGTTACTAGATTTTGGCCTGGGGGCCAGCAGCGGTCACTGTGGGGGCTCTGGGAGTGCTCATCCCCTCACTAGGCCCCCCAGGAGTATCTGAAGGGAAGGCTGGAATATCAGTAAAAGTTTGAATAGGTCATTTTAGTCACAGGGGCCTTGAATGCATAGTGTAATATATTTAACAGACTAAATGGAGCTTTGACTCATTTTCCAGTGGATTTAAGAGGTTTGCTTGGATAGTCTCTTCTTAAATGTGTTGCTGAGAGAATGGAGAGACTTACTGATTAACAGGAAAGTATCTCCATGGTTCACATGTGTTTCTTTGAACTCCTGAAAGGCACATCAGTAAGACCTGGGAAAGTTCCTGCCCAGAGATGCACTGATTAATGCAAGACGAGCCATGTGCTATGGGATTGAATGAGACTCAGAAAATGCTTAACACAAGCAAAGATCTTACCCAGACTCTTAGCAGCAGAAAATGATCGTAGTTCTCTGGATAGAATGAACTCAAAGGGTTTACGGATTGGAAGCCAACAGTAGTTTTGTGTAAAGCAATGTACAGTTTTATGGCCACAATCATGATAGTTTAGTTGGAATGCACTTCTGAGTTTGTAGAAAACTTCCAGATTTTTGTATTTTGTATATTGTCACATAGAAACCTTCCTAGAATTTGTTATAGCCATTTTGGGAAGCCAGAGAGAGTCTTGAAGATGTTCACCTCACTCTGGTCTCTTGCCTCACTTGGTAGCTGGGGGTGTATTTTAATTGGTTTGTATCCATTAGTTAAATGTAGACATTTCGTTGTTCATTTTGTTAGGTTTTGGAGAAGGATGATCTCGAGAGACCCCATACTGTCTCTTAGCTGGCAGCCTTTCTAGTGGAAGCCCACAGGGCCCAGTCTTCAGGGGGACTTCTAGTTGAGACCACACTTCCTCTTCCTGTTCCAGAGTCTGTTATTCTCTTTACACACATCTATTCTTAAGTAAAGGTGATGAGTGTGATGTAATTAGGTCTTGGATTTTGCCAAACATAACTGTTAGTTCCTGCATGTGCCTCTCTTCAGGTGACCTTTTGGTAAATTACAGGTCTCTCTTTGGAACCCATGCTGCCATGTTCTCTGGGCACGTGCCTGTACGGACAGAGACGGTCATCACTGCCCGTTGCAAAGAGAAGGGAGAAGCAGGGGGACATTCACCCTGCACTGAGCACTAGCTCCCAGACACCAGTCTAGTGCCTTTGTCAGGCCTTTCCTCCACACAGGGGCCTTTGAATGTCATTCCAGGTGTTCAGGGAAGGCACTGGGCCCCAGGGGAGAGACAGGAGTCCAGGCCTGTCCTGTGCCACATCCCTATTTGCAAGGGCCTGCCAGTGCAACTCATTGCTAAGTTGTCTGCACTCTCTAGGTTACCAGGTAGCCTACACTCCTTGGTCTTTTTCAGTTTATTAAAAGACTTAATAGTCCTGCACACACAGCCTCAGGGCTGGGAGGGCCACTCTGGGGCCCACCTCCCACTTTCAAACTGATCCTGGACCCTACTCCTCCTCGGGAACTATGGGAGGTGCAGGAGCCATGGACCTTCTAACAGGTGGTCTTGGGAAGCATTTCCTTCAGCTCAGTTTAAGGATAGGAAAAGGTTAAGGGAAGTTAATGGGCAGTTTCTGATTCTTTGGTCAGAACGCCTGTGGGCCAAGGAGACTCCACATAAAGCTTTCTGATGCCTGTCTTCCCAGGCCTCCCAACATGGGGCTCTGGGCAATTTTGTATTTCTAGTGTCCATTATTCCCTTTCCAGTTGCTTTTGTGCGTTTTGTAAGCAATTCTAGATTTCAACAAAAAAAGCTAGTCAGTGCTGTGTACAAACATGGGCTTGACCTTTTCCCAGGTAGGCTGGGTTGAAATGTCTCACACTCATCTCCTGTGGTGTTTGTGTCTGAAGGTGACATTCAGGCTGGGTGGCCATGTTCATGGAAGCCCCACTACGACTGCTCCTCTCCTAGATGAGGGGGGTTTGCCAGCTCCCTCCACCCCTGCTTCTCCCCAGAACAAGCAATATCTCCTTGATAACTGAGCTCAGTTTCTGAAGGCAGGCCCAGCTCACTCCACAGCCCTGAGAATTGGGAAGCAGAAATGACTCCAGGCATTGCTACATCCTGATGTCCTGTCTTGGGCACCTAGAAAGGAGTGGGGGGACAGTCCCTGGGATGGAGTTGGGCAAGGCAGGAGGAGGAGCTGTCCCTGAGCTTCAGGAAGGGAGGGGTTTCTGTGGAGATCCTCACTCAGAGTAAGGTGGGGCCTGAGTGTTTCCCATAGATCACAAAAGTAGGAGCCCTGTGAGAGCTGTGCTTTCTTGTGTTTTTTTTTTTAATGTTTGTTTGTTTTTGAAAGAGAGACATAGCATAAGTGGGAGAGGGGCAGAAAGAGAGGGAGACACGAATTTGAAGCAGGCTCAGAGCCTGATGTGGGGCTTGAACCCACAAACAACAATATCATGACCTGAGCCAAAGTTGGACACTAAATGGATGGAGTCACCCAGGTGCCCAAGAGCTGTGCTTTCTTAAGGTCACATTCCAGAGGTATCTCCAGCATACTTGGGGAGGGATGCGGGGGGAGAAAGGTGCCTCTCCCACCACCCACTCTGCATTTTTTACATCTTGAAATTATGTTTCTGCAACATCATTTGAAGAAAGGACCTGCTCCTAAAAGGGTTTGGAAACCATTCCATGGAGTTGAGGAATGAATGAAGGCAAAGGCCACTGACTGTAGCATGATCTCATTAGATTGAATTAATTCATTTCAGTTCCAGCAGGACCGAATAATGTTTGTCTCTTACCCTGCGACACTCTACTCCACTGTGGTTTAGAGAAGCTTCTGTCACTGTCCAATAAGGGGATTAAATTTGTTGCCCTTTATCATTGCCTTGACCTGCAACGATGGGGAAGCTTCCATTTCCTTATGCAGCCATGTTGAGTTGGGTTACATCACTCTGGGTTGAGAGTGCTTCTTGAAGGGTGTACTCCTGGGGCTCATTCCCACCAGTTTATGCCCTAGACCTGGCCTCACTAGGCAGACATCCTCAGGACATCAGCTGCATGAGAGTATTGTGGTCAGATCCTCACAGACAGGGCACTTACATGACTCACTGCAGTAACAGAAACTGCCTGAGAATAGGGCAACGGCTAGTCCTTCAAGTTCAATTAAAACACTGTGACTTTAGCCATGGGGCTCAGCAGCACTTACAGAAAAGAAATGGAGTCTTCGTCCCTTGTGGAACTCCAGCCAGCTGAGGGACAAGATGGCTTAAAAAAAGAGTGCTGGCTTGGGGCACCTGGGTGGCGCGGTTGAGCGTCCAACTTCAGCTCAGGTCATGAAGTCATGGTTTGTGGGTTTGAGCCCCACATTGGGCTAGCTGCTGTCATCACAGAGTCTGCTTTAGATCCTCTGTCCCCCTTTCTCTGCCCCTCCCCTGCTCATTTGCACGTACACCTGCTTTCTCTCTCTCTCTCTCTCTCTCTCTCTCTCTCTCTCTCAAAAATAAATTTAAGAAAAAAAAGGTTTCTGGTTTCCCCCAGTGTCCTCCAGAATACAACACAGTTGTGTCCTCTAGCCTCCCTGGCAGCCTGCTTACCAGGCACAGAAAGAAGGTGTGTCAGCACCATATTTGCTAGAGCATCTGAGCCATCAGTGTTGTAGGGATAATAAGAAACAAGCTTAAAATATACAATTTTAAAGACGTGATTTTCTGAATGGAGAAGAAATAAAAGTGACATTTTTCTCCCTCTCTGTCTGCCCCTCCCCTGCTTACTCCCTCTCTCTCTCCCTCCATCTCTCTCTCTCTCTCTCTCTCTCTCTCTCTCTCTTTCTCTCTCTCTCTGTCTCTCTCATTCTCAAAAATAAACATCAAAAAAATAAAGTTTGCTGCTAAGTGACCCAGTGACTTGGGCCACCTTGAGCTTCTGTCTCTTTCTCTAGAACATGATTATTGGTTACGTGCATTAGTGGTTTTCAGCTGTATTATTTTCATGTGCCTTGGAATGCCCTGCTCAAGTAAAGTTTTACCCACAAAAGTAAACAGGCCTAGTCACTGACCCTTCTTCCATCCCTCAGCCAAAGGGGCACCAAGAGGCCTGGGAGAGAGCCTCATGACAGTGATTTCTAGGGATTCCTCTCACTCTGGAGAGTTGTGGAATCCACCAATCCCCTGCACTGACTCCCATTAGTAGTTCAATGCAGGCCTGAATGGTTTCAACCTGAAATAGTCCAGATAGTAGTTTTATTTCAAAGAGGTGGCAGGGCACCTAAGTGGCTCAGTCAGTTAGGCATCCAACTTCAGCTCAGGTCATGATCTCATGGTTTGTGGGCTCGAGCCCCATGTTGGGCTTACACTGGTAGCTCAGAGCCTGCTTAAGATTCTCTCTCTCTCTCTCTCTGCCCCTCCGTGCTCGTATGCACTTGCTCCCTGTCTCTCAAAAATAAATTAAACATTGAAAAAAAGAGGTAGTGAATGCCTTTCGACAAACCAGTAAAAAAGGAAAGAACTGTGACTTCGTATCTTATTTTCTAAGTCAATCTATTAAAAAAGATGTAAGATGTTAACGTATCTGATGCCTACTTATTCCCACATTTCAGATGTGCTATGGCAAAGTTAAGTCCTAAATTGTTACTTCTAATATGAGTATCAGCATAATTAAGTTCAATATGAGGTTGAATATTATCATATTTTATTTTGTAGTTTCATATAAAAGACATAGACAGTGGAAGGGAACCACACTGTTGGTACATGGAGGTTATGTGACACTAGTTAGTGTCACTTTAGTATAATACATAGACACACATGCTGTGCATCCTGAATCTTTCTGTATAATGACATTTTACGTGTTTATATATATTTGATTTTGTTTGTTATCATATAACATGATGTGTAGATTTATGTTATTTTATTCTGTTTCATATTTATATAAAGAACTATTAGCCACATAGCATAGGTACAGTATTTAAAGCCTTCCTGATTTCTTTGGACTTTTAATCATGGATTGAAAGTAGTTGAATAATGAACCTCATATTCTTGTACATACACACACACACACACACTCACACACACACAGAGACAACTCAGAAGACTTTAGCATCCACAAAGTAGATGATATTTCCTCTAACTGCTTGATAAAAAAATAGGTGCACATGGCTGGCCTAGTCAGTGGAACATGTGACTCTTGATCTCAGGGTTGTGGGTTCAGCCTCCACGCAGGGTGTAGAGATTACTTTAAAATCTTAAGAATAAAAAGCTTTAAAATGTTGCTGTTTCTCCAAAAATGTAATTTTATGTTCTTGAGAAAATATCTCACGTATCCATGGTGACATGCCCCTGCTGGCCTGGATGGCAACAGCCCAGAACCAGGCCCATGGCCAGCCCAACAGGACCTCCAGGTGCTGAGCACCCAAAGGGCAAGGATCTGAGGAATTCTGTTTCCTGAGGCAGCCCAGAACTCGGGGCAGGGACAACTGAGTCAGGGCCACTCCTGCGTGCTCCCTCCTGTCCTGCAGGCCTGCTGGCACCTGCCCCCACTGAGAGCCTTGGGGTCTGTCCTTGCACCTGGCCTCCTGTCACCTGGAGCATGAGGCTGACTCAGCCCTACCTGTGGGCCCTGCCAAGGTACCGTCCTGCTTGTGTTCAGTGGTAAATGCTCCAGCGACTATTCATTAGGAGAACTAATTGCAGTGTGGAATTTCTGGCCGTATCTGCTTTCCAGAACAATTTGTGGAAACCTGATTCTGTTCTTTTTAAATAATGGGGCTGCTGGAGATTGCTGTACACTAAGCTATGTGTGTGTGTGTGCTTGCATGTGTGTGTGTGTGCATGTGTGTGTGTGTGTTTTCTTTTAGAGGTTATTGTTTCCTGGTTTATTCATTTCTCTAGCTCAGCATTTAAAGGCTCTGAGACTGTTCCTCAGGACTTGTGAGGGCTCCACAGCCTGGGTGCCCGAGAGTGCTTGTGTATGTGGGCAGGGACTCTAGGCAACCCATAGTGAGGGTGGTTTCATTATGGACACTGTGATTCCTGTCAGCAGAGAGCTGGGCCACCCACTGGTCAGGGGTCTTAGGATGAATCAAAGCCCCGTCGGACCTCGTTTTTCTTGGCTGTGAAGCAGGTTTAGGGTTATCTTCCCAGTTTCTTTCCCTAAAGAACAGGAGAAATTTGATATCATGATGACATGAGTCTGAGGAAGCGAATCGACCTGTGAGTGGAGAAGGAGGACTCAGCCCTGCACCTGGCTGCATGCAGCAAGGATGTGGGACCTCATGGAGGCCCATGGAGGGCCCAGGCTGCCATCAGGGATGACAGGGCCAACTACCTCAGTGGCTGGCTATCAAGTGAGCTAGCTGCTGTGTCCTTACTGACCTTGAACACACCTCCTGATAGCCCCACAGAGTGACTCCCAACCTTGGGGAAGATCATGGGCTTGAGGCCCAGCATTCATGGTCTATCCCCATCTACCGTGTGTTATAAAGTGTTAAATGCCACATGAGTGCAAACCAGCATTGTTAACATCATGCTTAACAGACCCTGCACATCCTGTGGAACAACAACAGACCCCTCCCTGAGACATTTAGCATTAATAAGAGGCAGGTGCCCCTTGGGCCTGATACCTCAAGTTCCCATTCGATAACCCAGCACTCCTGGCATGACTTCGGTGTTCATGTTCAGGGTGCGTTTTCAGTGCACACTGGGTACCTTGTGTCGTTAGCAATCATCCAGCCACAAATGGGACATGTGCTCCTACCATCAAGGACAGATTTCTGACTAATAACCTCCTGCCAGCCTACTTGCTCTCTGCAGTTTCTGTTATAATAAACACCCTCCTTGCTTTTGTGTCTAAGGTGTGGTTCCTGTGATTAGAATATAACATGAGTACCATGGTTGACCTGAAGGAAACTTTGGGTTGCATGTGAAGAGATCCTTGCTCAGGCTCTCCACCCTTATCTTCAGGCCTCTGGCCTCGCCTGGCTTGTGACCTCTTGGCTTAAGGAAAGCCCTACCTCCTGAGTTTAATAGTAGCAGAGCATTGGGAAAAACTGATATGAGCCAGAAGGGTTCGGATTCCAGCCCAAGCCCACTCCCCAGGGGCCAGGTGATGGAGCATCTTGCTTCCCTCTCTGACTGTACTTCCTCTTGCACAAATTGAGAATGAAAACATAGCTCCAGGGCTGCGATCTGGGTCAAAACAGTTCATGAAAATCACTGATGTGGGCTGTGGATCATTACTAAGCAGGTAGTTGCTGATACCAGCTCTGGTTGTCATGATCAGACATCCCTGTCAATGACTCTGACCCCTTTACTGCCCTAAACCCAGCACGTCCATCCTTTGCCAGGGATGCCAGCCTGGCCCAAGCACGCTGCCTTTCCTGCCTCACTGAACTTGATCCATCATTTTGTTTCTACCCCAGGTCCCATCATGGCTAGAGAGATCTTCAGAGACACACATCAGATTGTGTTTCTCCTCTGCTTAGCCCCTCCAGTGGCTCCCCACCATGCTCAGAATGAAACCCACGTCCTAAGGCCTCCAGGCCCACACAGCCTGGACCCCTGTCCCTGTCCAGGAGCCTCTCAACACCATCCTCTTTGTTGGCTCCAGGCCAGCCACTCTGGATGCCTCTCTATTCAAGGGACCACCCCAGACTCACTCCTGGCTTCAGATTTTTGCACTTGATTTTCACTCTGCTCAGAAAGCCCTTTCTTCAGATTATTGTGTGGCCTGTAGCCCTCAGCACCATGTCTCCTCCTTGACCTCCACAGCCACCTCATCAGCCAGCCCCTCTGCTGGCCCTGCTGCACCCAACGTTCCTAACTCCATATACCACTTCAGAATGGACCATTCTTTCACTCAGGCCTTGTCTCAGTATTTTACAGAAGTGGCAATCTCTAGAGGTAAGGCTCTAACTTCTTCCAGATGAGGAACAGGCTTACTTTCTAACTTTCAAAATGCAGGGCTCTTCAACTATGACAGGAACCCACTGT
The DNA here is from genome assembly GCA_028646485.1 of Cryptoprocta ferox. Classification (NCBI taxonomy): domain Eukaryota; kingdom Metazoa; phylum Chordata; class Mammalia; order Carnivora; family Eupleridae; genus Cryptoprocta; species Cryptoprocta ferox. Next base: position 116,412,715 of record CM053560.1, read on the forward strand.
ATATAGCATCCCTCTGGACCTCCCATAGGCTTCATAGGCTAAGAGGACCAAGGAACAGACCCCAGAGGCCAGTGCTGCTGTTTGCTGTTCTGGGGGTAACCAGTTTTCTTACTGGGATACAGTAATGTCTGCTTTTGGCACTTGTGAGGTTGTCATGACTTTCCTTCTGGCCATCCTCTGTGCGGTTTTGGTTCCTCCCTGACAGATTGCTGCAGTGTGCAGCAGAAAAATCAAATCTCAGGCCTGATACTCTCTACCTCTCTTCTGGACCCTGCCTGGTAGTCTTCATAATATCCACCAGCACCAGAAGCTGCTCTAATATTTTACGTGTGTTTTCCTCCACTGCCCACGCTCCCCAGCCTGTGAGTATGGGAGTCTGCTCTGACATGTCCACAGCCACACCCTGGGCACCTGGAACAGCAACCACAGCCAAGGTGTCAAGTAGCACCCAGTAAACATTTGCTGAATGAAATAATGAACTGTGTGTATGACAGCAGGCGGCTTCTGGAACCACCTTCATCTCAATGACTGCCTCCAACTCAGAAAATTCTGGGAAGGTCATTTTTTGTGATGGACTAAATTGTGTTTCTCCACTATCCCCCAAATTCATATGTTGAAGCCCTAACCCCTAATGGGAGATAGGACCTTTAAGGAGGTAATTAAGGTTAAATGAAGTCATAAGGGTGGGACTCTAACATGGCTGGCATCTTTATAAGAAGAGGGAGAGACACCAAGTATGGGTGCATACTGAGAAACCAGCAGAGGACACAGGGAGAAGGCATCTTCAAGCCAAGGACACAGGCTTTGGAAAAACCAAACCTATGATCTTAGACATTCATCCTTCAGAATTGGGAGAAAATAAACTTCTGTGGTTTTAATCCACCAAGTCTATGGTACTTTGTAATGGCCTCCCTAGCAGACTAATACAGTGTTCTATAATGAGTGTGCTGGGAACAAATACAGGGATACCTTGCTTTATTGTGCTGAGACTGTATGTGTTTGTGTTTTATAAATTGAAGATTTGTGGCGACCCTGTATCCAGCAAGTCTGTCAGAGCTTTTTTTCCAATAGCATTTGGAAATAGCAAATGCTATTGTCTTCAATAGCATTTCTTCAAGTGATGAAGTGTCCTCATGTCTCTGTGTCACGTTTTGGTAATTCTCACAATATTTCTAACTTTCTCCTGAGTATTCTATTATGATGATCTGTGATTAGTGATTATGATTCACTGAAACCTCAGATGATTAGCATTTTTTAGCAATGAAGTATTTTTAACTAAGATGTGTACATTACTTTTTTAGACCTAATGGCATTGCACACTTAATAGACTACAGTATAGTATAAACCCAACTTTTGTCTGAAGTGAGAAGCCAGAAAATTTATTTGACTTACTTCACTGTGATATTCACCTTCTGTGGCCTGGGACCAAACCTGCAGTGTCCCCACGAGTATCTCACACATGTGGACTATCCCTTAAAACAGTGGCAATAGGAGGAAATCTCTGATCTTGGAAGGGGACTTACTTCAACTTTTGTAAACCTGAATCCAAGTTTAGGATACAATGTGGGTTCATAAGGCAAGTAACTCACTTTCAAGTATAATTGTGATTTACAGATGTAACCTAAGGGGTAGGGCTTTTCATGCATCATAGAGGTGCTGGGGGTTCAGCTGTGGAGAAGAGGGCAAGGCCTTGGTCTCTTGGAGTCTGTCCTCTGACCCTGGAGACAGAGAGGCCACAGGGAGAGGGCACTGAGAGCAAAGCCAGGGGAGGTGAGGAGAGAGCTGAGTAGGGTTTCAGATAGCTAGGTGAAGAAGACTTCCTTGGGGGTACCGTGGAGTGGAAAACCAGGGTGACCAGACTAAAGTTCTAGTGGGTGGTTCCCAAGACTGGCTTTAACAATTTTTTTTATTTTTTTAAACATTTTTATTTATTATTGAGAGACAGAGACAGAGCATGAGCATGGGAGGGGCAGAGGGAGGGGGAGACAGAATCCGAAGGAGGCTCCAGGCTCTGAGCTGTCAGCACAGAGCCCAATGTGGGGCTCAAACCCACAAACTGCGAGATCATGACCTGAGCCAAAGTCAGACACTTAACTGACTGAGCCACCCAGGCTCCCCTAAAAGGTTTTTTTATTTATTTTGAGAGGGGATGGGAGAGTACGTGAGGGCACACATGGGTGTGTGTGAGTGGGGGAGGGGCAGAGAGAGAGGGAGAGAGCGAATCCCAAGCAGGCTCCACACCACCAGTGCAGAGCCAGCTCAATCCCATGTACCACAAGATCATGACCTGAACTGAAATCAAGAGTTGAATGCTCAACTGACCAAGTCACCCACGTGCCCCCCCAAGACTGGCTTTGGACCGCAATACCCCAGAAATACCTTGAGCCTAAAAAGCATGGTCTGCCATGACACAGCAATGACTAGTGCTCAGCTGGGTGTCAGAGGAGCAAGGCTCTCCTCCCAGCTGTGCCAGTGGATGGCCATAGCTTTGCAGCTCTGCCCAGCCGTGGCTGCCCACCTAAGCTCAGGTGCCCACCGTAAGGAAAGTACATGTGATAAGAGCAGGCAGACTCAGCTTGTCACTCATGGAGAGTTGTTTCCTCCAGCAATGTCGAACACCAAGCAACCACAAATACAAACTTTGAAATTGGTTGAATAAGGGGGAGAAGGGCCTTTTGCTTTCAGGCTCTAGCTTAGATATAATTAAAAACTTTAATTATGAGTCCTTTGAGAACACAGTGAGATTATTCCAAGGCATATCCATGACCTGATCCTGGCCTTAGGAGTTTCTGGCCTTATAGACTGGGACTATCTGAAATGGGCTGTGTGGTCAGCCTGTTTCTAAGGGAAGCACCATATATTTAAATAATGAAATGTCAGCTAGACATGGAGAGTTGGTCATAATAAGGTAATATATTAGGTAAATGTGGGTGATTTTGTTGCCCTTCCATCTCTGGGTTGCTTCACATTCATTGGGTTCAATGTTCATCTGCATAAACAACTCTCAAAAATATTCATGGTCCCCATCCTCCTCCTCAGAGCCCTCTGTTCACCAGAGAGGACATCTGGGTGACAGTACACTAGTGTGAAGGGCTCTGTGTTCAAGAAACTGAGGCAGGCCCAGATAGGCTGTAATGAAGCACAAATAAGGGGAAGGGTGGGGGACTGAGGAGCCATCTGCAGAGACTCTCCAACCTCAGGGTGAGGAGTGTGGTCCCTGTTGGCGTACTGGCCACCTTTGAAGATTCTGTGCCTCTAGTGAAGGAGCTATAGTATTAAGAATAGGTACAATGCCTCACGTCTCTCCCACATTTTGTCACCTATCAAATTTGGGTGAGTGGTGCCATCACCCAGGTGTAGGCAGAGATGTGACTGGTCGTTACAGCCCATGTTTGTGCAAACTTGGTCATGGTCATTTGTGTTGTCACTGCTTGGCATGTGCTGAGTTTGACTTGCCAGTTAAGATGTCTTCAGAAGGGTCACACATGATTGTGTTGAAGAGAGATGGTGTAGGACGACAAGGGAACAGCAGCAGTTTAGATTTTATATTGACGGAACAATTACTCATCATTGAGAAATGACCACAAATCTGCATTTCCTTGCCCATCAAAACTGTCTTTGCACCAGAGTAATATTTGAAATAAACCTCTGCCTAAATACAAGTGTAGAATAAAAACTAGAAGTAATACAAAAGTAGAAGGTCATAGTTTACTTGGCAGCTTACTTTTGTTCTTAATGCTCTTTTACGTTAATGGTGTGATTGACATTCATGCAATGGTTAATTTTATGTCACCCCAGCTAGGCAATAGTATCCAGATTTGGATCAGATACACCTGAATGTTATTGTGGAGCTCTTTTTTAAATGTGATTAGCACTTAAATCAGTAGACCATGAGTAAAGCAGATAACCTTTCTTAATGGTTGGCCTCATCTAATCAGTTGAAGGCATTAAGAGCCAGACTTAGGTTACCTAGGAAGAAGGAATTCTGCCTTCAGACTGCCTTTGGACATGAGCTGCAACATCAAAACTCTTTTCTAGGTCTCCAGTGTACCACCTTTCCCTGCAGATTTCAGACTTGTCAACCACCACAATTGTGTGAGCCAGTTCCTTCAAATCAGTCTCTATCTCCATAAATAGGTAAGTGGATAGATAGATACATAGATGGAGATAGACATAGAGGCACACACACAAACACACATACCCTTTACACGTTCTATTTCTCTGGAGAACCTTGACTAGTGCAGACACTTAGATTCAATAAACATGGAAGGGCTCTCTACTCTGAAGCTTGCTGTATCTCATGCAAGCCTTCCAAGCCTCAATTTAGCCCTCTATGAAATGAGAACAGTGCACCATCCTCACAGGGTTATCATGAGGGCTCCGGGAGATGAAGCGGTCAAAGTATTTGCCCAGGTACCAGGCTGAAAGAAAGCTCAGGTGCCAGGTGCAAGGGAAAGCACTCAGCATGCATGACCGAATTCATTGTTCTCTGTGCCCTGGGAGGTTTACCTGTGGGTGTGCTCCTCGCTTCACAAAGGGGAAACTGAAGTCCAGACAGGTCAGAGTGTGCTCTAAGTCACCCAGCAGTGCTCTCAGCCCCAGTGATCTGTAAAGTGAGAGCCCCACACTCCCACAGCCCGTTCTCCACCACGTTCAGTGGGCCTTGCTTGGCAGGACGTAGGAAATTAACAGGAATTCCAGCCCACTCTTTTCACCTCCCAGAAATAGTAAAGAGAGCATTCAGTTCATAACTGCTAGCTGCACATTTCATGTTTTCTCATCCACCCACCCCAGTTCTCTCTCATTCCACACCTCTTTGGAGCATCATAAACATCACTCCCCCAGGTGAGTTCTCCAATATTAGGGGACTAAAATCAATGAGGATATTTAAACTGGGTTTATGAGACTATTTCTGAGCAAAATGGAAGCACAACCACCATGGTACTTGAAACTCCATCCAATCTTCCTTAAGATTAGCATCTGATAAAATGAAAACCTCAGCCTTCTTTTGATGACCCATTGGCTGGGAGAGGCCAGCTGCAGAGAAATTTCCTACAGGAAAGTCTGTGCTTATCACTTAATCTCAAATGAACTGTGTCACTACTGCATTAACTCTTCATTTTAGGATTAGAATGCGAGCACTGATTCTAATTTGTCTAGATTTTTTTAGTCCCAAATTGCTTTCTGCAAGAGATAATCTCATTTCCCATCTTTAAAAACTTAATAAAAATAACTCAATTTTATTATTGTTTAAAAGATTTATGGAAGCTATATATTTATCTTCAGTTTTACAAATCTTTAGTCAATATTAGAACAGTAACTAAACTGTGGAGTTAAACTACCTGTTATTTCACTTGAACCTAATTGCATTGACTCTTTTTAAATTAAATCTTGAGAAAATTAATTTATATATATGGGTTGTGTATAAACCCAAGGAGAAACAATAATGTTTTATTCATTTGCAGGTTAGGATGGGCTCTCTTCTCATGAAACATTCAGTCAGGAAGTTCTTACGCAGGGCCCTGAAGGTAAAAGATACTCCCTAGACAGTTGGCTGGGGGCAAGGAGATTGCAGAAATGATTTCCTGATTTCCAACACTCAAATGTAAGTTCCATGAAGGCAGGGCTTTTTCTTTTTCTTTTTACTGTTGTCACTTTGCAAACTGGAGGCTTTTTTTTTTTATTATTGAAGTATAATTCATACAATGTTACAGTAGTTTCACATGTGTAAGGTATCAACTCAGCAACTCCATACATCATACCGTTCCCTGCACCTGTAAACATAATCACCATGTCACCAATAACATCACTACCGTATTGCTGACTATATTTCCCATGTTGCAACCCTCCACTCCCATAAGTCTTTTACTCCACATAAGGAAATTTGTATTTCTTAATCCACTGTATCTATTTTACCTATTCCCTTCACCCACTTCCCCTCTGGCAACCATTACTTTGTTCTCTGTATTTAAGAGTCTTTGTTTTGTTTTTTGTTTGTTCTTTTGATTTTTAGATTTTCATATACATGAAATCATATGGTAGTTGTCTTTCTGTGTCTGGCTTATCTCAGCACAATACTCTCTAGCTCCATTTATGTCATTACAAATGGTAAGATCTCATTCTTTTTTTGTGGCTGAGTAATATTCCATTGTATATTTATACCACATCTTTATTTTTATGGATACTTGGGTTGCTTCCATATCTTAGTTGTTGTAAATAATGCTACAATAAACATAGTGGTACATATATCTTTTCAAATTAGTGTTTTTGCCTTCTTCAGCTGAATACCCAGCAGTGGGATTATTGGGTCATATGATATTTCTAATTTTTTGAGGAATATCCAAACTGTTTTCAATAGTGGCTGTCTCCAAACTACTTGTAAAAAAGATGTTTCTATCCTCTTCTTGTTCTTTACTTATTGATAGGGTCAGGAAAATACTTGTTGACCACATGTGAGGTAAATAATCTCTCTCTCTTTTTTCTGCCTGTTAATATTATCAATATTTCTGGCATAGGGGTACATGGATTATTTCAAATTAATGTTTTTATTTTCTTTGGGTAAGTACCCAGTAGTGGAATTACTGGATCATATGGTATTTCTATTTTTTATTTTTTGAAAGTGTCCTCCACAGTGGCTGCACCAATTTACATTCTTACCAGTAGTCCACAGGTGTTCTTTTATCTCCACATTCTCACCAACACTTATTATTTTTGTCCTTTTGATTCTAGTCATTTTGGCAAGTATAAGGTGATATCTTAGTATGTTTTGATTTGCATTTTCCTGATAATTAGTGATATTTATCAACTTTTCATGTGCCTGTTGGTCATCTGTATATTTTCTTTGTAAAAATGTCTATTCCAGTCCTTTGCCCATTTTTAACTGGATTATTTGTGGTTTTTTTTTTTTTTGGTGTTGTATATCTTCTTTATATATTTTATATTATATAAAATAATATAATAGAGATATTAACCCCTTATTGGATATATCATTTGCAAATATCTTCTTCCATTCCATAGGTTGTCTTTGTTTTGTTGATGGTTTCCTTTGCTGTGCAGAAGCTTTCTATTTGGTTTATTTTTGCTTTTGTTTTCCATGCTTTAGGAAACTTATCTAGAAAAATGTTGCTATGGTCGATGTCAGAGAAATTATTGTTTATGGTTTTTCTAACAGTTTTATGGTTTCATGTCTCACATTTAGGTCTTTAATCCATTTTTAGTTTATTTTTGTGTGTAGTGTAAGAAAATGGCTCAGTTTTGTTCTTTTGCTTAAAGCTCTCCAGTTTTCCTAGCACCATTTATTGAAAAGATTATCTTCTCCCCCATTGTATATTCTTGCCTCCTTTACTGAAGATTAATTGACTATATTAGTATGGGTTTATTTGGGGGCAGTCTGTCCCCTTCCATTTGAGTGTCTGTTTTTGTGCTAGTACTGTACTGTTTTGATTACTATAGCTTTGTAGTATATCTTAAATTCCAGGATTGTGATATGTCCAGCTTTGTCCTCTTTCTCAAGATTGCTTTCTCTATTTGCATCTTTTGTGGTTCCATACAAATTTTAGGATTATTCCAATTCTGTGAAAAATGCTCTTGGTATTTTGAATAGGCTTGCATGTGTTTTGTTTTGTTTTGTTTTGTTTTATTCACTGCTCCATCCTCAGCCTTTAGACAATCCCAGCTAACACTTAGTAGGTGCTTAATAATATGTTCAATGAATGACTCATTTGATTCATTTGATAATCATTTTATTATAGAGTTTACAGTTTTCTACAATCCCCCTATATTATAATGATAATGGTTGGCACAAAAATAGGAAGTGACGATTTTATAACAGAATATGTGTCTATATCATTGTGATTGTCATACTGCCTTCTGCATAGTGAGATAGTTATTAAATAATCTCATTAAAGATAAAACTGTCAGTGTAAATTTACTTTGCCAGATATTAAGGCATACCACAAATCTATAGTGATTAAAAATTGTGGTTTTAGTACAAATACAGGCAAGTAGCCCCACAACACAGAATAGGGAGCTCAGAGTCACACTTCCATGTGACAGGAGCTTAATATATGGTAAGGTAGAACCACAAATCAATAGAGAAAGTTCCTATATCAAAACCTTCCACATAGGGTAAATTTCTATGTAGAGAAAAATAAAACTGGATCCATACCAAGCACTACATAAAAAAGTTAAAGACTGCACTATGAAAGATAACACTATAAAGTTAATTGAAGAAGATTTAGGTATAGAAAGGACTTCTGAAATAAAACTTCAAGAGCACAAATTATAAAGCAAAAATTAATGAATTCGATCACATCAAAATTAAGACTTTCTGATCAATGAAGGCTACCTTGTATAGCATTAACAGACAGATGATAGATTGGAAGAAAATACCAGCAATATCAAGTAACAATATGCAAAGAACTCTTCCAAATCAACAACTAAGAGGAGCCCAGATGAGAAAACAGGCAAAGTACCTAATCAGGCATTTTATATAACAAGAAAATCACAAGGCTAAAAAGCAAATGAAAAGAGGCTCTAAGTCATTTTTAATCAGAGAAGCATGCATTGGGAAACCATTGAATGGCCTTTTATAAATAACAGAGAAAATGTGCTGTCTCCTTCTCCTAAGCCTTCCACTGGTAACTCTGGCCACAGAAACAGAAAGACTTACGAAAATGGTACCTTCCTACCCCTTCCAGAACTGTGATTTAGTAATGACAGGGTATGAGAAGGAAACATGTTTAGCTTTGGTTCATAAGACACAGTATGCATGAGTAGGGGTGCTTTCTAGGAAGAAGGTGACAGTGGACCATAGAGAAATGATGGAAGACTCTGTGAGCAGAGAAGCTGCTGGGAGACCAGGTCAGGCAGGAAGTGACCCTCTGGCCCAGTGGAAAGCCATAGAGGCTGGAGGGAAGGGAGGAGATGGTCTTCCCACTTGCCCCCGACATTGCAGTTGCTCCCATGATTCCTTCCTTCTAGATAGGCAATCCAGGTAGGTGACAGCTGCTACCAGGCCAGAAGCAGTCCAGAAGGTTGGAGCTGGAGAGACCAAAGACCGCCCAGTGGATGCTGACAAAGGAGAGAAGGACAGGCTCTGCCCTGTCCATCAGGAAGGGCATTCCTGGCCACTCCCTGGGGAGGTTCTGGGAAGGTTGGGGAACAAGGCAGCACAGGTGCCCTGAGCACCCTCACAGACAGTGGGGGTGGTGAAGCGAGTTGGTTTTATGGTCATTTTCAGTGTCCATGTGCCATCCACCACTTCGTGTTCGGGGCAAGGTATTTGTGCTTTCTATGGATGGTGGTAAGGAGGACATCAATCATGCAGGACTGCATGATGGGATTGCTTAGAATTCCAAGGCATGCTCGGCAAGACAACCTGGCAAGAGCCTGAATCCCCCTTTCGCTCCAGGGCTATTGCCAAGGGGTTGCATGGTAAAGCTCCCTGATGATGCCCTGTCACCACTCAGTCGCTGGGGTCCCATTGTTTACCAAGCACTCTTGGAGGCTTGGAGGCTGCAGAGGTGGGCAAGCAGACAAAGCCTGCTCTCAGAGCTTGTGTTCTTGTGGGAAGACAGGCCATCCATATGTGCATAAATAAGAAAATGATCTGGCAATAACTGCTGTGCCAAGAACTAAAACAGCACAGTGTAGTAAAGGGACTGGGAGCTGCTTCAGACTGAGTAGTCGGCAGAGGGTCTCAGAGGAGAAGCCATTCAGGTGGGAGCTGAAGGAGATGGAGAAGCCAGGCCACTGGATGCTGTGGAGACGGAGGCAAGTCCAGAGCAAGGTAGAGCTTTGTGAGCCTGGCCATGGAGTTTGAATTTTGGTCCAAACATGATGGGAAGTTGTTGGGAGGGTTTAAATTGGGGGTGATGAAATTTGTTCCTGCTGGGTGGGGTTTGGATTGCAGTTAGGCAGAGTAGATGCAGGGGTATCAGTCAGAAGACAGTCATCTGGGCAAGAGATGCTACAAAGTAGATAAAGTAGTGACAGAGAGATAACAAGAGATGAGATTTGATTCTTGTGCTGGATTTGCCCACTGATTGGATAGGGTGCCAAGAAAAAGAAGAAATAAGGAAGGCCTAGATTTTTGGCTTGGACGCTGGGTGGATGCTGGTGCTGTTTATTAAGCAGAGAAGAAGGTAATATGAAAAAGTTTGGGAGGGTGTAGAAGTAGGAAATCAAGAGTTCTGTCAGGGTGATGTTGGGCTTGAGGTGAGTGGGAATGTCAGGTGGGTAGTCGGATATAGAAATCCAGAGTTCCAGTGGCTGGCCTCCTCTGCAAGTACAGATGCTATTTAGAGCCTTCGCAGATGAATGCATTTAGGGAAAGTGTAAGTGGAGACAGAGATGAGAAGCAGTCCAGGCGAGTCCTGCATCCCAGGACATTTGTCAGCAGAGCTACGAAGCACCTGGTGAGGAACAAGGAGGACCCAGGGAGGGTAGGTGGCAGGGAAGCTTCTGGAAGGCAATATTTAGAAAGGGGCAAAGGGACAGCTGGGTATGTTATTCCTGAAGAGCAATTAATATAAAGTATACTTCCTGGAAGATCATAGAAACATGTCAGATCAGTCAGCCTAAAGCTGATGAGAGAGGCTTTGAGATGCTGGGGTTGGTCTGGGGCCTTTTATACTTTACTCTCTCCTCACATGCCCATGTCATGAATACCCATTTAATTAACTAAGCTTTTCCTATTCTGCAAAATAGAATGTAGGCGTTGTTTCAACCCACTTACTCACAAAGAGGGTCAAAGCAAGGAAACCAAAAAAGAAAGTAGAATGGTGGAATAGAACATTTGAAAGATCCCTGAGAAGCCCCTTTGAAAATCACCTTACCTGTGTAACAAACTCCAACTTTCTAGAGACCAGGAAATTCACATAAGATGACAGTTGTAAGGTCAGGCCTAGAACTCAAGCCCTGTCCCTCTGCTGTTTCTAGCCTGAAAATTCTGGGGAAAATGTCACTTCAGTACTTGTCTCAATTGTCAGATTCTTAGCCTGACTTAGAAAGAGGACCTCAACCTCTGATTCTGTCTCCTCGACACCTTCCCTCTGGTAGTTCTGTGAAGGGACTGTCCACTCCTGTGGGCTTGAGGCATCTTGTGGCAGCCCCTCCAGCCGTCAGGGCTGCAGTTAGTGTGCCCATGTGGGTGGGCCCAGAGGAGGCTGCAGGCCACTGGAGCAGTTTTGTTGGCTGAGTTGCTGTGGGGTCATTGGCTGGAAGGCAGCTCACCGTGGGTGCCAGACTGAGGTCACAGGCCAGTTGCAGCCCTAGGAATCCTTCTATTCCAGAATTGCAGTGTGAACCTGTGCCCTCCTTCCACACTCAGATTTCAGGGAGCTGTTTCATGCTTTCTCTTCTTTTTCTTGAGATTATCTATTTATTTATTTTTTTTAATTAGAGAGAGAAAGAGCTGGGGAGAGGGGCAAAGGGGAGAAAAAGACAGAGAATCCCAAACAGGCTCCATGCTCAGTGCAGAGCCTGACATAGGGCTTGATCCTATGACACTGGAATCATGACCTGAGCCGAAATTAAGAGTCAGACACTTTGGGGCACCTTGGTGGCTGAGTCAGTTAAGCATCTGACTTTGGTTCGGGTCACGATCTCACAGTTTGTGGGTTTGAGCCCCCACGTTGGGCTGTGTGTTGACAGCTCAGAGCCTGGAGCCTGCTTTGGATTCTGTGTCTCCCTCTCCCTCTGCCCCCTCCCCCACTCATTCTCTCTCTCTCTCTCTCTCTCTCTCTCTCAGTAATAAATAAACATTAAAAAAATTGAGTCAGACGCTCAATAGACTGAGCCACACAGATGCCCCAAGTTCATCTATTTAATGTTTTCCTTTTCTCCTCCTTTTTTATTAACCTTCCATTAGGATTTCTAGTCTTTGAATCAAGAGACCTGGGTTTCAGGCATTACACTCCTTTGAGGGCCTCAAGGTTCTCATGCATAAAATAACAGGGCAGTTCTCCTAACTGTGGCCCATAGCCAGCATCATCAGAATCACCTGGGAACTTGCTAGAAATGCACATTCTCTCTCCACCCGCCCCCAACCCCAGCTGTACTCAGAATCTCAGTGAGGGGCTCAGCCACCTTGTTTTCATGGGCCTTGCTGGTATTCTGACACCTGCCATGCTGTGGGAGGCATGGCATTAGAGGTGTCGCCATTGGCTCCTGTCCCTGCTATATCTGGGAAGAATGACATGCTCCCGTCAGTGTTGACTTCATAAGGCAGTGATGGCTGTACTCCACATGGTAGAATCTTGGAATCTAGAGATAGATCCAGCTGTGTGGAGTTTAATCTGTACCCTCATTCTTACTCCAGCTTTGGAGGATCCTGAGACCCTGTGGCTCCGGTCCTGCCAGTGCTGGCACACTAGCTCCAGCTGCATGGAAGTAGTGGTGGAAGAGGCAGGCAGGTAGGACAAGGTTGGTGGGCTAAAACGTAGCACTGGTTTTTCAGAGTTTTTCAGAGTTTTATATCAGTGGTATTTCCACTGATATAATTGTAACAGGGGTAAAAATAAAAGGCATTGGGATTCTCTGCTCCCTATTTCCCATCTGCTTCTCTGAGCCATCTCCCTCTGTGTTGCTCTGCTCCGGGGCCAGTTGTGGTGATCAGGAGATGGATCTGATAAGTGGAGGAAAACTGGAGGCTCAAATATATTAGAAAGAGACTAAAGCTATTGCTGAAGGGAAGATTGGAATGGCCAAAGGAGAAGGGAACACAAGGAGAGCCCTGCAGCTTGGCTGGTGGGGGAGCCACAAAGCAGCTGACTTAATTTGGGGGTTTAGGGAATCGAATGTCTCAGGTATTCCTCCATGAAGGCGAATGCTACACATCTTCTTGCAGAGACAAGTGATGTTTCTTTCGTATGTGCCATCTGCTGAAACTGAAATCAGGGCATGAGCAAAAAGGTCCAGGATTTTTGAGTTATGTGATGTTAAGCCTCAGTAACACCAAACGAAGTAGGAAGAATTTGAGGTTTAGGAAATATAATCACAGAGAAAGACACACGTGTTGTCCTTACTGCTATATCTTTTAATTTTAGAGAGTTCATGTGAAAAATTGCCTGGCTTCACTCTTTATTTCTAAAATTAACAGTGCTAGAAACATTTAGAGCATTGAAATTTTGGTAGGGATTGCTTTCAGACATCTTGAGATCAATTGTATTTCTTAGGGGACACCACAGTAAGGAAGGAAGGAAGCAAAAATGTTCCTATTTGGTTGAATATGAACATGAACGTGATTCTGATTACAGCTTAATTCCTCAGCAGATTCTCCTAGTTTTCTCCCCAATTTGAGGAGAGACGTGGCTTAGAGAGGTTTAGTGTTGCCTCTAGTAAACACTGGTAGGTGATATGGGCGTCCATTACACAGTGTTTAATGGCGTGTATCCCCTCTGAAAGTATCACAGAATTGAAATTAATTACCAGCCTCTTCAAGACTTTAATGATGCTGGAGCTCTAACTGGGTATAAAATTATGGTAATAGCTGTGTGACAATAGCCAAAGAGACTCAAGAGAAAATAGAATTTGGAGTTTGGGTCCCTGTATTTAGTACTTGTGTGGCCTTGGAAAATCACTGAACCTCCTAAAGTCCTATTCTGTTCATGTGTACAAGAGCATTAAAAAGAAACCCTGGCTGTGAAGGAGGCATAAATTGAGATAATATGAGGTGCTCTTTGTAAACTGCAATGGGCTGTACAAGCATCTTCTCTATGCTATGGAAAGCCTTGGAGTCCCTTTCTCAGCACCCTCTGTGATGCCCTTTCCCTCACCACTCACATCATTGCACTGTGTAGAAACAACCTTGGCCCCATGCACCCCTCTATCACTATCACTGTTGTCTGGCAGGTGCCTTACCCACAATGGGGCCAACATAATCCCCACTGTGGACTATGGATGACCCCAAGGAGTGGTACCTAAAGGGTAATGTGTTTTTTTCTGGGACTTTTAAAATGGTTCCTCAGGAGAGTTATCTCTCCTTGAATTCATTAATCTGTAACCTAGAAACTACGTTGTTGTCTATGTCCATAAATAAGCATTTGGATAGAAAACAGAAAAAAATATGGGAATTGAGAGAGCACCATTTGGATACCTGATAGCATGGCAGATATGGTTCCTGTCCAGTCTCAAGAGCCCAGATCTCTTCTCGCCTTGGAGCATCTGCCCTTCCCTTGTTTGCTTAAGCTAACCCATGTGGGTTTCTGTAACTGCTGCCCAAAGAGCCCTTTGGCATGATAGCCTCATCAGTTATATTAGTACCATCTTCTCCTATTTCTCAGTGTCTTAAATTGTAGTTTAGTGCATTAAAATACAAGGAAGAGAAAAAAGAGGAATAAATATTGGAAAGATGGAAACAAAACAGGTATCCTTTACAACCAATATGATAATTTACCTAGAAAAATTCAAAAGAATCAATCCATTCATTCAGACAGTTATTCAAAAAATTAATTCTTGAGTGGTACTCAAGGTCTAGCATTGTAGAATGACTTAGAATTATGAAATTATTCAGCAAAGTGGCCAATTATAAGATAATTATATAACAATAGGCTTTCATGTTAAATAAAGCATATTATAAATGCTTTGATGTTGGATAAGGCTTGGGCTATTCCTGGAGGCTACCCTGCATGAGACATATTCCTAGAGTCATATGCCAGTGTGAACCCCTTGATTTCTTCTAAGGAATGAACCATATCTAAAGACCTTCCCATATTCTATTCATTGGAGGGATTTTGCACTTTTATGAATTCTGTGATATGTGTGACATTGCCTGCCATGTCTGTAAGCCTTTCTGCATTGTCTTAATTCAAAGAGTCTCTCACCATAACCAATTCTATGATGTACTGTGAAGCTTGAGTCAAATCTAAAGAAACTCCCATGTTTATCACATTCAGAAGGTTTCTCAGCAATATGAACACTCTGATGTCAAGAATGTTGTTGATGTGCACTGAATGCTTTGCCATGTTATTTTAAAAATTGTTTATTTACCTATTTTGAGAGAGATGGGGGGGAGAGAGAGAGAGAGAGAGGAGAGAGGAGAGAGGAAAGAGAGAAATAGCCGGGTAGGGGTAGAGAGAGCAAGAGAGAATCCCAAGCAGGTTCCATGCTGTCAGTGCATTAGCTCAGAGCCTGATCTCACAAACCATGAGATCATAACCTGAGCCAAAATTAAAGTCGGACGCTTAACCAACTGAGCCACCCAGGTGCCCCTGTCTTTCCGTGTTATTAATCATAGTCATGGAGTAGCTCCCCAATATGAATTATCCAATGTGGTCTAAGGCCGCCCCTTAGCCTAAAGGCCTACCACATTCCTTACAGTCACTGGGTTTCCCTCCATTATGAATTCTCTGATGCAGAGTAAGAGATGTATGTTTTCTGTAAGTGGACATTTTTTTCATAGCTGATTAGCACACATCTTCATCAACAATTTGGAAAATTTTTCATTCTTATTAGAGAATAAAATAGTTTACTTTTGTTTCCTTTCAGAAATAATTTTCAGGTGCCTGGGTGGCTTAGTCAGTTTAGCATCCAACTCTTGGTTTTGGCTCAGGTCATGATCCCAGGGTCACGGTATTGAGCCCCATATTGGGATCTTCACTGAGCTTGGGGCTGCTTGAGATTCTTCCTGTCTCCCTCTGTCCCTTTCCCCAGCTTGCAGTCTCTCTCTAAAATAAATAATGATAACAATACATTTTAAAAAAGAACTAAATTTTAAGGTAACAGTTACTTCTACTTGGTGAGCCAACAAATATGTACTATCTTTTTCCTTCCCTCACAACCATTAATGGCCCTTTTGATGGCTCCATAAGGTACTCACATCTGGCTTAGAAAAACAGTGTCCTGCATTGAGATTAAGCTACTAGTTCTCCAGGATATCATGCTGGTACAACTTCTTTGGAGAAGAGTCCCCACCATCCCTGTGGGACATACATGGCCACATCTCTGCAAGTCATTGATCTCTGTGTCATGGTTTTTTACCCACAAGATCTAATCAGGCCTCCTTGGGTTTCTCCACTGGAGAAGTATCTCTAGAGCTAAGCACTGATGTTTAGATGTAAAACATTTCTCCTTCTCCTTGAGGCCTTCTTTTGGAGAACAACAGGCCTCACATTCATAGAGAAATGGATTGAGGTGGCTGGAGTCTATCCCTGATATCACTGGAGGGTTCTGGGTCAGAGATCTGGGGTCCTGTGATTCTGAGCCATGTAGCTGTCGCATGAGAACTCCTGAGCCACGCCCCCTGGGACTTCCCCATACCAGAACCAGTCAGCTGTCACCTTTATACTGGAAACCTCCATTCCAGGACTTCCTTCTTTGGGGTGTTTCTTTGCAGCCACCCCATGCAGCTATAAGGTGAGATAATGGAGGAAGTAGCAGAGCACCAAGAACCCTGGGGCACAATGACAAACACCACAACACTGCATTCACAGAGAGGCATGCACCTGTCACCCAACAATTGTGCATGGCTCACCACCTGTGACACACCCCAGCATGGTCACTAGTCACATACTCGCTCCCATACTCACCCACCTTCTATCTGGCTGACACACACAAGAGGAGATTCTGGGAACACCACATGCTATATACACACTAGGCCTCTTTGCCTTAAGTATCCAGGAAGATTTAGAAAGAAGTACTGACAGAGGATAGAGACCTTGCTCTACTAGATAATAACATTTTAGGGGCACCTGGGTGACTCAATCTGTTGATTGTCCCACTCTTGGTGTCAGCTCAGGTTATGATCCCAGGGTCACAGGATTGAGCCCCATGTTGGGCTCTGTGCTGAGCATGGAGTCTGCTTAAGATTTTCTCTCCTTCTGCCCCTCACCCCCACTTGTGTTCTCACTTACTCTCTCTCACTCTCTCTCTCCCCTTCTCTCTAAATAAAAAATAAATAAATGACATTTAAAAAATAATAATATCTAATATTAAATTAGTGCTTATTATACACAGCTCTATTTTGTGTACCATTTAATCCCCTGATCAGCCATATTAGGAAGGTGCTACTTGGCCCATTTTGTAAGTAGGACAACTGAGGCACAATATTACTGTGTCATTTGTGCAAAGTCACACAGCTAATCTGTGACTTAAATGGCTTCAGTTCAAGGGCATTATTAAGTTAACTTGTTTGTTTTTGTTTTTGTAACTCTGGAAATGAGGAACCCCAAAGAGTACTGGCAACTGGTACTTACACCCACCATTATTTTTGCACCATCAGTGTCAGTACAGTGAAAAGGCAAATACAATCCTATAACAACTGTGAAAATACTTTGACCTTGTGGAGCCCCTGAAAGGGTGTTGAAGAACCTCCACTCTTGGATTCCTGCAGGGTCATAAAGATCCCGGCCCCCCGGGTGATGGGGATATTGTGCCCCCAACACTTGCCCATAGCAAGTGTCTGGGCTAAGCTCTGATTGAACATTTTCTCTGGATTCTAGAAGCCTGGAAAAATCTGTGCCCCCTTTCTTCTTAAGTCTTCTCGAAGCTTTCTTCTCCCATGGATTCCAGAATGCCACAGCTTTTTGGTTACTTCTCAGCTCAGTGGCCACTCCTTTCCCATCTCACCTCCTGATTCTTCATATTGCTTTCTGTATCTGACCTTCAGATGTTGGAAACTTGAAGCCTCAGCCCTGAGTCCTATTGTCTTTTAGTTCAGCTCTTGTTTGGGGGTCTCAAGTCCCATGGCTTTAAATGCCAGTTTTGTGCAGATTCCGAAAGTTACACGTCCAGGCAGAATGTGCTCCTGAGCTCCAGGCCAGTCTGCCAGTTGCCTGTGGGACATCTCCCTGTCAGTGCCTCACTGGGACCTACAACCGGGGTGCTTGAGGGAGCTCTCGACTCTGCCTGTCTGCCATGCTTCTCCTCTAGGCACCCCCATTTCCAGAAATGATTTCTTCCTTACTGAGATGTTCAGAGACTATAGAGTCACGTACAACACCTAACTTTCTCTCAAAACAGCAGATTCATCATGAAGTCTTAAGTTATTTCCAGAATTACCTTCTTCCCATTGTCACTGCCATTATGCCAATCCTTCTAATGCCCTTGTAACCTCTGACCCTTTGGGTCATCACTGGTATCCCCCCAGTACCCATACCCCCCTGCAGCCCATCTACGTGTTCACACAGATCTCCAACATCTAGCATAGCACGGAGGTTGGAGTGGGCTCAGTGACCGTGCATCACAAATGCAGGTATGCCAAAAGAGCCCCTACCAGTCAGTAAGAAAACACATACCCTCCAGTGGCCAAAGGACTGGGGCAAACAGTTCACAAAAGAGAAATAAAAGTGGCCAATGAGGTTTAAAACTGTATTCAACTTCACTAGTAATTGGACCCTGGAAAACCAGTTGACACTATGTATGTATCAGGGTCCTTAAAACTAATGCTTAATGTTCCACAATTCTTTAAAGAATCTTTCCTAAGGAAATGACTGAAAGTACAATGTACAGATTTATATGTGAGGAAGTTTCTCCTTTATTTAAAATCTGTCATAAATTGTTGGTAGCAGTAAAATTCCCCTCAATATGATAACAATTAAGTAAATAAAGAGTGGGTGAGGTTAGTGGCCCAGTGTAGCTGGAGCACAAACAGTGCGTATGAGGATGGAAATGCTGTGTGGGGTCCAGGCACCGCCAGGCATTGTGTTCCCAGTGAGCAGTCAGAACAAGTGCAATTGTCAGAATTTAAGGAGAGAGAAGAGTGGTGCTCACTGACCCATGTTAGACGTGGGGTATATGTTGCTTTTAAAGGATGCACACATTGACATAGTCAGGCTTTAAAATATATATGTGTCAGTGAGATGACAAAACCATGCCTTTCATGGGAGAAAGCTGACCAAGTATAGTCTCACAAAGCTTGGGACAGGGTAGCGGGGTAGGTAGGTCTGGCAGAGCCAGGGCCAGAGCCCGGCTGTCACCCCTACACAGCTTCAACATACCCCAGTTGATCCGATTCAGTGGTCTGATTACTATTGCTACATGACAAATGACCCCAAAACTTAGCAGTTCAAGGAACCTTTTTATTAGGCTTGAATTAAGACAGCGTACAATAGGGATGGCTTGTCTCTGCTTCATGAAGTCTCAGGCCCCAGCTGGGAAGACCTGAAGACTGAAGACTGGAACAACCTGATGGCTCATTCTGGCACCTGGCTTTGGATGGCTCAAATGCTAAGATTGCCAACCGAGCACAGCACAGGCCCTCTCCATGTGGCCTGGCTTCCTGACAGCATGGTGGCCTCAGGGTCTTTGTTACTTAGAGTCACCAAGCTCTTGGTGCACGTGCAGCCCACACTGCATCACTTACAAGACCAACCCTTGGAGGTCACATCACAGGTGTCTGATGTGTTCCATTGATCCTGCAGTCATGAGCTGACTAGGAATCAAGGAGACAGGTAATAGACTCCTCCTCTCAGTGGGAGGGGTGGCAGGGCCATACTGGAAAAGACCAAACATGATTGGTGCATTGCTGTGACAATAGAAATGCTCCATTGTGTTAGAAAATACAGGTTGTCACAAGGGTTATTATCAACACTAAGCAACCAAACAAGAGGCCAATGTATAACCCTACTTTTAAAATTTGCCATAAAAACCGTAAGTGCTAATAGATGCAGAATGTTTGTGCCTGTGGTCAGTGCATTCTTTCCCTGTGGAAAGCTTGTGGAAGCTCCTGACTTTTTAGAACATGGAAATGCAAGGAATTGAATGACAATGGGTAGCATTTTCAGCCATCAAACCCACTTCTCATTTTCTGTAGAGATGGAGGTAGCACATAAGCTTGGTGGAATACCCAGGGAGGTTCCTTCACCCTTTCTCCTGCATGGATGGCGTTTGGAGGAGCTCTTTCTTGCCCATTTCAGCAGCTCCTCCTCTTGTTTAGCTCATGTGTTCTCTTCACAGGCCACACTTAAGCAGATGCTTGCCTGCCTTTCTTTAGTTACTAGGAGGGTTGTGAGAAAGCCCCTTGGTCAATCCCTTTCCAGGCTGTGTGCATCATCCAGGACTACTGAGAGCTCAGGTGTCAGTGTCAGCAGGCTGAGGTTCATACAGTCACACTGGAAGAGCTCAAGGTGCTAGCTCCTCTCAGCACCTCCTACATCCCTCAAAAGTATCTGACTGTAGGTAAGCCTTGTTTTAAGTTTTCTTTACTTGTTAGTTTAATTCAAGAATTTAATCTGGAGTGAGGTTGATTATACCCCTATTGTCCAAAAGACAAATAACTGTTTCTTAACATTGGAAGCTCCTTTAAGAATTATATATATCTAGGGGTGCCTGGGTGGCTCAGTTGGTTAAGGGTCCAACTCTTGACTTCAGCTCAGGTCATGATCTCACATTTCATAGGTTTGAGCCCCGCATTGGGTTCTGCACTGACAGCATGGAGCTCCTTAGGATTTTTGTCTCCCTCTCTCTCTCTCTCTGTTCCTCCCCTGCTTGCTCTCTCTATCTCTCTCTCTCAAAAAATTATATATATAAATATTCTTATATTTTATAATATATATAATATATATGAATATATATGAGCTAGGAGCTAGTTTGAGCATTAAGTGCTAATGTGTACATTATTAGAAGTAAGAAAACAGCAGGAAATCTCATGGGGTGAGCTAAATTGATGCATGGCTGCTTTATTTTTAAGTGATTCCATAAAACAGAGGGACAGATATGCAGAGTCTTAATTACAGCTACCACAGCCTGTCTGCTTCTGTCATGGTCATTATTTAATCACTCTCTTTCCTGCATGAGGATGTGCACGTGCGCGCACGCATACACACACACACACACACACACACACACACACACACACCGGGGTAAATGACAGTATATTTTGCTGTTCTCTCCTGGCCCTGGTTGTGGAGACCTCTGGGCTTCACTAAGAATATTTCAGAGGCCCTTACTAGAAGTCAGTGGGACGTGTGACTCCCAATCTTGGCAGGAACCTTTGAAAGCATGAATTCCAAGCGTCATCTTCCTGATTACAGATCTGAGATGGTCAAGTCTTTTCCCATTGTGTGTCTGCATTGTAGCCCTCCCCACCTACCTACCTCCATGTCCCTCTCAACTAGTCCCCTTGCCCTCGACAGTGGTCCAGGAAGAGGGCTCTGGTAGCTAGAGGTTGACAGTGACAACCTGGGTCAGTGTTCTGGAAGTTTCCCCAGGAACCCAAATCTGTGCATAAAAAGGTGTGACAATTGGGGCACCTGGGTGGCTCAGTCGGTTGAGTGTCCGACTTCAGCTCAGGTCGTGATCTCACCGTCTGTGGGTTTGAGCCCCGCATCAGGCTCTGTGCTGACAGCTCAGAGCCTGGAGCCTGCTTCAGATTCTATATCTCCCTCTCTCTCTGCCTATCTGCCACTCATGCTCTGTTTTTTTCTGTCTCAATAATAAATAAACATAAAAAATTTTTTAAAAAAAGGGTGTGACAATGAGATGCTTTCCTGGGGTTCTAGATCCAATCAGACATCTGTTTTCAATATACAGAGGCCCTGGCCAGGGGCAGATTTCTTCTACCTGATTCTTTACAGTGACCTACTCATATGCAGGAATGGTGCTTTTTTTTTCTCTTACAACAAATGCAATTTATATGAAGTGATTTGCTTTATTAGGCCCATGAGATAATTCTAATGTAACAGGTTTGCTCTATGAAAAGTAAGGGTTACTCATGCAGCCTTTAGAGTGTGGGTAAAATGCATATTTTGTTTAGCTGATTTAAGTGGAAACTTAAATCAATGAAGCTTACTTTTCAAATTGCATTAGCTGTAGCATGACTACTTCTAATGGGAGTTTCTTTCAGGAGATCAGGGCCAAGTGGTTGTTTGGGGTCACAATGCCACAGAAGAAACAGAACACAGAGACTCCAGGAGGTGTACTTGGCCTCTGGGTTCATCAGTGCCCTTGGCTTAAAGAGGTACAGTATTAGACCTTGACAGTGAATCTAGGAGGGAGTTAGAAAGGGAAGAGAGTCTTTTTTTTTTCTTTCCCAAAATGACTTCAGATTCTTCTGTGGAAATGAAGTGTTTAGATGTATTAAAAATTCCTAAAATAAATTTATTTTCATCAAGTAGATTTTATCCATTTAATATATGGCTGTTTCCCCAGGGGTCCCTGTCTGTGTAGCTCTCCTTCCACGTCACTGAAACACTGCATTTCTACTCCAGATTCACATCCACAATGATCTACATTTCATTGACTGTGTTCAAATTGCAAAACTGAAGAATGAATGCATTATTCTTGATTCTGGGGGGTAGGGGTGGGGAGGGGAAGAGCAGAGAGAGAAAGTAATGCTCCCTAAAGTTACGTGTGTGTATAATATATGTACATATATCCTCTATGGTTTTTCAAAGCACGTATTTCATCTTTCCCTAGTGCCCCGGCTGAAGAGAGATTTCCTCTGTTTCCAGGAGTCACTCATCTGCATAAGTACTAGTGAGGTGGGCAGACCCAGGGACTTGGCCACCTCCTGGTTGGTAGAACACCACTTCTTGGTAGTGGGTACACTGTCCACAATTTTTGGCACCTTCAATTAGAATATGTGCTTCATTCGGTAGGTAAATGAAACATCTTTCTTCTGTTTTTCTTTTTGAAATGTTATTTGCAGTGAGTAAGTTTGGTATACTCAGTCCTTCCCATCATTTTGGGAGATGCAGATAAACCCCCCCATCCCCACCCCTCATGGCATACTTTTTCTCATCAGTTGTCATTCCCTGTGGTTTTTATCTGTGAACATCACTCCCGGAGCTCCTGCAGAGGAGTCTTACAGTCAGAGCTAGGATTGTCCCTATGTTCCTTTGATGTGGTTTTTGTATACCTCTCTCTGTCTGTCTCTGCATATTCTTAGGCTCTTGTCCTTAGATTTAATGTCGGCTCCTTCTGTCATTTCCACAGTGCTAGTGGCTCAGTCAGGTCCGTCCCTGCAGACCTCCTCCTAAGATGTGCACCGTTAGACCCAACTGTCCCATATTGTATCAAAGAACCATCCCCTTCTTCCCAGTCTGCCCTTCCTAGGGAAGCCTTTGGCATGGCCCCCAGGAGCTTTCTTCTCCATACCCCAAAAAACAAACTAGAGACTGGGGAAGAGTCCTGGACTCCTTTTTCCTTTCCTCTGTCACCCTTCCATTTATGACCAAGAGTGCTCACCATTGCTAACTGCTTCACCTTCCTGTGCTTGTGCCCTTTCTCACCTCCATCTCTACCACCTTGATTGGGGTCCTTTGTTCTCAGTACTGCAGCCATCCTCTGACCTGGCTTCTGCCTCAGGCCAATTAGCATATAGCTGCCAGAGAGATCTGGCCCTAAAACTCCTCTGCTTAGGTCCCTTTAGGAAGAACCCATCCCCCATCCCCACCCCAGCTCACTTCCTCCAGGGCTCACTGTGAGGTCTTACTTGGTGTGCATCTGGGGTGGGGACCCCTGTCTAGCTCCCCACAGACCCTTGCCTAAGGGAAAAAATTTTGCACTAGCACCAAAACCCCACTTCTGGATACTGCAGTCTACACACGCTGTCCTGCCTGTGCAGAATAGTCCAGCTTCCTAGTTTAGCCTCTTCCATGGAGGGAAGGTGAGGAGGGGTCTTCCTTCATGGCCCAGCCACCTAGGAGCTCTAACCAAGACCTCAACAGTCCTGCAGCCCCTCCAAGAACCACACAAGTGCCCTGGCACCCCCAGGCAAGGATCACATTTAATTATCATTAAACATTACCTTTGGATAACCTTGAACCTATGAATACCAGCCATTGGGGGGATGCTATTGACTGAATGTTTGCATCCCCCCAAGATTCATGTGTTAAACCTAATGCCCAACATGATGGCATTTGGAAGTGGGGCCTTTGGGAAGTGATTAGGTCATGAAAGGATTAGCGCCCTTCAAGAAGACAAGAGGCCAGATGGCTTTATAAGAAGGTGTTTCATTTCATAAAAGGATTAACAATAGGAACGTATTAAATAGCAAGGTCCTCTAGTATACACTTAAAGCCCAGTTTCATTTACTGGTAAATTAAATGACCACTTTGAGGGACAAACTGATGTTAAGGTTTCAGCTGATAAATCACACGTCTCCTGAAGGTTGTTTATAAGGATCCTTCAGATCCCGCAGACGTTGGCAGTCATGGTGCATTGAAAAGCTGTTTGGTGAACAAGAGATGCAAGATTTCTTTCTGAGTGCGTCTAAATTTTATGGTCATTTGACTTTAATTTTATCAAAGTTTTAGGAGAGCAAAGCAAATCCTCACTCTTCATGAGACTGCCACTGTCCCAACTCCATTTGATGGGAGGATGTCCATGCTGGAGGCTGACCACAGTAAAGTTGCAACACTGCGCCTTGACTGGAGGCATTTCTTTTCCTGCAATCCAGCAATGTTAGAACATATCTCTGTAAGATTTCTTATTTGGTCGTTTTCCCCATTAATGCTGAACAGATTTTATCTGGAGTTTTTTCCATTGGTTTCCTCCTTCTCTGGATCAGTTGGCTGAGTGTGGCTTTGCAATACTGTAGTGCAGTTCTGATGCTGCACAGACCCCACAAGTTAGGGGCACAGTCCCCAGTAAGATAGTCCTCACTTCAGACACCAAGCGCAAGTCCGTCCTGCATTTCCAAACAACTGGCTACAAATTACAGTTTTATTATAAAGGATACAATTAAAATAAGCTAAATGAGACATAGCAGGTGAGGTCTGGGAGCGTCTCTGTCCATGTCCATACCCTCTCCTTATGGAGTCAGGGCGTGTCAACCACCTAACATATGGATGTGCTCACCAACCAGGAAGCTTACCTGAGCCATGGTATCCAGAGTGTCTGTTGGGCTTTCCTTGCAAAGATGTGATGGATTGGATCATCAGCCACATAGAACTCAATTTCCTGCCCTGTTTCCCTCCCAGGAAGTTGGTAAGTTTGGCTAACACCTGGCTCAGAGCCCCAACCCTCTAGTCAAATGGCTGGTTTTTGTGGTCTGGACAGCCCCCACGCTGAGTCATCCTGTTAGCATAAATGCAGGTATAATCCAAGGGGCCCACCATGAATGACAGAGATGCTCCCATCACTCTGGAAAATCCAAGGATTTAGAAATTACCTCCCAGGAACCCAGGATAAAGGCCAGACAAATCTTTATTATACAAACTAGCTGTAGTTCAAGGATGATAGATTGTATTGTGGTTACTAGTGTAGATTTAAGAGCCGGACTAGGAGATTTCACACCAGCTGTGTGACCCTGGGCAGGTGGCTCCACCTCTCTAAACCTCACTTTCCCCATCCGTGAATTGGGGATGATGATACTTATCTTCTAAGGTAAGTAGAGGAAATGATATAAAATAATACATGGTAACTGCTTATAACATTCCCTCACAAATAATACACCTACCGGGTCACCTGTCACTATGTTTATAAAGAAGCACAATTGGGGCCATAAAAATATTATATATACACAAAACATAACCTTAAAATGCTGATTTTCTTCAGCTATTTCTTTATACATCAAAAAAATCAATTGATTATCCCCAGTGAGCAAAGTTCAAGTGAGCAAAAATGATGTTAAATGGAGGATTTACTTCTCTACCTTGAACGTGTTCATTTCTTTATCCACCTGCATATTATTACTGGGCCTGCTGCTCACAGCAGCTGTGCAGGGAGCTGGGATTGTAGCAGTGGACAGCCTCCACCGCTGCCCGCAGGAGAACCACATTACAAATTCATGTAGTAGGAGTGTCTCTGTTCGAGTTGCTCTAACAAAGTACTGTAGACTGGGTGGCCTGTATTTCTCACAGTTCTGGAGGCTGGAAATCTGTGATCAGGGTACCCACATGGTTGGGTTCTGATGAAGACTGTCTTCCAAATGGTTGACTTCTTGTTATAGCTTCCCATCATGGAAAGGGTGAGGGACCTTTCTGAGATCTCTTACAGGGTCACTCATACCATTCATGAAGGCTTGACCCTCGTGATCTAACGTACCTCCCAAAGGCCTCACCTTCTAATACCTTCCACTGGGGGTTGATTTTGACATGTGAATTTTGGGGAACACAAATATTTGGTCTGTAACAAAAAGTGAGGGACTGGCATAGAGGGGCCCTTGGTTCATTTCTGTCCCCCTTTACTGATACTGTGTGGGCCTGACTTCCTATCACAGCCCATCAGCTCAATTCAGGCCATAACAGGAGACACCCCCCATGGCCTAAAATCCTTTTGTTAGATCATAACCAGTACTTTTTTTTAATTAGCTACAATAGAATGAAAAAATATATGTGCTCTAATGGGTAGTGATGGTAGTTTTTGTTTCATACTTAAATACCCTGGCCCTCATATAAATTTATTTCCGATAGTTGATAGTGAATTTTAAAATTGAACTCAGGGAAAGGTATAGTGGCTGCAACTTTTCAGCAGGTGGTTCTGGAGCCCCCTGAGGAAGGACAGTGGTGAGAAGGGCCCACACCTCCTGAGCTTACGGAGAGCAAGACCAGTACTCTCTCCGTGAGCTCAGGAAACCAGTCCCAGTCTAACTCAAGCCAGACTTCACAAGGGGGCCATGGAAGCCCACACCATGGAGTCAATTGGGGCTGTTAGTCTCTCCAGACACACAGCTAGCTGGCAACCAGTCCCCCAGACTCTGAGAGCCATCAGCCAGGAGATACTCTGAGCCAGGAAGCCCAAGTTGGGGTTTCAAATGCCAGGGGTACTCTCAAAACCAGCCTGGGCACCGGTGCAAGGGAACTATTAGCTGTCTACAGAGAAAGGTCAGCAAAGGAAGAGCTGTGCTTAGGCACACAGTTCCAGCATGTTCCAGAGCTATGCCATAAAGTGGTGGATGCACGTCCATGTGTGTGAAGAGTGTGCATGCATGCATGTATGTGTGAATGTGCATGTGTGCCTCTGTGAATGTGTGTGAATGCATGTTTGTATGAGTGTGTATGTGCATGCATGAGTATGCCTTAGTTTTTCAGTTTCCAGACCAGACCTGCCCAATTTATGAGAAGACTTTTACATGAAGTCTGTGCTCTCTAAGCAGCCTAATCACAAAATCCCACTAGGGGCTTGGCTTTTTTCCAACACTCCTGCAAAGCCTAAGTGATTAAGAAGTAGGTTTTTCATTATCTCAAGACAGACTTTGGAAGTGTTCTATGGAATAAGCTTCAGCCATGCCCAGGGGCTTCAGGCCCTGTGAGGAGCTGTGTTTGTGAGTGTGGCAGGGAGACAGGCCTGGGGCACCTGTCAGAGGCCATCCCAGAGCTTCTGCCCCTTGAACTCTGGCCCCGGTCCTTCTGCAGCTCGGGGGCAGCAGCATCTGTGTCCACAGCAGTGGCACATGTCTGAATCCACCCACATATACATTTTTCACTGGAAATGTTCTTCGGTGTTTTTTTTGTTGTTGTTGTTTTATTTGTGTTTACCTCAATGTTAATTGCGTGACTTCTGGACTGAAACTAAGCTTTCAATGCACTGCTGCTGGAAATCAGGCAACTAACTTGAGAAATCAAGGTGCTCCCAAATTTACATTCTTTTTCTTGCTCCCTGCCCTGTGGCATCACCCAATTCTAAAATTGTACCTGTAGCAAGACTTTGCCTCCCTGAATCAACAGCCCATTCATTAGGATTGAGTTAGAAGGATTGTACTCTATTTAAAAAAATCACATTTTGTTGCTTAAAAAATCCATTTTCAGATAATGTTCTCCTCCCAGATATGTGGATGTTAACCATATCATCTTGTGAACACATCACCTTCTCAGTGAGGCCGTTTGATGTTGAACTGGCTTTCCCACACCCCACCTTCTTCCTGCACAGCACGCCAGCTCTTCTGCTTTATATATAACAGTTACAGACTCCTAACCTGTTGTTTAATTTACTTATTTTTCATGCCAGTTGTGTATCATTTGTCTTGCCCACTAGAATAACCCCACCAGGCCAGGGATTTTTGTCTGTTCACTAATAAGTGCCTGAACACCTAAAATAATTTCCATTACATGGTTATTTGTTGAGTGACCAAGTATGTGGTTATATTGAATGAATCCACCCAGATGATCTTAAAAATGTACATGGGTCCATATATTTTGGCATTTTTAAAGTTCATTTATTTATTTGGAGAGAGAGAGGGAGAGGGAGAATCCCTAGCACTGACAGTTTGGAGCCCAATGCAGGGCTTAAACTCACAAACCATGAGATAATGACCTGAGCCAATATCAAGAGTCAGACACTTAACTGACTGAGCCACCCAGGCACCCTGTTTGGCATTTTATTTTTTAACAGGTGTGTCTTCAAGAAAGCAAATAAGAGTAATGACTAATGTAGTCATATTCTCCAGAACTTTGGAGTTGCTAAATGTTGAATGAGAGGAAAGGTGCGTGTGTATATGCACAGGCACACACATGTGAACATACATGTGTGTGCTTATTATAAGAGGAGAGGAGTTTTGTGTGGAGTTGTGTTTGTGTATGGAGTTTTGTCTCTCTTTCCAGTAGCATCACCATTTACCCAGGCCATCCTTCATGGGTGTAATGGCCCGGCCCCCAAAAGGAGGCTACATACAGCTTCAGATACTGCTCTTGGTGGTCTCTCGGTCCTCCTGGGTTGGTTGACACTTAATAAGGAAGAAAGGTATTACCATCTTTTTTTTGTTTCAGTAAAAATGTCCCTTCCTCTCCCAAATTTGTTTATGGAGCTGATAGTTTCTCCTAACCACCCAGGATCACTTTTGAAGCTTCCATAAAAAGCATGCTGAGTAATATCTGAAATGCCACATGGAGACTGACGTTGTTGTAATCAGCAACTAGCATGGGGTACCTGGGTGGCTCATTCAGTTAATTGTGTTGACTCTTGATTTTGCCTCCGGTCATGATCTCACAGTTGGTCGTGAGATCTAGTTCCCATTGTGAGATTGAGCCCCATGGAGCCTGCTTGGGATTCTCTCTCTCCCTCCCTCTCTGCCCCTACACTACTCGAACTCTCTTTCTCTCAAAATAAATAAATAAACATTAAAAAAAAATCAGCAACTAGCAATGGGTGTTTGAGATCCACTCCTCTAGAAATATATCTGTTTTTTTTAATTTGCCTGATATTACAACGTCCTCATTGGTAGACATGAGCTTTATTTCCAGGTGGCAGATTCAAACGAAAGTGGCTAGCTTCATACAAATGGCCATTCACTTGTCTTCTGGGGGATGGTCTTTCTTAGTTCTATTTTTCTCCTTCTCAGAGAATAGTATTTTTCAAGGTGTTAGAACATCTTGGTGATAAAGGAAGTGAAAAGCAGTGGTGAAGAGTAGGCACACAGGCTCCTGGGCACAGACATGCAGGCGGAGACGTGGGAAAGCCAGGGACTGGTCAAAGAGCTCTAGGTGCTAGCCCTGACCCATTGGGCAGCAGGCAGCCTGCTTCAGCATGTTACCAGTCTGTAGAGATCACCTGTGCTAGCTTCAACTTCCTGCTAACTCATGGTTTTTGATATGGTCAAGGAAGCCATTGGGCAGCCTTCCACCAAGGATGACATCCTATGCTCCACGGCTAACTCCAGGACCTGTTTCTGGGGGGCACCCTGGGAAGGCTCTGGGGAAGAAAAGAAGCCTCTCATTATGCTCTCTCATAACATGTGGCTGTGTATGGTTCATCTCTTCATAGCCTTGTTTTCAGCCTTTTGCCCATTGTGCTAATGCTTTTTTTTCAGTAGGACTAATGCAAAGTTTTCTTTTTGACAATTAAATAGTACAATTGCTGATAATCAGTTCTTTTAGTTGTTGGTTTAAAGATGCTAATAATCAGATTATGTTAGATTAGAAATCTCCTCTCCCAACCTCCTACCACCTTATACTCTATTTGTGGGACACATAAATGTGTGGCAGGGAGGGGGAAATTTCATGTACATGAGCTTCTGTTGATTGACTGTATATACTGGATATACTGTATAGTATAACTTTGTATATATCATACGATTTAAACCTATCTAAAGCTCTAGCAGCCAGCTTGCTCTTCTCTCTTTTTAGATGAAAAACTGAAACACAAAAATTAGCAAAGTCAGCTAAATTTATATAGATAGTTAATAGAGCAACCTGGAATTGAACTGGATTGGATGGGAAAGATGTAGCTACTCCGGACAATGAACTCTGTCAAATAATGTTTCACTCATCATCTTACAGAGCTATCAACATGTAAATGTGTTATATCAATAAAACTCCATCCTCAATTTCCTGCACTCTGTAATATTGAGCAGAGTACCTGCCAAATAATAGTTGTTAATTATTTGTAGAATTCATATATATATATATATATATGCACATATGTATGTATGTATGTATATATAAGTAATTATAATAGCCATGTAATATCAACATTAAGCAATAAATCAGCTACGAGTTGAAAATACTATGGGGAAGACATCACTTTGAACATTATTCATTTTGAAACAAGTGCTTACATCACACTACTTGACATTATATACAAACTTCTTGAATTCAGTGCAAATTAACAAATAAAAGTAGTTGTTGATATTTACCATAGTTCAAATTTAGCATAGCACATCTTTATGGTCTTTTGGCTTATAAAATATATTGCAGGAGCCATTTTAATTTCATACAGACATGATGTAAATAAAAAGATTATGTTTTTCTTTTGAAGACTTTCCTATTCTCTGCTTTTATTTTAAAGGGTATATGCTAGTGAGTCTCCAACTTTGCTGCATATCAGAATTTTAAAAAGTGCTGATGTCATCAGATGCAATATCTGAATATGCCCCAATACTCTCTGACTTATTGATTTATTCCTTTATTCATTTTGCACTTGCATGAATAAACACCATACCAGCTACCTTCCAGGTAAAGGAAAAAGGGAAAGCCTTGCCCTCATGCAATTTTAGTCTGGCAGAGGAAGACAGACAATACACAATTAAATAAGTCAGCACCTAAAAAATGTTACTAAAGATTGTAGAGAGTGAGAAGAAAGTCATGAACAAGATGCTGTTATGGAGAATATATTGGGGTTCAGGCAGCAAGAGAACATTGATGAATACTCCAAGGTAGTCAAGTTTGTCAAATCCTAAGGACAAACACAGGACTCACATGGCCCGTGGTAGAGGCTGAAGAGGAAATTTTAGAGGGGCATCTGGTGCAAGGTTCTTGGAGCCATGTGAGTGCCTTGGACTTGGACTTGGAATATTGTGAAGTTGTTGGTTATTTTTAAGCAAGGGAGTAAGGAGAGGGGAGAGACAAGATTCCCATGAACCATTTTACTTATTTATTTTTTGAAAAGAAAAATGTCTATTTAGCCACTTAATGAAAATGATTGTTTAAAACAGTTTTCTAGAGAACTGGATATGTATGGAATTGTTGAATTGCTGTGTTGTACACCTGAAACTAATATAAAACTGTATGTTAACCATACTGGAATTAAACATTTTTAAAAGTCCCAATGAATCATTTTAAAAGTTCTTGGTGGAAGCTACGCATTCATTAAAGCAAAAAAAATGATAGTAGATGAAGAAGAATGGTGTTATAGTGGAGGTGACGAGAAGCTGGTGGATTTACCATATATTTTGAGATAGAACCTACTGGAGTTGCAGATGAATTATATATATGGTATAAGGGAAGGATGGAGTCAAGGATAATTCCAAGAGTTTTACTTGAGCAGTTAAGTGACTTGTGATGTCATGTGTGGGAAGGGAGATAGTTGGTGGGCAATTGGGAATGGATGTAGCTTTGGGAGTAAAATCAGTAATAAATTTCACATAGTAAATTTGATATGCTCCTAGACATCTGAATGGTCTAGCATTTGTCTAGATGACAAATAGGCAGTTGAATAAACAAAGACTCAGATAAAGAAACAGAACATTAGCAGCTCCCCAGAAATTTCCCTGTTCACCCTTTAGTAACTACCCTTCTGTGAATTTGCTAAGTTATGGATTAGTTCTGGTCATTTTTCTGTGGATTTCTTGGAATTTTCTGTATGTAAACTCATATCATCTGTGAAAACAGTCAGTTTAAATGGACTTCTTTCCAATCTGGATGTCATTAGTTTGTTGTTGTGCTTCTTACTTCATTGACAATGCCTCCAGGGCATCACTGATTACAAGGAGCTAGAGCAGGACTTCCTTGCTTTGTTCATAATCTTGGGTGCAAAGAATTCAGCTTTCCTCATTAAGCATGATGTTAGCTGCCAGCTTTTCAGACATGCCTTTTATTAGGCTGAGGAGGTCCCTTTGTATTCTTCGTTTGCTGGGAATTTTATCATGAATGGATGCTGGACTTTTTCAAATGCTTTCCTTGCATTTTCTGCATCTTCTCAGGTTATCATATAGTTTTGTCCTTTATTCTACTATATGTTGTATCACATTCATTCACTGTTAGATGTTAAATCAACTTTGTATTGTTGGGATAAAGCCAACTTGGTCATGCCATATAAATTGGCTCATTCATATTTTGTTAAAGATTTTTTTGTCTGTGTTCACAAAAGATACTGGTCTCTAGTTTCTTCTCCTGTGATGTCTTCTTCATCTCGCTTTGATGTCAGAGTAATACTGACCTCATAGAATGAGTTGAGAAGTGTTCCCTTCTCTTATACTTTATAAAAGCATTTGTGAAGGATTGGTATTATTTTTTTTCTTTTAAATATTTGGTAGAATGCACCAGTAAAGGCATTTTGGATTAGGCTTAACTTTGTGGAAAGATTTTTTATGACTAATTCAATTACTTTACTTTTTATTAGTCTATTCATATTTTTTGTTTTCTTCTCCTGTAATCTTTGGTAATTTGTGTATATCTAAAAATTTCTCCATTATGTAGGAGTTTTCTAATTTTTTCCATAAAGTTGTTCACAGTATTCCCATATAATACTTTTTATATCTGTGGATTTGGTAGTGGTAGCCTCCCTTTCATTCATGATTTTGGTAATTTATGTCTTCACTTTTGAATTCTTGGTCAGTATGGCTAATGGCTTGTTGGTTTTGTTAATATTTTCAAAGAAACATTTAAAAAATTTTTTTTCTGTTTTTTATTTTATTGATTTGTCATTATGTCCTTTGTTCTGCTTGTTTTGTGTTTAATTTGATCTTCTTTTCTAGTTTATTTTTTTAAATATTTGTTTATTGTTGAGAGAAAGAGGCAGAGTGTGAGCAGGAGAGGGGCAGAGACGGAGGGAGACACAGAATCTGAAGCAGGCTCCAGGCTCTGAGCTGTCAGCACAGAGCCCCACGCAGGGCTCAAACCCACGAACTGTGAGATTATGACCTGAGCCAAAGTTGGACGCTTCACCTACTGAGTCACCCAGGCACCTCCCCTCTTCTTTTCTTGTCTCTTAAGGTGGAAGCCTAGTTTATTAGTTTGATATTTCTCTGATACAGGCTTTTAAATTTTTTCATCTTATTTCTAAAATTAGCATATTGTACAATTGGCTTATGTTTGTATACAGTTATTAGTTTAACACACATATAGATTCATCAAACCATTGCCACAGTGGGTATGCAGAACAGTTTGATCTCCCTACAGAACTCTTGAAGGCTGCCCCTTAGCAGTCCACCTTCTCTCGCACCGAACCTCTGAAAACCGTTGATCTGTTCTCTGTCTCTTCAGTTTTGCTTTTTCCAGAATGCCATATAATTGAAGTCATACAGTATGTAAGCTGGCTTCTTTCACTCAGCATGGCACAACTGAGACTGATTCATGTTGTGTGGATCAATAGTTCATTCCTTTTTATCTGAATAGTGTGCCATTGTACAGAGGTACCACGGTTTGTTTATTTAGTTTAT
This sequence comes from Cryptoprocta ferox, assembly GCA_028646485.1. Classification (NCBI taxonomy): domain Eukaryota; kingdom Metazoa; phylum Chordata; class Mammalia; order Carnivora; family Eupleridae; genus Cryptoprocta; species Cryptoprocta ferox. The sequence continues at coordinate 116,446,412 of CM053560.1, forward strand.
TCATTCACCCTTTGAAGGACATTTGGGAAGTTTTCACTTTTGGCTGTCAGGTAAAGTGGCTGTAAACATTCCTGTACTGGATTTGGGAAGAACTGTTTCCTTCTCTCTTGAATAAATTCCCAAGAATGAGACCACTGGATGATGTGTAAGTGTACATTTAATTTTATAGGAAACTGCCAAACTATGTTCAAAGCAATGTTTGCCTGATATATTTTGAAGCTGTTTTTGGTGCCTACACATTTTGGGAATGTTGTCTTCTCAGTAAGATGAATTTTCTATCATTACATAACCTCTCTCTTAATCCCTGATAATTCCCCTTGCTTGGAAGTTAACCATATCTGATGTTACTAAATTGGATGTTAGCATAAGCACTCAGCTTTCTCTAGGTTAGTGTTTTCATGGTATATTTTTGTCATCCTTTACTTTTGACCTACCTATGTCATTTTCTTTAAAGTTTCATGGAGAAAGCATATTTTTGTTCTTTTTTTTAATCCATTCCAACAATCGATGTCTTTTAATTAGTGTTATTTCAACCAGTTGTATTTAATGTAATTATTGATATGTTTAAGTTTAGGTTGACAGTTTTATTATTGGCTTTCTCTGTGTTCTTTACTTTTGTCCCTCTGTTTCTCTTTTCCTATCTTTCTCTGAAATACTTGAATATTTTTTAGAATCCCACTTAACTTTGTTTTTTATTCTCTTTTTATAATTTTAGTTTATTTCTCTAGAGCTTATAGTATTCACACTTACCTTTCAAACTCTGTATAGAATTAATATTTTACCACTTTATGTGGAATGTAGAAACTTTACAACCATATAGATCCTTAACTTCCCCACCTTTATTTGTAGGTGTCTTATATATAACATCTATATCCACCAAAAGCCACATCAGTCAGTGCTATCATCTTTGCATTTCATCATTATAGATATGTTATAGAAATGAGAGGAAGAATAATCTATTATATTTATCCAGATATTTGTCATTTCCATTGCCCCTCTGTTTTGAAGTGTTAAGTTTCCCTTTCATGTCATTTTCTCCTGTCTGAGGAACTGCCTTTGACATTTCTTTTAGAACTGCTCTAGTGACTAATTCCCTTAATTTTCCTTCATCTGAGAGTATCTGCATTTCATCTTCATTCTTGAAGTTTATTTATGCCGGATGTAGAATTCTGGGTTAACAGTTCTTTTCATGTATCCTTTAAAAATGTTGTGCCTGTGAGATGTCTGATGAATCATTCAAATCATTGTTCTCTTCATAAATGCAGTGATTTTTCCTGGCTGCTTTCAGGATTTTTTTTACCTTGTTTTTGGTTTTCAGCTGTTCAATTTTAATTGCCTGGGATTGGATTTCTTTGATTTCATTTTGTTTGGAATTCCTTGAGTTCCTGAAATCTATAAGTTTGTTTTACACTAACTTTGGGAAGATGTCATCCACTATTCCTTCAGATATTTTTTCTGTATGAGACTCTCCTCTCTTGGAAATCTGATGACACAATTGATCATTTCCCCGCTACAGGTCCATGAGTCTCTTGATTTTTTTTACAGTATTTTCTCTCAGTTCAAAATGTTGACAATTTTAGACAATTTTAATTAATCTCTCTTTAAGTCAATGAATCTTTCCTCTGTCACCTCCATTCTGCTATTGATCTCATCCAATGAATATTTTAAGTTATTATATTTTTCATTTTTAAAATTATCATCTGATTCTTCTTTGTATATTTTAATTCTTTGCTGAGTATTTACATGTTTTCAGTTGTTTGTCCTTACTTCTAGGATCATGGTTTGAATAGCTACATCTGTCTGGTAATTCCAACATTTTTGTCATTTTAGAGTTGACATATGTTGAGATTTTCCTGATTATTTATATACCAAGTAATTTGGATTGCATACGGTAATGTTATAATATGAATATCTGGGTCTTGTTCAATTTTAAGAAGAATGTCAATTTTTTGTTTGTTTATTCTAGTGGGCAGTCAGCCTAGTTAAGTTCATGCTTTAAATTCTGGTACTTCTTCATTAGAATGTAGTTCTGATGTCAAGTCTGTTTTCAGAAACTTTACCATGCTATTTGGATCTTTCCAGCATATGTACCACCCAGTGTTAAGTGTGGGACATGAATGGTGGTTAATCCTATAGTTCTGTTATCAAGGTCTTTGCCATTCTAAGGGTTATCCATGCGTGCACAGCTTGTAGGGAAGCCAGAGTTCATATAGCCTTCATAAGGCCACTTTTTGAGCTCTTCCTCTTTACAATTTTCCTGAAATTTTCTGGCTCTCTGGCTTCCTTCAAGGTCCTCTGATCAGAAAACCAGGGCTTTAGTATGTCTTCACTGTTTTATGCTTACCATGACTTTACCTGTGTCAGAGGTCAAGGGATGGGAGGTCAAAGAGGAAAAAAAAAAAAAGACAACAACGATTATTTATTCCAGACCCTTGTGACCATAGCTTCTGTAGGCAGACAAAAGGTTCCCCTCCTTGAGAGTTTACATGCCTGGAAGCCATGGCTACTGTCACCACACCACTGCCAGCTATTGCTGAATTAGACATCTCCATTGGATTATTACTGTTACTTTCTCAAAAACCATTTTTGTTGCAATATAATTCACATATCATAAAATTCACCCGCTTAAAGTATACAGTTTGTTTTTAATTTATTCACAGATTTGTGCAACCATCAATACAGTTTAATTTTAGAACATTTTATCATCCCCCAAAGATATCCCATACCCATTAGCAGTAACTCCCCAATCTCCTATCCCCAGTTGTAGACAACCATTAATATATCCTCTGTTTCTATAAATTTAACTATCTTGGACATTTCATAGAAACGGCATCATATAATATAGTATCTTTTATGACCAGCTTATTTCACTTAGAATAATATATTCAGGGTTCATTCACCTAGTAGCGGGTATTAACACTTCATTCCTTATTATTGCTAGTAATATTCCATTATATGGATACCAGATACTTATCTATTAATCAATTGATGAACATTTGGATGTTTCTACTTTTTGGCTATAATAATACTGCTATGAAAATTCCCATACAAGTATGTTTTCATTTCTCTTGGATGTTTAACTAAGAGCAGAATGGCTGGTTCATTTGGCAACTCTACCTTTAACGAGAAACTGGTATTTTCCAAAGTAGCTGTATCGTGTTACATTCCCACCAGCAGTGTGTGTGGGTTCCAGTTTCCCCACATCCTTGTCAACACTAGTTATCATGTATTTTTGATTATCGATATTATAATAAGTGTGAAGTGTTATCTGTTTGGGGTTTTGATTTGCATTTCCCTAAGGACTAGTGACATGAAGCATCTTTTCATGTCATTATTGACCTTGTGTATACAATTTTTTGGGAAGTGACTGTCCAAATCCTTGCTATTTTTTATTGGCTATTTGTCTTCTTATAACTGAAAGGCAAGGTTGTTTACATATCCTGGATATAAGTCTCCAGGATCACAGATATGTGATTTTCAAATATTTTCTTTCATTCTGTGGGTTGCCTTTTCATTTTCTTTACAGTGTCCTTTGAATCAAAAACAATTTTTTTATTTTGAAGAAACCCAATTTATCTGTTTTTATTTGATGCTTGTAATTTTGGTATTGTGCCCAAAAAACTCTTGCCTAACCTAGGATCACAAATATTTACTCCTATGTTTATTTCAAAGAGTTTTGTAGTATTAGCTCTTACTTTTAGGAAATTTGTGATCCATTTTGAGTTAATTTTTGTGTATGGTGTGAGATAAACATCCATCTTTATTTTTTGAATGTTGATATCTAGTTATAACCAAGCATCATTTGTTGAAAAGACTTTTTACCCTCAAAGAATTAACCTAACATCCTTTTCAGAAATCAGCTGAACATAAATGTAATGTTTCATGCAAATAACACACTATCTTAATTATTTTAGATTTGTAGTAAATTTTGAAATCAGGAAATGTGAGTCCTCTCTTTTTGATTTTGGCTATTTCTTGGTTCTTGGAATTTCCATACTAACCTTAGGATCAGCTTATCAATTTCTGCAGAAAGCCAGCTGGGATTTTGATAGGTGATTGTATTGAGTCTTGTCATCAATTTGAGAAGTATTGCCATCTTAATAATAGTAACAATGTTTTGATCCATGAACATGGGATGTCTTTGAATAGCATCCCTGGAAGTTACAAGACCATGGATTGATAACTTCAATGTGTTCAAGCAAACACCTGCAAATCTGAATTTCTGTTCCCAGTGCAAACATCTTTATAAAATGAAGGGTAAAGAATTGAGCATTTGGTGACAAAGTACCAATAAATCTTCAAAGATTGTTGCCACAAAGGAGAGCAGAAAAAGAAGAGGGAGTTGGAGGAAGATATTAAGTCTATCTTCAGGATGAGCAATTTGAAAACACAATGAAGTAGAGAAGGGGAAATTGATGATACAGTGGAAATGGGATAATTGGAAGGACTTTGTCCCTTAGTAATCTTTAGTAAGAGAAGAGGGTACCATACAGAGGGAGAAGATGTAAGAAGAAAGCAAAAGTTGAGGGTACAGAAGCTGAAGAATTGATGATGGGAAGATAAAAAGGTACTCCACGTACCATTGTGTGGAGTAGGTTGCAGAGTCATCAGATGAGCCTGAAGGGACAGAGATTTATGGAGATTTGAGAGGAAAGGACAAGTATGAAACAGTTATCTTGGAGAATGGGAAAGTGAAATTTCTAAGGAAATATAACAGTTTTGCAGTTTTGAGTGCTTATCTGAGGTATATGGTATAAAGTTGAAGAGAGTCCAGTCATCAGAGTTTTTATGAGTTTTGTTGCCAGAAATGTTTAGAGGCTTCAGCAAAAGTACAGAATAAGTGACGTGGGGTCGAGGAAAGGATGTGCGAGACATTAATGTTATATATAAAAGCATGACTGTGTGTTGAACCATAGTCTGTTAGGCCAGGCAGTTAGACAAGCAAGGACTCAAGGAACAGGATGAAGTATAAAAAGTGACATGATCAGCAGAATGGAGCTCCTGAGAAGTGACAGACACAGGGATACACATGGCCATTGGACACCTTGCAGAAATTAGTAATTCCTTTTGGGTTAGATGCCAAACTATTAAATAAGTGGTACTTAATTCTCACTGCACATCATAATCTCCTAGGGAACTTAAAAAATATATCAGTGGGTTCCAATCCCATTTATTCAGAATTTCTGAGCATCAGTGTCTTCTAAAGGGCACAGATGATTTGAATATGCAGATAGAGCTCCTAAACACTACAGGAGAGTCTACAGACCTCAGGGCTGGAAAGGCAGAGCTACCAGATTGCACAGCCCCTAATGACACCACATTCATATAGACCAAAGCAATCCTATTTGGAAGGATGTAGCAGTTGAGAACTTTCTAAGGTTTAAGTCCCATTGAAGGAGGAATAGAACCATTAGACTATTGGGAATTTAAAATATCTAAAGTTGTAATTCTCCACCCTGGAAAGGGCAGCTTTAATTCTCAATGCCAAGACAACATCCCAAATTAATTACATCAAAATCACTGGGGATGAAACCCAGGCTAAATCAGAACTTCTAAAAGCTCCCCCAGATAATTCCATTGTTCATTCAGAAGCCTTATGGGGAGGGCATTGCCATTTTTTCCAGATAGGAACACTGAACAGGGTACAGGATTGGATATTTGATTATTTCTGTCGTGGCCATGCCAACATTGAGGTAGCTATGCTTTATCCAGGTGGAGATGTCAAAGAGGCAGTTAGTGCCAGGTCTGGGGCTCAGAGGGAATGCTTGAGCTGAATCAAGAAAACTTCCCCCAGCTCTGGGTGAATTGTTAATTGCTGCATATTTTTAGAGCATATTAGTTATGTGATGTAGTGAAATCCCAAGTCTTTATAAATAACATGTCTACACTCTGCTTTGAACAGCATTCACATACCACAGGGGAACACAGTGTTGGTATAGATGCAGGATACTTATAAAACACAGTCATAAGAGAGAATTTCAAGGAGGGATGGGTTCTGTAGAGTTTGACTGGTTGTACTAATACTAATTTCACAGAGTCAAAGGTCCAGATTAATAAAAGACCCAGGTCCTATGGAAATCAGTGAAGAGTTAGACCATTTGAATCTTCTGACTGGCATAGCGGCTCCATTCCTGGCCATGTGTTCAGAAGGAGATGATGGCATACTTGAGCATGAAAGGAGTTATTGTTTCCTATTTTTTGTGAGATTTTCTTTTTGTTTTATATGACAGACATTATGGTATTTCTCTTTACTCAAATTATACTCTCCCATGCCCACATTTCTAGGTAGATTGAAGAGGAAGTTGCTACCATGAAGTAGCGTCTGAACTTGCACAGCATGACTTTTTAGGCCACTCAATCCATTTTGGTAATATACAAACATTAAAATTATACAAAACCTGCCTTTTTGGATTCATGTAAAATAAAAATCAAAGACATTAATTTTTATGGATTCCATTAAAATACTTCAGACCACTTGGTAATGCGTATGTTTGCAATTGCTTACGGTGAGAATCTGGCCATTGCTCTGAGGTCAGGCACAGTGCTTGCCTTATCTGTCCGAAGGATTATCAGTGGGTCAGCAGCATTTGTGGAAGCTTATCTACATTCTCACATTTATTTCATAGGATATATCTTTATTTTGTAAAGGCTCAAAGCATTCTACAAAATTAGTTTAAAGGTCTTTCTCATTAAATTCTAATTTATCATGTGAATAATATTTTGCCCAGATTAGAGTGATCAGTAAGTACATTTAGAAACTGAATTGACATTTTATAGTACTTTGGGTTTATGCCCTGGGGCATAGACTGTCTTCAGGGCCAGAGTACCTCATATAATTCCAAGGAAAATGTTACAACAGGCCAGTAATGTCCTGGAGGGTGGTTCCCTTCTTACGTTGTTGGTTAGTCTATTTCTGTCTCATGTTTGTATGTATCCCTAAGGTTATTTGAAATAATATTGCATGTGTTCCCTGGACCATTGTGTTCCACTGGCAGCAGGGGGAGTGACACCAGAAGTGATGCAGTAAAATCTAAATTCCACTCCATCCTTTCTGTGTGCCTGGTGCCCTTAACATGTTTACATATATTGTCTTACTTTATCTCTTTGATAACCCTACTAGGAAGGTGACATTTCTAAAAGTGACATTTTTATCTTTAATTTACAGAAGTAGAAGTTAGTAACTTGCCCAGGCTTTGGCATGGAAGAATTATAACTCTGGCCACATTTGCTCCCATTTAAGAATGGCAGAGATTCAGCACCTGGGACAGTACCTGGAGTTGGGGGTTTGATGAGACTTGCTTCTGCCCTAGACAGGAGCAGGAGTTGGGGTACGGGGGTGAATATAATACTGCAGTGAGATTAGGCTCATATCGACAGGCATGGAAGGTAAAGAACCCTCATGTAATATATGCCCTATCTTCTGTCTCTGTTCAATCTCCCCTGTTCTGGCATTATAATTGCTCCTTGAGGGAAGCTGGAGAAGTCTGTTTTGAGGACAAGAATGGTTTCCTACCATCATTTCTATGACATGGAACAACAGCAATGGCCTCGATATATGTAGCACATCATCTTTACTACTTTCTTGTGCATACCCTTCTTAGAGTCAAGAGACATGTGGAATAATTGTTAGGCCTGCAGTAGCTGCTGTGTAGAGCCAGAGGTTTTGTCAAAATCTCAAATGTTGGTAAACTTTAACCAATCTCATTGAATTCATTTATGTTTCATAGGAAATCCCAGGTTATTTTTAAATTCATGCTGGTTCAGGATTAATAAAGATGGAGTGTTCATGTGTGCTGTGTTTAATGGGACTTGATGCATTCATGTTCTCAGAAGGACTGAGTGAAGGACATGAGAAAACTGCCTGCTTCTGTCGCCCTGACCTGTGATGACTTTGGTAGATGGAGAACTGAGGCCCATGGGTTGTCATGTTAACAAGGACAGTGACCTTTGGTATCAGCACTCATTTTACAGCCTTCTCTGAGACCACAGTGACAAGACTGTTTTCAGTACTTCTGGGGCCCCAGAAGGCACCTGAGAGGGAGAAAGGGGGGCATATTTAAAGCATAGATTATCCTCACAGCTATTGTTCTCATTAGAACTTTATATTCCTAATTAACAGGTAAAGAGGGAGATAAAATAATGATGGAAAATTATAATAAAAATAAAAATATAAAAAAGGAAAAAGTAAACTATAAGAGTTCTGTGTTTAAAAAAAATAGCCACAGAGATCCCATGAGGCCCTTGGTCAGAGGTTTGATGATTGAAAGCAGGTGCCCTTGGGCCCTCACATGAGCACAAACACAGCTAGCTTCCTAGGTTATGAAAGAAGACAGGATAAGGGGAAGTAGCAGGGCCTGCTTACCTCCAGACAGTCCCCACTGGAGATAAGGCTTAGAGTCCTCAGGTTTGTGATTTGACTCTACAGATGGTGCATGTCACCATGACCCACCCCCTTTGATTGGGCAGCAGTCTTCACGCCCAACAGATAGTCCCAGACAGAAAACACCAGCTATGTCACACCCCCAGCCACCTTGTTCCCTTCCGATTAAACTGTTACTGATTGACCTGGGGACAGATCTGGGTCCTCACTGGCCAGAAAACAAGCCAACAGGTAAGCCAAAGCTTGAAGATAGATCAAGAAGCATTTCACTTAAAACATCATTCTGACTTGAAGATTTCCTTGACAGTGAAGGAGAGTGCTGTTGTTTAAAGACTCAAAATTTTAGGTCTCCTTTCAGTGATGCCTCACATCTGATACTAACTTAGAGGAAAGGCCCTATGTAAGTTTTTATCTGTAGCATTCTTGCTCATCTTCAGATAGAACAAGAAGCCTCCCTGCATTTGCTGATGCTTCTGGAACCATCAGGCTGAAAGAAAACAAATACACCACATATTACCACCTGGTTTCTCCTCCCTCCCCCATCCTTTGCCCCTTGGTCCTTCCCTCTTTTTCCTTTCCTCTTGCCATTTTCCCTACTTTCCTTTCTGTCTTCCTGCCACCTTCCTTACATCTCCCATCCCTCTCCTCCTTAAATAGATTTCTCATATGTATATACGCATGTATCTTCTTTTGGGCCAGCCAAGTATCCCTCTTGTGAGACTAATAAAGAAATCAGCCAGTTATTCCAGGACTACCTCCTTCATACCCCTACCCCAGCACTTCTCAAAGTGTGGTCTACAGACCCCTGAGTTTTCCCAAGAAACTTTCAGGGGATCCACAAGGTCAAAATCGTTCTCATAATAATAACATGTTATTTGCCTTTTTCACTGTGTTGAAAAAGTTCATTTGCACTGATTATACAAAAAAAAGTAGTGATAAAACTGCTGGAAATGGTATGAATCAAACCAATGGCATCAAAATATACTATTAATTATTCTATTATTTATCATTTTGCATACTCCATATAAAAATAAATGCTAATTTCCTTTATAAATGTCCCTAATAAAACAGTAAAAATTATTAATTATATTCAGCATAACTTCTTAAATACAAATCATTTTAATGTTGAGTACTTCTGCACATGATGGCAGTCTTGAGACAAAACATAATGCAATTGTTTTACACTGTAAGTTGGATTTTAGCCACTATTCCCATGGAGCACAATTTTTACCTGAAAGAATGACTGAAAAACTATGTTTACTTAAACTTTGTTATTCGGCAGATAATTTTCTCAAAAATTATGGAGACTGTCACTTCAAGGAAAATAAATAATAGAATTTATTGTCAGTGATAAAACTGAGCTTTAAAGTAAGTATTAGAATTTTTGAAAATGTGACCTAAACAGCTTAACAATACTTAAATTCTTGATGAGCCTTGGTAGTGACATTGGTGAATATGAATTTTTTGATGTTGCATCATGAAATATGTCAACATTTGGAAGAGCTTTATAACTCAGCAAAACGGTAGTCTCCTCATGATTAATGCATGATATAAAATTATGCATGGATAAAAGATTCATTATAAATGTAAGGTAGACCAATGGATGTTAGAGTCACAGAGTACCAAATGTTCACTGATATGGTTTCAAATTCCATGCTGCAACTAGCCTTTAAGCAACTATCCCTTGTCAAGTGTTGGTGAAGTATCAAAAAAGAATATCCCATAATTATTTGAAAAAACTACTGAGGTACTTCTTCCTTTTACAATACATATCTGTGTAAGACTGGATTTTCTTCATGTACTTTGACCAAACAACAGAATGAATGCAGAAAGTATCCATCTATCGAAAAAATAAGACTTTATACTGATAGCTTCAACTCCAGTCTGCATTATGGGGTCCATATTTGTAACTCCTTTTACCAATAGTGAGACACCTTGCTTTCAGTATCCTTCATAAATTTACTAATTTGCTCATTCTAGAACATAAAGAAAGTGGCATCAGAATTGTTACTAAATACCAAAGAAAAAAATAAACAAACTATATTGTTTGATATTTGTGTGAGAGTATTTTTGAGTTAAATTTACCTTAGTGAAATGTACATTTTCATTGCATAATTCAAAAATTCTAACAAATGCATATACCTAAATGAAACCTCTGTCAAGATTTAGAAATTTTCCATCACCCCAAAGTTGCACTGTGTTCTGCCCCAGTCAGTACTCCCCAGAAGCAACCAATTTTCTAAAACTTTTTTGGTATAGACTCATTTTGCCAAGTCTAAAACTTTTTGTAAAAGTAACTATTCAGTTTGATTTCTCTTGTTCCCGCTTCTGTGAGATTCATCCATGTGGCTCCATGTATCCATAGTTCATTCCTTTTTATTGTTGCGTAGTAAGTATCCCATTGTAAAAATATATCAAAATCAGTCACCCATTCTCTGTTGATGGACATTGGACAAGTTGTTTTCAGCTTTTGAGATATTGTGAAATAATGCTTTTGATCATTCTTATACAAGTCTACATGTAGATACCTGTTTTCATTTTTCTTGGGTAAATACCTAGGAGTGGAACTACTGGGTCATAGGATTGGCATATGTTTAGTTTAATAGAAAACTACCATATATTTTACCAAATCAGTTGCATTTGTTTTATGCTACCTCCAGCATTATAATAGAGTTTTGGATGTTACACATCCTACCAACATTTGATATCACACTTTTTAATTTTAGCCATTCTAGTGGGTATCAATTGGTATCTATTTGTGGTTTTAATTTTCATTTTCCTGATAAGTAAGCATATTTAACATGTTTCCATGCACTTATTGGCCATTTCCCTTGAAGTTCCTGTTCCAATATTTTGCCCATTAAAAAAAATTGGGTTGTTAACAGGTGAAGGGAATGGTAGATATAGGCTTCTGGCTATGGGTTTAATAAATATTGAAGATGTAATGTACAGCATAGAGAATATAGTCAATGGTATTGAAATAACATTGTATGGTGACAGATGCTAGCTACACTTGCGAGCATAGCATAACAAATGTAGAATTGTCAAATCACTGTGTTGTACACCTGAAATAATGTAACATTGTGTGTCAACTATACTTCAGTTTTTTTCAAAGGTAAAAAAGTAAAATTGAAAAGTCACAAAAAACCGAGGCATTTTATTTTATCTTTATTTTTTTGTAAAAATGCAGCTTTTTCCCAAAGGTCTCCCTGCCTTTTTAAAAAAGTATCCCCATCTGTGTTCCTGAGAGATTATTATCTCTTTAAGAAGGTGATAATATATCACCTTTAAGAAGGTGATAATATATAGCCTCTGTATATACTGCCATGACATTAGTAGGTGATCAAAAGGCTTATTGGATTCACTTGAATTGGCAGGACAATTGGGGAAAAATGGGTTGTCTGTCCTTTCATTATTATCCTAAAAATTTATAAAAGATTCTGCAAGTAAATAAGTACTTGGGGTGCCTGGGTGGTTCAGTCAGTTAAGCATCTGACTCCTGATTTTGGCTCAGGTCATGATCTCCCAGTTTGTGGGTTTGAATCCCCGCATCAGGCTCTGCGGTGACAGAGTGTAGCCTGCTTGGGATTCTCTGTCTTCTTCTCTCTCTGCTTTTCCTTTCTCTCTCTCTCTCTCTCTCTCTCTCTCTCTCAATAAATAAACATTTTTTTAAAATCAGTTGTTAAATATATATCTTATGTGTATTTTCCTATTAATGATTTGTCTATTTGATGAGCTCTTTGATGAGCTGAAATTTTTGAATATTGATAAAGTCTAACATATCAATTTTTTCTTTTATGACTATTGCTAAGATAGCTCCCCCTAGGTTGCAAAGATACAACTCAGTTTTATTTTAAAAGCTTTATAGCTTTAATATTTAGTTTTGTGTTCCACATTGACTTTATTTTCATGTGAGGTATTAGGTAGGTGTGAGAGAGGTGCATTCTTTTTCTGTCTGAGAATGCAACTCTGCCCAACATCATCTGTGAAATCTTTCCTTTCACTCTGAATTGCCTTGGCATGTTTGTGGGTCTGTTTCTGGACTCTATTTGGTCCCATACTCTACATATTTATGTTCATGCCCTCTTCCAACTACCTTTACTAGTGTAGCTTTATAGTAACTCTTCAAGTTTTATAAAAGTTCCATTCTTCATTCTTTATCAAGATAATTTTAGGTATTCTGGGTCAAGTGCATTTTCATTTAATTTTTAGAATCATTTTGTAAGTTTCTACAAAAAGCCCTGCTGGAGTTTTTTAATAGAATTGCTGAATCTATATATCAATTTTGGGAGAATTGACCCTTGATATTGACTTGTTGAATCCACAAACATGGTATATATCCCTTCATTTATTAAGTCTTCTCTAACTTCTCTCAGCAGAGTTTTGTGCTTCAGCATACAAAGGCTTGGCATCTTTTGTTAAATTTATTCCCAATTAGTTCATATTTTTCAAAGCCATTGTAAATGGATTTAATTTCACTTTCCAATTGTTTTCTACTGATACATATATATATATTATATAATTACCCCTATATATATATACCTATATAATATATATATTATGTTACATGTAAATTATGTTTTGTATATCAACCTGGTAACTTGCAATCTTGCTAAGTGCACTTATTAGTTGTAGAGATTTTAGAATTTTCTACACCAACATTCATGTCATCTGAAAATAAAGAAGCTTCTACTTTTTTCCTTTTTAACTTTTTTCCTCATACAAGTATTAATAGACTGGATGTGCTTACCTTGTTCCTAATGACAGAGGGAAATTTCAACATTTCACCATGAAGCATTTGTTAATATAAATGTATTTCATCTGATGAGGAAATTTTTTATTCCAATATTTCAGGATTTTTTCTTAAAAAATCATGAATACCTGTTGAATTTAGTCAAATGTTTCTTTCATTTTTCTGTTATTACGGTGAATAATATAAATTGGTTCTTGAATATTAACCCAACCTTGCATTTATGGGATACACTCTTCTCAGTCATGATTCTTTTTTATGTGTTACTGAGTGCAACTAGTATTTTGTTATGAATGACTATGCATGTGTTCATGATGGTTATTGATTGGTAATTTTCTTACAATAGCTTTCTGTAATCTTAGATGGCTTTATACAACAAGTTTGGAAGTATTTCCCTTCCCCCCCCTATTTTTAGAGTTTGTGTAAGGTTGGTATTATTCTTTCCTTAAATGTTTGATAAAGTTTATAAGTGAAATCACTTGTGTCTTTTTTTAAGTAAAATTTTTATAATGAATACAATTCCCTTACCAGATACAGATTTGGAATAAAATATGCTGTTTAGATTTTCTATTTCATCTTATATCTCAGTTAGTTAAGCTGTGTTTTTAGAGAAATTTGTCCATTTCATCTGCTACATAGGATTTAATTATTATCTTTTTTAAATCTCCAGAAACTGAGGTTCTCTCCCCTTTTATTTCCTGTCTCTCTTCCTCATCAATCTTGCTAGATGTTTATCAATCTTACTAACCTTTCCATGGGACCAAATTTTAGTTTCTTTAATTCTTTTTCTTATTAATGTCTTTCTTTTTCACTAATTTTAGCTGTTTGTTATTTCCTCCCTTCTACGTATTTTGGTGTTGATTTATTTATCTTTCATAAAAATTTCTTAAGGTGAAAACCTAGATCATTGATTTTAAGCATTTTCTCCTTTTTTTGAGAGAGAGAGAGGGAAGGAGAGTACCTGTGAGCGGGGGAGAGAGGTAGAAGTAGAGAGAATCTTAAGTAGGCTCCATGCTCACTGTGGAGCCAGACATGGGCTTGATCCCATGATGCTGGTCATTAGCTGAGATCATGATCTGAGCCGAAATCAAGAGTTGGACACTCAACCAACTGAGCCGCCCAGGCACCCTGTCTTTGCTCCTTTCTTATATGCATTTAATACCATAAATTTTACTCAAAGCAATTTAGCTGCATCACCAATATTCTGAAATGTTTTCAGTATCATCAAGGTTAAAGTGTTTTCTCATTTCCCTGTGATTTCTCCTTTATCCCATCTTGACATGATATATCTTATCTTCCAATTTGGAATATATTTTTAATATTTTTATTTATTTTTGAGAGAGTACAAGTGGGAGAGGGGGCAGAGAGAGAAGCATAGAGGATCTAAAGCAGGCTCTGTGTTGACAGCAGCAAGCCTGATGTGGGGGTGAACTCACAAACTGCGAGATCATGACCTGAGCCAAAGTTGGACACTCAACAGACTGAGCCACCCAGATGCCCCTGGAATATTTTATAACTTTACTTTTGATTTCTTCTTTGACACATGAATTAGTTATATGCATGTTACTTCGTTTCCAAATATTTCAGAATTGTTTAATACCTTATTAGTAATTATTGCCAATTTAGTTCCATTGTTGTCATAGAACATACTCTATAGTATTTCAGCATTTTGAGTTTTATCAAGACATGTCTTATGACTCAGCATACGGCCTATTCACCAAGAAATAAATGTTCGTTTTGCATTTGAAAAGAATTGATTCTTCACCTTTTTAAATGTTTATTTATTTATTTTGAGAGAGAGAGAGAGAAAGCGCGTGCGCGAGCGAGAGCGAGTGAATAGGAACAGGGGAAGGTCAGAGAGAGAGGGAGAAACAGAATCCCAAGCAGGCTCCATGCTCACCGCAAAGCCCAACACAGGGCCCAATCTTATGACTATGAGATCATGACCTGAGCCGAAATCCAGAATCAGACACTTAACAGACTGAGCCACCTAGGCACCCTGATACTCTACAGTTTTTGAGGTGGAATGTTCCAGAAATGACATTTGGGTAATTTTTGTTGATGCTGTTGTTCAGATATAGATATCCTCACTACTATTTTTTTAACCTGGTTGTTCTAGCAATTCCTTGAGAAAGAGACATTCAATCATGCTCTATGATTGTAGATTTGCCTATATCTCTGTATTTCCTTTTAATCTTGTTTTTACTTATATATATTGAAGTTAAATGTTTATCCATATTTATCATTGTCGTGTCTTCTTGGTGACTTGATGTTTTTATCATAATGAAATGCTTATCACCAGTAATACTTTTTTTTTCTTGAAACCTATTTTGTCTTATAATAGTATAGTCATTCCAGCTTTTTTGTGCTCCCAATTCACAAGGTATATATTTTTCCATCTTTTTACTTTCAAGCTATTTGTGTCTTTATATTGAAAATGAATATCTAGGGGCTCCTGGGTGGCTCAGTTGGTTAGGTGTCCAACTTCGGTTCAGGTCATGATCTCATAGTTTGTGGGTTCGAGCCCTGCGTCAAGGTTTACGCTGACAGCTTGGAGCCTGGAGACCTGCTTCGAATTCTATGTCTCTGTCTCTGCCCCTCCCTGCTTGTGCATTGTCTCTCTCTCTATCTCTCTCTCTCTCTCTCTCTCTCTCAAAAATAAATAAAAATAAACATTTTAAAAATAAATAAATAAATAATAAAATTAATCTCTTGTAGATAGCATAGGGTTAGGTGTTGCTCTTTTTAATGTACTGTGGCAACAGCTGACTTCTAATTGAAGTAAGTGTTCTATGTGCAGCTTGAACGTAATCCATTAGCATGTAATTTAATTATTTATGTTTGGATTTAATCGTTGTACTGTGGTAGGAAAAGCTTTTGACATTTTACAAATATGAAAAGTATTTGTGCTATTTTTTCTTTTTAAAGAACCTTTTATCAGGTTTAAGAATTTCCTTCTATTTCTTATTTTTAAGTTTTATAGAACCTTAAATGAATGTCAGGTTTTTAAAATGTTTTTTCTGCATGCATGTATTGAAATGTGATTATTTGATTTATTTTGCTCCTTTAATCTGTTGATGTGGTCACTTTAATAATGCTAAACCATACATCCATTCCTGTGATAAAACCAAGTTTGTCATCATATATTTTATAATAAATGCACATCATCAATCTTTTTGACTGAGATTGCCCTGTAATTTTTTTTCTTTCCCTCTTACTGTCACTGCCACATTTTAATACCAAGATTATGTGCCCGCTTTATAACATGGGTGAGGGTTATATGCTCCTATTCTGTAACATGGATTAGATTTTGTAAGACTGAGTTACTTCTTCATTTTTGAGGAAACTATGTGGGCCTGGAGGTCCTTTTTTAGAAAGAGAACAATATTTCTGTGTCTATTTCATTTGTTTAACAGTTATGGAACTATTCGGGTTTTCTATTATTAAAGTCAATGTTACTGAGATTCATCTTAATTTTTGGAATTTGTCCATTTCATCTGTATTGCCAATATGCATAAGTGTTCATATTAGAAGTTTATCAATAGTATTATTCTTTTCTTTTTTTATTTAAAAATTTTTTTTAACATTTTTATTTATTATTGAGAGACAGAGAGAGACAGAGCACGAGTATGGGAGGGGCAGAGACAGGAGGAGACACAGAATCTGAAGCAGGCTCCAGGCTCTGAGCTGTCAGCACAGAGCCCAACGCAGGGCTCTAACCCACAAACTGTGAGATCATGACCTTAGCCAAAGTTGGACACCCAACCGACTAAGCCATCCAGGCGCCCCAGTATTATTCTTTTCATAAGACTAATGATTCATCTTATCTGCCATATGTTTGTTTTTGTTCTATGCATTTCTGATCATGATTATTAACTTCCTTCTAATTTCTTTGTGTTTATTTTGCTGATATTTTTTCTAATTGAAATGGCTCCTCAACTCATGAATTTTTGGTCTTTCTTATTTTCTTATATATACATTTAAAGCAACAAATCTTCCTTTAATTACTACTTTCATTATATCCCACAAATTTTGATACAAAAATTTTTATTATTATTTAGTTCATAATATTTTATTATTTCAGTTGTGATTTCTTCTTTCACTCAGGTTATTTATTGTATTTTGCTTACTTTATTTTGCTTACATTTTTGAACATTTAACTATGGAAAATATTAAATACCTATAAATGTGCACAGAAGAGTATAATGAGTCCCCATGTACCCATCACTCAGCTACTCCAATTATCAAGTTGTGACCAGCCTTGTGTTTTCTGTGCCTTGCTTACTGCCACCCCAACCTCCTGAATCATTCTGAAGCAAATCCTTTGGGCTGTTTAGAAATATGTGTTGGGGTGCCTAGGTGGCTCAGTCAGTTAAGCGTCCAACTTTGGCTCAGGTCATGATCTCACGGTTTGTGAATTCGAGCTGTGCTGACAGCTCAGAGCCTGGAACCTGCCTGGGATTCCGTCTCCTCTTTCTGCCCTCCCCAACTCACACTCTGTCTCTCCAAAATAAATAAATGTTGAAAAAAATTAGAAATATATGTTAAATTTCCTAGCTATATAGGGATTTGCTAGTTACCTGTCTAACTTAGTTGTAGTATCGTCAGAGAAAATTGTGTGATTTCATCCTTAGAACTTTTTTGTGACTTGCTTTATGTCCTAAGTATGATAAATACTCTGTAAAAATTCCACATTCCATTCTGCAGTTCTTGGGAGTATAATTCTCCATGCCCCTTAGGTAAATTTTGTCAACAGTATGTTCAAACCTTTTATGTCCCTACTCTTAACTATGTCCAATTATATCATTATGAAGTAATTCTCTTCATCACTAGTAAATGCTTTTTACCCCCATATCTGTTCTGATAGTCACATAGCTACTCCAGTTTTCTGGTGATTGTAATTTGCATAGTGTATTTCTTACCTACCTTTCCAATTTTGTCTTTTCTGAATCTTTACATCTTAGATGTCTTTTATAAACAGCGTGTTGTTGAATTCTTGCATCCAGTCTGCCAATTTATTGCTTTTAACTGGAGCAGCTGGCGTCTTTACATTTAATTTAATTAGTGACACATTTAGGTTTAAATCTACCCATCTTATTTTGTGCTTTCTACTTGTTTCACATCTGCTCCCCACTCCTTGTTTATTGCCTTCTTGTAGACTCTTTTTAAAATCGATTTGCAAAATATATCAAGAATTCATCCACTTCTCACCACCCCCACTGCCGCCGCCTCACGCAGACCACTCTCCTCCTTCCCCTGGAGAAGGCAGTGGCCTCCTGACGCATCTTTCTGCTTCTCTCCTTCCTCCCACTTCCCACCTTCCCCCGACCATCTGCTCACTAAGCAGCAGCCAGAGTGAGCCTCTTAACATGGAAGCTCCATCATATCACGCCTCAGCTTGAAAGCCTGTCTCGGCTCCTTGTTTCACACAGTGAAAGCCGTGAATGCCATGGTGCTTAGAGGGACCCTCACGACCTGCTGGGCCTGCTCCCTTCCCATTACATGGGCCTGAACTCGAACCACCCACCCTTGCTCTGTGTCCTCCAGACACACACACTGTCCATCTGCAGTTCCTCTGACAGGTAAGGGCCCCTCCAGTCCCTTCCAGGAAGAACCGTTCTCACCCTGGCCATGCACCCAGCCCCACCCATTACACCTTTCACTTTCTCAGTGAAGTGAGCCATGACCACCCCCAAAAAGTAACATGTCCTCAAGCACACCCTTGGCCCTCCTCTTCCCCTTGACCCTGATCATTGGTCACCTCTGTCATCCTTGCAGTGCACTGATTATAGTGTCATGTATTTGTTTCTCTGCCCTTTAGAAAACAAATTTTATGAGGCTTTTCTGCCTGTTTTGTTCATGAACACATCTCAAGCTTCTGAGGACTGGAGCTTCTAGAGACTGGTTCATGGTAGGCACTTAAAAGATATTGGTGAACAAATGTGGAAATTGCATTTTTCCCTTGTAGTTGTTTGAAAATTATATGCCCTTATGTTTCTTATTTTTATGCTTCCATAGAAATGACAACATGCATATTTAACAAATGAAAGTCTAAAGTGAGCCGATCCTGTTACTATCTTCCTCCTGGATTTTACAGTAATCTATGAACACTTTTAAGATACTACATTTAATTTGTTTTGTTTTGTTTTTTTTATTTTTTTGGTTTTGGGGGTGGGGTTGTTTTGTTTGTCTGAGGAAGGGGACAGGCAAGGGTGAAAATTCAGTTATTGGACTCACCATGTTGCTCTATAGAAATGTTTCTAGGATCATCTGCAATTCTGATGGACTGCCGGGGCTATGGGAGTGGGCAAGAACGGGGTTTGGTGTTCTCCCTTCCCTTCATTCAGACTGAATGCATGCTCAGATCTTTATCTTCAACCAAATTCTTCTTTTCATCCCTTTACAATCAGGGTGCTAGTTACAGAGATAGAAAATAGTAGTTCCAGCAGCAGCCTCTGGCCCATGGGATCCATCATTTGCCCCAAATCCCCAGGCACAACCCCACCTTCTCCTGTGCTTGTTCTTGGGGTACCCAGGCTCAACCACCTCTCCTAAGGCTCAGTCTTTACTGGCTGTTACTTAACTACCTATCCCTTCCTTGAAATTTTTCCCTACTCCACTGGGTTCCCTGGCAAAATGTCACCTTTTACAAAAATGCTCTCGATTAATTTTTTTATCACAAAAGTAATAGAAGTTTTCATAGCCAGTGAAACAATGAAAAGCAGTTTGCAAATGTTAATAATGTCCCCCCAATTTACACTTCCCTTAGTTAATAGATATTATATATAAATTACTGGCTACACCTGTGCTCATATTTATAAGTACACAAGAGTCTTTTGTACTTGTTTTTATAACCAGATGTCTGTGATTCCATACAATACATGTTACTCTGAAGCTGCCTCTCCTCAGTAAACTGTACGTTATGTATGTCCTTCCAGATCAACAGATCAAGTCTGATTTATTTTTTTAACATAGGAGCACATCCAATTTTTCCAGTTATTCTTCATTGAGAAGCATTTTGATTTTCTCCAATTTCTGCCATTTCAGAAATTCTAATTTGATATCACTGAACACTTTCTAGTATACTGTGGACTTATTTCTATAAGATTTATTTCCCAAAATGGGACCACTGAGTTCTTTTGGAAAGCTATATTTCCCAAAATAAGACCGCTAAGCTCTTGTATTTTAAACTTGAATCGGTGTTTTCAAATCACTTTTAAAAAGGGCTTAGGAAATCACATTCCCACCAAAAATGCAAAGGTGTGCAGAGTTCCTTATAGTCCCTCTGACTCCAGATGTCAGCACTAGTTTGTTTGTTTGTTTGTTTGTTTTTGCCAGGCTGTCTGAAAATTATATTACATTTGTAATCTGCATTGCTTTTTTTCATGACTAGTGCTCACGTGAACATCTTTTCCATGTATTATTGGCCTTCTGGATTTTATTTCCTATATTGCCTGTTCATGCCTTTTGTCTGAATTTCTGTTGGGTCACTTGTCTTTATCTTAACAGTGTATAACTGTCATTTGTTTAGAGGGATTTTAGCATTTTTCAGGCATATATTACAAAGTCTACTAATGTCTTTTTATAGTGTTTATTTATGCATATTTAAAAACTTTATATGGTTAGGGGTGCCAGGGTGGCTCAGTTGGTTAAGTATCCCACTCTTGATTTTGGCTCAGGTCATGATCTCAGGTTCGTGAGATAGAGATCAAGCCCTGTGTTGGACTCTTTGCTGATGGTGCAGAACCTGCTTGGGATTCTCTCTCTCCCTCTCTCTGTGCCTTCCCTGCTCACTCTCTGCCTTTCTCCCTCAAAATAAATAAATAAATAAACATTTTAAAACAATCTTTATCTGGTTAACTATTTTTATTATTTGTCTATAATTTCTGGGTATCTTGCATTGCTTAGGAAGGTCTTCCTCATGACAAAACCATACAAATATTGTACTGCATTTTTCTTATAATATGTTTACAGTTAAAATTTTAACATTTATGTCTTTATCTGGAAATTATTTCTGGGGGTGGGGTGGGGTGTAAGTCTATTTTCTGCCAACTCCATTTGTTAAATGGACTACTCTTTTCCCTGGGAACTGAAATGCCACTTTGACCATACATTTGTTTCATAATATATTGATTATCTCAGCATTGTGGTGAAGCATACCCTTTCTTATTCTTATTCTGTTCTTCCGTTTTCTTATTTGCTCTTGGAAACGTGTTAATAGACGTAAAGAGTTGAGGACAATGCCTCTCTTTTGTTTCCTGCTGACCTCATTTTACTTAAATATTTTAACATTTAATTATGGAAAACTGAACATCTATAAATGTATATACAGAAAAATATACTGAATCCTCATGTACCCATTGTCCAGGGTCTGTAATTAGCAAGTTGTGGCCAGTCTTGGCTTTTTTTAATACCCTCACCCATTGTCACCACAATATAACCACAAGTATAAAACTCTTCACTGCTTTTATTAATGTTGATATTTTTTTAATTGTTTTTGATATGTATTTATTTTTGAGAGAGAGACAAAGCACAAGCTGGGGAGGGGCAGAGAGAGAGGGAGACATAGAATCCAAAGCAGACTCCAGGCTCTGAGCTGTCAGCACAGAGCCTGATGCGGGGCTCGAACCCACGAACCGCGAGATCATGACCTGAGCCAAAGTCAGACGCTTAACTGACTGAGCCACCCAGGCACCCCATTGATATTCTCATAAGTTCTTTCCTTCACACTTCAAAATTGTTATATCTATTTCCCCAAAAGACAACATTAGAGCTCTGATTGACATTGCCTTCCAGTTTTGCATTCTTTTTGAAAGAATTGGCATTCTTATGTCATCTCCCTTTGCTGAAACACAGTCTGCTTTTCCATTTTGTCCTGTCTCCACACCTTGTGGCTTTCAGTCTTCCTCTGGATGCTCTGGGTCTGGTGTCTCTCCCCCTCTCTTGACTTCTGATTTGTTTCCTCCACATATGGCTGAGACTCAAGTCCTCAGTTCTTTTTCTGAAAGCACTCAAATAGTATCTTTTCTACAGTTGACTCCCAGACGATGGTTCTAGCCATGACTTTTAATTTATTCAGCAGATGTGTGGTGAGCACTTACTCTGCCTGTGCTCTGCTTCCTGCTAAAGGGACAGTGGTGAACAAGGCAGATGTAATGTCTGCTCTCTGATAAGTCAAAGGTACACTCTGGTAGAGAGCAAGAGGCTGCCCTGACCTGGTCTAAGCAGCCCAGAAAGGCTTCCTGGAGGAAGTAAGTAGTTGTTTAAGTTGAATTCTGAAGAGGTGATAGGAGGGAGCTGGGTTGAGGAGCAGGATGTAAATGTCAGGGGGAAAAAGATGAGGGTGGGAAGAGCATCCTGTGCCCAGAGAATGAATGGCCCATGATGAGTCTGGGAGGGTGGGACATCATCAACACCTTCTAGTTCCACCCTTTCTGTATTAGTCTCTTCTCTGAGCCATTTGTGCTGCCCTCCTTTCACCCTCTGAACAATCCAAAAAAGTAAAATGTAAAGAAAGCAGGACCCAGGTGGGTCACCCATTTGGCCAGCTTTGTGCAGTTGGCAGGATCATGAGTCAGGATGGACACCTGAACTCTAGAGCCCACTGTGGCAAGCCAAATTCTGTCGAGGAGCCTTCCACAGCAAATTGGGCAGGTTATGCTTTCTGTGTTCTGGCTTCTATGTGAAGGAGCAGTTACATTGTGCCAATGGTTGCAAGGTGACATGAACTGCATTTGGGTAGGGTTTATTGCAGCCATGGCAAAACACATGGACTAATACCCAAAGGAAAATGCAGCTAAGAAAATGCAGTGTAACACTGAGAGCAAGTTTTTGTGAGAAAAATCACCAGGAGAAACAAATGGGAAATGGAAAGAAAGACAAAATGCAGGCATTGGACTAAATCTACCTTTATTAATGCAACATCTCCACACAATATTTTTGTAAATGATTTTTTTAATGTTTATTTGTTTACTTAGAGAACTTGCATGTGCACAGACACACAAGTGCAAGAAGGGAGAGGGGCAGAAAGAGGGAGAGAGAATCCCAAGCAAGCACCATGCTGTCCATGGAGAGCTTGACACAGGGCTCAATCTCATGATCTGTGAGCTCATGACCTAAGCCAAAACCAAGAGTCGGACACTCAACTGAGTGAGCCACCCCTTCCCCACAATATTTTAAGAAGAACTGTGATGCAGCTGGTAGAGCTACCTTTATAAAGTAAACTTGTGAAGAACATGCTTGTTTGGCCTGCTTTAGGAATTTGTGTAGTGACTTTTGCAGGTAACCAGAGTGCATTTCTACAAGAATCAACTTTTTGGTTATTTTAGCCATTATGTTATGAATAGGTTTTAACATGAATTATATGTCCTGGTGGCTTATTAAGCTGAAGTTATGCAACTAAATTTATCTCCTCCTTGACATAAGTATGGAGCGTGGCATAATTAAAAGCACATTTAACTAGGAGGCAGGATGTACTGTTTCAGCTCTGGCTTCCCCCTGGGCCATTCTGGACATCTCTCAGCCTCCTTTTTCTCATAGTTCTCTGGAGCCCAGGGATGGAGAGTAAATTTCAACTCCATGCCTGGGTACCAGTGAGGAGTGACTTTTCTATAACAGTACAATGTGTCTTCAATGTGTTTAAAAAGTTTTGTTGGCACCAGGTGTTCTGTTTGGTTGACTAAAGAAAATGGCCATAGGAAACTGGCCATGGAGTGAGAGTCCAAGGGGATGATTATTCTGTTTTTTAATGCAATTTTAATATCAAAGAAGAAACTTCAGGGAAGACAGGAGGAGAGAGCCTGGTCTGCCTGTACTATCTCTGGGATTCTGCTCCCCAAAGGACTAGAGCATCTTCAAAAAGGGGTACAAGAGGGGAAATGTCTGTGCTTGTGATTATGTAATTACTTATGTTTTTCATTAGGAATAATTTCATATCTTACTCCTTTTAAATGGATTTTATTGTTTAGGGCAGATTTAGGTACATAGCAAAATTGACAGCAAAGTACAGAGAGAACTCATACCTCTTCCCCACTCCATATAGAATCTCCCATTATCAATATCCTGCACCAGACTGGTGAATCTATGTTCACCTATGTTGAACGTCATAAATCACTCAGAGTCTATAGTTTACAATAGAGTTTACTCTTGGTGTTGTACACTCTATGCTTTTGGACAAATGGGTAATAATATGTATCCACCATTGCAGTATCAATCCTTAAAGTCCTCTGTGTTCTGCCTATTCATGCGTCCTCCCCCAACCCTACCCCCTGGGAACCACTGATCTTTTTACTGTCTCCATAGTTTTGGCTTTTCCAGACTGTTTTATAGTTGGAATCATATAGTAGGTAGCCTTGGCTTCCTTTCCTTAGCAATATACATTTAAGTTTCCTCCATGTCTTTTATTGGCTTTCTAGCTCATTTCTTTTTAGCACTGCATAATATTCTATTGTCTAAATGTACCACAGTTTATTTATCCATTCACCTACTGAAGGGTGTCTTGGTTGCTTCCAAGTTTTGGCAGTTATGAATAAGCTGCTATAAACATCTTTGCTTATCTTACTGCTTTAAAATGCAAAATTAGAATGTATCCCCCAAATTCTGAATATGGAAAAACTCTATAGAAATGTAAAAAGGGATCTCCCTTAGAAAATGATAAAAAAAAAAAGTGTGATCTAACTGCATTTGGCTAAAACATCAAATAGTAATGATATTTAAATTGATGAATAAATTTATGGGGCTTGCTTTACACCTTGACCAAATTACACCACAAATGCACTATTCCAACAGCTTGGTGCCATGCACCTGCTGAAACCCTTAGATTGAAGAGAAAATTTCAATCATTAGGGCAAAAGGGAATCTTGGATCCAGTCCTAAGTATATTTTATATATTTTTTTCTTTTTTCCTTTGACATTTCAGCAACCTGATTCTTCTCCAGTGCAGAAAACATCACATGTCTGAGCTTGAACTATGCATGGACATCTCTGCCTGTTCCTTCACCCCCACCATCACCTTCCTCCCTACAGACCTTGTGAGGTCCACTCTCTGCCTGCCAATGCTGTGTGCTGTGTGATGACAGCAGTCCTATGACACATCCCCATGTGGGAGATAACACCAAGTTTTAGAAAGCCTAAGAGTCCAGCCCAAGGTCACACAGTTAAGAAATTGCAGTGTTGGGGTTGAGCCCAGGTCACCTCCTCCATGCCTAATGTGTACTTCCCCTTTGCAGGAGGCATGCTTGACCCTACATTATCCTATGTGGCTGTATATGCTCCAGGACATAAAATTCCCCAGTGGACAACTAACAAATGAGCTAAATTTGAATTGATATTCTTGCTGGAAGGTAAACATTTCAGAGCCTAACACATAGAGAATATTTTAAGCCTTGGAAATGGATGGATGAACTCTCACAAGTAAAGCATGATAGAGGTCCCCAATGAGAGAAGGGAAAGAACGAGCATTAAAGACAGTAGATGACAGGCACTCCGAGAAGGAAAGAAGAGTAAAATACCATACTGGAAGGCAAGGACTTTAAGTAAGAAGGATTATATCTCATAGTCCAAGCTTCTATACCCAAACACCATAGCCTGGTCACTTAAAAATTAGGAATTTATTTCTTACAGTTTTGGGGACTGGAAGTCTGAGATCAGGGTGCCAGCACAGTTGAGTTCTGATGAGAGTTCTCTTCTTGGTTTGCAGACACCACCTTCTTGCTGTGTCCTCACAGAGCATGAGGCCCCCACCTCCTCATACCATTACATTGGCCATTAGGGTGTCAACATATGACTTTTAGGAGGACACAAACATCCAGTCCATGGCAGGGATTATTAGTATCATGGGACATGAAGGAAAAATAAAGCATACATGAGGCCTGGTGAAAGAAATAGGGTGGATAAAAACCAGCAGAGGGCTGAGGAATGTACAAAGAAAGAGGGAAATGATAGAGCAGATGTGGATGGAAGGCTGTAACTGGAATCATAGTTTACAGGAAGCTTTGTATCTAGGGAGGTGTGAGCTGTGCTTATAGGAGGGTGCTCATGATCGCAATCCTGGGAGAGGCAGGTGAGCAGGCTTCCACCAGGAAGGTGAGCCATATGAGATTAAGGGTACAGAAAGTGGGGGATTAAATCTGAAAGTGGAGAACGAAAGTACGACCCAGTTTTAGCTACACTTATTTTTGTTTGCTTCCCCAGGTGCCACATGGAATGTCCTTGAAGGTAAACTAGGTGTCAGATCTGTTTTATTATCTTTAACTCAAAAAGGAAAATCATTAAAGGACCACACTCAATAAGCACCTATCCTCACCCATTGATCTGAGCACTCCATGAACTGCCTTCCCAGGTTGTCTGAATGCAAGCTTCTATGTCACATGACTCACTGCGACTATAACTGATTGCTGCCATGCTCTAGTCACTGACCTTAGTACTTTGTTATTTCCTCTTCCTCATGACAGTCAATGTCAGAGCTATGATACAAACCAGGCCCAACAGTCCATCTGTTTTTTGCTGAACTGTGGGGCAACAGGGCTACAAACTTCAGTTATTTATTTATGTAAAAAATTGTATGTTAATGCTTATTTGGCACTTTCTAGGTGTCTGTGTGCAAGGAATTGTGCCAACTGCTGAGCTCCCAATGGACATTAACAGACATGGCCCAACTCGTCCTGGACCTTCCAGTGTAATGAAGTATAAGCATATTAACAACACACATACATGCACATAGCTGTAATTAATGTGAAGCACAGTAAAGGAGAAAAGTATGTTCTATGAGAAAATACAGGTGGGACTTAATTTAGGTAAGTTAACCAAGGAAGCCTTTTAGCAAATGACATAGAACCTGAGGGATGTGTGTGAGTCAGTAAAGGAAGGATGGTAAGCAATGAAGAAGAATACTTAAGAGAGGTTGAGGGAAGAAAGCTGGGGTGGGGAAGGAGCATAATGGGTGATGGACAGTGATATGGAGGGAGATGGCGAGACAGGCAGGAACTAGATCACAAATGGTCCTAGGTCATGGAGGGGAACTTCTATTTTTATTCCATATATAAAAAAGGACCACTTGGAATTTAAGTTGAGGTAAATGTTTGATCCTATTTAAAAGATCATGCAGGCTGCTATATGGAGAATGGATTGGGAGTGGGAATCCAAAACAGAAGCTGCTCTATGCTGGGTGCTTGGAGAAGATGGGTAGAAATTAAGATGGAGAGAAGTAGGTGGACTTAAAGTCATTTGAACATAGAAATCCCATCATTAAATTGTAGACTTTACATGAGTTATGGGTTAACAGCTTCACTAGATGTGGAGAAAGAGGACCAAGAATGGGTCCCACGATCCTGGATTGATCAACTTAAGTAAATTGAAAAGCCCTTCACAAATGAGGAAAACTGGAGGAGAAGCCAATTCAATGAGGAGAGCAGAATGTGTTTGTAGTCTCACTATGTTTGAAGTAACTGAGATATTCAAGGGAGATGTCATGTAGCTAGGCATATCCACAATACTGAAGTGAAGTTCAAAAGAGAGTTGAACTGGAAAGGGCTGGAAATATCAATTTGGGCATTGTTGGCATTTGGATGGTATTTCAGGACATGAGTGCTGACAACATCTATGAAGAAAACGTAAGAGAGAGCTCGGAGTGAGGCTCCAAGGAATGTGTCATTTACAGATCAGAGAGCTGTGGAAGAGCCAGCAAAGAAGATTGAGAAGGAGAGACTGAGAAGTAATAGAAAATCAGGACAGCAGGTGTTATGGAGGCAGTAGGGAAGAATGTTCAATGAAGGACTCATCAAAGGCATTGAGGACTACACACAGATCTAATAAAATGAGGAATGAAAAACCTATGAGATTAGAAATGTGGCCATCCTGTAGGTTTTAGGAAGAACAGTCTTGGAGGAATGGCTAAAACTGAAGCCACTCGGCACCAGGTTGGAGAATGAATGGGAGATATACCTCCTTCTAGATAGAAAGACTTGGTGCATTGCGGTGACAGTTCCTCACAATTCAACCTCCAAATGCTATCTAAATCCCAAAATTTCAGCATGACTTTTCATGGGACTTGGCAAAATTTTTTTAAGTTTATTTATTTTTTGAGAGAGAGACAGAGAGAACATGCACCTGCACACGTGCACACAAGCGGGGAGGGAGCAGAGAGAGAGAGAGAGAGAGAATGAATCCCAAACAGGGGCTCAGTCTCATGAACTCTGAGATCATGACCTGAGCCTTAATCAAGAGTCGGACACTTAACCGACTGAACCACCCAAAGGCCCCAGAACTTGAAAAATTCTAAAATACCTATTGAATTGTAAAGGTCTGTAACTAAGGCAAGTGGAAAAAATAATGAGGATAAATTATCTAGTAGATATCAAAGTTTTAAATTAATAGTAACTATAAATGTATGGTATTCACGTGTGGGATAGACACCACGGAAGACCTGGAGAGCCTAAAAATGGACCTTGGACTATGCAGAAACTTGTACAGAACAGAGGCAGCCCTACAAAGCAGCAGGAGTTCTATTGTGGGAAGATGGGAATGGTATGGATATAAGGACTAGGTGGAGGGATGAACTCACCAAGAGTATGGAATACCAGAGTGGGAGATTATGGATGGTCAGGATATTGTGCTAAAGATGAAGAAATGATGGATTTGAGACCTGATAGGGAAAAAATCAAGCACTTGGACCTGGCATGGTGTTCCTGGAGACTGCCCAAGATGGCTTGGCCCTGACCCACAGACTCCTATCTCTATTACAGTTGGCCTTACCATTCTGTTTATGAGTCAAAATAAGCTTGATAGGAGATGGTGAGTGGAGATGTCAGACATTTCCTGTGTTTCTTGATATGACATACTGAGGCAAGCTGAGTGTGTTTTCTGTTACTGTTGCCATTTTCCATGTTAGATTCAGGCAACTTTTCCCAGAAAATAGTTTCCACTCCAAAGGTGTTAACAAAGGAGACTTGACCTGCCACCATTGGCTCTTGCATTCAGATCTCCTCCAGAATTTGGTCTTGGCTAGCGGGTTCAGTGACTCATTACAAGCTACTAGGACATCCAATGAAATTTCCTGGTGTCTTATGGGCCTTACATGAACAGTGTCCTCAAGGGTATATTACTTCAGGAATTGATGTCTTAAAAAGTGGCTGATTTCAGTTTTCTCTTGCTTCTCAGCTGTGAGGAAGGTTGCTGATGATGTAGAATAATGTTCTGTTTTCAGTTTTTTAATTTTATGTTTGATATGATAAAACTGCATCTGTCTCTCTTTTTTTCTTCTTTCCTTTCTTTCCTAGTTACACTGTTCAAGTTATTCTTTTTAATTATTATATTTGTTCCAGCCTTGCTACTTATGTGAGGAAAGAAAATATTAAGACTTTTTTTCAGTGTGTGTGTGTGTGTGTGTGTGTGTGTGCGCGTGTTTCAAAAGACCTTTTTATGGCAGGCAATATTAGTCAATTCAAGAGTAAAATTTAGGAGACAGGGACAATTCAGTTTTATTATTCAATTTTAAGAGTCCAGACTAATGTAAGTATTATGTAGAAATGAAGTATGGTGTCCTGGAGAGGTGTTAAATTGGAGAATTTTAAATTTGGAAGACACTGTTGTGTAAGTGATAATACAGAGGACAAGATTACTAGGATAAGAGTATGGATAGAGAAGAGAGAACGGAGCTCAAGACTGAGCCCTGGGCACTTGAACTTTCATAGATAAGAGAGGCACAGCTGGAGAAAAGAAAGCTTCTAGCTCAGGGGTGAAGACTGAGCTAAAAATATAAATCTGAGAATCATCAGTATTGAGATACTTGAAGCCATGGGGATGAATGGAAATACTTAGTATATCAATTAACAGTGAGTTATACTAGCTTAGTGTATCAATACAGTAACAAATAGCCCCCAAATCTCAGAGGTTTCAGCCACAGAGGTTTATTTTCATGGGTCTGCTAGGAGCTTGCTTCATGTCACTCTCATACGGGCTGACAGATCAGCTGCCATCTGGAACATTATCAGACTTGGTGGCAGGAGGAAAGGAAGGACTGCAGAGTTGAGCCCCAGCAATTATATGTATGGACTCAGAATTATGCACATCATCTCACCTCATGTTTCATTGGCCAAGAAAGTTTATATATATATCATATATATCATATATATATATCATATATATGATATATATTTATATATATGTATAAAAATTTTGTTTTCAGTTTTTTAATTTTTTGTTTGATATGATAAAATCATAATCATATCATAAAATCATATCATAAAAATATATATGATTTGCTATTTAATGATTATATATGAATCCTTCTGAGTGCCCAGAAGCAGAAGAAACTCAGAAATTGGTGAATAGTTTTAATGTTCACCACAGCCAACACTTCTGGTCACCAACTATTTGATTCAGTCATTTTCTCACACAAAATCAGGTGTCATTGTTCCCCATGAGAGACAACCCTAAAGTCCCACCAACTTCAAAGTCAAGGATTTCTGTTTTTAATTTCTGCATCTGCATAATTAATATGATTAATTAATGTAAAATAAATGTAATTTTTCAACATTGGCATATGAAATCCATACGATGTCCATCCAGCAATTGCTTTGGAAGATCCAGAAACAGCCTTCTCTTACTCTGAAGATCTATGGACTAAAAAGACAAGATAGCTGGCATCCTGAAAACTCTGCACACACATGCACAATCATACAACTACACATACCACACACACAGACACACACACACACACACACACACACACATCTCCCCACACCACCCACACACCTCCCCACACCACCCACCCATAGTGGTAGAACAGAACAAAATAACCACAGTGAGTGCTCCTAAAATGGGGAAAAGGTGGCAGTCACTGGCCACAGGAATTCTCGAATTCTGCTGGGCAGAGGCTTTGAAGGCCCTTACCCTTGACCTGGCCCCATTTTGCTTCCCAGCAGGGCTACATCATCTGTTCTCCTGGTCTTGGCTCCTCCCTCTTTGGGGAAGAGAGCATTGAAAACCTTGGGGCTGGCAGCTATGTGTGGATCAGCCTGAGAACAACTATAATCCAGAGAACATTCCTTCAGGGAATGTCAGTCACTCCATTCCCTTTGGTCTTAGGACCAAGGATGGCCGATGCCACCATCTGTGCCCTTGTCTTATGACTGTAGAAGATACCATCTCAGAAAAGAACAGGTAACAACCTACTCAGTTTCTACATGAGTTCCCATTCTGTGAACAAAAAAACTGAATCTCAGTTCCCTGAAGCCTTCACCTGCCCCACCAAAACTCCTACCACCCACTCCTTGTCTCCTTAGGATTTCATCAAATGCATATTTAGTGTCTGATAAATGTGATATTTTAAATCAGGGATGAAAAGATAGACCATGTAACTAGACCATGTAACACTTGGTTATCCATATGGAAGCAATTCACTATTTAAATCTCTTATACAAACAGATGTTCATTCCAGTTGTATTAAGGTATGAGCATTTGGGGTGGGGGGAATACAAGAACGATTAAAAGGAAATATCAGGAAATAGCCTTTATTTTGGGAAAAGCACTTTTAAGCGAGCCACAAAACTTATAAAATATAGAGGAGAATGCAGATTTTATTTATTTTTTTCAATAGGGATTAAAGATTTTATTTTTTAATATAATTTATTGTCAAACTGTCTTCCATACAACACCCAGTGCTCATCCCAACAAGTGCCCTCCTCAATGCCCATCACCCACTTTCCCCTATCCCCCACCCCCCATCAACCCTCAGTTTATTCTCTGTATTTAGGAGTCTCTTATGGTTTGCCTCCCTCCCTCTCTGTAACTTTCCCCCCCCTTCCCCCATGGTCTTCTGTTAAGTTTCTCAAGATCCACATATGAGTGTAAACATATGGTATCTGTCTTTCTCTGACTGACTTATTTCACTTAATTGCAGATTTTTTAAATTAAATTCTCTACTTTCATGGGTGAAAGGGATCATAAAAGATGAAAAGAGGGGCACCTGGGTGGCTCAGTCGGTTAAGCATCCGACTTCAGCTCAGGTCATGATCTAACGGTTCATGGGTTTGAGCCCCGCGTCAGGCTCTGTGCTGACAGCTCAGAGCCTGGAGCCTGCTCGGATTCTATGTCTCCCTTTCTCTCTGCCCCTCCCCTACTCATGCTCTTTTTCTCTCTGTCTCAATAATAAATAAATATAAAAAGTTTTTTAATAAAAAAGATGAAAAAATAAGCAACCAATGATAAGAAATTAATTTTTTTTTGAGTAGACTTTATGTCCAGTGCAGAGCCCAACACGGGGCTTGAACTCACAACCCTGAGATCAAGACCTGAGCTGAGATAAAGAGTTGAATGTTTGACTGAGCCACCCAGGTGCCCCAAATTTAATATCCATAATGCACGAAGAGTGCCTCAAACCAGTAAGAAAAATAAATAAGTACAGTTAATCAAAAGGTATACACAGGCAGTTCACAGAAGAAATAAAAATGGCTCATAAACAAGTGAAAAGTTCATCAATTGATGAGTAATCAGAAAAGTGCAAACTAAAAAAAGCAAACTCTGGGGTACCACATTTTGTTCAC
The DNA here is from genome assembly GCA_028646485.1 of Cryptoprocta ferox. Lineage (NCBI taxonomy): Eukaryota > Metazoa > Chordata > Mammalia > Carnivora > Eupleridae > Cryptoprocta > Cryptoprocta ferox. The sequence goes on from CM053560.1 coordinate 116,479,083, forward strand.
ATAGTTGGCACATATCTAAAAGATTAAAGATGCCCAGTCTTGGCGAGGGTGTGAGGAAACAGACACTCACATGGTTTGTGGGTGATAATATATAAGTTGGCATAGGATTTTTTAACTGTAGTGAAATTTAATTTTTCTAGTTTTTTTGAGATATAATTGACATGTAACATTGTATAAGTTTAAGGCATACAACATCAACATTTGCTCTATGTGTGTGTTGTGAAATGATCACCACAGTAAGTTTAATTAACAGTCATCACCTCACAGAGTTAACATTTGTGATTCACGAAGGACAATGTGCTAGTGTGTATCTAATACAACATCTAATTCCATGTTAACAACCACTGCCCTTTTCAGGAATCTTTCCTACAACCATTTCTTTCTTTTTTCTTTTCTTTCTTTCTTTTTTTAATTTTGAGAGAGGGAGAGAGAAAGAGGAAGGGAGGGAAAGGGAGGGGCAGAGAGAGAGGGAAAGAGAAAATCCGAAGCAGGCTCTGCTGTCAGTACAGAGGCTGCTGCAGGGTTCAATCCCATGATCCTGGGATCATGACCTGATCTGAAAAAAAAGAATCAGACACTCATCTGACTAAGCTACCCTGATGCCCTTCCTACAGCCATCTCTGCCCTGCAGGCCCAGATACTTCAACAGACATCCCTCAGTTCACTCTTGTTTTGTAAAAAGACAAAGCCCATGGCAAGGAAACAGTTCAGTGAATCATGGTGCATCTACACAATGGAAAGCTATGTGGCAGTGGAGGGGACGTGAATTAGCTCTGTCTGCTGGCATGGAAAAACAGCCATGGTTATGAGAAAGAAGCCACCCAAGACTATGTAACATGATCTTAATTATTTCCTTGATATTGTTAATTATATGCTTATAAAGGAAAGGTCCAGAAGGATTTAGGACCAGTATTTGTTTCTGCAAGTCTGGTCACTTAGCCAGAGTTCCCCCACGCCTCCCCCCCACCCCCAGCCCATGATGTTAGATAAGTGAGGGATAGAGTGTAGATTGAGGTGGTGATCGGTTGTGTCCTCAATAACACTGGTACCACCATCAAGGGTAAGTTGTGCTCTGCAGGCCAAACTGAGGGATCTGAGAGGAGAAGGCAGCTGACTTGGCCTCCTAGCCTCACCTGGCTACTTTAACCTCTGGCACTGTGGCCATCTTGGGTTCCTGAGATGCTCCAAGATCTCCCTTCCTCTCTGGCCAGGCTTCTGGTCCTTGCCTCCTTGCCTCCTTGCCTCCTTTCCCCCCTCATTGGCCTTTCTCCCATGGTGGGATTCACAGTCCTGGTAAGATAAACCAGCTAACCTCTTCAGCAGCATTAAGGAACTTCTGGAGGCCGCTGACCAGCAGCATATTTCATCCATACTGCTGTCAAGGAGGCCAGGGGGTTGCAGTCACAGCTGCCAGGACAGTCAGACCAGAAACCCAGAGCTTCATAAACAACAGTCAGTTGAAAGCCCTGGGTCTTTCATGTATGGTCCTGTCCCTTGGATGCAATTTCATGTTGCCCAGGCCTCCCTTTTGTCATCGGTAAGATCAGGAGTGGACAAGGTAGAACTGGGGCCCTTGTAACAGGAACATCCTGCAACCCCAACATGGCTTTTTGGCAGCCAAACCAGATGCTGGCTGCTGCTTCCTGACTTCAGACAGGCTCTTGACAGGAGTGGACCCTGACATAGGAAGATTTTCACTTTTTGCGCCCACATAAATTTTTACACACATAATTTGTGTGTGTGTGTGTGTGTGTGTGTGTGTGTGTGTGTGTATACACTGTGTGTGATTTAGGTGATTTAAAAAATAAGCTCAAGGAAATAAGAAGGAAGAATTCTGAGATTGTAATGCTTTATAACAATGTTTAACTCCCTGGTCTCTTCATACTGTCTGGGTGGTGGCATCTTGGCCAGCTCTGGTCATCATCCCTGAGCCATCCTCTCCCTCTGGTATGCCATCTTTAAGTGGCATCTCCATATCTTGTTCCATCATGGCCCCATAGGGCCACTGCTCCAGGCCAGCCATCACACCTTGCCACACGTCTCTGTACTATAGCTGCAGATGGGTTCAGAAGCACGTTTGCACACCTGCACTGTGCCAGCCAGGGGAGCTTTGGAAGCCAGTTAGTGAGCATCCATGAGGAGCTGCCCACTGCCTGAGAAGTCTATGAATGTCTACCAAGAAGCTTTGTGTCATATATATATACACGCTTGTTGTGGGGACCCAGACAGACTGGGTTTCTCAAACTGGGAGTTGTGTCACCCTCAGAAATTTCACAGCTGTTCTAAGGTTGTTGAGGTGAGAAGGGATGGGTGTGCTTTTGGTGCCATCCTCTCCCTACTGATCAGACCTCCACGTCCATGCCCTCCCTCATTTCCTGCCATGGGTTCTGGGTGAACTGCTTTCTTCTCCTCCTCTGTCAACTTCAAAGACATCACAGAGCCCTTTGTTTCCCAGAGCATGCCAGGGCTAAATGCCCAGAATCCATGCAAGGAAGGATGAGGCTGTACTGCAGGTGGAGGCCAGCCACTGTGCTCTGACAGCTGCTTACACACCCAGATCCTGCCTCCTCATCTTCTTCAGTTATGTATTCATTCACTCAGTCAGTTGACATATTTTTATTGAGCACATACGTCAAATCACATGTGGGGAATCTGATGACAAATGTACCAGCCATGACCTTAGGGAACTCTAGGTTCAATACGGAGGCTGATGTGCAGAGTATTTGCCATTACTCCTGTGACACGGGCAAACTGTGTACAGTTGCTGTCTCCTGGCTTCTTTGTGGGATAATCACATGATTTTTTCTGTGGCCTCCATTAATTTAATATAAAATTTTAATTTTATGGTCAGAAAAAGGTAAACAAATAATGGTCACATTGATTTAGAAATCATTACCGTATTTTGTGTTAGACAAAAGTTGTAGTGTCTTTCACAAATAATGCTGGAGAAATTGAGTAGTAAGGTATTTAACTTGATTTTCAGCTTTTGTTCTTGAAAAACATTTTCAAAGGCTCACTGTGGCTGAAAATTGCACCCTGAGGGAGGACAGTGCAAAAGGCATAATGAGGTAGAAAAGAACAGGAACGTGAAAGTGGAAGAAATCACCTGAGGCCACTTATTTTGAGTGCATAGGATACAAGTGGTAGCCCAAAGGCTCTGTGCTCTTACAAAGTGTGCATTTGAAGCAGCATTGCCTTTGACTTCACTTAAACCTAATGTAAACACCTTCTCCCCCTATTATAAACCCATCTGCTGTCTTATGCTGTACTGTTGCATCCTGATTATCTCAAGATAACACACACTGATTACACAGAAATAGCAAGTTTATTGGATATGACACAAAAGGAACTCACTGAAACAGTCTGTAAAATGTGGGTGAATCATCCGACACCTGTCTAGTAGTGTCTTGTGAGCAACTTTAAACTCTCCCACAATGCTTTCTGTGTTTAGAGGGCTTCTGGGTGGCTCGGTTAAGCATCTAAGTCTTGAATGCAGCTCAGGTTGTGATCTCAGGGTCATGATCTCAGGGCCGTGAAATCAAGCCCTGCATGGGGCTCCGCACTGGGAGTAGAGCCAGCTAAGATTCTCTCTCCCTCTCCCTTTGCCTACCCCCTGCCTGTGCTCTCTCATAAATAAATAAATAAATAAATAAATAAATATTGCAATTATTTATCATTAATATTAACATATACATTGTCATTAAGCCTTTACAGGGATCAGCTACACTTCTTAATCTCTGTATACAAAATATATTAGTATTTAAGCTTGAAACAAACAAAAAAAAGAGGTAAATGGGCATGTCTGATTGTCTCTAACATGATGCTGTTGGATTCCTTTTGCTTAGAGATAAGCAGAACGTTGACAGTTTTTCAACCTGGTTTAAGAGTGAAGAGCAACCCAAGTCCATCTGTTTTTCCTTTTGGACAGAAAACGCACCGTAAGCTGCACACAGAATGCTATACTAGATATCCTGAAAACTATTCCTCTAACTAGAAAAGTGGAATAGGAAGTTGGAAACATCCTTTCAGATATAGAACTCATTGCATTTCAATTTAATTTTTAATATATGTATTTGTGTACCTATTTGGGGCCAGGCACTATATATTACTGAAAAAAGAAAACTCTGTGTCATTGTAGAAATTAGATTTTAATGGGGGGAATGGACAAAAAAACACAATATATATGTGTAATATATAGACCATTAGTGATCAGTGCTGAGGAGAACAGATAAAGCAGAGAGCAGAGATTTGAAGCAGTGAAGATCCACATGAAGAATAGAGCATTTAGACAAGATAGTCGGGGACCTCACCAAGCAGTGATTGTGGGGAGGATCTGGAGGAGGAGAGGGATGTCTGTTCCAGGAAGAGGAAACATCTGAGAAAAGTATGGCTGGGGAGATAAGAAGGAGAAGCAGATGGGATCAGAGTGGGATCAAGCACCATGTCATTCAAAGCATTGTCAGGCATTGTGCGATTTGGCTTTGCCTCTGAGTAAGATGGGACATCACTGGAGTGTGCTGGGCAGGGATACTTGATCTAACTTAGGTCTAACAAGATCCCTGTTTTGAAACTAGATGTCAACCTTTCTGGGCAAGAAGACTAGGGAGGAGACAGTTGCAATAAATACTGTCAGTGAGAAAAGACAGTACTTGGGTGAGGATGGGGCAGCAGGATCAGTGGGAAGGAGACAGGTCAGTGTTCAAATTGTATTTAGGACCCAACAGGACTTTCTGATGGGCCAGTGGGGAGTGGGAAAGAAATAGTTCACATTGTTTCTTGCAGTCTTTGGCCAGAATAAATGGAAGCCTGAGATTGCCCTAAATGGAGACAGGAAGATTCTGGGACCATTGATTTGGAAAGAAATATCAGACTCTCTGAAGCTGAGTTTGGGACATGTTTGATATGTATATTATACATCTAAGTTACTGAGAAAGGGAATATCTTAGAACCAAAAATGAAGAAGGAATTTGAAACATTATGCCCCAAGTCTCAGCACACAAAGTGACAAATGCAAATAGTAGTGAGAGACTAATCTGGCTTTCTCAATAACTTCAAACAACAGGAAAAAATTTAGCAAGGATATGGAAGATCTCAACAACAGTTATGAGACTTGGTCTAATATATAAAACCCTATAGAATCACAGGTTGTGTACAATAAGAGGGTTTCCACTGTTTTTGTTTTTTTCCTATTCAACTATCCAGCAAATATTTATTTGTTGAGTAACTCACATGGACCAGATAAGTTCTTTACAGGGGTAAGAAAGAAATTTAAGTCACAGGCTCCACTGCTTAAGCCTAAACCAGCAGGCAGGGGACAGGATGGAAAAGAAACATGTGGTATCAAGGTCATAGCAAGATTTGAGAAGGGAGGATGAGAGAAGTTGGGGAAACTTACTAAACTGGCTCTTTAAAGAGTAGTAGGAATTACCCAGCATGTGTGTGTGTGTGTATAACTAGAACTTCAGGAAAAAGCACATAGTCAAAGAGTGATGGGGGCAAGTCAAGTTGACAGCGGGATAGTTTGAGCCTCAAACTAATCATAATAGCAATTGGTTATTACTTATTAAATATTTATAATTTTAGTAAAATGCATACATCTGTACTAATGTAAATAAAGGAATAAACAGAGAAATAAATGGGGGAGGAGTAAAGGGAAAGCTTTCCCTTACAGTGGAATACCAGCTAATAAATGTCAAAGAAAGGAAGGAACTAGAAAATCACCATTTGACAATTACCAAAGTTTTAATTGTTCTAGGCAAGAATATCACTGAGTGCTAAACCAGCAGAGGCAAATTCCCTGAGATGTAAAATACATGCATGAAGTATCCACACAAGGTGCATTACAAATGAAGATATAGTGACATTATAGTGAAGGAACCAGACAGACATCCTATTAAGCAAGAGATGAAAATGAGCATCATCAGTGATGAGCCCACCTAGAGCCCAGGATACAACCTGTGTCTCCTGGTATTTGGGCAGTGGGGGCAGAACATCACTTCTGTTGTATCCCTGCTAGAAATGTACAATGACTTTAATCATGAGGCATCACCAGACAGACACAAATGGAGGAGCAATTCCATACCCAACTTGGAGGATGTGAAGGTGATGAAATGAAAGACTGAGAAGCTGTTTCAGATTTTTGAAAACTAGATTAGGCATATGAGCACGAAATACAGTGTGGGATTCTGGATCAGAAAACAAATGTTTTGCTACAAAGGATACTGTTGAGACAATGGGTGAAACGAATAGGGGCTTTAGATTAGACTCATACATAGAATGATAAAATGTAAAACTTTAACATTTGGGGTATCTAGTTATATATAGGTAAGTAGGAATCCTTTGTACTATTTTATCCTTTGTACTCTGTAAAATTTTTGCAACTTTTCCATATGTCTGAAATTATTTCAAAATTAAAAAAATTTTAAATGAAGTAAACAACATTAAATCAAAGAAGGCCATTTGCACCACATCACAATGGTATACGTGTGACTTATTCTGCCATCTTAGTAGTTCACGTTATTTTTTTTACATTTATTTTTATTTATTTTGAGAGACAGAGAGCAAGCAGGGGAGGGGCAGAGAAAGAAGGAGACAGAATCCCAAATATGTTCCATGCTGTCAGTGCAGAGTGCGATGTGGGGCTTGAACTCACAAACTATGAGATCATGACCTAAGCCAAAATCAAGAGTCAGTCCACTTAACCGACTGAGCCACCCAGGCTCCAGTTCACTTTAAGTGGTGTAGGGGCCTGGGCAGCTTTCAGAGGGGAATGACCTGATCAGATTTCTCTCTGTGTCCAAGTGCACAGATTTTACAAAGTGCATCACAGGGGACATGCCGTTTGGTCATCTTCATTTTTTAGGTAACTTTTAATGTCTGAAAAATGTTTGACTGAAGTCAATAGACCAAATTTCCTGGCAGTGTTCCTCATTGCTGGGTACTCACATTACTTCCTGCATGTCCTTGAGATGCGGTGACAAAGGCATTTGAGCACCAGGAGGGCACACATCCTTTCTTTCCTGCAGGACATTCTCATGGTGCTCTTGCTGGTCCGAGTGTACGCATTTTGCTGTCCTTGCTCCTTTCTGCCCTGTTTCTTTCTATGACAGTTGTGCCCAGTCACACATCATGTATGATTGCTTAGTCCATTTTGTTTTCTTTGATTGCCAATGCATTTCAACAGTGTAATATTTCAGACCACAGAATATATGTGTTAATACAAAGTGCACTATTGAAGTCATTAAGCAATATTTTTTTAATTAGTAGGTCAAAATAATTACTAGTAAACCTTTCTAAATGCTTTTCCTCTGGTTTCAAAAAAAAAGATTGGTTTCATTTTCATAATATTGTTGATACTTATATAATTTCCTTACAAATCAGTATGAACTGCAGTAACCTATTTGTGTCTCACTCTACCACTAAAATGTGAGCAGTGTCTGTGTTCGTGTACTCTCCGTATGCAGCACACTGTTGAGCTAGGAAGAACTCAATACAGTTTTGTTGAAATGCCAATGTCCTCTTCAAGAAAGGCTCACTTTGGCATTTAGGAGGCACCTTTGCTCAAGCGTAAGGCAGAGGAATGCATTGAATGGGTAGTTGCCTTTATAATTTTAATTTACTTCTTCAACATACTTTTACTGGGTAGCTATGACATGCCCTGAACTTTGCTATGTGCCAGGTCCCGGGGAAACCAAACAGGGAAGTTCCTAGAACTTAAATCCTCCAAAGGGAGCATACACAGGATGGACGGACAGATGGATGGATGGCTGTGTAATGTTATTACAGATTATATTAGTTCTCCAGAAATAGTAATTGGTATGGTAATATAATAATGGGGAGGGCAGTTTGGATGGGAGTAAAGAAGACTTCTCAACAGTGGTGAAATTGAAGCATATTCTTGAAATGCAAGGAAAAGGATGGGAAGTGCTGTAGAAGCTCTTCCAGCAGTCAGCCACAGGTGCAGTAAAGGGTGTGGAAAGTACCCAGCTTGTGTGGGGGCAGACCTGAAGTACTGATCCCAGGCAGCCCTGGTGCCAGGTAAGCCTGGAGAGGTGGGCACAGCAGGTGGTGCAGTACTGTAAGACAAAGACATTGAAAGCTGAGAAACAAGTCTGGGTTTTATTCCTGTGCAGTGGGAAGCTGTTGGTGAGTTTCAAGCAGGGAATTATGTGATATAACATATCTTTTAAAGATCTATCTGGCTGTGGGGAGACGGGATTGGAGGAAGGTACAGACTGTGGTTTGCTGATGTGGATAAAAGTGTTCAGACTGAGTGAAATGATCAATAGCATGCTAGCAAATGCCTAGCTATGTGCCAGGAAGGCTGTTTTTAAAAAATGTGTATAGATAGAAGTTGGATTAGAGAAGTCCTTCATGAGCCTATTTATTAGGTTTACATAAGGGCTCTTTTATGGTCTACAGATTTTCATTGCCCATATTTTTTATTGAAGTATAACATAACTACAGAAAAACACACATCAAAATGTACAGCCTCATGAGTTATATAGAAATGCACATATCCCTTTGTAATCACCACTCAGACCAAAAAATAGCTCATTATCTGCATCCATTCTGCCCCCTTGTGTTTTTAACCCATTGCCTCCTTTTTTCTCTATCCACTCTATCCACTATTGTGACTTCTAATCTGTAGGTTATTTGTAAACTTCATATGATGAATGATAGTATGTTGTATGATAGTATGTTGAATGCAGGTCATTCATACTATGCTACTGATATACTCTTTGTCCATGTGTGCATATATACCACTTTATCCTACCTACTATTGGTGTTCATTCAGGTTGCTTCTAGTTCTTAGCTCTGTGAGTAATGCTGCCATGGAAATTATTTCCATATGCTTTGGTATACACATGTACATATTGTTGGACTTATACCAAGTACTGAAATTGCTGGTCATAGGATATATATGTGATCAGTTTTGGTAGATACTGCTAAGTAATCTTCCAAATGTGTTGAACCAATTATATTCTCCCCAGCCCAGGAGGAAGGATCCAGTTACTTCACATCTTCACCTATACTTGGTATATTTTGTTTCAGTGTTTAGATCTGGAGGATATCCACTTGTGATTTTAATTTAATTTCTGTGGTAACTGATGAGGTTGAGCAAATTTTCATATATTCTTGGTCATTCAGGTGTCCTCTTAGGAAGTGTTCAGATATTTTTCCATTTTTCTACTGGATTAACTATTTCTTATTAACTTCTTTCTTTTTTTAATTTTTTAAATGTTTTTTTAAATTTATTTTTGAGAGAGAAAGAGAGAGAGAGAGAGACAGCGTGAGCAGGGGAGGGTCAGAGAGAAAGAGACACAGAATCTGAGGACAGGCTCCAGGCTCTGAGCTAGTTGTCAGCACAGAGCCCGACATGGGGCTCGAACCCATGAACTGTGAGATCATGACCTGAGCTGAAGTCGGACGTTTAACCAACTGAGCCACCCAGGCACCCCTCTTCTTTCTTGATTCTGTGGATTTCAGTGAACTTTTCTATCTTTCTTTCATTTGCTTTTCACTCTATAAATGATGTTCCCAGTGAAAAGCTCTGCCAGTCCTGAGGACATAAGGTGGGGTCTGGAGGACCCTCAGTTCAAACTTCCCTTCTCCTGCTGAAAAGGCAGCAAAATATACCAGGCCTCACCCCCTTTATAGCAGGCAGGGTCCCCCAGCCCAGGTTTAGAAGGGCTGGAGGAGGTTTACCTTAAGTGAAGATTCACAGATGGAGATGTGATTAACACAGTGGACAGAATACATTCCATTTATGATCTGGACTGTGTTTATAAGTCAGTGGGGTATGCCAGGTTCTCAACCAGTGGAAAGAAAACTCTTCTAAATTCCCCTAGCTGAATTCCCTCCTGAAAATAGGAGGTTAAGGAGACAAAAATTAAATTGCATTTTGATTACATTCTCCACATCATGCTCATTCAGTTTCCTATAGTCTTCACCTGGGTGGCTAACTCCCTACTTAGCACTGCCTGTCAGACCTGTGTGGGCTGCCCCAGATGGATCTCCAGGGCAGGACACCACTGTGTGCCTTGCTGCTTAGCTATACTTCCTTGCCACACCTTTGTAAGTGCTCAAAAAGTCTTTGCCCAGGAAATGGAGAAAGAAACACAATAGGAAGGAGGAAAATATCCCCTTTGGGGCCTCTGTCCTGGTCCATGGCCTCCCACACTCAGAGTTTACCCACAGGGAGAGCTTCAAAGAATGAGCCAATGGACCCCAATCTGAGATGACACAAACAAAATGCATTATTCCCAGTTATCTCAAATGTGTATTCTCACATGTCCTTTGAACCTCAGTGCAAACCAGGGAATCAATTCCCAGACTTAAGATTAGTGGAGTTTTGCAACTTTGCTAGGAAGAAAAATACCTCACTCTAAGGAGTGTTAAGGAGGTAAAGCTTTCCCATTCTTGTGGTTGTATTTTTCTATTTTTCAGGGCTCCGTAGGTATTACAGATGTGATCATGCAATTTAGATTTTTTCCCTCTGGAGAACCAGGTGACTTCAAAGTGATTTATAGCAAGTGAAGTTGGCAGAATTATGGAGATTAGTGATAAGAAGTAAGGTAAGGCGAGAGAGGGGGAGAAAAAAAAAGAAGGAAAACAATTTTGAGCAGGGGATTTAGGATGAGGCAATGTGCTTTAAAGCACAGGAATGAAAGTGAGAAGCTCAGACACAGCAGCATGTCATCAAGCCAGAGACACTGCACTGCTTGTCATGTGGAGCCAGCTCCAGGAGACTGGCTGAAGCAGGGAGTATATACAAAGTTATGACATCACCCTGGTCTATACCCTGAAGGACTGAGAGCCTGCAATGCACTTCACATCCCCTTCAAGTCAAAGACTTGCTGGAAAATCAGCCTTTTTCATCTGATGGATGAAATGATGGACATGTCCCATGACTGCTTTGGGTAATCAAGCTTTCATCAGCTCAGGAACCAGCCAGTTAACATTTAGCATGAGGCTCATTTACTCACTGCTCATTGTCATTCTGTCTTGGTCACATCAGCACTCCTACTCTGTGTGTGACCTCATCTGAATCACAAACAGAATGGGTGGAATATTCAGCATACCCAGACTCTGATCTGGACCTCATATAATCCCCCACACCTCCCCACACCGGATGGTCTCACCCTGTGTACCAGGCAGGACTTGGCGCCACAGAGCTTCACTCTCTAAGGTGGGGGTAGTAACGTTCTCTGCACACTCTGGAACAAGTCTGGGAAGTTGGCTCAATTTCATTATCAGTATTCTAAAGAATCCCCTTTAACTTGATGGAGCAGCCAGGAAAGTCTTGATGTGAAGAATGGAATCATGTTATAGAAAAAGAGGCTGAATATGTGAAGTTTAACTAGTCATAATCTCAAGTACAAATTGCTTTAGAATATAGTGTGTTAATAGAAAGTTTGAGACATAGGCCAACAGATCAGGAAATAATTTCCATTCAAAAAATAGTTTGTTAACCACAGTTCCCAAGAAGTGGGGGCACACTGTGCTACAGGGGGCCACAGGTTGGTCAGGAAGCACAGGGAGTGAGAGTAAAATGTGGGCAAGAGGATTTATTGTGGTTTCCATGGGAAGGGATGGGTAAGGCAGGGTGAGTTGGGTTAGGATTGACTAATGTGACTAATTCCAGAGGTCCGGAGCATACAGGCTGTCCCTAGTCATCTGGTACCTGGTCCTGGGAGATTAGGGCAGGTGGATAGTGGCTTGGAGTGTCCTCCATAGTGAAGGTGGTTGGAGTGTGAGCCCTGGATTTGTTAGTTTGTATATGAAGGGCATGCTAGGGGTGAGTTCTTTACTATCTCTAGGAATTGGCTAATGCTGGGAAGGGCTGTCCCTTTAAGGGTTATCAAGGCCCCAAGATGTCAAAGTATCAAATATAGAAAATAAAAGATTGTTAATACACAAATATTCATAAGTGGTGCCAGCTCATTTGGGGGTGAGTGGAGGGAAGTGCAGGGCTGACCAGGCATGTAGTCCCATGTTCATTCACTATGACCCCTCTTTCTAATCAAGATGGATTTCCAGAGGAGCACACCCTTCTGCATTGAGGTGTTGGTCATTCTCTGACCCTCTTTTGTATTCACCCTTCTCCAGAGGTGCTTCTGGTAGTTTTAACTCTTTCTCCATTATTTAACTGTGTTATGATTTGAATCTTGTTAAATTAACATTTGCTAAGCAGAGGCGAAGGGTGGCAGATGGTCAGTTGCAGTTCAACAAAAGACCACACAGGAAAATGAAATAGAGTTTATTATAGGTCCTGGAGGAAGTACATGAGAGAATATGGCATGGCAGGACCTGGGGCTCATGCCTTCATATTAAGGTCTGTGGGTGGAATCCTTCAGGGAATGCTGGAATAAGGCCTGATTGTTCAATTCAGACCAAAAAAAGCAGGGTTTTGTTAAGTTTCACAAGGGTCTTACCTAAGGAGCACACAAGGAGAAGCCCTATGAGATGGCAGAGACTATCACAAGGGCTGTTGGAGAAGTCATACCAGGAGCTTATATTTGCTTGTGATTCTGCAGGCTGCTATCTAGGGAATGTGCTTGCATGAGGGGGCTGGTGTAAGTTAAGGGCCCTGTAGGCCATTTGACCACACAAAATGGATGCCAAGGTAGCAATGCCATGGAGTAGCTGAGCTAAACTCTTGACAACCTGCCAATACAGGCAACAAGAACACCTTGTCTTTCTCCCCAGTGCCTAGAACAGCACTGCTATAAAATACTCATTAATACACATCATGGAATCCATGACTTTGGGCACTTGGGACCATCAGGGACTTTGTTCATCCCATACAGCACTCTTGGAAAGCAGATGCCATAACTGCAAAAAAAAAAAAGTCTCTGTGTCTGCCCAAATTGGCTCACATTCAGATTTAAGCACTTTAAGCAGCTGGGGCTGGCTTTTTCTGCCCCGATCAGTTATACCTGGTGCACAAGGTTAGTGGAATCCTTCCCATATCTCTGTGAAGTCTCATGGTCTCTCTGCTCAGCACTTGCTGAGGAAGGCCCAGTGTATAAACCTCCTTGACCTTGGTCGCTTGTTGGCGTCCTTCTCTGCAGTCTTTTCTGAGTTGCATCCACAAACCTCCCCTGCTGCAGGGCCTGGGATGCTGTTGTTGAATTATGTTGTGCTCCATTTACATACTGGCTACAGTAGCAGAGATAAAAGCATTTCTTTATATATGGCCTCGTCAGGGCTTTTGCCCATGTTCTAATTGGATTGTTTGTCTTTTAGAGTTGAATGATGAGATTCTTTATATTTTCTGGATAGGAATTATTTGTCAGTAACATGGTTTGCAAACCTTTCCTCCCAGCCTGCCATTTCACCTTCTTAACAGGGTCCTTCACAGAGCCAAGGGCTTTAATTTCAATAAAATCCAACTTATGGATTTTGCTTTTGATTTGTCACCAAGCCCTACATCCCAAAGATTTTCCCCTATTTTTTCTTCTAAAGACTATGTGTTTTACATATGAATCTATAATCCATTTTTACTTTATTTTGTGAAAATATGAGGTCAGGGTTTTTTTGGCTTGTTTTGGGTTTTTTTTGCTGATGGATATGTAATCAGCAAATGATATCTATCTGCTGAAAAGACTGCCTTTACTCCATTGATTTACTCTTATACCTTTATCAAAAGTCAGTTGGGCAGTACCCACTATGGTAGTACATGTACAAAGATAGGAGTGATACAGAGAAATTACTATAGGCCATGAACAAGAATGACATGCAAATTCATGAAATGTTCCTTATTTTTTAAATGCCATTGAACTGCACACTTAAAAACAGTTATAATGCAAATTTTATGTTACATATACATTTCCACAATTTAAAAAATTAATATAATAATCACTGAAATGTATACTTTATTTTTTAATGTTTATTTATTTTGAGAGACAGAGAGAGAGCACACACACACACACACACACACACACACATACACACACACATGCAAGTGGGGAAAAGTCAAAGAGAAAGGAAGGGAGAGAATCTCAAGCAGTCTCTGCACTGTCAGCACAGAGTCTGATTCAGGGCTCAGTCTCACGAAACAGAAGATCATAACCTGAGCAATCAAGAGTTGGACATTTAACCAACTGAGCCACCCAAGCACCCCACATTGTACACTTTAAATGGGATAATTGTATGGTACATGAATTATATCTCAATAAAGCTGTTAAAAAATGCAGCCAAAGCAAAAAAAAAATCAATTGGTTGTACCTCTGTAGGTTTATTTCTGGGTTTCCTATTCTATATTGTTGATCTATGTGACCATATAATAAACTAAGCTGTTTGATAAGTCTGAAATTCAGCTAGAGTGATTAATCCCACATTATTTTTATTTTTTAAAATTGTTTAGATCTTCTATTTTCTTTGTCTTTCCACATCAATTATATAATACATTGTCTATATCTACAAAAATCTTACTGCAATTTTTCTGGGAATTGCATTAAACCTATACATCATTTTAGGGAGACATCTTTACAATGTTGAATTTTCCAGTCCATGAACACAGTATGTGTCTCCATTTATTTAGATCTTCTTTTATATATTTCATCAGTGTTTTATAGTTTAAGCGTAAAAGTCCTATATATGTTTTGTTAGATTTATACCTAAGTATTCCCTCAGTGTACAGAGTAATTGTAAATGGTAGTGTATATTTAATTTCAGTGTTCATGGGTTCATTACTAGTGTATAAGAATAACAGTTTATTTTTGTATATTGATCTTGTATCCTGTGAACTTGCTGAACTCACCTATTCTAGGAATCTTTTGTAACTTCTCTGAGGGATTTTCTATGTAGGCTATGATGTCATCTACAAATAGGAACAGTTTATTTCTCCCTTTCCAATCTGTATATCTTTTATTTCCTTTTTTTGTCCTATTACTCTGGCTAGCACTTCCAGTAGTATGTTGAATAAGGCAGTGAGAGCAAACATCTTTGCCTTGACCCTAATCATACTTGGAAAACATTCAGTCCTTCACCATTAACTATGTTAGCTATAGTATTTTTGCATAATTTTGTATCAAGCTGAAGAAATCCCCCTTGATTCCTAGTGTTCTAAAAGTTTTTATCATGAATGATATAATTGTGGGATTTGTCTTCTTTAGCCTATTAATATGGTTGATTACATTGATAAATTTTTGAATACTGAATCATCCTTGCATCCCTGCAATAAATCTGACTTGATATATATGTATATAATTTCATACATACACATACATAATTTTATACCATGACCAAGTAGGGTTTATATTATTTATTATACTTATTTATATAGTATTTATGATATATAAATAATATTTGTGTTTATTAAGAATATAATTTACATTTTTATATACTGGCCTTGTTATTTTAAAGTTATACTGGCCTTGTTAATTTAATTGAAAAGTGTTATTTATTCTTATCTTTTCTGGAAGAGTTTGTATAGAAATAGCATTCTTTTTTAAACATATGGTTGTATTCTTCAAAATTCTACAGAAACAATGTGAGCTTGGGGATTTCTCTTTAGGAATATTTGAAATTGCAAATTAAATTTCTTTAATAGTTATGGGGATATTCAAATTATTTCATATTGAGTGAGTTGTAAGTTTGTGCTTTTCAAGGGATTGATCCATTTCATCTAAGTGACCCAGTTTATGTGTATACAGTTGTTTGTGACGTTCCCATATTATGCTTTTGGTGTCTGAGAATGTGCAGCAATATCCTGTTTCATTCTTGTTATAGGTAATTTGTATCTTTTATTTGTCAGTTTTGCTAGAACCAGCTTTTTGTTTTACTGATTTTTCTCCAATGTTTTGCTGTTTTTACTTTATTTTTTTCTGCTCTTTATTATTTTCTTCCTTTGTTAACTGGCTGTGTGTTTATGTTCCTAGTTTCATAAAGTGGGAGGTTAGGTTATTGACTGGAGGCTTTTACTCTATTCTAATGTAAAAATGATGTTGTAAATTTACCTTTTAGCAGTACCGTGTCTTGCATATTTTGATATGTTGTATTTTTATTTTCTTTCAATTGAATATGTTTTCTTATTTCTCTTGAAACTTCCTCTTTAACCCATAGATTATTTAGAAATCTATGTATTTCCAAGTATTTGAAGTGTTTTTGAAATTTTTTCTATTATTGACTTACATTTTTGATTCCAGTATGGTCATAGAACATACAGTATTAGTTCAATTCTTTGTTGTTGTTTTTTCATAGTTTCTCTAAGTATTGCATTGTATATAAGTAACTTACCACAGTATACTGGTGTTGATATTTTGCCAAAAATACTTTACCTCCATTTAAGTCCTTTACCTTCTCCTATTGATAATTATCTTAAATATTTCTTCTATGTAGTACTTTGAGAATCACATCAGACAATGTTATAATTTTTGCTTTAACCATAAAATATAACTTAGAAAAGAATGACAATGTCTTGTATTACTCAAATTTTTACTCTTCCCATTGTTTTTCCATCCTCCCTGATGTTCCAAGTTTTGGGGGATTTTTGTTGTTTTTGTTGTTGTTGTTCTGTGTTATTTATTTTCCATTTTAAGAAATTCTTTAGCCTTTCTTCTAGGTAAGTTTGCTAATGATAAATTCTCTTAGGTTTTTATTCATCGGAGAATGTCCTAATTTCTCCTTCATTCCTGATGGGTATGCTTGCTGGATATAGAACTCTGGGTTGACATTTCTTTTCTTTTAGCACTTGACAAATGTTATTCCACTTCCTTCTAGTCTTTATGGTTTCTGAGAAGTCCATTGTCACTTGAATTATTATTCCACTATAGGTAAGATTTCTCCCACTTGGTTTTCAAGATTATTTCTTTGGGGTGTCTGGGTGGCTCAGTCAGTTAAGCATCTGACTCTGAATTTTGGCTCAGGTCATGATCTCATGGTTTGTGAGACTGAGCCCTGTATTCAGCTCTGTGCTCACAGTGTAGAGCCTGCTTTGAATTCATTCTCTCTCTCTCAAAATAAATAAACATTTAAAAAAATATTTTTCTCTTTGACTTTAGTTTCAAGGAGTTTGATTATTTTGTGTTTGGCATTTAGGTTTTTCATTTAGGTTGTTGCATTTTTCAGTTCTAAATTACCACTGGTTTTTTATACCTTCTATTTCTTTACTGGGACTTTCTACTTTCTCATTTGTTTCAAGCATGCTTGTAATTGCTTGTTGAAGCATTTGTATGATATTTGCTTTAAAACCTCTGTCAGAGAATTCCATCTGTGTCACATAGGTATTGGCATCTACTAATTGTCTTCTCTCATTCAAGTTGAGATTTACCTGGTTCTTCTTGTGATGAGTGATTTTCAATTATACCCTTCATATTATGTTATGAGATTCTGAATCCTATTGAAAACTTATGTTTGGCAGTCCTCCTTGGACAATAGGCTGACACAGGAAAGAATGTGCTACCTAATTATTTCCAGGTGGAAATGGAAGACAAAGTTTCCCCAATCCACCTCCATGGACACCCTTGGGAAGCAAGGAAGGACACCTTGTAACTACTGGGCTGGGTTAGAAGAAGTCCAGGTTTCCCATTGGGCTTCAGCTGCTACTATTCTGGCTGGGCAGAGGAGAGAATCCCTCATAATGTTCTTGGTCTCTACAGATATTACGTAGGTGCAGAAGAGAAGAGTATTTGTTACTTTTGGATAGGGATGGAATTCCAGCCTCCCCGTTGTAGCTACTGCTGACAGTGTGGACAAAGAGGGTCTTCTTACCACCAAACAGGGATGAAAGTCCTGCCTCCCCTCTTGGCTTGCTCTGATACCACCCTTGATGGGGAGAAAGGAAAGGAGTGTCTCATTTCAGCCCAACAAGGGTAGAAGTCTAGGCTTCCCTCTCAGAAGTGGGGTGGAGCCACAGTTTTTTTCCATGGTATTTGGCTAGTATAGTGTGGTCATTGTGTAAAATGTTTCCATCCTGCCAAGCTGCCTCTTTCCTTGTCCTTTGGCCAGAGAGAGCAGGCTGTTTTTGAGAGTGGCCATTGGCATAGTCAAGTTTCTGGCTTGTCCAGTACCCAGTCCAGGATATATTAAGCATAAAGGAAACTCAAGGACCTCACCATTGTGTTGTTCACCAGGTCTCAGGGTCCCTAGCCAATCTGCCTTTTCCTCTCCACCTTTCAGTCTTCCTAGGCTTGTTTGTTTATTGCTTTTGTCTGTTTGTTTCTTTGTTTTAGTAAATTAAGCCCAGAGTTCTTAGTAATAAGAGTAGTGAAAGTGTTTCTATTCCATTTTTTTCCTAGAACTGGAATTTCACTTTGTTAAATTATTTTATTTCAGGGGCATCTGTGTGGCTCAGTCAGTTAAGCATCCAACTTCGGCTCAGGTCATGATCTTATGTAGTTCATGAGTTCGAGCCCTGCATCAGGCTCTGTGAGGACAGCTCAGAGCCTGGGGCCTGCTTTGGATTCTGTGTCTCCCTCTTTCTGCTCCTCCCCTGCTCACACACTCTCTCTCTCTCAAAAATAAATATCATTTAAAAAAATTAAAAATAAATAAATAGGTAGATAGATAGATAGATAGATAGACAGATAATTTTATTTCATCCTTACAGTGTGGGTGTGATCCAAGGCAGCCTTATCATTGTAATCCATACTCCATTGTTCTGACACTGAAGCCTTCACTTGCTAACCAGTACTCTGCAGAGAATATGATGGTCAAATGTCCTCATTTGAGGTCCTTTTTCATCTTTAAGTTTTCTTGTTTTAAGCCCTATTTCCCCATGTTAATTAGATCAAAAAAGTAAGCAAAGGATTTTACAGGGATAACTACACATTCTTCATTTTTGAGTTTCTCTTATTCAGTTGTTTATAATGCTACAACCAGTTCAGCCTACTATTATCAAGACAGGGGTGGCTAGCCTGCAGCCCAAGGAGTAAACCCAGGAATTTTCTATTCTGTTACCTCCCAAAACAGCTGAACTTCTTGGGACCCTAAACCACAAAGTGGGAAGGGTCTTCCTTTCTTCTTACATCCCAGATGTTAGTCTTATCCTCTGATTTCTTTCTCCAATCTCCCCACTTCCTGAGGACTTGCTGTGCATTGTTGGAGGTCACTCCAGGGACACGGTAGATGGAGAGGTGACAGGGGTGCCTCCTGATGTGGTGGGAATCTAGTTTTCTGAGAACCAGATCCCACTTTTCCAGCAGACATTCCTATGACAGTGGAGCTTAATAAAATTCAAGTCTTGGAACCTCATTTGCAAGTACTGGTTTCTCAAGATGTTTACCTGGGAACATATTTAGGTGTGGATTTATATTTGTGATCATTCAGCTGGTTTGGTTGCAGCCTTACTCAGAAAAAAAATAAAAAATAAAACTTTTCTGCAATGAAAGCAGAAAGGATTTAAATGCTTTAATGTTTTTGTTTGTTTGCTTGTTTGTTTTAATGTTTTTCTGATTACAAAAGTGATATATGATTTTTAGGGAAAACTTAGAAAACACATAAAAGAGCAAAGATGATAACAGTTATCTATAATCCTATCACTCAAAAGATTATGACTGATAACATTTTTATTCCTTATTTTTGTTATAAATGAATACATACTCATGTGTCAATTGATACTCTCTCTTTTAGTCTCTGTCTCCCTTCCCCTCCCTGCCTCTCTGTCTCTTCCCCCCCTCTCTCTTTTACCCTCTCTCCCCTTGCTCGCTCTTGCTCTCTCTCACCCTTACCCCCTCCCCTTCACTCTCTCTCTTCTGAATGTCCTTCTGCATAACCTCCTTATACTGCTGCATTCCACTTAGATTCCTACAGGTGTTCTCCCACAATCACAAAAAGGACCAAGGTATCATTTTCATCCCAGCACTGCTTTTACTTCCTCCTTCAACTTCCCTGACATTCCTCTCTACGTGATTCTTTGGACCAGAAAGCCCATGGGATACCTGTATCTCTCAGTGCCCCTCCCCCAACTTTCTTTACCAGAGTCACTGGAAGTAATGGGCATTCCACTCCTTCAACCTGAAGTTTTGAGGCCTTCCTGTCCCTGGCAGATAGTAAAGTCCTCTTTAGTTGATGATGTAGGTTTCCTTCAGAAGGCCTTGGAAAGCTCTACTGTTGGAATTCAGACAATTACTTGATTGCTTTCCCCGTCTCCACTAAGCACAGATTTCAAGACTACATTCTTACTAAGGAGTTAAGAAAATCCAGCACTGAGACTCAGACCTGATGGGGGACTTCTTTGATTCTGAGTGTAAGTCAGCCTTAAAAGGGAAATCTGCAAAGGAAATGACTTAAGGAAGAAATGACATGCTTATTACAATATAGTGTGGCTATAGTAAAATTTATCCCCATACTCCCCTATGGATAATGTTTAGACTTTTGCTGTCACAAATAATGCTGAGGATGGCAAAGCCTATTAAATATAGTTTCTTTTCTGTATTAGAGCTCTTCTGTAGAATAAAATCTTAAAAGTATGATTCAAAGAGCATGTGCATTTTGATGCTTAGTATATGCTGGCACATTCTTTTTCAATTTACATTTCCACCAGTAATATGAGAGGTGCACATCTTCCCCACCACTAGATATTAGAGATTCTTTTTAAGTTTTACAAATCTCATCAGGAAAATAAAAAGTACTTTGTTTTGCTTTCCATTTCCTTCATTGCTTGTGATATGTGGTAGGTGGTGCACTCCCTCTTACCTTTATCAGCTATCCTCCATCCCTCTTTTAAAAGAATGGCTTTTACCCACTGTCCTCTATTGTTTTTTTTATCAACTGTATAAGTTTTTTGTACGTTAGGAAGTCTAATTTTTTCCAACTAATAATTTTTCCAAGTCTCTTTTCTACTTTGTATATATTTTATTTGTATTTTGCCATAGAAATGGATACCAAAAGCAAGAAGTGAGTTTTTAATTAAAGGACTTAAAAATCTAAATAATAAGAAATATACTACGCTTATGGATGGGGAAACTATATTTGAAGACTCAAATCCTTTTGAAATTAATGTATAAGTTTAATACACAGTTTTGATCAGTACCCTAGATTTTTAAAACTTTTTAATGTTTAGTTTTGAGAAAGAGAGAGAGAGAGAGAGAGAGAGAGAGAGACAGAGAGAGAGAGAGAGAGATGGAGGAGGGGCAGAGAGAGAGGGAGACACAGAATCTGAAGCACGCTCCAGGCTCTGAGCTGTCAGCACAGAGCCTGACACAGGGCAATTCACAAACTGCAAGACCATGACCTGAGCCAAAGTTGGACGGTCAACCAACTAAGCCACCCAGGCACCCCGAGCACCCTAGATTTTTTTAACTGAGCCCAAACTCATAAATATCAGCTTTGCATTGATTTTTGCAAATGCTTGAAAGAAATGCTTGAAAAAGAATAATAAGAAGGGACTTATGTCATATACTAAAAGTATCGCATAGCTATACTAGACAAAAGAATATAGCATAGGCACTAAAATGAAAAAATAAAATAAAAATCACTGAGAGTAGCTATTGTACAAGCAGATTGAAGTATAGATGTATTATAACTCAGCAGGAAAAGATGTCATATTTAATAAATATTGTCTTAATCAATGATGTTTGAAGAAAATAGAATTGGATGCCAACAATATGTCATGTAGATAAGTAAATTCCAGATGGATTTTAAATCCAAATGTAGTGTAAAAAGTCAGATTATGCAAATATTAGGAGAAAGTTTAGAAGACTTCCCAAGGAGGCCTTCTTAAGTTAGGCAGGAATCCCAGAATGATAAAGAAATCGATGGACAGTTTTGGCTGTATTTTCTTTTGGTGTTTATATATGCATTTTTAAAACATTTTTAAGGTCATGCCATATATGTAGTTTTCTCTTGATAATTTTCACTGTTTCCCCATGGCATTTAAAATTTCAGAAACATAATTCAGTGTCTCTGTATATTTTGCTTTTTGCATATGCTGTTGTTTATTTAGAACTTACAATTTTTAAACAAGTCACAGTTCTTTTGAAATAATATTTCAGGAGTAGAATGCACATTCCAGGGGTGCCTGCGTTGCTCATTTTAAGTGTCCGAATTCGGCTCAGGTCATGGTCTTGTAGTTCATGGGTTCAAGCCGTTGGGCTCTTGGCTGACAGCTCAAAGCCTGGAGCCTGCTATAGATTCTGTGTCTCCCTCTCTCTCTGCCCCTCCTCCACTTGTGCTCTGTCTGTCTCTCAAAAAATGAGTAAATGTTATAAAAATTTTTTAAAGAAGAAAGCACATTCCATAATGTCTTGAATAAAAATTTGACATGAGAGATGCACCGCATGCTGTGGTACCAGCTCTCAGGATGAGGCAGTGAGTGCCATATGGTAAACCAGACCTCGTGCTCCCACATGTAATCCAGTGGGAAAACAGTGTTTAATAAATTGTTAGCTTCATTTAGTATAAATCAGGAAGAAAATTAGTAGGTCATTTCCCCACCCCATATATATGGATAAATAAAAGATGGAATAGACTATTCCCCAAACCAGGTGCCAATTACAGATGTGTAGCAAGATTAATGTGTAAAATCAACAATATATCCAAGAGATCTTTTTACGATAGTATTCCCAAGAATTTTCATAAACACTTTTCTTTTCAGTTTCATTGAGATATAATTGATATTATATTAGTTTTAAGTGTACAACATGGTGATTTGATATATAAATAGAGAGAGAAGTTATCACAGAGTTAACATCTATTGCCTTACATAGTTACACATTTTTTTCTTATGATGAGAACTTCTCAGATCTACTCTCCTAGGCAATTTTCAAATAGACAGTACGGTGTTGTTAACTGTAGTCATCATGCTGTACATTAGATTCCCCAGAACTTATTTCTTATAACTGGAAGTTCATATTATTTTACCCCCTTCACCCATTTCACCCATCCCAATCCCCACCTCTGGCAACCATTAATCTGCTTTCCTTTTCAATCTATTCAATTTTTTGTTTTTAGATGCCACATAAAAACTTTTTAGGAGTTTTAAGAGGAAGATAGAAACTTGAAACTACAAATTATGGCAGTAATGTTCATATTACATACTATTCTGGGACAGGTGATCAAAAGAAAGGAGAGCATCTGGTGATCAATCATAGCTTGAAGTGGTGTTGGTAGAGAACTGCTAGGCTCTACCTCACTTTCTTCCTGGATAGACTTTTTGTAGGGGAGTACTACAGACATCATACATCTGAATTTTTGTAGCGCAGTTGATAAAGAGGAAGCATAATGTTCTGTTAAACACATACACAAATAACCGTATTTGAATCAGAATATTTGGGTTCAAATCTCTAAATGGTCACTTACCTATTGTTTATCTTGGAGAAGTCACTTCACTTCTGAGTCCATGTTCTCCTTTTATAAAATGAAGATATCAAATAAAATATATGTATTTTAGATTATTTCTAAGGTCCCTTCAAGCTGTAACACTCTGCCCTTTAAATTTATCATGGCAGTACTATAATAACAATGGAAAAAGGTAGCCTGGATATCAATTTAATAAGATAGGATTCACCATTGTCATTTACCGTAAACATAGAACACATTGTCTCTTAGTCATTTAGTTAAGCCTAGAAATGGGTCTTTAGTTTGCTATAAGACTATTCCTTCCTTCCTGTCTAGGCATTTTAAAAATACTATAGGACAGGGATTGGCAAATATATACAGGTAAACAGGTTAACTTGGAGCCAATAGGAGTTCAGATGACTTCTGATAGGCAGAAATTGTGGTGTCCACAAATCTAACACAATGAAATTTAGTACTGATAAAAATGGAATGATGAATTTAGATTGAAAGGTGAAAATCAGAAAAGCAAACCAAAAAAAACAGCTGCTTAAGCAGAAGCAAAAACTGTTGCTTAACTAGTAACTTCATATGAGTTTTTGAAGGTGTAGAAATAAGAATGGGACAAATGAGTCTCAATTAATTAAGGCACTGAGCTTCTCTGGCTTGTGGACCAAATCATGTCTGAAGGGTTGTTGTCACTTCTTGGTCAGAGCAAGGAAGTAATTTTCTTCTGGAAACCAGACTCTTAGGACAGCTCTGATAGAAAGAGAGAGAATAACCACTGGGTGTTGTGTTACCCATCATAAAAATCAGTCAGGAATATTTGTATGGCTCTACTTCTGAGTTTTCTGTTCTTTTCTATTGATCTGTATGTTTAGCCTCCACTAATGACACAGTCTTGATTACTGTAGCTATGCGATAAACCTTAATATTGGGTAAATTGATCTCTCCCTCTTGATTCTTTTTTTTTTCAGAATTGTTTTAACTCTTTATTCCACTGATTTTCCATGTAACTGTATTACATTAATCTTGTCTATATCTACAGAACATCTTGCTAGATTTCAATGAGAATTTTGTTAGATCTATATATCAGTTTGAGGAATTTTAGCACCTTTAGTATGTTGAATCTTCCAAAGCATGGACACATTATATTTCTCCATTTGTTTAAATCTTTGATTTCTTTCATCAGTGTTTTATAGAATTCAGAATAAGTCATATATATGTTTACTAGGATTTGCAACTAAGTATTCGTTTCCTTAATGAGTGATTATAAGTGATATTGTGTTTTTAATTTCAGTATCCACATGTTTATTGCTAACATAGAAAAATGCATAAGTTTTTGTGTGTTGATCTTAATGTCATGTGACCTTGCTGTACTCACTTATTAGTACTAGGAGCTTTTGTAGGTTCCTTGGGATTTTCTACATATAACATCATGTCCTCTGGAAATAGCAACAGTTTGTTTCTTTCCTTCCAATTTGTATGTCATTTATTTCTTTCCCTTACCTTATTGCATTGGCTGGACATCACATCAACATTGAATTAGACTGATGAAAGACATCATTCCGTGATTCCTAATCTTAGGAGGAAAGCATTGTGACTTTCACCATTAAGTGTAAGATTTGCTGTGAGATGTTTTGGTAGATGCTCTTTAAGTTGGGGAAGTTCCCTTCCATTCCTATTTCTATGAGAATTTTTGTCATGAAGGTGGGTTGAATTTTGTCAGCTTTTTTTTTTAATGTATCAATTGATACAATCATGTGATTTTTCTTCTTAGTCTGTCAGTATGGTGGATTACACTGATTGATTTTCAAATATCGAACCAGGCTTCCATCCCTAGAATAAACTCTGCTCGGTCATGGTGTATAATTCTTTTTATATATACTGAATTCTTTCAGCAAATATTTATTAAGGATTTTGCATCTGTATTCCTGAGGGATATTGCTGACTTCCTACTTCTTCAAAGATCTGCACATAGCAGAAAGAGGACAGGAGAGCCTTCTGGGGTCTCTTTTATAATGACTCTAACCCCATTCATGAGAGCTCCCCTCTTATGACCTAAGTACCACCCAAAGACATCTCATCCTAGCACTGTCACATTGAAGGTTAGAGTTTCAACATGATTTTTTGGAGGGACACCACAAACATTCAGCTGTCTGCATTAACCTTGCACTTGATTAAGGTTGTTTCTGCAAAGTTTCTTTAATGCAAAGTTACCATTTGTAATTAACAAATATCTTGTAGGAGATACTTTGACACTATGATGCAGATATCCTCTTTCTCATCATACTTTTGAGTGAGAAGAGAGTCTTAAAGCCATCCTGTTACACCGCTGCAAGAAGACAGGTGACCAATGATGGTGGCATCAACAGAATGGACAGAGGACACAGAAGAAGGCTTTTCTATATCAATTTCAGGATTGTATGATTGCCTGGGTTGGGGAGAAAAGAGAAGGGGTAAGAGACATAGAGAAAAAGGGAGAAGAGAGAAAGACTGACTCACAGAGAAAGATACAAAAAGGACCAGAAATGGAGAGGGAGATGTTGAGGGAGACATTTTTAAGTCTTGATGGTATACAGGCAGCTTTTACAAGGAAGATAGATTCTAATGATTTTTAGATACCAGTGAGATGTTCAAGTGAACATACCACCAGGGAGTTATGGATTGAAGGATAGAAAAGGTAACAAGAGTAGAGAGAGACTCGGGGGCCTTCTGAACACAGGTGGTTGTGAACATTTAATGAATATGATCTGTTATATGGAGGAAAGAGCTGAGCCAAGGATAGATCTAAGAGAACACCTATAGTTTGTTGGAGAAAGGAATTAGTGAAACAAACTAAACAGGAGGGGAAGGGAGGAATAATCGGATCACAAAGGATGATCATATCAAGTATAAAGAATAGTTTGAGAGAGTATCTGTGGCCAGCTGTGTTAACTGAGAGCTGGAAAGGCTGTGACTTGGTGGTTACTTTTGTGAATATGGTTTCAATTGGCTAGTAAGGCTGGGATCCAGGGGAGTGCATAGAATGGAGTACGTGATGAAGAGACCAATGGACAACAATTCCTGTGATCAGTTCAACAAGGAATTGTGTTTCATAATGGTAGAGAAGGAAAGATAACCATAATGTCTCCTACACTAATAGTGGCAGCCAGACAAGGGTCTACTGCTAAAGAAGACTCACAGAGCTCCAAATAGCAATGCTTATAAATCTACAATTTACTGCTGAGAAAGGATATGATGTAGAAACAAAGACAAAAGCAAGGACCTGCACTGTAGCCAAAGTCTGCCAACCAGCAAGGGGTTTGGGAAAGGCCAAGGTCTACACAGGCTCCTTGTAGTTGTACTCCTGAAAGGGTATAACAGATGTACTTTCCTGGAACCACCAACATATGCAAGAAGATCTCAGAACTAGGCAGCCCAAAAGGAGTCTCAGCTGGGACTTCTTATACCCTACTGGTCATGTAAGAACATTATCACTACAAGACCAGCCCCATTGTCAGAGCGCCCTCCCCCTTCCCACCCCCACACCTCTCCAACACTGAAACTAGGTTTGTACCATCAGTCTCATTGTTATCAATAAATGATATGGAAAAACTAGCACAACCTATCCTGAAACTCACTTTAGCTCCATGAGTAAAAGACTGTAATGTTAGTCACCATATTGTATACTTTGACCAGGTACATCTCTGGTCAGCTTCAACAAAGCAGCTCAGGCAAATTCCAGGCCTGCCAGAATTAACCCTCATAGCACATCCTTATCCTAATGTTATTTCATTAAACTCTTAAAACCAGCCCATTTAATGGGTACTATTACTCCTAGGGACTGTGATGCTCAGAAAGGTAAGTTGCCAAGTTAACATAGGTAGGAGGGAAGAGAAGGAAGTTGAATGTATGGGACAGGAGGTCAAGAAAAAGTTGCTTTTTCAAGAAGAGGACCCCTGGGTATGTTTGAAACAAACTGGGGGAAAGAAATAGAGAAGAGGAGCTTGCAGGAATGGGGGAGTGAAGAGATCATTGCAGAAGGCAAGTCTTTTGGGAAACAAGAAAGGATGAGCTCCTGAGACTGCATGCAAAGAAAGAGAGGAGGGAGGGTGTTGTTAGAGGTCATGCCCAGGATCTCTGGAGCCTCCAGCTCAATGGTTCTCCACTTAGAAGTCTTGTGAAGTCCTGGATTGCTGGACAGCACCCCTTGGGGTTTCTGAGTCAGAAAGCCTGAGAACTTGCATTTCTAACTGGTCTCTATGTGATGGTGATACTATAGTCCAGACACCCCACCTGGAGAACCACTGCTCAGTGCAGGGTGGATTGGGTTATCTGGAAGCAGAGAAGCTAGGGGTGATGAGATGGGGGCCTAATGGAGGGGCCTCTTGGGAAGATCACCATGAGGAGCCTAGTCACCTGGCTTGCCTGTCTCTTAGCAGAAGCATTAACAGGTCACAATACTAGGGAAACAACATCTATTACAGGTACCAAAGGTTGATAAATGCTGGAGTGTTAGAGTAAAATGTGTCCTAGCTGCTTACCTCTGATGTGAAAATTTCCCAGTTTAGCAAAACAAAAACAAAAACAAAGCAAAGAATAACAGACCATTTCCATTGCTGTTATGAAAAATTTTTTCATCTTAAATGAGAAATGTAATTGTCATAGCATAATTTCAACTACTTTGAAATAGAAAATATTCCCAGTGGAGGAGGGAAAGCTTAGGAAAGAAGAGCGTTTAGCCATTGTTGTGAGGAAAGCAGGTAAAGATTGTCTCTTGAAGAGCAGTAACAGGACTCTGGGCTTGGTTATCAGGGAAGGACCTTTCACGTGGGCAAAATACCTCTGAAGCTCAAGGAAACATGGGGAATAAGGTGATATGGCCTTCACAAAGTGAAGAGAAAGCATCATTAGCATGTCTGAGCATTTCAAGAAGTGGTATAAGGTTAAAGCAGAGGCTTTGATTTTGCTATTCTGATTCTAGGTGATTTACTGCTGTGTGACCTTGGGCACATTGCTTACCACCTCTGGCATTGGAGAGGTGGTATTTAAAGAGGGAATGCTTGCCCCTAGAGTGTGGATTTTTTGTGAAATGTATGTATGAAGCATATGGAATGTGGCTAGCACATTGGAAATACTCAAAAAGTTTCTTTTCTGCTTCAAGGTCAAATGGAAAATTCTTCAATTTCAAGCAGCTGTAGTTCTGATTCTTCTCAAAACCTTGACTGCAATTGTTTCCAAAGCCCTAAAACCAGCAACCATGTGCCATTGTGGCCTGGTCCTGCAGGACCCTCCCTTGCAGTGAGCTGACCTGGCTGGGGAGGTGCCAAACCCCAGAACAGCCTTAAGATGATGTTGCATTCAGTCAGATCTGCTTCCAGACTGCTGTGCTGCTGGCCACCAGGTACCCAAACCTCAGTTACCACCTGCCTAGTACTTCAATCACCAGCTCCCCAGGTCTACCTATCTAAGTGTTGTGCTCTGACTTAGATGGAGGACAATACTGTAATGTTGCTCCTGCCCATGCTGGGCCAACATCCTGCTTATGAGTAGACTTTCTTGGCCCCAGAAGCAAAGAAGGCAGCCCTGCCCATTCATTCCTGGGCCCTCTGCCCCCAGCTGCCAGGATCACCTGACCTTGACCTGCCCTAGCCCACTGCCCAGTTAGTGCCACTTGGAGTCTAATTTACCTTTAAACCCATAGGTGGAAAATACTATTATAGCCAGAGCTCAGCCTGTCTAGGAAGATTGTGACATGTTACAAACATTGTTTGCATTTTTCCAAATGCATTCAGTGCTGACCCCACAGTCTAATGCAGGATGTCTTTAGATTAGGCACAGTGCCCTCTACAGAGGAGGGGAGGTGATTTTGAATTCCCTGAAGAGAAGTGCTTGCAGGCTGAGAATCTCCTGCAACCAGGAATCCCAGCTTTAATTTGCATAGGGCTTAATTAGTGCATTGCTCACTCATCGTCTATCTAGAGAGGAGGAGGGGGAGAGGGAGATGGGAAGGCTGGCCAGCCCAAACATCCAGTCCTGCTCCCAGACCTAGGCATAGGGGAGGGAGGTAGGGACTGAGGGGCTCGGGATGACAGGAGCTATTGGAGATGAGCTTCCAGGAAGTGAGCCTCGCATCACAGAGGAGGTGGCAGGAGACACCCAAAGGCCAGGTACCCATGTCCCATGCAGGTAACAGGGGAGCTGTGCATGAAAATGAAGCTGTGTAGAGCAGTTTTAAGCCATTTCATACTCAGAACCTCCTTCTAAGATAGG
Organism: Cryptoprocta ferox; assembly: GCA_028646485.1. Taxonomy (NCBI): domain Eukaryota; kingdom Metazoa; phylum Chordata; class Mammalia; order Carnivora; family Eupleridae; genus Cryptoprocta; species Cryptoprocta ferox. Next base: position 116,508,561 of record CM053560.1, read on the forward strand.
TCCTATTATATTATCCACATGTCAAGTGATGCAGAGAGAAGTCAAGAAACTCTCCTGAGGTCACAGAACTAATGAGCAGTCATGTGGGGATTGAACTGATGGGGTCTGGCTCAGTGCCCACCCCAGGCCCTCCCACATCCCACCTTAGGAGCCTGCACCATCTGTTCCCTGTTCAGGCATCCCGCTGGCATTTCCCTCCCCCGTGGGAAGCCAGGGACCCTCCCCACCACCATCCCCATGCTGGGTTCCTGTTGAGCTCTCTGCAGTCTGTGGAACAAAAGGAATCTTTTTTTAAAGGAGGCAGGATTGGGGGGGGGGGGGCATTCAGACATTTTTCCTTTGTAGGTCCTGTCCTGCCCCTGGATCCAGGCAAAGTGAAGCAATTAGGGGCTGAAGGACTCACTTCTAGGTGGCAGGAGGCACCAACTTGTACCCAGAGACCAGCAGCTGTGACATTTGCTACTGTAGAGGAATTGGTCTCAGAGAACGAGTGTCCAGTTTCCTGAGGCAAAGCAGCACTACTTATTCTGTGACTCCACATCTGCCCAATTCCAGGTAGCTCTAGATGAGTGTGAGGAGTTAAACATTTGACAGGTTGACACTGCCCAGCACAGATCACTGTTGTCAGATTCCAACCTGTTTGAGGCTCTGGAGTCTACTCTCATACTGTTTTAACCTGCCTTCCTTTAAAGGTCTAATGATGCACTTGAGAGGAAAGGAGGATCCCCTCTCTCTCCTCTGCTGCAAGCATGGTTGTTTCCTTTTGCTAATACAGTGTTTGTAGATTGCCACTTTCAAAAATTAAAAAAAAAAATGCCCTGGGTATGGCAAACCTGGAAGGGCAGGGACAGAGTGAGTGAAATGAGCAGGAGTCACAGCTAGACAATTTGCTGGGTTGCCCTGGGCAGGCTGACTGACCTCTTTTGGGAATCATAACATGGGGTGCTGCAGTGAATGCAATGCTAGGGAATGGCCAGCAAGTGTGATTTCCTGGCAGCAGCCCCAACATCGCTTGCTTTGACAGCTAATTGAGTGGGAGAAGAGTGGCTTTAACTGGAGTGAGACCCTTGTAAGAGGTGCTGATGGATCTTGTTAGAAGTTTGGGGATTTTCTCCATTACTGTGTATGGAATGTCTTCTGTACACAGGAAGTTCTTGTATAAAGATAAAGCTCGGGCACTGCTGACAAATGGAGCTAGAAAGACAAAACTTGTACCTATAACAAAAGTAGAGGCTGGGCACCTGGGTGGCTCAATTGGTTAAGCATCCCACTCTTGGTTTCAGCTCAGGTCATGATCTCACGGTTGGTGAGTTCAAGTCCCATGTTCGGCTCTGCACTGACAGCATGAAGCCTGCTTGGGATTCTCTCTCTCTCTCTCTCTCTCTCTCTCTCTCTCTCTCTCTCTCTCTCTCTCTCTTTCTGTCCCTGCCCTGATCATGCTCTCTCTCACAAAAAATAAACCTGAAAAAAATTTTTAAGTGGAGGCCATTTCAAGGTAATAAATAGAGAAATGTGAATCCATCCAAATGCCTTGGAATGTTACAGGAAAGGGAAATTGTTGAGGTCAGCTTGATCAGTGCCGACTTCATGAGCCTGGTGGGACATGAACAGCGGGTAGCAGTGGTTTTAAAGAACTGAAGGAGTTTACTTCAGACTCTACAGGAGAAGAATCCCTATGGGTTATCATGAGATCCTCTGCCCTGGCAGAGCCCACTGGGAAAGCAGTCAGGTATCCTAGTAGGAGCTCTGAACCCAGAACAAACCCTCTAGTCCCCATGCATTGTTCCATCATTGTTGCCTCTGTATGCCAGGCTTCAGGATGACTCTGGTCACAGGCTGCATGAACAGTCTAGTGATATTTGCCAAATTATATATGAGTAAACAGATAAACAGGGTAATTGCAGATTATGCCCAGAAAATAAAGAGGATGAGTGATCGACAATAAAGGTTGGGGAATGTCCCTTAAAAAGGATGGTCAGAGGCAAGAAGGAGCTGCCATGGGAAGCAGGCAGGGCAAAGGGGAGGAGTCTACTGTTAAATCCTGGCCACCACTGGGCCTCAGTGTCCAGGTGAAGGTCAAATGTAGATTGTGGTTAGGCAGTTCGAAACAAGAAGAAGCTAAAAGAAAAGGGATCGTCCATCTTAGAACTGAGGAGTGGGGACAGGTATGGGGTCAGGACGCATGGGAGGGCAGTGGCACCCTCTTCCTCTTGGAAAACACAGACACAATCTTAGAAATGACAGTTCCCCAGAGAAGGAGTAAGTAGACGCCTGGCCCCATGACCCATGAAAGACACCATTTCACAGAGTGACAAGACTTCCCATTCCTTCTTCCTTTTCTTCTTGTCTCCTTGTTGTGGTTGCTCTTAAGGCCTCAGCCACCGGGCCCAGGCCTTCCAAGTTGGCCCAGATACCAGACACCCATCCCTTCCAGGAGGCTGCTGCCCTCTGGACCTCCCATAACCTCCTTGTGTCCCGTGCTTTACCTGAGTGGCAGGCACTCCTTGGGCCAGCAGCTGTAGGGTCGGACTCACCCTTCTGAGCCACCCTGGCTAACTCTTCTTTGAGCTTTCCCCTTGTGGAGCTGTCTGATGGACTCCCCTGGTGGGCACATGGCCCCCACACCTGGATGGCACAACAGACATAGCATGTACGTACAGGTAAAGGATGCATTGTGGGCCATGAGAAAACAGAGCCAGGCCACAGGGTGAGAGAGTGGCCCATGGAGGACCTCCTTATGATGAGGTTTTGGAGTGGTGAGGGTTTGGAGCTGACAGCCAAGAAAGAATTCTTGATGTCTTTAGTGCAAAAAGGTGATTATTAAAGCATGGGGACAGGACCTGTGGGCAGAAATTGCTGCAATGGGGGTTTGAAAAGTGACTGGTTATATACTTTGGAGTTGGGGAGGTAAAGGCAAAGGGGTGGCCTCCAGAAGGATGTTGATATGCTAAAGGGGACTCAGAAGATACCAGGGCATTGCTATTGTCAAGCTAAGATTATTTTCCCTCTAGTAAGACTTCAACATTATGACACTAGGGGGTACCTGGAGAAATGTTACTTTCTGTATTTGCCGTAAGTATTTGTCAATGGGCTGCAGGTTATAAGGAAATTTAATTTTACCTGCCATTTCCTTCTTGCCTTTGTTCCCCACATCACTATGGAGGGGAAGGTGTTATTAGGGGCTCCAGGAAACTGAGTCTATAGGTTTCTGGAGATTAGGCTATTGATAAGATTGCCTTTTTCTTGTAACTTACTAAGATAATTGCAAACTGATGGAGACTCATGTCCTGTATGATTGTGATCTCTATCAGTTAACCCTTTGTTTCCTTTCCTATCCTTTGTTCTTGGGCAGCCAGGAGTGCCTGAGGAATATCGCACATATCCCACCTGGGGAAGGGGAATGGTGTGCTAGCTTGTGCTTTGCCCTCAGCTTCCTTATGGTCCCTCATTACTTGGGGCAGTGGAAGGTCTGTGTGTCCCTCAGAGCCCCTTTCCTCAGCTATACTTGTAAGAGGACCTGAGAGGACTTCTAATCACTTCATCCAGGATGTGGCACTCAACCAACACCAGTTCCTATTCCCACTTCTGTTGGGAATTCTGTAGGGTTTAAGCTCCAGGCCAAGTGTCTCTTTCTCTAAGAAAAGTTCCCTGACCTCTGAGGAAGGTGGCACAAAGCACCATGATTTCTCCTGGACTCAGGGTCAATCATCAGAGAGCACACTGTTCTGCAGGTATTAGTTTTCCTACCTGCCTCCTGTTTCAGGCCACAGGGTACATGAGGGCAGAAAACAGTCAACTTTATTTCTGCCCCACTGCCTGCAATTCATTAAAATAGGTAAAACAGGTGCTCATTAAAAGTTTTCTGGTTCAATGATCAGCAAAGATTTCTTGAGGGAAGTGGGGCTTGAAGGGAACCTGGCTTGCAAAAAGTTAGGAGTGTTAGGATAGGTCCAGGGAACCAGATGAAAAATTATAGCAGAAGCTAGGTGGGAGTTGGAGGCAAGAGTGGGAACAGGAAGCCCAGGGTCTGGGTAGTGTGAGGAAAAATGCCAGAGAGAGCTCCTGTGCATGTTGACCTGTTCACCTCCAGGGTGTACCCTGGAGTCTTTCAGGCAGCCACCGGGCAGCTGCCAGCCTTGGCTACCCTGCTGGACAATGGCAACCCATTTTGTACTTGCTGTTTCTTAGCGGCCAAACCTGGGGCATGTATGGATTTCTTTCATCTTTAGCCCCCTGTGTGCTTGCATTTTACCTTAGAATAGCATCCCTTTACAGTTGTAAGCCCCTTCAAGGTCCCGAGAGCATTTTCAGAGGCTGTCCCTGTCAGTCTTCACCAGGAGCCTTGAAATGGTCCAAGCCCCAAGGTAACGGATGAAGCAGGGGTAAAATGGCTTCCTAGGAATGCACACTGGCAGGAGACTCTGCTGGTACCAATCCCAGGCCATCCTATATGCTTTTCCAGTTGACTCTGCAGCAGAGTAAAGGCGGGGTAAGGGGAGGAGAATCCAGGTGGAACAGCCTCTCTCTAATGTGGGAGTTATGGATCTGGGTTCTTGCCCAGAAACTTCCACACACGCAGTGTACCCTCAGTTTCCAGTCACACTCCTAGGCCCTCTGTCCACATTCAGGGGTGTCATGAAAGGCACCGCCAGCCTTAAGGTGATGATGTCTGCAATCTAGCCACATTCCACCTTTTGGAAACTAAGATACAGCTCTAAAATGGCTATTTTATTTTAGAAACTATTGTTCTCCTAGGATGATAGTTCCCACAAAGCATTGGTCCTTCCCTTTGTTTTGGCTGATAGCCTTTCCCGTCTCCTCATTGTGTTCCTGCTGTATTGTTTCTAAATCACTGGAAATTTTCTTGCATTCCCCCTAGAGGAACTTGCATTTTGTAAAGTATTTCAGCCTACCAGACCTTTACAGAATTTATTATGGACATATTTTGTGCTTACAATATCAGGGTGCAAAAAGGAAATCTCTTAATTTATAGGAAGTTGTCACAGACTTTTCCTGAATTTAAATTTGCTGAAAATTTAGCCAGGATGTGATGTGAGATTTGATTCCATTGGAGAACAAGAAACAAAACTGCATACCAGCCAGTCTGAGACCTCAATGCTTTTTTTGTGCCTTCCTGAGTGAGACTAATTGATGATCAATATGTGAAATAAAACTCACTTCCAAGAAAGAAGATTTCTCTTAAAGCTCTCAGAGAGACCAAAAAATAAAGCCACCCCTTCTATGCTTGTCCCAGTACACTTGTATACATGGATATATAAGCCCCTGCTTTCAGTTCTTGTGGGCATATACCCAGAAGTGGCATTGTTGGATCATGTGGTAATTCTATGTTTAATTTTTTGAAGAACCATTATTTCGTTTTCCTTAGAGGCCATTTTATAATCCTGCCAGCAATGCACAGGGTTCCAATTTTTGTACATCCTCACCAACACTTGTTATTTTTTGTTTTTTATTTTTATTTTATTTTTTAAATTTTTTGTGTCTTTATTTTATTTTGAGAGACAGAGATAGAGAGTGAGTAGGGGAGGGGCAGAGAGAGAAGGAGACACAGAATCTGAAGCAGGCTCCAGGCTCTGAGCTGTCAGCACAGAGTCTGACGCGGGGCTCAAACCCACGGACTGTGAAATCATGACCTGAGCTGAAGTCAGATGCTTAACTGACTGAGCCACCCAGGCACCCCTGTTTTTTATTTTTTTATAATATCTAGAACTAATGTGTATGAAAGGGTATCTCATTGTGGTTTGGGTTTGCATTTCTCTGATGATGAGTGATGGTGAGCATCTTTTCTTCTGCTTATTGGCCATTTTTATATCTTCTTTGGAGAAATGGCTACTCTGGTCCTTTGCTTTTTTGAATAGAGTTGTTTGGGTTTTAGGTTGAGTTGTAGGAGTTCTTTATATATTCTGGATATTAATCCCTTATCAGATATATGACTTGCAAATATTTCCTCCCATTCTGTGGGTTGCCTCTTTTTCATTCTGTTCATGGTGTCTTTGGATCCACAGAACTTTTTAATTTGGTGAAGTCCAATTTTTTTCTTTTATTGCTTATGCTTTGGTGTCATCCCCATGAAATCTTTGCCAAATCGAACATCATGAAGTTTTTCTCCTAATTTTTTCCTGAGAGTTTCATAGTTTTAGCACTTACATATGGTATCAGATAAAGACCCAACTTCATTGTTCTGCATGTGGATATCCAGTTTTCCTAACACCATTTGTTGAAGAGATTGTCCTTTCCCCATTGAATAATCTTGGCACTCTGATTGAAAATCATTTGACCATAGATGTGAGGGTTTGTTTCTGGACTCTCCATTCTATTCCATCTTTCTGTATGTCTGTCTTTACATGCATACCACACTATTTTGATTCCTGTAGCTTTGTAGTAGGTTTTGAAATCAGGAACTATTATACCTCCAACTTTGCTCTTCTTTATCAAAATTATTTTGACAATATTGATTCTCATTCTTTTGTATTTAATGTCTTCCCATTTCTATTTAAGAATTCAGAAAATGTATTATCCAAGAAACCATTTTGAAAGAGCTACTCAAAGACTCCCTATAGTAAAATAAAAAAATAATAACTCAATAAAGGAGAAACAAGAGATACATAAATTATCTGTGCTTAATTAACAAACAGGAAAACACAGACATTTGTTGTAAATATTAACAATGTAGCCATGAAGCTTAAGGCCCTTGTTAAGAAATGATTCTTAAAACACTACAAGCATGAAAAATAAAAGAAATTCAGAGTATTTTAAATAATTTAAACAAAATATAACAGATGGGAAGGGAAGAGAAAGGAATTACATTGAACTAATGGTCTTACCCTATTTGGAAATTAGAGATTAATATCTGTTCATCAATTCTCAGGTAGAGTAAAAAAATTAATATGCTAATGTATGTAACAAATTTAAGACAAATGCTAGAAGTAAAAATAAGATATATAACTTCTAAAAATATTACAAGAAAAATAAGACCAATCAAGTCAGCTGAATACAGTAAAGAAATTAACACCATAAAATTTGAGAAGTAGCAAACACTAAAACAGATGATGAAGAATGGGCCAAATATACTAGTCATCTCCCTACTCTACTCTTAACGCTACTCAAAAAGTAAAAATGAACAGATTAAATTCCCCAACTAAAGTACAGATACTCTGAAATTTAATAAAGGATTAAATTTTACCTATAAAGTATTAGATAAGACACAGCTGAAATAAAATGATCTAAAGAGGTAAAAATATAAAGGCATAGGCAAAACTGTTACAAGCAACATTACAAAAAGAACAAGGAGCAGTAAGACAAGCATTGGAGTAGAATTCAAGACCAAGAGTAGAATTCTTGGTATACACAAGACCAAAATATTTCATATTGGTAATAGATAGAAACCACCAAAAAGAGAGTAATCACATTAGCTTCACAACATTGACAGTAAAGCACTTATGTTTATGAAGACTTGTGATTTCTCTATCTGGGTGGGAGATGGGAAAGGGGAAGCCAGCTAGGGGTCTGGAGCCCCAGGGTACTTGAGAACTATGGGGACAAGCCACATCATTCCAGGCCTCAGAGCACACCACTGGACAGGGGCATTCCATAGACACAGGCTCCTCAAACTTCACCCAGAGTGTAGGTGTTATCATGTAGGAAAGCAAGCTTCCTGTACCACATGCAGGGCAATGCAGGATGCCCAGATGTGACCCAATACCCTCCCTGCACCTATGAAGTCACTCCTCCTAGCTAAAGAGCATCCTAGGGTTCTGATGCTTGCAAGAAAACTCCACAGTGCGTATAAGGGAGTAGATCTCAGGAGTCAAGATGCTGTGGTGGAAGGTGTGCCCACGTGGACTGTGGTACAGTCCACAGGGACTCTCTCCACTCACAGTGCTGTTCATGACATTCTGCCCTCCATATGGAGCACAGTGCAACCCTGCCAGGACAGAGGTGTGGTCATCACCATGACTGCTTAGATTCCCCATGGTCCAGGTGGGGATTATGAACAGCTTCCTAACTTCAAGACTCCTCATAGACCACTCCACCCGAGGTTCTCATGGAATATCAGAAGTCAGGCTTCTGTCTGTGAGTCCCTCTAGGAAGGACTGTGCACATCTCCTGGAACATCAGCACAGTGCACGAACTTCTTGTGTGTTCTAACCCATGGCCACTTCCCACACTCCCTCACTGACCAGACTTGTCCCATGCATCCTGACCTGCCTCCAGATGCTTGCATTTATTTAAAAATTAAAGGGTGGCATGGTGTGTTAAGAAGGGAGATTCAGAGATGTGGGGTTCACTATCAAGACCATTTCAAGTTCACACTGAATATTTAAAATCACTTTTAACTTTGAAATATTCACATTTAACTTTTAAAACATATTTAAAAATTATTAATAACACTGAAGTTTTAAATTGTCACATTGAATGAAATATGAACATTCTGCTTTATCCTTGTTGTTGTGTTTTCCAGAGCCCTCAGGGGTTGTGGTCCCACACCATCTACTGGGGCAACAATGGGCCATTTTCAGCAGGGACGGTGCAGCATTGCCCTGGCTGCCTGACTGCCACATGCCTCCAGAGAATCACAGAGTCTGAAAAGTAAGTCCTGTGTTCATGGGGTCCCTAGTGACTGTGTCAGAGGGGCAAATGCAGTCAACATGTCTAGCAACAACACTTGTAGTGGTCCTTGGAGCAAATTGTCTGGAAATCAGATCTAAGGCCAGGGATAGTGTTATTTATTCACTAAAGTCCACTGAGAAAATTATGAAATGAGTTTCATATCGCATTAGAATTTGCATTTAGAATAATAAACATTATTCTAAAAAAAAATGACTGTAGTGAATCACCAACAAGTGATTTGATTTGCACCTAGTACAAAATTTACCAAGTAAGCCTGTTGTCATCTGTTGCTACCATGAATGATTTTTAAAGTACCGTAAGAGTAATATAAACAAAAGTAGTCTCATCACCTTCACATATTATTTTCATTTTAATGTTTCTTCTTTGTTCTTATCCCAAAATGTAATTTTCATCTAGTTGATTAAAAGCATAGCATTTCATTACCTTATGACTCCTTGAATGAACATTTTATTTTTTGTCTGCCTTTCATTTTGATAAATTTCAAATCTATTAAAAAATGAAAAATGAACACCCATATATCCTTCACTCAGATTTACCAATTGTTTACCCACATAGACATACACATACACACATGGAATATATATTTAGGTATGTATGTGTGTGTGTTCAGTGTTTTCCTCTGAATCATTTGAAAGTAGGTTGCAGACATGACACACTTTGGCAAATCTCTCCTAAGTCTATCGGCTTTCTACTTCAAAACTGCAGTACCATTATCACTGGGGAATTTAACATTGATAAAGGAATATTTTTTAATGTTTTTGTAATTTATTTTTGAGAGAGGGAGAGACAGTGTGAACAGGGGAGGGGCAGAGAGAGAGGGAGACACAGAATCAGAAGACAGGCTCCAGGTTCTGGGCTGTCAGCACAGAGCCCCACGTGGGACTCGAACACACGAACCATGAGATCATGACCTGAGCCGAAGTCAGATGCTTAACCGACTGAGCCACCCAGGCACCCCTGATAAAGTAATCTTATCCAACATACAGTATTCACATACTTCTGGTTGTCCCCAAAATATTCTTCATAGCTGTTTTCCCCTATCTTGCATTCATTTCAGTATCATGCCCTGAATTTGGTTAGGTGTTTTTAAATCTAAATCAAAACGCTGCTTTTGCTTTTTATCTTTTGTGATTTTTGACATTGTTGAGGAACCCTAATAAGCCATTTGTTTTGAGCAGAGTCTCACAGTCTGGATTTGTCTGGCTGTTTTTTCCTCCCTGGGTGCAGGCACACGTTTTGTGTGTTTACACCGCAGCAGTGGGTTCACCATGTCATTGTGACCCGGCATGGTGATGACAAGTTTGTTCACCTGGCCAAGGTGGTCTCTGTCAGAGTTCTCCTTTATAAAGTTACTGGTTTTTATCCCTTGTAATTAATAAGTAATCAGTGGGGTGAACTTTGAGACCATGTGAATATTCTCCTGCCTAGCCCATTTTTCACCCACATTAGCATTCATTGATGGCTGTGTGATGATTTTTAACTGATCAGTTAATCAGCACCACATTTCTTCCCTGTGACTGGTTTCATTATTTTTTTTTTCATTTTTCCATGGTTGTGAGCTGCCACACAGGGGATATATCGAAGCAGTCAAGAGAAGGACTCTGAAATTAGACGGTCTGGGTGTGCGTCTGGTATGCATCCCATCTCTGACACACACTAACTGGGTGACCTTGAGCAAATACTTCATCTCATGAACCCTCAGTGTCCTTATCATGAAAATTAGGAGACAAAGAGTAACCCTTGCACAGGGTGTCTGGCAGGGATGGAGCCCACAGTTGGACTCACTTAGTATTAGCTTTTAATTATGATCAGTGGCAGGGAGGACAGGCTGAATGCCTCTGGATGCTGTTTCACTCTTGAGATCTCCTATAATCCTTGAAAGCTGAATAAGACCTTAGGCAAAAATGCTGATAAACCTGAATGACAGGGCAGAGGTTCCCCAGGATATGAGTGGTCATATTTTTAAGTCCCTGAAGTTGGAAGGTTGCTTAGAGATGCAAAATCACCAAGACAGGTAGCATTCATCAGTGAACAGCATCCTAATGGCGTCCACTCTGCCATTCTGGTTATTTCTAGCAATCTTCATTGCTTTGCCGCTTCCCCTCGCTGGGCTTGGATCTCCCTAGTCTGCTGGCATTTCACCTTTCAGTGAAAGGGGAAAGGTTAAAGCAACCAATGGGACTTTTTGTTTGAAGATTATTTGGTTTCTTTCTGTTTAGATGAGGTCCGCATGGCTTTATTTGAGCTCCATTGCCTTAGAATCTTCCTTGAGAATGTTTTGCAAATTCTACCAAGAAATTAGCTTGTGAATATACATGTTAGTTTAGGAGCTACACATGGGCGTGGATTAGGCTGAGTCTTAAAAAAAAAAAAAAAAAAAGACTGCCCTCGGAGAACATTTTTAGCTAGAGTATCTGAAAAGTGCTTCCTCTAAAAAATTTAATTGCTGGGATTTCTTCCCCATGACTTTTGAAAGCACATGAGGGCTGGTTTCCATAAAGAAGGGCTATTGTCAGCATCCAAGCTGTATCGTGCATGTTTCCTGGCTTGTGGCTTTCAAGGCTGAGCTTGAGGCCCCCCTGGTGTGTCACCCATTCTCCTACTTCCTGGGTGATGCCTGGCCAGCCACCCTGAGGTTAGCCAGGGCAGAGTATGGGCCCTGTAGACCCGGATGTAACATCTCTGTTGGACGGGCATCAACCTGAAATGTCTCAGAAGGCTCACCACCTCCTCCTCCTCCTGTCTTCCTCCTTTTTAGCCTTTCAAATGTCAGGAATCCTCTACCTGTCTCTGTGTCCCTTTGATGTGCTCTTCGGGGAAGGGGCCATGATACAGGCACAACATAAATAGTTTACAGGTCAGGTGAAGCACAGTTAAAACCCAAATCTGCAGTTCTGCATAAACACAGAGGAAATCACTTCAGTTTCATTCGAATATGTGGGTGGAAATAGTGGGGCTGCCTTTCTTCTGTTCTCAAAGTGCATCCTGTGGAACTCTGTCTACTTGGAAACCTGAGTTATCTGGTCTGAAGTGAGTAGCATGCTCCTAACCCGTGTGCTTGAGAATGACATAGAAACAGCCTGATGCCAAGGAAAAAAGCCCCCTGTAGAGAAGCCCATCCCCAAGACTTGCAGGTCCCAGGCCTTACTGGAGGGACCTCCTCAGTGCCCCCGAGCAGGTCCATGAGTCTCTGTCTTCCTGCTCCCTTGACTTCCCTATTCCTGGGGACTCCCACAGCCACTGCCCTGAGGCCTACACAGATCTATGTCTGGGTCCCTGGACTCTATGTATTTTATGGCAGATGTGATCAGCGTGCTATGTCTTTCCATGTCCCACCCACACACAGTAAGCTGTAACCTCCCCAGGAAGGACAGAGTCTGGGCTCTGGAGCAGCCACAGGGCTGGGTGGCACACCCAGGCTGTGAGAAGGACAGCAGAGCCTGGGGCTTGATGTCTGCCTGGGGAACCAGGCTGCTCATTGGTGCCAAATGTGGGGCAAAAGGGTGGGGGTGCTGGGTGAGACAGGTATGTCCTTCCATCTATGTGTGTCCTAGCCCATGGTCTCTCTGGTTCTGGGGTCTGCAATCAGGTGCTCACTCCCTGCTTTCTGGATAGGTGGCCATGGCTTTCCATATGCCCAGTGGAGACAGTAGTCCCTGTTGGGTAGGCCTCCCAAGGTGGATTTGGGACAGTGTCCCTTGGTTCCAGGTGCTGAGTGTTGGAGGGCAGGACAGAAAGTTCACCTCTCTCTTCTACTGATACATCTAGCAGCACTCAGCACCAGAGATACCACGTAGGAGACCTGTTCCTGACCCTCAGGGTCCATACTCACAGTTGCCGTGGCAGAAAGGAGCTGCATAGAGCAAACGCCAAAGCCCATGAGGTCCCGTGGGTCTGTCCCTCTGAATGTCCTAAACTGAACTGTTTTAAATGGAAACACATTTAAATCCACACTTCCTCCTTGAGCAGAAAGAGCTGTGGATGGAGGAGGATGAGCAGCAGTCTCAGCATGGCCCCACTGCAGCCATGTATCTCCAGTTTCCACTCCCAAGGATGGAGCTAAGGTTCCTGTCCTGGGACTGCCAGGGATACACAGATGTGGTTTCCATCCGTAGGCCTCGGAGCCCAACTCTTGGTTACACCAAGGCCTGGCTGGGGCCTAAGTGTGAATAAGCCCTCTAGGCCTCAGTTTCCTTATCTCTGAAATGGGTATGGTGATTGTGATGCCCTCCACAGAGGGCTCAGCTGAGGACAAAGTGAGTTAATTCATGAGAAGTACCCAGAGCTATGACACCTGGTAGGAATTCTAGAAATCATATTATAAGTATGAGGACTTAGAGGGATGCTTAGCTCATAGTGAGCAATGACTTTCAGCTCCCTCCTCCATCCTCCCACCCACCTTGACTCGTTATTATGAACAATTACATTGTGAAATAGCACAGCACTGCTCTGAAGTCATTTTGTGGTCTGTGGGGCTGTGTCCCTTGGGTCAGGCCCCAAAAGCTGCAGTTCATTATTTTTGGTCTGTTTTTCATGGTTTTCTTGTGTGCCCAGAATTAAAGCTTATTGTGCCCACAAAAGGCACTTGACACTCACTGAGAAATGTGACTGGCCTTGGAGCCCGTGGCCCTGTGCCACTGACTACATCTTACCTCCCACCTGGGTGACAAGGCTGGTTAACACCAGTCCCACCTGAGCGCCCTCCTGTGTCATCCTTCCTTGGCCCTCAGACCCTCTACAGGCCTTCCCATCAGACCAGAGGCTTTTCCCCTGGGGCTCAGGATTGCTCCAGAAGCTGTGGGAGCCAGCTGCCTGTCCTCATAAGCCTTCCATCTGATACTTACAGATAAGTCTGCATGTGACCCATGCACTCCCTCAGCTGGTCTTGAAATCCTGTGCTCACGGGCACACATCTAACATTTTACATCATAAATTTAAATAGGGACAAAGATGTCATTTCTATCATATTGTAATAATGACATTTTTTTAAGTTTACTTATTTTGAGAGAGATAGAGAGAGTGCTGAAAGGGTAGAGAGAGAGAGAGAGAGAGAAAGAGAGAGGATCACAAGCAGGCTCCACACCAATGCGGGACTCTAACTCACGAACCATGAGATCATGACCTGGGCCGAAATTGAGAGTCAGATGCTTAACCAACTGAGCCACCCAGGTGGCCCAATAATGACATTTTAAAATAGCACAGATGTATCACTTTTTTATTGAGGTATAGTTGACATATGTTAGTTTCAGGTATACAGGATAGTGATTCAACAATTCTGTACATTACACAATGTTCCCCATGATAAATATAGTTATCATCTGTCACCATAAAACATTATTATGATATTTTTAAATTATATTTCTTATTGATTTTTTAAATTTAAATCCAAGTTAGTTAACATATAGTGTAATAGTGATTTCAGGAATAGAATTTAGTGATTCATCACTTACATATAACACCCAGTGCTCATCCCAACAAGTGGCCTCCTCAATGCCCCTCACCCCTTTAGCCCTTCCCCCCACCCAACACCCTGCCAGCCACCCTCTGTTTGTTCTCTGTATTTAGAGTCTCTTATTGTTTGTCTCCCTCTCTGTTTTTATCTTATTTTTGCTTGCCTTCCCCTATGTTCATCTGTTTTGTTTCTTAAATTCCACATACGAATGAAATCATATATTTGTCTTTCTCTGACTTATTTCACTTACATAATACACTCTAGTTCCACCCACATTGTTGCAAATAGCAAGATTTCATTCTTTTTGATCACTGAGTAATATTCCATTATATATATATATATATATATATGCCACATCTTCTTTATCCATTCATCCATTGATGGTCATTTGGACTCTTTCCATACTTTGGCTATTGTCAGTAGTGCTGCTATAACATTGGGGTGCACATATACCCCTTCGGTTATTACAATATTATTGACTGTATTCCCTATGCTGTACTTTTTACTCAGATCTAGCAGGTTTAAAAGTATACATATTGGAGGGACGTCTGGGTGGCTCAGTTGGTTAAGTGTCTGGCTCTTGATTTTGGCTCAGGTCATGATCCACAGTCACACTGAGCATGGAGCCTGCTTGGGACTCTCTCTCTCCTTTCTTCTCTGCTCTTCCCCTGCTTGCTCTCTCTCTCTCTCTCTCTCAAAAAAATATATATACACACATACATACATGTATATATTTATACACACACACACACACACACACACACAATGTGGAATATAAAGACCACCCATTCAAAATACAGAATACATGGATCCTTCCTGTACTTTGAAAGTTTATGCCATTTTGTTTCCTCCTTGAATTTATATAGAAATATGAATAGAAATTCCACATCCCCCACAAAAATTTATCATAGTTTTCTGCTTTAAAGGCATTCACTGATTATGCTGTCACATGTCTTTGCATATTTGTTTGTGTATGTTTGGTACACAGACATATATATATACATATGTATATATATATATATACCCACACACATACATATGTTAAAATATTTCATTTGGCTTGTTACCAGTACCACTTATAGTATTGATTAGTATTCAGTTGATCAAAACAGTATAATTAAATGCAACATAAAGTGTATCATGGAACAGTCTTAATGAGATGGATGACAGAGAGGCTTCTGGGAGAGCTGGTGTGAGGAGGCATTGGCTGTCCCTTTGTGTGGCCTCTGAAGGTTTGCACTCCAGAACAATGGAGGGTGCAGGAAAGAAGAAACTGCAGGGCAGGCATCTTACCCACAGGTGGATTTTAGGATGGATTATGTACGGATTTGAGAATGTTAAAGTTGGTTGTTTACATTTGTTAATGTTTATTTATTTTTTAGAGAGACAGAGTGGGGGAGGGGCAGAGAGAGAGACACATAGAATGCGAAGCAGGCTGAGCTGGCAGCATAGAGCCCAATGTAGGGATCAAACTGCAAGATCGTAACCTGGGCCAAAGTCAGATGCTCAACCGACTGAGCCATCCAGGAACCCCTGAAAGTTGATTGTTTAAAAATGTTCCATACTCGTGTCCCTTGAAAAAACTTAATGTGCCCCAGGGGTGCCCAGGCTCTCCCTGCTTACTAAAGGTCTAAATCTAGTCCCCCTGCCAAGGTTGGATGCCCTGTCATCACTGTCCTTGCCTCTGCATCCTTTGTGATTGTTTCCATGTGACCCTGACCTCCCCTACCCCTACAGCTTTCTTTGGAACCATGGAATCTTCTAGAATGCAGTTGTGTCCTTGATCCCATATGGCCTTCCAAGAATCTGTGTGGACTAAGTCTCCCAGAGGTTCAGAGAGAGCTGAATACTTGTTTTTGATACTTTAATATATATAGTGTGTCATATTCTGAATCTTTTTTTCCTGGAGTCAGCATATTTCTCCATGTTGGCTACACCTTCAAGGGTAGCATTTCCGTATGCAGCTTTTTCCTTAGACCCGTGGCAGTGTTTGTACTTCAGTGTGGGCTCATTGGCATCACCAATCAGGAAACCGTAGGAACTAGGACCCAGCTTTGGGGCCTCCTCCCCAAAGCCCCAGTGCCAAGCCATGGAAAAGGGAAATAGTCCCCAGTGAGACAGAATGAATATCAATTCTTAAGAGGCTTACAGGCTCAGAGGCAGTTCTTGAATCTTCTGTGATCAGAGAGGACTGCTATCCACATGGACATTGTGCCACCATGAATGTGTGCATGTGCGCTGGCCAGTTAAGATAATGCCAGGAGAGCAGTGTCCATAGGGATCATTTTCCAGTGCTTTGCTGAATTCCCTTTGTACCTTGTGGGCATTCCTAGAACATGCAAAGCCCAGTTCTCAGACAAAATCATTTATTAGCATGTACCAAAACTTTACTTAATTCATTGATAAGGAACCAAAAAAAGATAAATGATCTGGTTCCAAGTACACTTGAGTAACTAGAATTTATAAAGTCAGCTAGAAAAGAAATACAGAAATAAGATGCTATGTTAAGCTAATTCCCTAGAAGGTAATAAAATAATACCTTATCTGAAGTTAACTTTTGTACTGAGGGCAATAAAAATCATAATAAGTTATCAACTTTTGCAAGTTACCCTCTAATTTTACAGAGCTGTAAACCTTCTGCATCTTTGTAAGTCATTAATTGTTACATAAGTTACTTCTCAAGAGTTTCAGAATCGAATCAACCAGGCTTATAATAAGCCAATGTTTTAGCAGGATATCAAAAATTCAAGCAATCACCACTTTTTCTTTTTTTCAAGTTTAGATAAATTTTTCTACAACAATTAGCCAAAAAAAAAAAAGATGGGTGGGGCACCTGGGTGACTCCTTTGGTAAAGTGTTTGTCTCTTGATTTCAGCTCAGGTCATGATCTCATAGTTCATGAGTTCAATCCCCATATCACGCTCCTCCCTGACAGTGTGGATCCTGCTTGGGATTCTCTCTCTCCCTCTCTCTTTGCCCTTCCCCAGCGCTCTTGCTCTCTCTTTCTCTCTCTCTCAATAATAAATAACTTTTTAAAAAGATGTCTGTGAACATGTAGCACCATCGTAAGATGCTGCCTTTTGACTTGCACAATGAACTTGAACCCTCATGTAGATACTGCAAGGGCATCTGTGATAGGACACTTCTGACGTGGCTCCCAGTCATTCCTGCCTCCCGATATCCACATCCTTGTGTTGTCCCTGGTCCTTGTGTGGGGGCTGCACCTAGTGAATTGCACCCAATAAATAGGGTACAACAAATATGATGGGCTGCCACTTCCAAGATCAGGATACAAAAGACTAAAAGTTCCCTTAGGCACATGCTCTCACTGATTCTTCTCATGCCCTTGATCTAATATAAGCTGTTATTTTGCAATTTCACCAAAGGAAAATCCCATGTGGCAAGAAATTGATTTTCAGTTCAGTGACTTTTGAGAAATGATTCTGCCAACAACCACATGAGTGAACATGGAAGGGGTTCCTTCCCTGGTTGAGCCTTATGCAAGACTGCAGCCCCAGCCAACATTTTGGTTGCAACCTCTGAGAGACCCTGAGTCAGATAACCCAGTTAGACATACCCTGATACCTGACAATATAAACTGTGACATAATAAATATTTTAAGTCACTAAGTTTTGGAGTAATTTGTTTTAGAGTAATAGGTAATTGATACAGCATCTATGAAATGTGTAGTGTGGATTGTACTTGGACATGTTCTCAGTTGAGCTCTCCATTTCTTTCTCTGCTTCTCCCATCTTCCTTCTCCCTCCTTCTCTCTCCCTCCTTCTCTCCTATCATTTCCCTGCTCTTTAATAATCTTTAATATAATCTTCCTTTCTTGATTCCTGTTCCATCATCCTGTCCTCCTCCCCTTTTCTGATAGCTGTGATTACATCCTTGACAATTGATTAGAGAGGGCTGAGCCCAGAGGCAGCTTATTTGTGGGGACACCATGAACTTCAGAAAAAGAAAATACTCCATTCTTGACAATAACAAAAGAATTTTTCGGTTGAAAATCCATTGCTTCAGACTTGCTGTGAACGTTTCCTCCAGAGCTGCAGTGGTTCCCATTTAGTCTCAAGCCAATGCTTAACATTTGAGAGAAATTAGTTTCAACGTTCTTTCCTCAGGGAGTGTGGACATGATATTTTCTGGGTTAAAAGGCATTTTCTTTCTTGAGTCAAACAGCTGAACCTGTGAAGTCAAACTTCATATTCATCAATTTCAGTACAGAAACAACTTTTAACAATTATAAGTTCTTTTACTATGAAACAAAAGTTACCAGAAGCAAATTTTCTGAAAGAATGGTACTCCAGAGGGTTCTATTAGCTTTCCAAAGTTATTAGTTTAAGAATATATTGGCAAAGAAGTAAATAGGCAATAACAATAATAATCATACCTACCCTTTTTTGGTGCTCACTCTGAGCCAAGTACTGTGTTATGTAACCATCACCACAACCAAGTAAAATAGGAACTGCTATCCTCATTTCAAAGATGAAACGATGAGAACCAGTGAATAGAAATAAATTGTCCTAGTTTGTTGGCATACCAGTGTGGATTTATATCCTAAAACAGGTGTTTCTAGTGACTAAAGCTTAAAACCCAGGTAACTCAAGAAGAAAAACTAGTAGATTAATACTTTGGGTCACAAAGTTGCCAGGTAATTAATTGTAGAAAGCTGGCTAGATTCTTAAAAATCCATGCATCTAGATGTCTTCTACTTAAAATTTTCAACCATCTAGGATAATCTCATCCATAGGGATTATTTTTTTCCTTTTTTTATTTGGTTTGGTTTTAGAAAGACAGACATTTGGATAAAACACACTGAATTTTATCAGTGGCTAACATGTATAAATATTCAACTAATAATGAGTCTATAAAAATAAATAAAATAAAACTCCAAAAGCTGAAATTGTCCTGCGCTTGTGAAATTTAAATAATTTTTAAAAGTTTATTTATTTATTTTGAGAGAGAGAGAGAGAGAGAAGGAAAGAGTGGGGGAGGGGCACAAAGAGAGGGAGAAAGAATCCCAGGCAGGCTTCAAGCTGTCAGTGCAGAACTCCATGCAGAGCACAAACCGTGAGATCATGACCAGAGCCGAAATCAAGAGTCTGATGCATAACTGACTGAGCCACCCAGGAGTCCCATGGAATTTAAATAAGGTAAAAAATTTTTTTTCATGTTTATTTATTTTGAGAGAGTGAGAGACCAAGCATGAGCAGGGGAGAGGCAGACAGGGAGGGAGGGAGAGAATCCCAACAGGGTCCACACTGTCAGCACAGAGCCCCATGCAGGGCTAGAACCCACAAACTGTGAAATCATGACCTGAGATGAAATCAAGAGTCAGATGCTTAACTAACTGAGTCACCCAGGTGCCCCAAAATTTAAATAATTTTTAATAGAAAAGAACTATGGCATCTGTTCCCTTTGTTTCACTTACTATAAGTATGCTGAAAACCCCCAAGTGTGAATGTGCAGCCCCACTGGCTTCTCTTCAAATGTCTCTTAGATGGCTTTCCCCACATCAGCCCTTAAGACACACACACACACACACACACTGATGCATGCTAGTGCGTACACTTGCATATATATGCACACACTCATGCACACATGCATGCTTGTGCTCCCACACTCAACTTAAACACATGAACATATAGTCAGACACTGACACACAGAAACTCACACACAAACACTCCTGAACACATGAACAGATTTACACGAACATATGTACATGCATGCACACAAGCATGTACATATACTCACTAGCAAGTGGACACTTAAATACACATGCATATGTGACCTATAATCCATTTATAATTAATTTTTATATATTATATGATGTGTAGATTGAGTTTCTTTTTTTTGTTCTTCCTTTCTTTTTTCTTGTCTTTTTTTTTTTGGCATATTGATCTCCACTCTTTCAGCACCATTTGTTGAGAAGTTGGTATTTTCTGCATTGGATTGTTTTTGTACCTTTGTGAAAAAGCTCTTGTCTGTTTTCCATTCCATTGATGTATGTGTCAAACCTTTGTCCAGTTCATACTATCTTCACCAGTGTATGTTTATAATGCATTTTAAATTGGGTAGTGTGAATCCGCAAACATTATCTTCTTTTTCAAAATTGTTTTGGCTAATCGGGCTGCTTTATCTTTTCATATAAATTTTAGAAACAGCTTGCTCTTGTCTACACAGAATCCTTCTGGAATGTTGATTGAGATTGCATTGAATTCATAGATCAATATGAAAATGATTGACATCTTAACTGTTTTGTATCTTACAACCCATGCAGACAGTACATCTTGCCATTTAGTTAGATCATCTTTGGTCTCTTTTGGATCAATTTTGTAAACTTACAGTTTTGTTTCTGGAATAAGTCCTTGCTCTGTTGTCCTCCATGTTTGTACACATCTTGCTCTATCTTTTTGGCTCTGTCCACACTGCCCCACCCTACACCCACTCGAAGACCAGTCCTCTACTCCTAACCTACACAATGCCTAGTTCTATAGTGGTTTTCTGATGAGGGATAACTCCCTCAGAGCCACTCTCTTTCTCTCCTGCACTCCAGCAGAGGGCATCTTCCTTGCCCACGAACTTCTGTCACCTTGTGTCTCTAATAACACTAAACACTGTGTGATGTAACTGCTTCTTTAAATTTTTTAGGCCACTAACCTCAATATTCTTCAAAGGCAGAGATCATATCTGATTTGGGGTTGTATCTTTGACACCTAACACAGAGCAAGGGCTCAGTGAGCAGCATTTGATTATAGAAATGGAGAAATAAAGGAGTGATGGGAAGTGAAAAAGGTGGGGAGATAAACTAGTAGTCACTGAGGCTCTGCTCTGTGTCAGTCACTATGACAGGGCAGAGAAGGATGGATAGATAGATAGATAGATAGATTGATTGATTTTCAAGTTTTGTTAAGCCTTATAAAATTCTGAGAAAGATGTAGTATCTTTCCAATATATAGATAAGAAAACAGATTCAAAAATGACTTCCCAAAGATCCCACTTGCAAAGAATGGCCAAAATTCAGAATTATTTCTAAATTTCTCCAAGGTGTGTGCCCTTGCACACCATCTCCTTTGCTTCTCAATCCTCAACACATGTCCAACCAAACTAAACCTTTCTATTCTTCTCTTGTTCATTTGTCTTCCATGCTTTAATTCAGGTCTTGTCATGTCTAGCTTATTTTATTCAATAGCTTTCCATTCAGTGGAAAATGATGCTTAAAATATAGTGTATTACTTGGGGCACCTGGATGGCTCAGTCGGTTGAGCATCCAATTCTTGATTTCTGCTCAGGTCATGACCCCAGGGTCATGGGATTGAGCCCCACATTGGGGATGCTCAGCATGGAGCCTGCTTGGGATTCTCTCTCTCTCTCTCTCTCTCTCTCTCTCTCTCTCTCTCTCTCTTCCTCTCCCTCTCCCTCTCCCTCTTCCTCTTCCTCTCCCTCGCTCACTCTCCCTCTCTCTCTAAAATAAAAAAATTAAAAAATATATAGTGTATTACATGAGCACACAGGCAAAGAGCTTAGAAAGCCATAAAGTAAAAGTAAAAGTCCCCCTCCATGCCCTCCCATAGCCCCACATTGCTGAGAGGCCATCACAGTCATAGCACGTATGACTCCTTCAGACATTTTTCTACAAGAGATACTTTTTTTCCTTTCAGAATTGGTAAGTTACACTATAATACATGGATATTCTCATGTGCCTTAGAGAAATTTCAATTTTAACACCTATATGATGGGTCATCTTCTAGATGTGTCATACTTGATTGAACCATCCTCCTACTGACAAATGATTGTTTTTTATATTTCTAACTGTGCTGCAAAGAACACCCTTTATACATGTTTCTTTATGCACATGAGCAAAGTTGACTTTAAGGAAGACTCTGAGAAGCAGAATTATAGAGTTACAGACTATGCACATTAAAAAACAATTTAGATAGTTGGAGCACCTGGGTGGCTCAATGGGTTAAGCATCCAACTCTTGATCTTGGATCAGGTCATGATTTCACAGTTCATGAGTTCAAGCCCCATGTCCAGCTCTGCACTAACAGGACAGAGCCTGCTTGGGATTCTGTCTCTCTTTCTCTCTGCCCCTTCCCCACTTGTGCTTGTTCTCTCTCTGTCTCTCTCTGTCTCTCTCTCTCTCTGAATATAAATGAATAAACTTTAAAAAAAGTTTTTTAATTTAGATACTGAAGACAAAAATGCCCTCAACTGACATCACCATTAGCCCAATATACTTACTACCGATACCAGTGTAAAAATGTACCCAATTCACCTCAACAGGAATCATATTTTCAAACTTATTATTTTAGGAGTGAATAGGCATCATTCATGGCTATTTTATATTTTTATTTGTAAGTACCTCATTATTAACTAAGGTTGATTATCTTTTCACATGCTGATGGGTCATTTCTTTGCAATTGCACAGTCTTCTAATTTGCTGCTTTTTTATTGGTCCATGTGTCTTTAATTATTTGGGAGTGTTTCATCATCTATTCTGAGTGCCAACCCCTATTCATTATATAACTTTCAAAATCTTCTGTTCTGCTATATAACTCTGACATTTCTATGGTATTTTTTTTATCACTCAGAAGATTGTTTATTGATTTTACATTTTTGCTATTATTAGTTTTATCAAATTTTTCTTTTATGGGCTTTTTTTTTTTTTACCTTGAGAAGATTTCCTGTATTTGTCAGGGCAGGCCAAATGCTACAACAAACATTCCCCCAAATCCCACTGCTTTGAAACAAATACAGTTTTATTTCTCGCCATGTCAGCTCAATGTGTACAGCATGGAGAGCCCAGATTCACATGATCCCACGTGCCTTTCATGCTTCATCACTCACTAGGGTCTCAGACTCTCCAAGAATCCTCTCTAGTAAGCTAGCAAATGAGAGATAAGAGAGAAGTGGAAGATCCAGTATGGGGAGGGGTTGGGGCCAGACCTAGAAATGGCCCACATCACTTTCATGTCACATTCCATTGACCAGAACTTTGTCACATGGCCACACACAGCAGCATGGGGACCATGTAATGTAATCTGGAAATGTGTTCCCTGAGGAAGAGGAACAGGATGCAATCAACCTCAAGGAGGTCCTGCAGCTCATCCTACCTCAAGGTCATAAGCTTACTCACCTATACTTTTCTCTGGTGCATTTGTAGTTTTATTTCTTATCTGTATGTATTTTACTCATGTGGAATTTGTTGGTAAATGACATAATGTGAGGAGTCTAATTTTATTTTTTCCAAATGTACTGCCAACTTATTTTATGGTATTGTTTTGTCTTCACTGGATTTCCACGAATTTAGGAAATTCTCTGCATTTATCGTTTTATCAGATAGCTATGCCATCAGCCTCGAATGACAGGCAAGTTAACAAGTTAACTAGATATCTTCTTTTTTCACTCATCAGAGAGCCTGAGGTCAGTTCTGGCCTTGGGCTAGCTCCTCAGTGATGTCAGGGCAACACCTTTCAAGTTCTCTTTACATTTCCCTCATCATCACAGGCTGACACAGCTTCCCTTTTGCATCCCTTTCAAGGTGAGAAGAATGGGGAATTGTCTGCATGCCCCTTTTATTAGAAAAGCAAAGTGTTCACTTAAAGTAGCCTAGCAGATTTCTTTTTGCAATTTTAGGGCTTGTGGAGAGGGAAAAAAAACTGGTTATCTGGATACTTTCAGCTGCAAGAAAAGCTGGTAAAGCAGAAATCAGAATTGTCTTGATTGGCTTAGACCAATCATGACTGATTATATGGGGCTGAGTACATTGCAGCCAGGAACAAAAACAAGTAGCTATGAACTATCAAGGGGAATGGGTATTAGATAAAAAATTAACAGCACCTGCCACAATCATATAGCAAATTCTCTTCCTGATTCCCTTTTCTCTTCCCTCCCTCCCTTTCTTTGCCTCTCGACTTCCTCCTCCTCTTCATTCTCTCTCTCCCTCACACTCATACACACATGCACACATAGAGACATGTCTGTGTTTCCTGCCCTCCCCCGTTGGGCTGCGTGACTCTGTCTGCCCCTGTACCACACTGCTTTAATCACAGTACTTAAAAAATAATTTTAATGTTTTTTTTTGAGAGAGAGAGAGAAAAGAGTGTGAGCAGGGGAGAGACACAGAGAGAGGGAGACACAGAATTCGAAGTAGGCTCCAGGCTCTGAGCTATTAGCACAGAGTCCAATGCAGAGCTTGAACTCACCAACTGTGAGATTATGACCTGAGCTGAAATCAGACGTTTAACCAACTAGGCCACTAAGGCACCCAACAGTACTTTTATGTTTGACACAACATGGGACAAACTTCTGCATCCACTGTGGTCTTTATCAAAGTTGTCTTAGAATTCCTTGCTTCTTTATTCTTCTAAGTTTTAGAAATTGTTAACTTTCATAAAACTTCTGTTGTGATTGCGTATGAAATTAATTATAAATATGAGGATTGGCATCTTGAAAATACAGTCTTCCTATCCATTTGTTTTTCTTTCTCTCCTCCAATAAAGACCATATTCTGCAAACAAAAGCAAAAACAAAAAGGTTTCTCTCATTTTGTCATGTTATCCCTAGTTAATTATAAGAATTTCTTTTTGGCGTTGACTAATATAAAATGGATCTTTTAAATTTGTTTTCAGTGCTTAATTGGCTAATGTTGGTATGTAGAAAAGATATTGATTTTTGTATGTTGGTCTGGTTCCAGCCATTTAAAATGTTCACATTTGTCCTAATATTTAGTCGTGGGTTTGTTCTGAACACTGACAGAATTATTTCTAAACTTTTCATTATTAGGTAGGGAAAAGTCTTATAAGTTCGGATCATTACCTTTTTTTTCCAGTTTTATTGAGAAATAATTGATACACATCACTATATAAGTTTAAGGCATATAGTGTGATGGTATGATTTACATATGTTGTGGAAAGATTACCACAATAGGTTCAGCTAACATCCATCTGCTCGTATAGGTATGATAAAAAACAAAAGAAAGAAAGGAAGGAAGAAAATGTTCCTGTATGTCATACAGCAGTGTTGGCTATAGTCATCCTGTTGTACCATACATCCCTAGTACTTATTTATCTTATAATAACTGGAAGTTCATACCTTTCGATTACCTTCCAGGAGTTGTCTCCAGCCCTTCTGGTCAGATGGGGCTGGAAGACACTCTCCACAGTGGATGGGGCTGTGTCTCAGCTCCTTTGCCTGGACAGGAGGGAGGGAAGGGGCTGCTTCAGGCCCCATTTCCCAGACAGGCTCTCCAGTTGGGAGGAGCCAGGAGCTACCCTCAGCCTTGGCTGTGAATGAATCCCCCTGCAGGTGCGTAATGCCTGGTACAGCTTTGCTCTGGGGCATTCAGCTCTGCCTGCTCACCACTGGGCTCAAACACAGCTGAGCTGCACAGCTTCCTGAGTCGTCTCTAGCCCTTCTGGTCAGATGGGGCTGGAAGACACTCTCCACAACACGTGGGGCTGTGATTCAGCTCCTAGCTTGAGCGTGGGCAAACCAAACCCTAAGACTGGCAGTATTCCTCCTATGAGGAACCAAATCAGGCAGATCTGCACCCTGCTGAGTTCCAAGGTCAGTGTGCCCTTCACACACTCCCAACTTAGTTCTGCAGATGAACAAAACCACTGGTGGGGATTACTGCTCGGGGAACTGCAGGTATGAGCTCAGTCTGCCAACATGGTCTTCTTCGTCTTTTCATTTCTTTTTCTACTGTTTGGATTCATTTGCTGATTATTTCAAGCCCCTCCCCCTTCTCTGTGACAGTCAGATTCCCAGTGTTTGAGCCCTACAGATTTCCCTGTAATTCCCATGGTGTGGGATCAGAGTAAGGACTCCGGCAAAGTAACCAGATGCTGGGCCAGCTGGTTGTCCCCCCTGGGTTGTCTTTTCCCATTGGAGGAACCAGAAGATAAAGAGAGACCTCTCAGTGGTGCTACACCAGCCTGGGGGAGAGGCAATGTGATTAACATGGAGCTGCTTCACTTATTCTTCTAATCCAGTCTGTCTTGCTCTCCGTGCTGCAGGGGGATGCTTCATCATCACCCCCATATTCTAAGATTCTCTCAGTATTGTCTTGCTCTTGAATAGTTGTTCGTTTTTCTTGTGAGAGGGAGTGAAGTTGGAATAACCTATATTACCATCCTAGTAATATCACTCCCAGGATCAATACCCTTTCTTAATTCCTGGTTTGTTTTGAGTTGATACAATGAATGAATGTGGACTTTTTGGCATCTTTTTAGTTAATCATATAATTTTTCTTCTGGAATATGTTAATATAGCACATTAGCATTAGAATTATGTTTGGCTGTTAGTAACAGAGAGAAGAAATAATAGGGGGTTCAGTAAGACTCACACTCTCATATGAGTCAGGAGTGAGGCATTCCAGGGATGGCCACATGGCAGCTCCAGAAATTCCCAGAGACTATTCTCCTTCCATCTGAATCTCCATTATCTAAGACCCTTGATGGTGCTGCAGCTCCAGGCCCCTTTGTCTTTTTATGTCTTTTGCTACAGTTTGGGTTCATTTTCTTTTATTTTTATTTTAAATTTTATCTTTTACTTTAAATTTTCCATATATGTTTATAAATAATATTGGCCTATTATTTTTCTTTTCTGTTACTTCTTTTCTAATTCTGACATCTGAATTATTCTACCTTCATGTAGCAACTAAGAATAAGTTTAGCTACAAGAATTCAATTATTTGATTTACTTGGCTTGAACAAATACATATTTATATGAGAAAAATAATTGGAAGTCTAGAGGGGTGGTCTAGAGCTGGGGCAAATGTTCACTGATACCATCAGGGATCAGCTTTCTACCATCTTTGCATGTTGGGTCTTGTCCTCTGGCTTTCTACCTCATAGTCCCAAGATGATGGATACACTTGCAGATATTACTTCCTTTCTTAAGAAAGGAGGAGGAAAGGGAAAGTAAGAAAGGACTGTTGCAGTTAAGCCTATCCCTTTCTATCAGGCAAGCGTAAACCCAACCATAAACTCATAAACTCAGTGCAGTTGACTTCTATTTCCATCACATAGATGGAATCATTCATTATGGCTACATGGAGACTGGTGAATCCCGGGTCAAGGGAAAAGATTAATAATGACTGGCTTTGACCCATTTTGATTCATCCCCTGGTGCTAGGAATTCAGTTTTCTCTGAAAATCAAGGGTTCTTAGCTGCTACAGGATAAACCAAGGTTCCACCAGCAGTAGAGGAATGGATATAAGGTGGGCAACATCTAAGAACATGAATGGGTACCTTCCTATTTCTTTATATGTTTTTGATCTATTTTCCGCTTTTTTACCAAATTTTTACATCTTTGTTTTCCTCAAGCACATGTCTATTCTCTCCTCAGAAACTCCCAGTGACTTCCCACTGGCCTCATGTTAGAGTCCAGATACTTATCATGACAGCCCACAGGGTCTGACCCTAACCTTTACCTACAATCTCTGTGCCCACTGTCTCTCCTGCCCATAGAAGTGCAAATGTGTTTGTGTGTCTTGGTCTCTGCTCATGGTGCTCATCCAGCGTGAAATGTCTTTTCAGTCTTCCTAATCCTTTTGGAAAACTCATCTGTGGCCTTCTTCATTTTGTTGGTCAGAGATAACTGTTCCTCTATAGTAATTCTAATAATTTTGCTTATAAACAATAGTATTTATCCCAATTGGAGATGAATTATGGTTACTTTCATGTCTACCCATCAAAATGGAGTGGGAACTTGGCTTTAATATTCTAGTATACTCCAACTTATGGTGATATTATGACAAATAAAATATGAATTCTGCCCTCTAGGGAAACCCTCTGAGAGAGAAAAGGAGGCAAATAGACAGAGGTAGCAGCCCAGGACCTATGTGCAGTGTTCAAAGGGTTCTTCTCCTATTGTAACAACAAGGGGAGGGGTATGGAGAGGTTTTGACCCTTTAAGCTCTTTTAACCTAATATAAAACATGTCTTTTCCCAGAAGAAGAGCTGAATAAAATGATGAAATAAATAATAGGAATATAAACCTGATTAGTAAGTTGTTTGGATCCCTTTAAACCCTTGTTGCTAGCACACTAGTCTGGTCAGACTCATATTTTATTTCAGTGTAACAGCTGGATTTGTGAGCCTGGAGAATAAAAACATAAATCCTGCAAAATGAGGGAGTCTTACAGGCATTCCAGTGCTGGAGGCTTGGACTTGTGCAGGAAAGCCTGCTGCAGATTTGCAGGGATGAAATAATGACTCTGACATCCAAGTTCCCTTAGAAGGTGATCATTCTAGGGTGTAGGCATGTGACACAGTTGCAAGGATAGAGCTGCTCTCTACAAGTCACAATAAGAGTTTGTCTCATGGCCTTAAAAATTAATTTTTATATGCAAATATTATTGTCAAAATTAGGTTATTATTCCTTGTGAATTCTTTTAAGAATTGCCTTGTCTTTAATGTGAGTTAAAGGTAGGAGTGGCATGGAAAGAAGCTGTAAATCTTTGGGGATCATAAGCCTTGAACATGGTGACAGCTGTACACCTGCTCTTATATTAAGAACCTTGAAGAATTAGATATTTCACTAATGAATATATCATTTGAGTGCATACAAGACAAAACCTCACTAGATCCTATACTCACTACTATTCCAAAAACTTTAAATTTTAGAAGCACCTGGGCAGCTCAGTTGATTAAGCATCCAACTTTGGCTCAGGTCATGATCTTGAGGTTCATGAGTTCAAGCCCTGCGTCAGGCTCCCTGCTGTCAGCATGGAGCCTGCTTCGGATCTTCTGTCTCCCTCTCTCTCTGCTCCACCCTTGCTTCTGCTTTCTCTCTCTCTCTCTCTCAAAAATAAATAAATAAATAAATGAATGAATGAATGAATAAATAAATGTTTGTTTATTTATTTATTTATTTTAGAAGACGCTTTCTTCCATTTTTATTACTGTGAGAAAATCATTAAAAGCTATAATTGAGTGTCAACTAAGGAAATGTTTTGCTTCTGATCATGCATCTGTGCCACATAGTATATTTTAAAGGTACCAGACATTTTGACTTGAGAATGTTTGAAGACCCCTGTATGATTATTATAAAGGGAAGGTGAATGGTGACCTTTGGATCGAAGTGGATCTGTGTGAGAGTCCTAAGTCTGCCACTGGGCTCTCTGATCTTCAGTAAAAGGGAATAAAGCTTTTAACTTGTATAATTGTTGTCTGTATTACAGTTAACTCACCCATAAAACATTTAATACAGTCAGTGTCATTGTGGGCAGCCGACAAGTAGTAGTTAGTTTCCTTATTAGATATAGACAGGATTTAGACTCATGGAAAGAATGGCTTTCATTGTCCCACTCCATTCAAATAATTTGGAAACCCAAGATAAAATGGATAAATCTGTATGAAAATACAGTTTAACAAAATTGAATCCTATAGAGATAGAAAGTCTAAACAGACTTATTAACATCAAATAAATAGAGAAAGTTATAAAAGAGTTTATCTCAAAAGAAGCCTCAAGAACAGAAGGAATGTCTACCAAATCTTCCAATAGCAGATGACCCCAATGCTACTTAGGTTATTGCAAGAGAATTGAGAAAGAAAATAAAATTCTAATTTTGTTTTGTGTATATAATGTTGACCATAAAACCTGACAAAGATTGCACATAAAAATAAAAAACCATGTATCAAGCTAATGCATTGATATCAATGTAGGAATTTTAAATAAAAATTAGCAAACTGAATCAAAAGCAACATAAAAAAGAAATACCAATGGATGATTAAAGATTTATTACAGGGGTGCCAGGGTGCCTCAGTCAGTTAAGCGTCCAACTCTTTCGGCTCTTGGTCATGAGATCAAGCCCCATATCAGGCTCCTGAGTAAGTGTGGAGCCTGCTTGGGATTCTCTCTCTCCCTCTTTCCCTGCCCCTCCCCCACTCACACCTGTTCTGTATCCCCCCCTTAAAATAAATAAACATTAAAAAAGGATTTATTCCAGAAATATGAGTAAAGTTCAATATTTAAGTCCATGAATAGAATTTATCATATTAATAGAGCTTAACAAAAAAGCAAGTGAAAGTCAATATCCATTCATGACAGGACCACTTATTAAGGTTATATGGGTGCTTTCTAAACATATGTATGGGTATGTGAGCATGTGTGTAGTTCAAAACCTAGGAGCCACCGTCTTACTCATTGTGCCAATACCAAAATTATTCCCGCTAAACTTAGGAACAAAGCAAAGATCCCATTACTTCTATTAATATTTACTATTATATTGAATTAGCCAACTCAATCAGGCAAGAGAAAATGAGACTTAAGAATTAAAAATTGAGTTGGTAACACAATCTCTATTTTCATTTGATATGATTGTATATCTAGGAAAAAAAGCTATGGAAAAATTTCTATAAACATTAGGATTTTATAAAATAGCAGGATATAAATTTAATACCCACAAATCATAACTTTGGTTATAAATATGATAACCAGTTAACACACATAATGGGAAAAAAAGATACCTTTTATGAATACCTAGGCATATATCTAACAAAAAATACAGAAATAGACCCAATTGCGTATGCAAATTTACATACAATGAGGGAGGCATCTAAAATCAGTGGGGCTTACTCACTGATAGGCTTTTCCATAAGCGGTGTTGGAATAGCTAGACAGACATAGGGAAAATGATAAAATTGGATCCATTCCTCACTAGATGCACCAGGATCAATTCCAACTGCATCAGAATATTAAATATAAAAAATAAAATCTTTAGTAGAAGAAAACATGGGAGAATTCCTCTATAATATGGCAATGAGAAACAAATTAAATTAAGGCTCAAAATCCATAAGCATTAAGGAAAAGATAGAAAACTATATATAAACCATTTTAATAGATTTGATCAAGCTTTTTCAACAAACTGAAGAAAAGATGGAAGGAAAACCTATAAATTAAAAAAAAAAAAGACCTATCAGCCAGTTAACAGTGCACGGACCTTATTTGAATCCTGGTTCAAGCAAACTGAAAAATTAAAAATATATATTAAAAATATATATTTGAATCCTGGTTCAAACAAGCTGAAAATTAAAAAAATATATATAGCATTTGAGATCATTGGAAGTTTGAACACTGTCTGGATAATAATGACATTAAGGAAGGACTGTTAATTTGGGGTATGATAATGATACTGTAGTTATGTTTTAAGGAGTCTTTTCAGAGATACCAGCCCTCAAGTAGCAAACTCTGGATGTGTGCCCATGATTGCCCGCCATTTGGTGCCTGAGGCAAAGGAAGAGTTAGCCATGCTGATCCTGCCTTCATTTAAAATTTTGTTCATCGGGGCACCTGGGTGGCTCAGTGGGTTAAGCATCCGACTTCAGCTCAGGTCATGATCTCGTGGTTTGTCATTTCAAGCCCTGTGTCAGGCTCTGTGCTGACAGCTCAGCCTGGAGGCTGCTTTGGATTCTATGTCTTCCTCTCTCTGCCCATCCTCCACTTACATTCTGTCTCTCTCTCTCTCAACAATAAATAAACATTAAAAAAAATTGTTCAGAAATATTTTTGCAGTAAGTTTGATTTTTTTGATGTTTACTTATTGTTGAGAGAGAACACAAGCAGGGAAAGGGGCAGAGAGAAATGGAGACACAGAATCAGAAGCAGGCTCCAGGCTCTGAGCTGTCAGCACAGAGCCCAACGTGGGGCTCCAATCCACAAACCATGAGATCATGACTTGAGCTGAAGTCGGACGCTTAACCCACTGAGCCACCCAGGTGCCCCAAGTTTGATTTTTTTTTTTTTTGATGTAGCACTTGATTCCCGAGATCTTTGCAGCCCCTTTAGTTTTGCATCTATGGCAAGGACTTCCTTACCCTAGTCCTGGCCCTGCTGCGTGCCAGGCACTGTGAAGCCTGGAGAGTAGAAAGGAGAAAGAAGTTGGATTCAAGCACTCAGACAACTGGCCTTCCGTTGGAATAAACAGACGTTACAAACAATTACATGCAAGGCATTAACTAGCTTGTTTGCTTCTCTGGGGTGGAGAATAACCCTCAAATACTCATTCTCCCAATGGTCTTCCTCTGTCTGTCCCCAGTGGTCAGACTGCCAGCCTCCACCTCCGTCTTCCAGTCTGGGTCTTCATCCATCCCATCTTGCCGCCTTCCAGTCTCTGGTTATAATATCTGCTGACAAATCCAATAGAGACATGCTTTACTTAGGCTCCACTGAAATGAAGTTAATGAAAAATAGATCCTGATGCAATTTTAGTCTTTACCCTGGCTACACCTCTTTCCTGAAATCTTGCTGTCTCTAGTTAGAGCAATCCCTCCACTGCATGATGGCCCAAATCCAGCAGTCTCTAAGGCCTGCACCTGTTTATGCAACTCTCTCTGCTGGCTGGGAAGCTCCTGGGGGAGCCCAAGGAGCGCATGGTTCCTAGTGTTTGAGCCTCATGCACTCACTAGAATAGCAACTAAATAGAATAGCAACTTTATAAATGCCCATTGATTGAATGATAAATGAATTCAGGCACCTCAGTTACTGGACAGAAAGCGGTGTGGAAGTCAGGAATACCCATGCGGCATGAACACTGTGATTCCAAAACACAGTACTGAAGGCAGGCTGGGAGCTGTGCAGGGAGAGGGGAGCTATGTGTGAGCCTGTGCAGCAGGGTTAATATGGCCAGAGTGGACATCTCCAAGTGGTGAATGGGGACTGTGAGCACAACTGGGAAGGAAGGGGAGCCTCGGCAGGGGCTGCCCTGGTTGGAGGTCTCAGGAGCCAGTGGGCAGAGCAGGAAGTTCATTGATCGGAGGTATGAGTTCTGAAAATCTGGCCAATTCTGTGTTTCAGCTAAAGAAGGAAGGGAATAAAATTTGGTTAGGGAAATGGGAAGGCAGAAATCAACAAAAGAAAAGACAATTATAAAGGGGAAAAAAATGTCACCATGTTTGTTCTAATGCTGTATCATTATTTTTGCTTCTTTTAGAAATGCTCATCAGCAAGCTAAAGTCACATCTCTGAGAGCAGTGGTTCTGGGACTTCAGCACAGGGCAGAATCCCCTGAAGGACTCGTCAAACCAGTTGGGAGGGCACACCCCCAGAGATTCTGATTCAGCAGGTCTGGGGTGGGGTCTGAGAATGGGCATTTCTAGCAAGCTCCCAGGGGAACCTGTTGCTGCCCTTCTGAGGAATCACTGTTTGAGAATCACTGTTTCAGAGGCCCTGGCTCTGACCCCTAGTACAAAGAGGTTGATCTTAAATATCTGTGCAGCCCATATTGTTTACAGCACTCCTTTATGGACACCGTGATTCACTTAATCTCCTGTAAACCCTGCTGTGCCTGATGGAGCAGCCCTTCCCCATTGTTACCCATCTACCATCAGCCCCATCCGGGAGGGCAATTAGGATGGGGGTAGAGCTAAGGAGGAAGGTCCTCCCCGCCACCTCAGCCCCTTGAGGGGGAAGGAACAAAGTTGCATACTCATGCCCATATTTAATTAACTAACTTAACCAAAACAAAGTGCTTTTATTTTTTTTAATGTTTATTTATTTTTAAGAGAGAAAGAGACAGAGCTCAAGCAGGAGAGGAGCAGAGAGAGAGGGAGACATAGACTCTAATCCTAAGCAGGTTCCAGGCTCTAATCTGTCAGCACAGAGCCCGAGATGGGGCTCGAACTCACAAACCAAGAGATCATGACCTCAGCCGAAGTTGGGTGCTTAACCCACTGAGCCACCCAGTTGCCCCAAAACAAAGTTCTTTTAAATAAATGTATGGAGTGCTTTCTAGGAAGTTGGACAGTTTTTGCTTCATTTGGTTATTTAAGCCTATAGGAGTTTATAATTTAAACTTGACATTAACCTTCCTATTTAATAAAGAACACAAGCCTAATGTGTAATGAATTATGTAGATAGTGCATTTTAGCAATATTCCAGTTTGGGCAGTATTTCCCGAAGTATGGAATAGGACCACCCCCATCAGAATCACCTCCTGTGATTCCACCAGTGGATGACCCCCTCCCCCAGCCCTCCACATCTGACATGTGTTCCTGTGTGTGTGTGTGTGTGTGTGCACGCACGTGCATGTGTACACACACATGCATGCATGTCAGAGACACAGAGGCAGAGAGCCACAAAGTTAATCTGCATATTAACAAGACCTGTGGCAGTTGCTTTTGTACCCTCTAGTCTGTTGGGGGGGAGGGGTGGCATGATAGTTTACACTGTCACAGGAATTAAGGGGACACTGCTGGGACAGAGCATGGCTGGGGGTTTGGACAGGGGTCAGGCAAACAGCCTTGTCACAGTGAGGCAGGACTCTGAAAGGAGCCACATAAGGAACATTCTCAGTGAAAGCCAGCCAAGAGAGCAGACTTGTAAGTGTGTGGAAAGCTCTTCCAGGAGTGTGACTTCAGGGAGTCCAGAGCCTGAGAGGCAGGGGGCCAGGGACTGGAAGAGGGGCAGGCCGGGCCAGGCTGCTGTGGGACAGAGAGATCAGCATGGGAAGGGCCTCTGGGCCCCATGGTCAGCCCAGTCATGCTGCCTGAAGGGAAGGTTAATGGCCACAGACCGCTCTCAGAGCAAGAGGAAGAGGACCACGTGTGGAAATCAGACACATCTCTGCAGTGACCCCCACCCCCCAGCTCTTCCCTTCTCCAAACCTCCATCACCTCACTCATAAAAAGGAATAATAAAAATACCTATTCAATGCAGAGGATGTTCAACAAAATGGTTTTTAGAAAAATGCTTAGGTAGGATCTGGTGTTCAGAGAGTTGCCACTGTCCTGCTTGTCTATGACCAGTCAGAACTGAGGCTGCAGCTCACCCTGGAGGCACACAGGTGGCCCCAGGAAGATAGCTGGCCACAGGCCTTTCCCCACAGGGCCTGTTAAGACCTATCTCTAGGGCTGCCTCAGTGGCTCAGTCCGGTTAAGCATCCGACTCTTGATTTTGGCTGAGGTCATCTCATACTTCATGAGTTCAAGCCCCACATCTGGCTCTACACTGACAACGCAGAGCTTGCTTGGGATTCTGTCCGCCTCTTTCTCTCCCCCTCCCCTGCTCACTCTCTGTCTCTCTCTCAAAAATAAATAAAAATAAACTTAAAAAAAAAAGATCGGTCGCTAAAGCCCTTGAGGGGACAGTGCTGCCCCTCAGCTGTGCACCCCACCCACTGTGGTCTCCCTCATGGGGCTGCTCAGAAGCCAAAGAGTGGCAGATGCACACACATAGAAATAAGATGACAGAAGGAACCTGAGTTTCATTTCTCATCAGTTTTCACATAGCAGTTGGAAAACTGCTCTTCTCTCTTTTCTGAGACAGTACAACCCTGGGCTGTTACAACAGACAGGGTCCTTATTCACTGAGCATGAGGCCATACTGGCAGTAGTGATGGGGCCACTGTGGCACCAAGAGACTGACTCCAGGGCCAAGCTTCTATTCCCATGCTGCACTGCCTCTCCTAAGACAAAGTCAAAGCGAGAACAGCTTGACACACCACTGTTCCCAGGGTGAGACCCTCAGAAGAATTCTGTCCCACGGCCAAGATGCACAGGAATGAAATGGATTGCAGAGCCAGAGAATGGCCCCCCTGAACCTCAGACCAATAGTACTAGGTAGTGTGGATATGTGGGCCCATGAAAGGTAGGTTGAGGGGCTCAGCAGTGTACTTGAAGAGGTGGTATGGGGAAGCAGATTGAGGGTGGCCAAGGAGGCCAGGAGCCTGTATCTCCATGGCCCATCCTCCCATGTCATCACAGTGCCTGAATATGAGGCCATGGTGGCAGGGGGTGGGGGGGCATTAGGCTTAAAAAAGAAGTCTTCAAGGGGATAGACAGAGTAACTTCTTGCTGTGCAAACAGTTATATTTGAATGTGGTCAAAAATGTATTTTAAACCCACTCTTTAATCTCTGCATGGAGGACAAGGTACAGAGGAGGAGGTAGTAGGCATAAATCTGCACTCTAACACTGGTGAAAGCTTGTTGTGGTGACAGCATGGTGACCTGTATGAGCATAAAAATGATTTTGACTGAATTACTCCCAATAACCAAAAGGTGGAAACAACATAAGCATCCAGCGACAGATGAACAAATAAACAAAATGTGGCATATCCATACAATGGAATATTATTCAGCCTTGTTGTGGACTGCATCTGCGTGTTTCCCCCAAAATTCATATATTAAAGCCCTAACCCCCAATGTGGTATATTAGGACATGGGGCCTTCAGTAGGTAATGAGGTCTAAATGAAATCATGAGGATGGAGCTTCCATGATGGTATTAGTGTTCTTACGAGAAGGAGAAAGAGACTAGAGTTCATTCTCTCAGTCCTGTGAGAACACAGCAAGAAGTAGGCAGTCTACAAGCCAGGAAGTGGGCCCTAACCAGGCACTGGCACTTGGATTTCCCAGCCTCCAGAACAGTGAGAAATAAATGTCTGTAGTTTACACCATCCAGTCTGTGGTATTTTGTTCCAGCAGCCCAAATGGACTAAGACAAGCCTTAAAAAGGAAAGAAATTCTTACATCTGCACAACACACATGAACCTTGAAGCCATTATGCTTGAGCAAAATAAACCAGTCACAAAAGGACAAATGTAGGATCCCCTTATACTACCTACCTAGAGTTATCAAACTCAGAAACAGAAGTGAGACAGTGGTTGCCAGGAGCTGAGGATGGGAGAGAAAGGAGGAGTTCATGTTTAATGGGTACAGGAGAAGATGAAAATGTTCTGGAGATAATGGTGGTGATATTTGCACAGCAGTGTGAATGTTAATGCCACTGAATTGTACACTTCAAAAAGGTTAAAATGGTAAATTTCATGTTATCTATATGTTTTCAAAATAAAAAAACCAGCTAAGGTTAAATGTATTAGCAGGGTGTTAGTAGCAAGATTTAAAACAGCTCTGTATTGTGAAAGGGATACTCATTGAAATATAGATACCTGCTAAAATGAAGTAAGTTGAGATATCCCTTTGCTTACAGAAGCCACCTGGATGCAGGAGCTGATGGTTGGCTGGTAGGCAGGTGCTGTGGGGCCCAGTGGGGCAGCGGCAGGCCACAGAGAGTTGACCGTGCCTCAGATGTGGCCTCATGTGACAAGAAGCAAGGCCTTCAGCTCTGTCTGCAAGCAAGGAGAATAACATGCTCTTATTCTCTGATTTGTCCCCCAGGTGGAAGTGACTAAAGAAGAGCTCTACCAGCCAAGGACGTGGAGTACGTGGAGAGAAGGAAGAAGCCAATCTCCTAATTGGTACCATATACATCAGGTCAAATAGTTTTCTTTCTTTCTAGCAACACCCACCAAAAATTCCACCCAACTAAGAGCCATGTGCAAGATGGTGTAAAAACAGTAAACATCTCTGAGGTCACACATCTCCCTGCCTGGTCCCCCATCCTAATGGTCTTGAACCTTAGATGAGCTTATTCCCCCTTACAAATGCACAAAGGGGCTCAGAGAGGTTAGACAGCATGTCACAGCTGGCCAGAGTAGCAGGTCTGGGGCTCAGATTAGGCCAGTGGGCCTGGCGCTAAAGCAGCAGCAGTTGTCAGAGAATCTGGCCCACAGAGCAGAGCATCCAAGTGGTTATCTGGAAAGATGGAACAAGGACACTCAGCAATAGCATGGGATTTGAACTCACCCACAACAGGTAAAATTAATAACATACTTAATTATATGCTTACTTGATGCCAGTATAAAATTTTCCATGGCCTTTTATATCAGTATACAGTGGGCTCAGCAAAATTTATGTAATAGTCCAGATAGTAAATGTTTTTAGTTTTGTGGGCCTTGTGGGTCTCTGTGTTAACTGCTCAACTCAGCCATGTGCAAAAGCAACCAGAGACAACATGTAAATGAATGGATGTGGCTGTGTTCCAATACAATTTTATTTACAAAAACAGATGGGGGTCTAACATGGCCCATGGGCCATAACTTGCCCACCTCTTATGTATGCAAACACAGATGCATTTCCACTTTATCAGCCAAGACCAGGTATCCACCACTGGCCCAGCACCGGTTCACTAGTGTGAGCATCACATGCCATGTGCTGGCAATTGGTTGGTGCCTCCTGTTGTCAAGCTGGAAGATGCCTGTTGTACCTTTCTAGTCAGGATTATCCCACCTGGGAAATCTAGCATCTTTATGAATTTTGTCATGCTATTACTGTGACTGTGATGGTTCTTCGAGAGATGACAGAGAGCTCAGCAGACATTTCAGCAAGTTTGGTATTTCAGTCAACTCTGGATTGTGTAGACTTCTTCCTAAGAGCCAAGTAGGGGGTGAGAGCTGAGGGGGCGGGTTGGCGCACTGATAAAGCCTGTAATTGGGATATAGTGGGTGACACAGTTACATTGTTGAAGTATTACATGTTTGGGTAACTTGGAAGAGGATTGGAAATCGAGAGTAACTCCAAATTAATCATGTATTCAGGTGTTTGACTTTTTTTAAAGTTTTTATTTATTTATTTTGAGAGAGATGGAGACAGCATGAGTGGGGGAGGGGCA
Source organism: Cryptoprocta ferox (assembly GCA_028646485.1). NCBI lineage: Eukaryota > Metazoa > Chordata > Mammalia > Carnivora > Eupleridae > Cryptoprocta > Cryptoprocta ferox. The sequence continues at coordinate 116,547,127 of CM053560.1, forward strand.
GAAAGAGAGGGAAAGAGAATCCCAAGCAGGCTCCACACTGCCAGCTCAGAGCCTGACATGGGGCTTGAACTCACAAAACTATGAGATCATGACCTGAGCTAAAGAGTTAGACGCTCAACCAACTGAGCCACCCAGGAGCCCCAGGTGTTTGATTTTTTTAAGAATCTACTCTATCTTTTTTCAACCAACTGTCATTGGAGGTTACAGAACATAAGGTTGGAAACACTGTAGTTCACAATGCCCCCACTTCTCTCATAGGGCGCACTCAGAGGGATGAAACTTGAGTTTGAGTTTTATTAAGTGTCTTACATGAAGAATGGAGCAGTTATCCCAAGCAGGCAGAAATGGCTTTTCTCCATCTCTGTGTCTGTTCTCACTCATGTGCCCTTTTGTCACTTACATCCCCACTTACAGCACTGTGGCTTCCCTCTTCTTTCTTGCAGTTGGATGGTTTCTAGCCTGCTTCCAAACCCCACCTTGGCTGAGTGTTGGGCAGCCCTTCTACATGATCCTATGACTCTTGATATGGACGCAGTCCTGTCAGACTTTGTTCGGTCCACAGGGGCAGAACCTGGTCTGGCCAGAGACCTGCTGGAAGGTAAGCTGGCCTCCTTATCCCATGCCACTCTCTTGGCATAACTACCTTCCAACCCAGTGACAAAAGATAAGAAGATTTTTGTTACCTGACAATGGTGGTACCTGGACTCTTAAAAAAAAGGGGGGGTAGGGGTGTTGATGAAATTATTTTTGTTATTCTTGGCTTTATTTTGAGTATGGAATAGATTACTCAACTCTCTACAGTAAAGGTGGAAAAGGCATGACTAGCTCGGCTCTGCTTTGCATTAAAGCTTAAAGGTAGTGAGTCAAAATTTATCAGAAATCACTTTTTTAAAAGAACTATATTCCATAGAGCAGATAAAGAAAAACCACCTACCAGCCAGTAAAATAGGTGGTAATAATTCATATGCAAGAAGGCAGAATTCATCTTCAAGACTTACATGTAGATATCATTTGTTACATGAAAAAATGTGCAATTTTTGTCTCAGGCTCTAAAATGGATTTACTTTGTGTATTTTCAAAATCTTTGTGGTGCGTGTATGTGTGTGTGTGTGTGTGTGTGTGTGTGTAGGGGTAAAAGGTGGGAAGAGCCTGTTACAATTTCTCAGAACAAACAAATGCATGAGAGAATTTTTAAATGATTACCCTTGGCTTCAATTGTATAAACCACTGTTTATGGAATTAGCTAATACTTGGTTAAGTACCATAAGTCACTGTTATCCCTTAATTCACCTAGGAAATAATGTGGATTACTATACATTTGTGGGAATGTTGACTAGGATTTTCACTAGGATTGAAGTAACTACTCAATCTTAGTGAAAATTAAGAACCAGTTCTTCAAGGGTTCTAATATAATGGCAATAGGGCAGTAGCAAAAGTGCAATTTTTAACTTTCTCTGAAGCTCCAAGAATGTCAAACAAACTCAGAGTTCAGAATAAAATATGCTTAGCGAACATTTTTGACATACATACATCAAAGTGTGATTCTCACCTCCTGATAGTCGCATCCTCTCCCTCCATTTCTGTTGTTCTGAAGTGAGCAGCACTGCAGAGGAGGCAGTTCAGAATGAAGTTGGCAGTGAAAGCTGGGGCCAAATCCAGACCCAGCTACTTACTGGCTGAGACACAAAGGACAGATTATTTTCTTTCCTTAACCTCATTTTTTTTCTGTACATTAAGCCTAACTCACCTTCCAGGGTGATTGTGCACATTAGAAGCTGTGATGTCAAATGCTTGGTGGAGTGATCCACATGTAGCAGAGGCTCAAAAAACAGTCGAAGAAAAAACAAACAAACAAATAAACAAAAACAGTTGAAGACAATCCCCTTTGTCGTCACAACCTTGGTAACTGGCACTTGTGCTTAATATCTAGATAGCCTTAAATAAGAAATGAGAATTGTCAGCTTTTTCTTCCTTAATTTTATCTTTTAAATGAAAATACTGAATAATTGACCTTTGAGGGTACAGTGCTAAGAATTTTAACACATGCATAGATTTATGTTTTTAACTTTTTTATGTATTTTGAGAGAGAAAGAGAGAGACAGACAGACAGACTGGGGGAGGAACAGAGAGAGAGGGAGAGAGAGAAACCCCAAGCAGGCTCTGTACTGTAAGTGCAGAGAACAATGCTAGGCCCAAACCCACAAACTGTAAGATCATGACCTGAGCTGAAATCAAGAGTCAGACACTTAACCAACTGAGCCACCCAGGTGCCCCAACATGCATAGATTTATGCATATCATTATGCATACTATTATCACTCTCAGAGAAGAGAACCATCTCATTCCCCACCCCCAGTCCACCCTCCTGCTCTGTTTGATGGTTCATGCCCTCTCCCACCCCATCCACTGGCAGCACTGCTTGGTTTTTGTCATGTTAGCTTTGTCTCTTTCAAGAGTGCGATAGAAATGGCATCACATAGAACCTAATCTTTTGAAACTGGCTTCTGTCACTCAGCATAATTATTTTGAGATTCATCCAAGTTGTGTGTGGCATTTGTCCCTCTATACTGATAAGTACTACCCATTCTAGAGATGGACCACAGTTTGCTTTCCAGTCACCTGTGCAAGGGCATTTCAGTTGCTTCCCATTTGGGGCAGTTATGACTAGAGCTGCTATAAACATCTGAGCAACAGGGATTTTGTGAACATAGTTGAAATTTTTCCAGGGTGAACACAGAGAAGTGGGATTTTCTGGTTCATATGGTGACTGTATGTTTAGCTTTACAAGAACTTGGCAAATTGTTTTCCAGAGTACTGAACCATTTTGCATTTCTACCAGCAATGGTATTTCTTTTTTCATTATTATTATTTTCATGACTCTCATTGGTGTGGATTGATATTTCCTTCTCATTTTAGTTTTCATTTCCCTACTGACTAATGATGTTCAATTTTTTATTATTATTCTCTATCTGTATCTTCTCTGGTGGAATGTTCATTCAATTCTTTGGCCTATTTCTAAATGGAGTTATTTGATGTCTTACAGTGGAATTTTGAGAGTTCTTTATATATTCCGAGAATAAATCCTTTGTCAGAGATGAGATTTGCAAATATTCTCTTCCAGTCTGTGCTTGATTTTTTTATCCTCTTGCCAGTTTCCTTTGCAGAGCAGTTTTTAATCTTGATGAAGTCCAATTTATCATTTTTTTCTTGCATGGGTGACATTTCAGGTGACATATCTTAAGAACCTTTGCATGAATGTCATGAAGATTTTCTCCTAGATGGTCTCTTAAAAGATTTGTACTTTAGGTCTCCGGCTCATTTTGAGTGAATTTTCATATGACATATGAGATTTGGGAGAGAGTTTATTTGTGTACATATGGGAGTCCAATTGTTTCAACACCATTTTTTGAAATGCTTATCCTTCTTCCTCAGTTGAATTGACTTTGTGAATTTGTCAAAAACCAATTAAATGTATCTGTGGGAAGCTATTTCTTGATGCTGATTCTGTTCCATTGATTCTGTTGATCAACATGTCTATTCCTCTGCCCGTACTTTGCCATCTTGATTAGTAAAACTTTGTGGTAAGTCTTAAAATCAGCATGATTCTTACAACCTTCGTTTTCTTTTTCAAAAGCATTTCAACTATTACCTTTGCCTTTCCGTATAAATATAAGCATTGGCTTATGTCTATGACATTTCCTGCTGGAATTTTGATTGTAATTACATTGAATCTGTAAATCAATCCTATGTGTTGCCTTATAATATATGAAGTCAGTAAACCACACTTTACATTTATATAGGACTTCTTTGATTTCTTTCATCCACAATTTGTAGCTTTTAGACTATAAATCCTATATATGTTTGATAGATTTATATATAGGGGTTTTTTTTTGAGCTATTGTAAATGGTATTTTTTTTTAAATTTCAGTTTCTAATTGTTCATTGCTAGTATCGAAAAATATAATTGATTCTTGTGTGTTGCCCGTAGGGCATCCTACAATCAATTCAATTATTTTTTCTAGGGTATATGTGTATGTGTACACCCTCATGCATGTGTGTGCACGTGTGTGTGTGTGTGTGTGTGTGCATGCGTTGTGTATTCCTTTGGATATTCTACATAGACAGTCATGTTATCTCGATAGAGGGAATTTTATTTCTTCCTTTACAATATGTATGCCTTTTATTTATTTCTCTTGACTTATTGCACTGGCTGGGACTTCCAGGAAAAGGTTGAATGGTAGTGGTGAAAGAGAGCAACCTTGCCTTGTTCTTGATCTTAGAGCGGAAGCAGTCCCCCCAACAGTCTTTCACCATTATGTAAAATAGCTGTAGGTTTTTGTAGATAGTTGTTTATAAGGTGGAGGAAAGTCTTTCTTGTTACTACTTTGCTGAGAGTTTTATCATGAATATGATGTCACGTTTTTCAAATGCATTTTCTATACAATTGATATGATCAAGTGTTTTTTCCTTATTTAAAAAAATTTTTAATGCTTATTTATTTTTGAGACAGAGAGAGAGTGTGTGTGAGCAGGGGAGGGGCAGAGGGAGAGGGAGACACAGAATCCAAAGCAGGCTCCAGGCTCCAAGCTGTCAGCACAGAGCCCAACACACGGCTTGAACTCACAAACCATGAGACCATGACCTGAGCCATAGTCGGATGCTTAACCAACTGAGCCACCCAGGCACCCCAATGTTTTTTCCTTCTTTAAACTGCTAATAAAATAGATTATATTGATTACCTTCTAATACTAAACCAGGCTGTCAGCCATTATTTAAATATTTTTCTAATCCACATTTTTCTTTTCTCCTGAGACTCAGCTGATAAGTCTTAGAATTTATTATCATTCTCAGTTCACTACAGTTCTATTCACTTTCTTTCTCAATCTTACATCTGTCTGTTGTTCCAATTAGATTATTTCTATTGCTCTGTTTATAAAATACTATTTATTCTATCATCTCTATTCTGTTACTGAACCCATCCAATGAGTTTTTTTATTTGGGTTCTTGAAACTTTTTTATTTCCTTTTTTAATGTTTATTTATTTATTTGAGAGAGAGAGAGAGAGAGAGAGAGAGAGAGAGAGAGAGAGAGAAATAAAGGAGGGGAGGGACAGAGAGAGAGAGGGAGACACAGAATCTGAAGCAGTTTCCAGGCTCTGAGCTGTGAGCACAGAGCCCAATGCAGGGCTCAAACTCATAAACTATGAGATCATGACCTGAGCTGAAGTCAAATGCTTAACCAACTGAGCTACCCAGGTGCCCTGAAATTTTTTTTATTTCTAACATTTCCACTTGATTCTTCTTTATATCTTCCATTTCTTTGCTGAGACTCTGTATTTTTTCTCCTGTTTTAAAATATATATGTGTTCTGTAGTCTTTGTCAGATAATTCCAATAACAATTTCATTTCAGTATTGCTGTTGAGATGTCTCTGTTTTGTTTTGTTTTTGTATGTGAGTAAATTTGGATTGACATTATGGAGATTATGTTTTGAGACTGTGGCTGTTGTTTAATCTTATGGTACATGTTATTTTTGTTTTAGAAGGCAGTCGCCCCAGTTGAGTTCAGATCAGAAGTTCCAGGTTCCCCAAGACTTCTGTGCATTGTGATTCCAAGGTCAACTCTAATTGATCAGAGACCAGTCCGGGTCCTGGGTAGGGATCTGTCCCATATTTCACTACTCAAAGACTCTGGAATATGTTTAGAGTTAGATCCATGCATGTACAGCTCAGGGATAAACCCAAGAATTCAGAAACAACTTTAAGGGGTTGCTTTCCCAAATTCCTGCCTCATTGTAATCTCCTCAATAGCTCTGGATCCCTGAGACTCTACTCTTTCAGTCTTTCAGCAAGCTGGAGCTTTGTTTACCCCCACATTCCTACACACTTGATTTGACTGTGCTTCTGTCTGAGCTAAGCAATGAGAATCTAGAAAGAGAAAAAACCTATGGGGTTCACCTCTGGGGACTGAAACTCTTGTGATTGAAAAGGAAGATTTCCCTGCCTCCCAGTTTTTATTTCCTGCCATCTCCCATTGCTGCCACAAAATTACTTGAGGTCTGTAGCACTAGAGAACTGAGAAAAAAAATTTTTTTAAAGATAAATTAAGGGTTTCTACACACTCTGTGAACATTAGAGGCCCCTTTTCTGCTTTAGAGGCCAGAGCTAGAGGTCCTTTACTGAAGCTAATGCCCATTTCTGAGTTTGAGGCTGCACCGAGTTCATACTGGGGAGACATCAATTCACCACCAGTTCTGGGGTACTTTGAACTTCTGTTTCTTCCTTAATCTGCCAGCTCTCACATACCCTTCTGAGTCCCAGCCACTGCTCCTTGCATTCTTTCCTGGTGTCCTGCTGCTTTCAGCAGGAGAGATGGGGTGCCATGTCCTTGCTCCAGCTCACCCAGGATGGAACCTGTCTGCTGTCTTTACCACTGGGAAGGCTATGGTTACATATGTATGTTGGGTTCATTTAGAGTTATTTGGGCCAAGATTTTTCTCAAAGCCAGTGTTTCAAAGAATGAAATAGTTTCCTTGATAGCTTACCCTGATCTCTCCAAGGGTAAAACTTCACAGTGATGGCAGAAGCTGGGTGAAAAGGTCCATGGGCTGTCTCTGTACTGTTTTTTTTATACTTCTTGTGAGTGTTTTTCATTAAATTATTTCAAAGTAAAAGTTTAAAACACACATTCAGTAATGGGAATCACAATAGAGCAGAGGATGGCCAGTGAGAAGAAAGAATAGCATAGGTTGATCAAGTCCCTAAAACAAAAAAAGACAGGATAGGGACAGCAGAATACAAGAGATAAGGACAGAGAAAATACACCCTGATCTGCCTTCAGGTGAGAGTATGCATCCTTACCTGGCTGTCTGGTTCCTTCACATTCACCTTTTGCACATTTGCAAACTGGTCCTTCTGAAGTAAGTTCAGGTTGCATGATTCCATTTCCCCAAATTCTTTGGTATCCCCTATTACCTGCAGAATAAACTCCCCCACATAGCATTCAATTCCTTTCAGCCTTTGCCCTATTCCATCCCTTCCACCTCATCTCCAGTGCAGTTTTCCACCACCCTTTCCTCCAGACACACCATCCACCTCTGTGTTTCAGCTTAAGCTCAGTTCTTGTGCTCATGTGGTGCTCACTAACTCTACACACACTCTAGCTCACTCCTACGATTCTGCTCCTCTTCCTAGTTGGTGTATGAGTGCCATGACAGCAGGAACCACAGCAGGTTTTGCTCACTGTGTCCCCCTAACACCCAGTACATGCCAGTCCCTCAGGACAATCTGGCTGCTGGGTACACAGCAATGAGCATCCAGACAAAAATTCTCATCCTCATGGAGACAGACAGTAAGTAGCATAAATAAGTTATAGAGTATTTTAGTGGTTAGTGCTATGGAGAAAACTATATCAAGGGGAAGAGGTAAAGAGTGTAGATGTGGGTACAATTAGGGTTGTCATAGAAGGCCTCACAAATAAAAAATGGGATCTGAGCAAAGATTTGAGGCATAAGAGAATAACAGTGTGGCTATCTGGAGGAAGAAGGTTCTAGGAAGAGTTGGAATTCATTGGGCATTCCTTGCCACTCCTCAAACCTTTGTAGACTTCTATTGTAACACTTATTTGGTTTTTTCTTATTTTATAATTAATCACATACTTATTTTCTCATTAGATTAGAGGTTCTTAAAATCAAAGACAATAACATTGACAATGTAGTTAGCATTTATGTTTCATTGTTATATGCCAGACACTAGGCTCTTTAAATGTGATGTCTCATTTAATCCACACAATGAATTAAAAAAAGATTTCCAATTTTATACTCAAGAAAACTGAAGCCAAGAAAACTTCCTGAAGTTATACATGCAGAACATAGCTGAACCAGCATTTGAACCCAATTGTATCACTCAATGTCAGGTTCTTTCTGCAAAGCCAGCTCACCTATCATTTATCTTAATGCTCACTATCCTTCTAGAGTAGAACAGCACTTTGTATTGTTATATGCACTCAAAAGAGTTTAATCACTAAAGGGTGTTTTAGTAATTGGTTTTATGATGTAGCTAATTAGCTTTTCAAATAAAATACTACTTTAAGACCACAAAACCTATTTAAAAAATAGAGCTAATAGCTAACAATCAGGTGCCAAACACTGTCTGACCACTTTAAATATCTTAAAAGTTAGATAAAAAGATTTTTGAGTGAGAGGTCAAACACATGAGTTCTTTATGAAGTGGCAATTCCCTTCTTAAAGACAAAGCAACTTTCACACTTTCACAAAAACTGTGAATTTTAGGCCTTACAGCTCTTCCAAGATGTTCTTTCAGTGTACCCAGGCCTCACTTCTGTTGCTACCCATAGAAAAAAATCCCCAAATAAACAGCCAAGTTGTATTTAGGAAGAATATTAAGTGGAAATTAGCACCTCACATGTCCCTCGTATAATCTTTCAGAATCCTGTGGAAATTGCAAAGTTAAGGAAAATAATGGCAACTAAGTTGAATTGTATTTTCCAATATATATATGGAAATTGTCCACATATTTTAAGATGCATGTATATTTGCCAGTTGAGTTGATAATTTGAGAACTAAAGTACTTAGAGTTTTTTATGGGGAAATATACCTTCTTTTGCAATCCTGGGCCTTTTAGATTTGAAGTACATATGGTCTAGAATTTTGCATATGGCTTGCTTGCTTGGTCCCGCTCACACAGAGAGGTGGCTCCCAATAACTTACTAGTCATATTGACAGGCTATTCCAGTAACACTTACATTTGGCCTTTGAAAATTTTCCCACAACTGGGGACAGCAGCTTCTGACTTGGATAATTACAGTAATGACCCAAAGGGTACACCCAAGAAATGGGGGAGGGGATAGAGGCAACTGAGAGAAGAATGCATTTAGTAAAATTTCACATTAGCCCATCAGTGGGTCATGGGATCCACCCACAACAAACCCACATGGTTGCCTGTAGAGCATTCAACAGGGTGGGTGAGATGAAATCATAAGTGATGATGGGACAGTGGTCAGAGGAGCCAAAGGGGCCTCTACTGGAGACTGTCCGATTGCCATCACTGACCTAGGCCTTAAACACACCAGAAACTGAGGGAGGCCCCAGAATGGTCTTTTCATTAAAATGAGAAATAAAAGTGTTTCAAGGCCAGGTATCCCAGGTAAATGTAACCAGAGCATTCTTTCTCTGAAATCAAGTTAAATCTGAAGTCCACTCTTGAGCACATGCCATCCGATTTACCAGAATTCACTGCTGTAACTTTTTCAGGTTTGCATGATTAGAAAACTTGAGTGAGATCATCCTTGGGTGGGAATGAAAAAATGGGCCTGGTGACTGTGAATCCTAAGCGAAGTTAGAGGAGAAGAAGGTCTGATGGGCTCTTACCAGTGAGTCTAGAAATGCTGTCATGAAAACACTTGCTGCTCTCCCTACTGTCCTGCTTCCATTGGGGACAGCTCTGCCATTGGACTAGACATATTTGAAATAATATAGCCAAAAATAAAAAACCCTGTTCAGGAACAGGCTTCCAAGATGCCTCCTCTGGTTTGGCCCACTTAGGAAGATACATACTCTCTTTAGGTAGGTGAGTGGATTTAAATACTCTTGAAAACAAACAGATCCATTACAACCATGTGTGGGGAGTTTCCTTTTGGGATGCTAATCAATTAAGTAGATCTTATTTCTCTCACTTCCTTTCCCCTAGGGTAGATTGTAACCCCAAGTGCCACCATTGGCCTATTTTATTGGCTTCACTCAAGAGGCTATTCCATCTTGGCTACTTGAAATTAAATGTTTCCTCTCTGGAAAGCCAACCACATCCATAGCAGTCTTTCTCAATGCATGTCACCACATAGGCTTTCCCATGCCCCTACCTTTTTGGATTCTTCCACCTTGCCTCGCTGATATGCACATTCCTACAGGTCCCTCAGCCCAGTGCACTCAGTAATGTGGACTAAAATTAATTGTGTTAAAGAGTGGAGGGTCAAGAGAATAACATCCTCTGGTAGAAGATCCTCTGATTTTGTGGCTCAGCATTAAAGTCAAATAAGATAAAAAGTATCTGTGCAAACCAAACTCAATTAAAAATTTTTTTGATTAGGCAGGAAACAGGAGGCTGCTACATATTAAGAATTCCCACTTAAGCAAAAACAAGGATGTGGTCAGTCTGCAATCATGTATTGAGGGCCTCTGATCTGGATATTGGAGATCCAGTATGGAAGACGGAAGGGCCCTGCTCTCAAGTACTAAAGAACCCCCTGCTATCATAGTCAGGTATCTGGCCAAAATGAAGCGTCCAACAGGAGAACCCAGGTATGCTTAGGATGGTCTAAGATGATACCAAAGGTTGTTGAGGCTCACAGGTGGAAGAGGAATTTGTGAGGCAGAAGGTGTGTGTGTGTGTGTGTGTGTGTGTGTGTGTGTGTTTGTGTAAGACTGGCATGTTGCATATTCCAGTCAGAGGGAACAGCATTTGCAAATGCATGGAGGCGTAGAAATGAGAAACAGGAGGAACTCAGTATTGCTGTGTCACAGACTATAACTGAAGGGGGAAATGGCAGGAGATAATAAGATGAGGCTGCATGGGTGAACACGTTTCAAAGGACCTGGTGTTCAGTGCAGACAACTTACCTTTTAAGCAGTGAGAAGCATTGAAGAAAAGCAGGGAAGTCACAGGAAACATTGTGATACTAGAGTGTAAAATAGATTGTATCCCATTTCTGAATCCTAATTGTTTGCAGTGTCTGCCTGAAATACACTGTGCCTACCAAAAAGCATGAGCATGAGGGTCAGAGGATAAGGGGATTATTAATTAGCCACATTCCTCATGGTAGCAACCGGTGACACTAGTGTTTATGTCTCTAAACCAGTAGGGAAATTTCTACCACCTTCCAGGCAGGAGATAATGGGAAAATGGTGTGAAATGCCATCTGTGCCTGAACAGTTGGGTGAGTGAGTCATGGGATCAGCCTCCAAGTGAGCTAGTTCCTTCAAACTCTGCCATGGTCAGACATGCTGTGGGAATCAGTCTCACAACCTGCCTCTGGTTACCTCTGAGACATGGATCAAGAACAGGATTGGGATGGCCATTTCTCATTATTAAGACCCCACTTAATCAGCTGTGCTATACCGATTCAAAAGCTGAGGGGTGGTCTGCACACTGATTGAGATGTTTGCTCCTCAGTCATTCATTCACTTACTCAAAACTAGTTCTCTGGTTCACTCTAGGCACCCAGCCCTCATAAGAGGACTGTGAACATAAAGACATAACATGTAATCCCCGCTCTCAAGTACCACATATTCTGCTTGTAAACAGCCAACCAAAGCATAGTGTGATTCATGTTGTAATAGAAGCATCTAACCATTTAGCAGTACCTGTAATCATTTCTTTAGCAAGTATTTATTAAGCACTATCATGTGCTAGGAACTAGACAGGGCAGAGAGAGAGAGAGAGAGAGAGGAGAGGGAGAGAATCCCAAGAAGACTCTGCACAGTCAGCACAGAGCCTGATGCAGGGCTTGATCTCAGGAACCATGAGATCATGACCTGAGCCAAAACCAAGAGTCTGATGCTCAACCGACTGAGTCACCCAGGCACACCCTAGTTGTAATTTTTGATGAAACTTTATACTATTTACCACAATGGCTGGACCAATTTACATTTCACCAACAGTGCACAAGGATTCCCTTTTCTCCACATTTTCACTAACACTTGTTTTCTCTGGTCTTATTTATGATAGCCTTACTCACAGATGTGAGGTAATATCTCATTGTGGTTTTGATTTCTATTTCCTTGATGATTAGTGATTTTGAAAACCTTTCCATGTACCTGTTAGCCATTTGGATGATATCTTTGGAAAAACATCTTTGTAAGTCCTATGCTCATTTTTATATCAGATGTTTTGGTTTAGTTTGCTTAGATTTGGTTAGGTTTGATTTTGGGGTTTTGGGTTTTAGTTTTGTTTTGCTTTTTGTTTGTTTTGTTTTGCTATTGAGTTGTAGAAGTTCTTTATATTTTTGTATTTTTTAGATATTAAATCTTTATCAGATACATGATTTCTCCCACTCCATAGGTTGTCTTTTCATTTTGTTGATTGTTTCTTTTGCTGTGTAGAAGCTTTTCAGTTTTATGTAGTCCCACTTGTTAATTTTACTTTTGTTGCTTTATTTTAGGTGCCATATCAAAAAAAATATGTCAAGACCAGTATCAAGGAAATTTTTTCATGTTTCCTTCTGGGTTCTTTTATGGTTTCAAGTCTTAGGCTTACATCTTTAATCCATTTCAAGTTAATTTTTGTAAGTGGTGTAAGGATAGGGGTACAATATCATTCTTCTACAAGTAGTTGTCCAGTTTTCCCAGCACCATTTATTGAAGAGACTATGCTTTCCTCATTGAGTATTCTTGGAGTCCTTGTCTAATACTAGTTGTGAGTGTTTATTTCTGAGCTCTCAATACTTTTCCATTGATCTGTGTGTCTACTTTGTCATGGTATGTCAGTACCATGTTGTTTTGATTACTATAGCTTTGTAATATAGTTTGAAATCAGGAAATGCGATGCCTCCAGTTTTGTTCTTTCTCGGGATTGTTTTGGCTGTTTAGGGTCTTTTGTGCTGCCATACAAATGTTAGAATTTTTTTCTATTTTTGTAAAAGTATGCCATTGGAATTTTGATAGGGATTTCATTGAATCTATAGATGGCTTTGGGTAAATTGGTAGATTATTCTCACCCATGAACGTAGGGTATCTTTCCATTTATTTGTGTCTTCTTCAGTTTCTTTCATCAAAGTCTTATAGTTTTCAGCGTACAGATCTTTCATCTCCTCGGTTAAGTTTATTCCTAAGTAATTTATTGTTTTTGATGCTATTGTAAATGGGATTTTCAGGTATTTCATTATTAGTATATAGAAACAATTTATTTTTGTATATTGATTTTGTATCCTACAACTTTTCTGAATTTGTTGCTTAGTTCTAACAATCTTTTGGTGGTATCTAGGATAACATATATTATATATTATATGTATATATATGATCATATCATCTGCAAGTAATGATACCTTTTCCTTTATGATTCAGAAACTTTTTATTCCTTTTTCTTGCATGATTGCTCTAAGACTTCCAGCACTCTGCTGCATAGAAGTGGTGAGAACGGACACCTTTTCCCTGTTTCTGATCTTAGGAGAGTTTTTAACATTTCACTGTTGAGTATAATATTAGCAATGGGGTGTGTCATATATGACCTTTATTATGTTGAAATATGTTCTTTCTACATACAATTTCTAGGAAGTTTTAACCATGAAAGTATGTTATATTTTGTCAAATGTTTTCCTGCCTCTATTGAGTTTATCATATGATTTTTATCTTTCATTCTATTTGCACTGTATCATATTTATTGATTTGCATATGTTGAACAGTCTTTGCATCTCAGAGATAAATCCCACCTGATCATGTTGTATGATCCTTTTAATGAACTGTTGAATTTAGTTTACTAATACTTTGTTGAAAATTGTTACATCTCTATTTATCAGGAATGTTGACCTGTAGTTTTCTTGCAGGGTCCTAATCTGATTTTTCAATCAGAGTAATTCTGGCCTTGTAAAATCATATTGGGAGTATTTCCTCTTCTTCAAATTTTTGGAAGTTTTCAAAAGATTGATGTTAATTTTTCATTAAATGTCTGGTAGAATCCACAAGTGAAACTGTCTGGTCCTGGGATTTTATCTGTTTCAAAATTCTTGATTACTGACCAATCCCCTTATTCACTATTGATTGGTTCAGATTTTCTATTTCTTCATGATTTAGTCTTGGCAGATTTTATGTCTCTAGAAATTCATCCACTTTTTTATATGTTATCCAATTTGTTGGCATATAACTGATTATATGATCTTGTACAATTCTTTGTATTTCTGTGGTATCAGTTACAATGTCTTCTCTTTCATATATGATACTATTTGAGTTCTCCCACTTTTTTTCTTGGTAATTCCAGCTAGTGCTTTGTCAATTTTGTTTATCTTTTCCAAAAATCAGCTCTTAGTTTCACTGTTCTTTCTATCGTTTTTTTAATGCCTATTTTATTTACTTCCACTCTGATCTTTATTTCCTTCCTTCTATTAACTTGGATTTAGTTTGTTCTCCTTTTTCTTGTTCCTTGGAGTATAAAGCTAGATTGTTTATTTCAGATATCTTTTTTTTTAATGTAGGCATTTATCACTATAAATTCCCTGTTAAGACTGTTTTTGTTTCATCCCATCAGTTCTGATATGTTGTATATCCATTTCCATTTGTTTCAAGATTCTTTATTTCCCTTATTTTTCTTCTTTAACCCATTGGCTGTTGAGGAATATGCTGTTTAATTTCCAGATATTTATGAATTTTCCAGATTTCCTTCTGTTGTTGATTTCTAGTTGGATATCATTGTTGTCACAAAAGGTAATTTCATTATTTTTATCTTCTTAAATGTATTAACATTTGTTTTATAACCCATCATATGATCTATCCTAGAGAATGTTCATATGTGCTTGAGTAGAATGTATATTCTGCTGCTATTGGATGGAATAATTTTTGTTTGTTCTATGTATGATTGCTATGTCAAAGGATCTAAAGTATGACTCAAGTCCAGCATTCCTTGTTGATTTTCTGTCTAGATGGTCTATCCATTGTTGAAAGTGTGGGTATTGAAGTCCCACTTCAATATTGAATTACTACATTGTTGTTTTTTCTCCCTTCTACGCTGTTTGTATATGCTTAATATATTCAGATACTCCAATGCTGGGTGCATATGTATTAACTACTGTTATATCTTCTTGGTTAATTGACTTCCTTACCATTATATAATGACCTCCTTTGTCTCTTGTCACCTTTTCGGCTTAAAGTGTATTTTGTCTGATGCACATTTAGCTACCCCTATTCTCTTTTGGTTTCCATTTCCATGGAATATCTTTTTCTATTCCTTCACTTATAGCCTATGTGTACCCTTGTAACTAAAGAGATCTCTTATAGGCAACATATAGTTGGGTATTGATTTTTATCCATCCAACCACTCTGTGCCTTTTTGTTGGAGAATTTAATACATTTATACTTAGAATAATTATCAATAGGTAAGGACTTACTGATGCCATCTTATTTTCTGGCTGTTTTGTCACTCCCTTTTTCCTTTCTTCCTCTTTTGTTGTCTTCCTTTGCAGATTGATATTATGTAGTGGTAAGCTTTTATTCCCTTCTTTTTATGTTTTATTAATTTATTGTATCATTTTGGTTTCTAGTTGCCACAAGGCTTACATAAAACACATTTATTAGCAGTTTATTTTATGCTCATAACAACTTAACCTTAGTCTCATAAAAGTCTACCCTTTTACTCCTGTCTTTTGGGGGGGGAGGGGTCTGTCTTTTGTATTTTAGATATCATGATATCTCTTCTTATATTGTAGATTCATTAGAAAATTATTGTAGCCATAGTTATTTTAATACTCTTGTCACTTAACCTTTATACTGCAGTTTAAGTGGTTGACACCCTACCATATTACAGCATTAGAGTATTCTGAATCTGACTATAAGCCTACTTTTTCCAGTGTTTTGTATGTTTACATATGTTTTCATATTGCTTATTAGAATCCTTTTACTTCAGCTTGAAGAACTTCTTTCGGCATTTCTTGTAAAACAGGTCGTGTGGTGATGAACCCCCTCATCTTTTGTTCGTCTGGAGAAGTCCTTATCTCCCCTTCATTTCTGAAAGATAACTTTACCAGGTAAAGTATTCTTAGTTAGCAGTTTTTTCTTTCAGCACTCTGAATATATCATCCTTCTTTCTTCTAGTCTGTGAGGTTTCTGCTGATTCCACTGATATCCCTTAGGGAGTTATAAACTTGTAAGTTACAAACTTTTTTTTCCCTCTCGCTTCTTTTAAAATTCTCTCTTCATCTTTGATCTTTGATAGTTTTATTATAATGTCTTGGAGAGAATCTTTTTAAGTTGATTTTGTTTGGTGACCTATGAACTTGATAAATTGGCTATCTAAATCTCTCTCCAGATTTGGGAAGTTTTCAACCATTATTTATTTTAATGCATCATCTTCCCCCTTCTCCCTCTCTTATGCTTCCCAGATTTAAATCATTTACAAGTTGTTGTGGTTTTTTTTTTATGTTACCCATATATCATGTAGGCTTTCTTTACTCTTTATATTCTTTTTTCCTTTGTTCTCCTCTGATTGAATGATTTCAAAAATTCTATCTTCTTTCTTACAGATTCTTTCTTCTGCTTGATTCATCTACTATTGGCACTTCATATTGAATTTTTCATTTCGTTCATTGTATTCTTCAGCTCTAGGATTTCTATTTGGTTCTTTCTTATTATTTCTATCTTTTGGTTAAGATCTCATTTTTGTTTGTATTTTGTTTCCCTGATTTTGTTGAATTGTCTTTATGTATGTCTTGTACTTGCTGAGTTTCCTTAAAACAGTTCTTTTGCATTCTTATCAGCTAAATTGTAAGATCTCCATGTCTTTGAGGTTGGTTACTAGAAGATTATTGTGAACCTTTAGTGGTATGGTGTTTCCTTAATTTTTCATTTTCCTTGAAGTTTTGCATTACTGTCATCAAATTTGAAGTAGCAGGTCACCCCCTCCAGTCTTTACTAACTGGCTTCAGGAAAGAAAAACCTTCCCATAGCCCTCCTGAGGATTCTGAGGCTTTTTCAGGCCTTTGATGGATACATGTGCTCCATGCTTCCTGCTCCCTCTTGTGGCAGAATTCTTAGGCTTGTATGACTTCTCTTGATCCTGCCATGCTGACAGCCTCCGTTTTGCTTTCCCAGAGTGCTAAAGCTCACATTTTGGTTTCCAAACGAGTCTCTTCCTGGCCTGCAGATTGGAGCCAACTTTCTGTGTATGCTCACTAGCCATCTGCCAAAGTTCATTTTCACCAGTGCTGGGGGTGCCCACTGGCCAGGTGGGGTATCCCTGGGCAAGCTGTTTCCAGTGGCTCATGGGAAGGCTTCTAGATGGAGTCCATGATGCGGTTTGTGGGACCCACATGTCTGTCACTCTCCCAGCCTCTTCCCACCACCCAGTCATGCAGCTCATGACTCAATAATCTGGATCAGGTAAGAGAGAAATTAGCCTCTTTGGCAGCATCCCACACAGCTGGAGAAACTGGTGCTTACCCACATACTCTGGCTCTCCCCCATGAGAGAAATCATGGTCCAAGGTTTCTCTTGGCACTAAACTGTACTGCCTTTGGGAAGGGATGACTCAGGTAGAGTCAAACTGTTCCTTTAATCTTCTCCAGTGTGGCCAAATTCATATATATTTTTTTTCTTGCTCCAATATTGTGCTGGAACTTCTCCTCTAGAAACCTGGATTTCCACAAACGCTTTTCATCCATGGGTGACTATCTTAAACAGTGTTTTCTATGGGCCCAAACTGTGGCCAAGAGGGGCTCGAAAGGTTTATGGTCAAGGTCCACAGCTGGGACTGAGGTCTGTATGCCTATTTCCCAATGCATGGATAGGTGAGGCTTCTCCTGGGTCTCTTGGTGTCTGGTGCTGGATCCCACAGCTGCCACAGAGGCACTTTTGGCCATGCATGAATGGCAAATTATTGTTGGGGCAGAGAGTGGACAGAAGTGCAAGATGTCTTATTCCACCATGATACTGACATCACCTCCATATAGTACTTAATTTGAATTAAAATGACTAATATGAACTCATGATATATTTTATTTTAAAAATAGATATTTCTTAGACCTGTTCAATGTAGTCTTACAATCAACTAAGTAGCAGTGAGCAGCCTACTGTCCAAATTGTGACTGCTATTTATCATTTCTCATAAAAGGAGTCAGGGATCCTTGGAGAAATGTCTGATTCCAGTTCTGGGAAGGATGTCATCTGAGCCTACAACACTGTAAACAGAAAGTAGAGAAGCTGTCTGATGTGACCTTGTCTTATCAAAAAGACAGGAGCCACCCTGGGGAAGCTCCCATGGCCAGAAGTGTAATAATTGAAGCATCAGTGAGCATGCGTATAATAATCATATGGTTTAAACACATCAAATATGTTTACATACATGAATTTGTAATGATACTGAAAAACAACTCATTGATAATTTTTGGAAAATGCTGGGGAACCAACTCATTATTTTGAAACACTGGATAATAATAAAGGAAAATAAGCATTTGTCCTGCCCTTCTTATACCACTTAGTATCACTGTGTAACTAAATAGTTAATAAGGGAAAGGTTCTCTTATAAAAGTATTTGAGCTTAAAAAGAAGGGCTGATAGAATTATAATGTCACTATTTTGTAATCTCTATTGAATCTAGACAGGGATCATCAATAGCTGACAGTACCACAAAGAGAAATTATCAGCCATTATGTGCCTCTTAGTAGCAGTACCAACACCACTTATGAAAGTCTTGCTAAAAGTGAATTGAACCTGAATCTTGTCAAACCTCTATTTGATCATGCAAATACAAAGGACAAAACTTGTTCTATGACAACACAGGTATGCAATACATAAATCTAGGCTGTAGGTTTCTTCAACAAATAAATTCCAATGGAAATAAGGGAGGGGGAGGTAATTGCACAGATCAGAAATTGGTTTCCCTTTTCTTTAAATTGCTGCATAATACATGTTTCAGGTTTTTCAAGCCAAGCATTTTATTCATCTCCATTGTTGGAGCATGAAAATAGCCACAGACAGTGGGTGAAATTGTAGTCTAATAAAACTATTTACAAGAGCAGGCATCCAGCCCCATGGGCCATAGTTTGCCAAGCCCTGCTGTAAATTTAAAAAATGCTTAAAGGACAGGCACCTGAGTGGCTCAGTCAGTCGATTGGCCAACTCTTGATTCAGCTCAGGTCATGATTCCAGGGTCGTGGAGTTGAGCCCTGCATCAGGCTCTGTGCTGAGCATGGAACCTGCTTGGGATTCTCTCTCTCTCCCTCTCTCTCTCTCTCTCTCACTCTCACTCTCTCTCTCTCTCTCCCTCTCTCTCACTCTCACTCTCTCTCTCTCTCTCCCTCTCTCTCTCTCTCTCTCTCTCTCTCTCACTCTCACTCTCTCTCCTTCCCTCCCTCCCTCTTCCCCTCTCCCCTGCTCACTCTCTCTCTCTTTCTCTAAAAAATTAAATTAAAAAAAAGCTTAAAGGATATATCAACCATTTGCAATATATGCATATTACTTAAATATCGATTCAAGCAAACTATAAAAAAAAGAAAAATGATGGGACAATATGGGAAACTTTGACACTTACTGGATATTTGATGATATTAAGGAATTATTGTTAATTGGTTTCAGGGAGGTTATGCTAAGAAAAATATACACAATGAAATATTGGTGGATGAAATATCAAGCTGAGATTTGGGAGGTGGGGAAATGGATGGGACTAGAAATGAAATAAGATTAGCCATGAGTTGATTATTCATTAAAACTGGGTGATGCATGTAAGTGGGCCCATTGTAATCTTCTGTATACTTCTGGATATGTAAGAACCCTTCCAGAATAGAATGTTTTAAAACAGAAAGCACCAGTAAACATCTGCTTCCAGACCAGATGGAGTATCAGGAAGGAGCTTTACCCTCATGCTTGAAAAAAGAATAAAGGACAGAATATATGAAGCAAAACACTGAACATTGGCCAGTGAGGGACAGTGATTCCCCCAAAAGTGAGAAGCAAACAAGTTTAGTCCTGTGACTGCCCCCCTGATTACCTTGAGAGTGATTCCAGAATGTGGTGTTGGAAGGAGAAACCCACATGGAGCTTGAAAGACCCCAATACAAGGAGACAGAGCTGAGGGTCTGAGGACTGAAAAAGGATAGAGTTTGAGGTCAGAGTACAAGAAAGGAGAGAGCTGCACAGTGAAAGCTCTAGCAATTTATAGAGGGTTCATCTCTGCTGCTCAGTTCATGTGTGTGAGAAACCTACATACAGTTGGGAAGAGACCCACCTAGAAGGATTAGAGGATACCATGCCCGCTGTTGACACAGGGCCAAGAAAAGTGCCTGTACCCACCAGCTAAACTGGAAAAGCTCTGAGTATAACATCTAGAAGGATCTTGCTTCAGTAATGGGTAATAATTAGCCCAGGAATAAAAACACCTTAGTCACACCTAATAAACCTTAAGACCCATAGGATCAAATTATTTCTAAGAAACGTAACTACATTCCAGAACAAAGCTAAGTGATAGTCATAGGATAGGAATATAAGTTGTCCAGTACCAACCAATATAAAATTCACAATGTCCAGCAACCAATCAAAAGTTACCAGGAATGCAAAGAAGCAAGAAAGTATGACCCATAATGAGGAGATATTATTTGAGTCAAAACCAACCTGGACCTGACAGAGATGTTATAATTATAGACAGACATTAAAAGTTATTATAACTGTATTCTATATGTTCAAACTTTAAGTAAGGACATTCAAGATATTTTTAAAGGCCCAAATAAAACCTCTAGAAATAAAAACTACAATACCTAAAAAGAAAAGTAACTCAATAGGTTTAACAGCAAATTGAATACCACAGAAAAAGAAAGACTAATGAACATAAAGACAGAGCAGTAGAAATTATCCAAAATGAAAGAGAGAAAATAGGATTAAAGAAATTTAGAAAGCATCAGTGAGCTTTCATCAGTATGAAAAGTGTTGTCAGCCAAAATATGTGTGATTGTAGTACTTGTAAGAGAGACTAGTATTGGGGCAGTAAGGGGGGGTGGGGTCGGGGGAGGACAGGAAGAAATATTTGAAGAAACAAGCAGTACTTTGTTGGAAATTTGTATCACTAACCACCTCTATTAGAAAAGAAGAAAGGCCTTGAATCAATGACCTCAATTTCCACCTTAAAAGCTAGAAAAAGAAGAGCTAATTATACCCAAAGTAAGTAAAGTTAAAAAATAAATACCAGTATGGAAGTTAATGAAATAGAGTACAAGGAAACCATAGAGAAACTTAATGAAACCAAAGGCAACTTTTAGCCAAGTAATTAGGGGGAAAATAAGATGGAAATTAATATAAAGAATGAGAGAAATGACCTCAGTACATGGTATTAAAGTACTAAAAGAATTATAAGGGACTATTATAGACAAGTCTATGCCAGTAATTACAACTTACATGAAAATTGGCAAATTTCTTGAAAGTTGCAAACTACCAAAGCTAATGAAAGAAAAAATAAATCACATGGATATCTCTGTATCTATTAAAGAAATTTATATTATAAAAAAAGCCTGCCCACACATAAAATGCAGGCATAGATTCCCTGGCTGGTAAATTCTACTACACACATAAAGAAGAGATTATGCCAATTCTCCATGAACTCTTCAGAAAATTGAAGAGGAGATATTCTTCCCAATTTATTCTATGAGGCCAGCATTATCCTAATACAAAACCAAAGACTACAGGCAGATATTCCTCATGAAGATCAATGTAAAAATGGTAAACAAAATTTTAGCAATTTGAATTCTGCAATACATAAAAAGGATAAAACATTATGACCAAGTGGGTTATCTCCCATGAATGCAAATCTAGTTTAGCATTCAAAAATCAATCAATGTAATTTACCATATTAACAAGCCCAAACCCAGAAACCATCTGACTACCTTGATAGGTGCAGAGTCTTTGACAAAATCCAACACGCATTCCTAATAAAAACTCTCAGAAAATTAGGAATAGAAGGGTACTTCTTAGCTTTGATGAAGAGCATTTATAAAAAACAAACAAGCAAACAAAACAAAGAACTTGCAGCTACCATGATGGTTACTAGTGAAATAATGCTTTCCCCTAATATCAAGACAAGGATGCCTACTGTCACCACTATTATTCAGCATTTCACTGGAGATCTAGCTGGTGTAGGCAAGCAAGAAAATATAATTAAAGAGCACCTAAATTGAAAAGGAAGAGTAAACTCTCTTTATTCACAGAAGACATATGACCTATATATAAGACCCAATAGCATTTACGAAAAATTATTGGAACTAATAAGTGAACTCATCAGTGTTGACAGGATCGATATATAGAAGTCAATTATTTCTGTGTACCTGCAATGAGTAATTGGAAATTGAAATTCAAAACAACTTTTCCATAGCATTGAAAAATATGAAATACTTAGGGATAAACATGACAAAGGTATGTAAGGCCTATACACTGAAACTACAGAATATTGCTTAGAGAAATTGAAGACAAAAATAAAAGGGGAGATGTTAGCATGTCCCTGGGACAGAAGACTCAATATTGTTGAGATGTCAGTTCATTCCAAATTGATTTTTATATTTTTTAAGTTTTTATTTAAATTCCAGTTAGTTAACATAGTGTTATATTAGTTTGTGTACAATATGGTGATTCAACAATCACTAGTTGCTAGTTGCTCATCACAAGTGCACTCCTTAATCCCCATCACCTATTTAACCCATCCTCCTGCCCATGTCTCCTACGGTAACCATCGGTTTCTTTTCTATACTTAAGAATCTGTTATTTGATTTGTCTCTGTTTTTCTTTTGTTCCCTTTGCTTGTTTATTTTGTTTCTTAAATTCCACATATGAGGGAAATCATATGCTATTTGCCTTTCTCTAACTGATTTATTTCACTTAGCATTATACTCTATAGGTCCATCATTGTTGTTGCAAATGACAAGATTTCATTCTTTTTATGGCTGAATAATATTCCACTATATATATATATATATATATATATATATATATATA
The DNA here is from genome assembly GCA_028646485.1 of Cryptoprocta ferox. Classification (NCBI taxonomy): domain Eukaryota; kingdom Metazoa; phylum Chordata; class Mammalia; order Carnivora; family Eupleridae; genus Cryptoprocta; species Cryptoprocta ferox. The sequence goes on from CM053560.1 coordinate 116,569,808, forward strand.
TATATAGTATATATACACTATATATAATACACATAATATGTTATATTATTACATATAATATAATATTCCA
>CM053560.1:116570377-116652877 GCA_028646485.1 Cryptoprocta ferox
AAAAAAAAAAAATAGAGAGATAGAGAAGTGAAAAAGGGAGAAGGGCAGAGGGAGGGAGAGAGAGAATCCCAAGCAGACTCCATGATCAGCACAGAGCCCAATGTGGGACTCAATCCCACAACCCTGGGATCATGACCTGAGCCTAAACCAAGAGTCAGATGTTCAACTGCCTAAACCACTTAGGTATCCCATCAGCTTTTATTTTTCTTGTAACTGGAAATTTGTACCTTTTGACCATCTTTATTCAATTCCCCCAGCTCCCACCTCTGTTAACCACAAATCTTATCTTTTTCAATGAGGTTGGTCTTTTTTTCTTATTTAAAATTTTTTAAATGTTATTTATTATTGGGAGACAGAGACAGAGAATGAGCATGGGAGGGGCAGAGAGAGAGGGAGATACAGAATCTGAAGGAAGCTCCAGACTCTGAGCTGTCAGCACACAGCCCAACATTGGGCTCAAACTCACAAACCGTGAGATCATGACCTGAGCCGAAGTCGAACTCACAAACCGTGAGATCATGACCTGAGCCGAAGTCTAACGTTTAATCGACTGAGCCACCCAGGTGCCCCTAAGTTGGTCTTTTTTTCTGTTTTTAAGATTCAACATGTGAATGACATCATACATAATTTATCTTTGTCTGTAGGATTTATAATACCTAACACTTAATGCCCTCAGAGTTCATCCATGTTATCACAAATGGTAGGATTTTGTTCTTTTTATGACTGAATAATATTCCAGGGTGTGTGTGTATGTGTGTGTGTGCGCGTGTGCATGTGTGTGTGTACATCACAGCTTTTTTATACATTCATCGATCAATGGATACTTAGGTTGTTTCCATGTCTGGGCTTTTTAAAATAATGCTTCTTTGAACATGGGAGTACAAATACCTCTCTGACATAGTGTTTTTGTTTCCTACAAATATATTTTCAGAAGTGGAATTACTATATCAAATAATAGTTATATTTAAAATTTTTTGAGAAACATTCATACATTTTTCCTAGTGGCTATACCAACCTACAATCCCACCAACAATGCATAAAGGTTTTCTATTCTCTACATCCTTGCCAGCATTTGTTACCTCTTATCTTTAGATGATGGCCATTCTAACAGGTGCAAGGTGATATCTTATTGTGGTTTTGATTTGCATCTCCCTGATGATCAGTGATCTTGAACACCTTCATGGACCTGTTGGCCATATGTATGCCTTCTTTATAAAAATATCTGTTCAGGTTCTTTGTCATTTTTTAATAGAATTATTTGGGGGGTTGCTGTTGAGTTATAAGAGTTCCTTATAAATCTTGGATATTGATCCCTTATCAGATATGTGGTTTGCAAATATTTTTTTCATTCCATAGGTTATCTTTTTATTTTGTTGATCATGTCTTTTGCTGTGCAGAAGTGAGCATGTTTTTGTGATTCACCCATGTTGAGTGTATTAGTAGTTCATTTCTTTTTATTGTTGAGCAGTATTCCATTTGTGTGGACACACCACAATTTTCTATCCATTCACCATTTGATGGGCATCGGAGTGATTTCCAGGTTTGGCTATTATAAATAAAGCTGCTATGAACATATCTTCTTATGGAGATGTGGTTTCATTTTTTTTGGATAAATACTTAGGAGTGGAATATCTGAAGCTTTGGTAGATATATGTTTACTTTCAGAGAAGTTGCCAGGCTTTTTCCCTTAATGGTTTCACTATTTACATCCTACTGTAACAATATGTGAGAGTTCTATTCACTCCATACTCTTTGCCAGTATTTGGTGTTGCCAGTCTTTCAACTTTAGCCAGTGTGGAGCCTGTGTAGAGAAATTCTGTAGCACTTCTTGTGTTTCTTAAAATCAGGAATGCTTATGTAGTCAAAATCTAGAATCACAGTGTATCAGTTATCTATTGTACATACTGAATCATCCCCGAGTTTAGCAACTTAAAAAATAATCATATAAATCACATACCATTTTTCAGGGTCAAGAATCCAGGAGTGGCTTAGTTGGATGGTTCTCTGGCTCAGAGTCATTCCTGAGATTGCAGTTAAGTTTTAGCTGCCATCATCTGAAGCTCAGCTGTGGCTGGAGGCTCTGCTTCCAGGCTTCCATGGTATCTAGCAGGCCTCCATTCTTCATTTGTTATTGGCAGGAGACCTCCATTTCTCATTAAATGCCTGAGTCTCCTCATAAGATGTCAGTTGACTTTCCCCAAAATGAGTGATGAAAAAAGACAGACATTCCCACAGAGGAAGCCATAATATTTTATAATGTAATCTTGAACATGACATCCCATCGCTTCTGCCACATTCCATTGGCAGAATGTGTCAGGGACTACACAAAGGTGTACATAACAGAAGGTAAAGGCTGTCTTGGAGTCTGGCCACCACATGTGGGGAGAAGATCAAAGCAGCTGCTGGCAGGGGAGGGAAGTTGTCATCAGGGCCAATAGGAGTAGCTGAAGTATTGCTGTGAAGTTGGATGAAGCTAGTCAGACCATTCTGTGTCTAAGTTCTAGCCCCCCACTTCCTGGCCTGCTGGATCACTGAGCCAAGGAGTTTGACTCTTTGAGATTCAGTTTCTGCAGCTATTAAATAGTGGTGTGATTAAATGAAATAATGTATATATGGCACCACAATGGCACATAACAGGGCCTCAGTAGAGGACAGTTATCAATAGTTTATACAAATTTCAATTTATGCCTTTCATCTACCATAATTTAATTTCATCTTACTGTTGAGGACTACACGTGCCAAAATCTTCCAATCTGGGAAGAACCCAATAGACTACTGATAAGCCTTTGGAAATTACTAGTTTCAAATTCATTTTGTTTCCTGGTATTTAGAAAGTTTTATTTCTTTTATCATCGTGTGTCATCTGCCTAATTAGTCATGGATATTCCTTTAATAGCATTCTCCACGTTTGTTGTGAAATGTTAATGTTTATTATGTCATGATCTTGCAGATTTTAGCATACTTCCCTTTTTTTCATGCATGACTTACTTTAGTAATAATAATCAGGCCTACAAGAATAAATACCACTGCTTTTAATTTGGTGTTAAATTTAGACCGGGGTGAATCATAATAGTCAGACTAATTAAAAGGTACAAATGTATAAAACTACGTATTTTTTATACTTTTATATTTATATTTATAAACATGCTTATTTTATTTTTGTTATGAATTAATAGCTTTTTTAATCAATTGAGGAAAAAAATCTTAATATATTCACTCTATTTAGGAACATCTTAGAACAGACAATAATAAAGGTAAGGCCTTTGGGGTTAGCAAAGGAAAATAAGTCAACAGAAAAACAATATGTTACATTCCTACATAAAACAAAGTATTTCACTGACAAATCCCAATGAAAATAATACACAGACCTTGATGGTTCAACAGGAAGATGAGGCATGGGGATGGATGCAGCATGGTGTTACCACTCCACAGTGCTCTCTGAACAGAGGCATAAGACTAACTGCCAAATAACTAAGCTAACTGCCAAATAACTTATGAACATGGGAAATGCCAGAGAAATTGGTGAATTTTGAATTAATAGCTTTTTAAAATCAAATGTATATTCTAAGTAACCACCCTTCATGTGATATTGTGCAAAACCTGGTACTAAGTAAATCTAACAAGATATACTAAGTATTTGGAATTTGATACCTCCAAAAAATGATGTTTAAAATTTCCTAATGAAGTATTATATAAATACAGAAATTATAAAAATTATAAGTATATATCCTAATGAATTCTCACAAAGTGTACAAGCTATGCAACCATCACCACATCAGATTAAAAACTATGACATTATCAGTAGCTCAGAAGTCTCTTTCCTTCTACCTCTGTAACTAAACCTTCCTTCTCCCCAGAATAACCACAGTCATGACTTCTAACATCTTATGATAGTTTTTCTTGTTCTTGGACTTTGTATACATGGAATCATACAGTGTATATTCTTGTGTGTCTGCCTTTTTTTGCATATAGATAGAAATGGAGATAGATATAGGGAGATCAAGTTTGCCAGAGTTGTTAATTATTTTAAGTCTCTTCAAAGAATCACCATATGGCTTTATTAATTCTATTGTTAGTTATCTCTTTCACTGAATTCTGATCTTATCTTTATAAATTCTTGATATATTTTGTCATAGATCTATCATCTCACTATCTGTTCTTTGTCTTATCTATTCTTTGTTCCTTTTTTCTTTCCATTATATTTTTATTAAATTTGCTATTTTTAAAGCTATTTACTATGAATACTTAAATCAGAAATTGGCAAACATTTTTCTGCAAAAGGACAGTTAGTAAATCCATTTATTTGCAAGCCACATATGGTCTCTGTCACATATTCTTTTTTTAACCATTTAGAAGATTCAAAGCTATTCTTAGCTCATGCATTGCATAAAAACGGGGCAGGCTGGAACTGGCCATAATTCACCTACCTCCCAACTTAGATTATTGATGTTCAGTTCAGGCTCTTCTTTTCAGATATTTATGTTGAAGGCTACACATTGCTTCTAAATTCCCAAGAATTTGAGGATTTTCTAATTATATTCTTGTTACTGATTTCTGTGTAACAGAAACATGCATGTGCGTGCGCACGTGCACACACACACACACACACACACACACACACAAACGAAACAAGGCAAGGTAAAGGCCTGACTGGTTTAGCTGGTAAAGATACGATAAGCCACTTTTAAATTCAGTTTGTTACTTAGAAAGACAGTGAAAGGCCAGCTTCCTCATCCTTGTCCCATACACCCAAAAAGACAACTGAAACACAGAGCCACATGCCTGCCGTGTGAACTATAAGATACCCCGTTGCTGTGGAGACACTTCTAAGCTGCATGTAAATCTATACTGATTTTTTTTTTTTTTTTTTTTTTTTTTTTTTTTTTTTTTTTAGTGCCTGTTCTCAGTTACTGAGAGCACTTGGTTAAAACCTTCAGCTATGATTGTGGACATATGCGTTTCTCTTTTAATTGCTGTCAGCTTATGCTTTATATGCTTTGAAGTTAAATACATTGTCTTGTCATATCTTTTGTGTTGGACTGACCCCTTAATTGCTACAAACATTTTTTTCTCTCTTCATTAAAGTTTTATTTTCATTAAACTCTACTCTGATATTAGTATTTCTACATTCTCTTTCTTTTGGTTAGTGTATTCATTATATATATTTCTATCTTTTTACTTTCAACCTTTCTGACACCTTGTATTTAAGATGTAGCTTTTCTAAGCAGTATATAATGAGGTTTTTAAATATATATATGTATATATTCTGATAATGTCTTTAACATGGAATATTTAGCTTACCTACATTGTATGTGATAACTGATATATTTGGTTATAGAATCTAACATCCCATTATTTGATTTTTGTTTGTCCTATCTGCTTTTTTTCATGTTTCTGCCTTATTTTGTGGAAATCAAAATTTTTATAATTTAATTTCCCTCTGTAGTTTTTAGCTATACCTCTCTTTGCTGTTTTAGCAATAACTACAGAGATTGCAACATGCATCCTTGACAAAGTATTCCCTTAAATTAGTACTTTTATCACACTTTAGACAGTTCAAGGAACTTGGAATTAACTCCACTTATCCCCTCCTGTCCTTTATGCTAATGATGTACCCTAATTTAATTCTATTTTAAACTCCATAAAGCAATATTATTTTCTATGGAGTCAGTACTTGTTTAAACACAGAAAAATCGTCCATTGTTCTTTATTCTTTCTCACATCTTTGAGCTTCAGACTGGGGTCATTTCCTTCTTCCTCAAGAACACCATTTAATATTTACCTTAGTGTGGCCACTGGCAACAAATGTATTCAGATTTTGTTTATCTGGAATTTTTTTCATTTTGTCTTTACTTTTGGAGGGCCACTTTTACAAATTGTAGAAATCTAGACTGGCATCTTTGCTTTTAGCCCTTTGAAAATATCATTCCATTTTCTTTTCGCCTTCATTATTTCCAGTGACAAGTCTACTGTCTATCTTCTTATTGCTCCTTTGAAGATAAAATGTCCTTTTTTGTTTGTTCCTTCCTGTTTCTTTTTTAAAATTAATTAATTAATTTTTTAATTATGTCCAAGTTAGTTAGCATATAGTATAACAGCTATTTCAGGAGTAGATTCCTTAATGCCTCTTACCCATTTAACTCATTCCCCCTCCCACAATGCTCTAGCAACCCTGTTTGTTCTCTATATTTAAGAGTCCTTTATGTTTTGTCCCCCTCCCTGTTTTTATATGATTTTTGCTTCCCTTCCCTTATGTTCATATGTTTTATATCTTAAATTCCACAAATGGATGATGTCATACGATATTTGTCTTTCTCTGACTAATTGTGCTTAGCATATTACCCTCTAGTTATATCCACGTAGTTGCAAATGGCAAAAAAGATTTCATTCTTTTTGATTGACAAGTAATACTCCATTGTATATATATACCACATCTTCTTTATCCATTCATCCATCAATGGACATTTGGGCTCTTTGCATACTTTGGCTATTGTTGATAGCACTGCTATAAACATTGGGGTGCATGTGCCTCTTGGAAACAGCACACCTGTATCCCTTGGATAAATACCAAGTAGAATAATTGCTGGGTTGTAGGGTGGTTCTATTTTTATTTTTTGGGGGAACCTCCATACTGTTTTCCAGAATGGCTGCACCAGTTTGCATTCCCACCAGCAATGCAAAAGAGATCCTCATTCTCCACATCCTCACCAACATCTGTTGTTGCCTGAGTTGTTGTTAGCCATTCTGACAGGTGTGAGGTGGTACCTCATTGTGGTTTGATTTGTATTTCCCTGATGATGAATGATATTGAGAATTTTTTCATGTGTCTGTTAGCCATCTGGATATCTCCTTTGGAGAAGTTTCTATTCATGTCTTTTGCCCATTTCTTCACTGGGTTATTTGTTTTTTGGGTGTTGAGCTTGATAAGTTCTTTAGAGATTTTAGATACTAACCCTTTATCTGATATCTCATTTGCAAATATCTTCTCCCATTCCATTGGTTGCCTTTTAGTTTTTCTGATTATTTCCATTGCTGTGCAGAAACTTTTTATCTTCATGAGGTCCCAATAATTCATTTTTGCTTTTGTTTCCCTTTCTTCTGGAGATGTATTCAGTAAGAAGTTGCTGTGGCCCCGGTCAAAGAGGTCTTTGCCTACTTTCTCCTCTATGATTTTGATGGCTTCCTGTCTTACATTTAGGTCCTTCATCCATTTTGAGGGTTTTTTTTGTGTATGGTGTAAAAAAGTGGTCCAGGTTCATTCTTCTGGACATGTCGCTGTCCAGTTTTCCCAGCATCATTTGCTAAAGAGACTGTCTTTATTCCATTGAATATTCTTTCCTGCCTTGTCAAAGATTAGTTGGCTATACAGTTGTGGGTCCATTTATGGGTTCTCTTTTCTGTTACATTGATCTGAGTGTCTATTTTTGTGCCAGTACCATACTGTCTTAATGACTACAGCTTTTAATACATCATAAAGTCTGGGACTGTGATGCCTCCAGCTTTGGTTTTCTTTTTCAAGATTGATTTGGCTATTCAGGGTCTTTTCTGGTTCCATACAAATTTTAGAATTGTTTGTTCAGCTCTATGAAGAATACTGGTGTTATTTTGATAGGGATTGCATTGAATATGTAGATTGATTTCGGTAGTATTGACATTTTAACAATATTTGTTCTTCCTATCCAGGAGCATGGAATATTTTTCCATTTTTTTTGTGTGTGTCTTCTTCAATTTCTTTCATAAGCCTTCTATGGTTTTCAGTATATAGATTTTTCATCTCTTTGGTAGATTTATTCCTAGTTATTTTATGGTTTTTGGTGCAATTGTAAATGATATCGATTCCTTGATTTTTCTTTTTGTTGCTTCATTATTGGTGTATAGGAATGCAACTGATTTCTGTGCATTTATTTTATATCCTGTGACTTTGCTGAATTCATGGATCAGTTCTAACAGATTTTGGTGGAATCTTTTGGGTTTTCCATACAGAGTATCACATCATCTGTAAAGAGTGAAAGTTTCACTTTCTCCTGGCTAATTTGGATGCCTTTTATTTCTTTATGTTGTCTGATTGCTGAGGCTAAGACTTCCAATACTCTGTTGAATAACAGTGGCGAAAGTGGATACCCCTTTTGTGTTCCTGACCTTAGGGGGAAAGCTCTCACTTTTTCCTCATTGAGGATGATATTAGCAGTGGGTCTTTCATATATGGCTTTTATGATCTTGAGGAATGATCCTTCTATTTCTACTTTCTTGAGGGTTTTTATCAAGAAAGGATGCTGTATTTTGTCAAATGCTTTCTCTACATCTATTGAGAGGATGGGATGATTTTTGTCCTTTCTTTTATTGATATGATGAATCACATTGATTGTTTTGTGGATATTGAACCAGCCCTGCATCCCAGATGAAATCCCACTTGGTCGTGGTAAATAATTATTTTAATGTATTGTTGGATCTGGTTGACTAGTATCTTGTTGAGGATTTTTGCATCCATGTTCATCGGGGAAATTGGTCTATAGTTCTGCTTTTTAGTGGGTCTTTGTCTGGTTTTGAAATAAAGGTATTGCTGGCTTCAAAGAAAGAGTTTGGAAGTTTTCCTTCCATTTCTAATTTTTTGCAACAGCTTCAAAAGAATAAGTGTTAACTCTTCTTTAAATGTTTGGTAGAATTCCCCTGGAAAGCCATTCAACCCTGAACTCTTGTTTTTTTGGGAGTGTTCCTTCTTAAGAATGTTTTCTTCATCTTAGTTTTCTAGCAGTTTTATTATAAATTGCCTACTTGTGTTTTCCTTATGTTTTTCCTTTTTGGAGTTCATACCACTTTTGAACCTGTGACCTGATATTTTTCATTAATTTTAGAAAACTTTATCCTTATCTTTCTTAAAAGTTGCTTCCATCCCATCCTTTATATTATTTCTTTATGGGATTCAGTTATATATATTTTGGGTCTTATGGTCTTTGTGCTTGTGCTTATGCTTTTGTACTTATATCCCTTACCCACCACCCTTGTGCTCTGCTCTGCATGTAAGTGTGTGTGTGTGTGTGTGTGTGTGTGTGTGTGTGTTTGCCTCAGACTGAAGCTTTTCTTCTGACCTGTCTTTCAGTTTATCAGTTATATTTTCATGGGTACCAAATCAGCTCTTAAACATACTCACTGAGTTCTTATTTTTAGTTATTCCATTTTTCAGTTCCAGAGTTTCCACTTGGCTTATTTTTATATTTCCCAGTTCCCTGCCAAAATTCTTTAACTTCAATGTATTAGTTATGATTATCTTAAAGTATATGTTTGATAACTCCATTGTCTAAATCTTCTGTATTTCTGGTCCTATTGTCTGCTTTTCTCTATTTTTCTGTCCAGTCTTGATTTTCCATAATCCTGATCATTTTAATTGAGTGCTAGATATTATATAATAAAATTTTGAGATATAATTTTAGGCTCTGGGTGATTTTATCTTTTTCCATAGAGGATTAAATTTGCTTATTCAAGACAGCTGGGATGGGAGTATTATCAATTCAAGACCACTTTAAGCCAAACTGGGATTTAAGTGATTTTGAAGCTAGACTGATTTCCATTCTATGGATGCTCTAGTTCACCCTGACTCTTGGGATGTAGCCCTGTAGGTTCCCAGCTGAAATCCTGGGGTGTTGACCAAGATATGTTCTTCTCTGTGGGCCCTGCATTTTGGGTTTTGTCTTCCCATATCCAGAAGATTTATTGAATGCTCTGTTCAGTGTCTCAGCCTCTCAGCCATAGCTTTTATCATTTGTGGTATCTGCAAAGGGGAAGTGGCTTCCAGTGGTAGGCTCACCTCTCTCATCTTGCATTCATGATCTCAGCCTTTAAGTTCCTTATTGCCTTTGTACTCCCCATTGTCATCAAACAAACTTCCTTCTTATCTTTTGCCATGTTTCCCAGTTATTTCAGTGTGAGTGTTTACCTGAAACAACCTGGTCCTCCATTTCCAGACACAAAACTTCTAAGTATGGCTTGAATTTATTTACTGTGATATCACCAATAAATGTTTCAATATTGGAATAAGCATATTATAGTTTTTATATGACTGTTTTATCAAAGAATTCCAAACTGGTAGGTGTCAGATTATATAGTTAATGTCAAAATAAAATACTATTTCTTAACTCACATGTGGAAAAGAGTAGTTTTAAATATCACCTACCCAGTCCTCATATGGTATCTCTTTCAGCCAGTTGAACAAAGGACTGCTGACTTCAGAAACAGAAGTTGTACATTGGACAGTTAATGTGACAGCTGTTGGGATCAGTTTTTGCATCTTTGTAGAGTAGTTTACACAGATGAATTTTTCACAGGATGTATAATTCCACTGTGTGACTTCATACATTTTTGTGAGAAAAGGATTTTTTCTCAAAATGATAAGCACAAATTATGTACCATTGTTTACATTTTACTAGTCATGTTAGAATACTTGGTTGATTGTGTTAGCCATCTACATCCTGGCCAATTTATTTTAAACAACTCCATGTATTAAGAAGTGACTTCCAGGGTGCCTGGTGGCTCAGTTTGTTAAGCGTCCAACTTCAGCTTAGGTTATGATCTCATGGTTCGGAAGTTCGAGCCCTACTTTGGGCTCTCTGCTAGTCAGCACAGCACCTGCTTCAGATTCTCTATCCATCTCTCTCTCTCTCTCTCACACACACACACACACACACACACACACACAAATAAATAAACATTTTTTAAAAAGTGACTTCCCATGTTGAAAGGAATTTAATATTCTTCCAGCTCTCTACCTTTATGCGTGCCCATAATGGACTCCTCTAAAACCCTGCCCTAGCTCTGCACTACCTTATCTCTATCTCCCTGAGGTTAACATAAACTCAACAGGAGCTTTGCAAATAAAGATTGTAAAATAGTAAGACAAAGTTCCACAACAGCCCTGTAGCTTTAGCAAGAGGAATGTTTATAGGAAGTATAGTCTGATCTGCATTTTTACTGGGCTATACATTGCAAGCAAAGGGCAGCTATGACTGGAATATCAGGATGTGTGTAGATCATTGGAGTCAAACCAGTGATTTTAGTTGCAGGACATCTAGATGTTTAACTTTGGTTGAGGTAAATGAGCTTTGTTCTTAATAATGTTGTGCTACAGTAGAAACTAGACTCCAAGAGTATCCATAATGGCCTATTGGTGTTCATATCACTACCCCTGTGAGGGTGGCACTTGCAGGTTCCCCAGGGTACCACTAGAGAGAGTTCAGTGCTGGGGGTGTGAGCCTTATCCTTCATCGTTCTCTGTTCTTGCAGCCAGCACAAGCTCCCTAGTTGCTGAAGAAAGGAATGGGGTGGGAGAGCCCCCTGCTCCCAAGGAGCAAAGGCCTGTGGACTCTCCTTTACAGCACTGTGGCAGTGCTATACTCTCAGGAGTATAGCCACAGGACTTCCTTATATAATCGACAGAATGCTTGGCCTGAGGCATCGATTAAGCCATTTCAGAAAATGAGTCTGAAAAAAATAATTGATTATTCTCTGCTTTAATCAGTTTGTTCCATGATTGCAGGCCTGAGTTCCTAGCAGGAAATCAGTGATGAGGATGGTGAGCATGGGGACACTCCCTAATGACTTTCCCTTCCAGGAAACCCCTCACCACCTACACAGCTTCCATACCGCTATAGCCAGTAGACATGTAGAACTGCCCCCAGCCCTGCAGCCAGGATTCAGGCCCAGGCTGCTGAAGAGAATCAGTCATCAGCTCGGCCCTGGGGCCTGAGTCTATGTTTCAGAGGCGAAGAGCTTGGATTCCAAATGAGACTGAGTGCATGGCCACTGTTCCCTTGTGTCCAGTGTATCTCTGACAGTCTTCTCTGTCCAGGGTCCTTGATTGCTGTGGTGCCATATAGGGAGCCGAAGGCTGCCCTTGGGAGCCTATACATGCACATAAAATACAGCACGTACTCACCACATACACGCACAAACACTACAGTGCACATTAATCACCTGTACCCACCACACATACATACATGCAACATATTCATCAATGCTACTCTTTCACCCTGTACATGCATCCCCACCACAGATATACACCCATTCCATACAACACACACTTTCCAAGACATGCCACATACCACTCATCGCACAGGCACTCTCACCACACAACACATACACACATTAGGGAACACACACACTAATCACATAATATACGTTGAACGTGACCCTCCACAGCCAATCCATGAGGAATTCCTGCCGGTTCCCCTTCAAAAAGCCTTAGTCTCTCTTTTAGGACCCGCAGTCCAACCACCAGAATCTGCTGCCTTCCTTCTCTCTGTTCCATTCTTCAGAGGCCCAAGTAAAATTAAAATATCAAATCATCTGCATAGAATCAGCTTATCAGTTAAAAAAAAAAAACGTGCTAACGTGCTGGAATTTGACTGGGATTGATTGACTGTCTGAGGACCTAAGGTAGGACAGGCACGCAGTGGGAGAGCTGACCAGAGGGCCTACAGTGCTTGACTTCCAGCTGCAGTCATCAGAACTGTGTGGCACTCACGTCAGGAGAGACAAGCAGTCCATTGTGGAACAGGAGAGTCTAGATGTAGCCCCAAACCGATCATCAATTGAAGTCTTTTAAAAAAAGAAAACAAGGGAAAAGAAAAAGTCTTTTCAACCAAAGGTGCTGGGACAACTATAAAATAATAAAGGAAGGAAGGAAGGAAGGAAGAGAGGAAGGACAGAAGGGGGAAAGCTTTGACCCTCTGCCTTACACCATACATACAGATTACTTCAAGGTAGGCGATAGACTTCAATGTAAAAGCAAAAACTATAAAGCTTCTAGAAGAAAGCATGGACGAAAAAAATCTTCATGACCCTGAGTTGGCAAACATGTTTTAAAGAGGTCAAAAAAAAGGACTATGAAAGGGAAAACAAATAATGAATTGAGCTTCATCAAAAATAAAAAATCTTCATTCAAAAGTCACTATTAAGATAATAACCACAGAGATATTTAAAACATATATCTGATAAAGTATTTGTATATGTATATAAATAACAACTGCAAATTAATTATAATTTATAAATATATAAAATAATGTAATTTATAAATCTATAATTTACAAATATATAAATAATATGTAAGTAACAACTGAAAATTAATTATAAAAATATAAATAATCCAGTGAAAAAGTGAGTGAAAGACTTTTTAAAAAGAAAATATGTGAGGGGTGCCTAGGTATCTCAGTCAGTTTATCATCCAACTCTTGGTTTTGGCTCAGGTCATGATTTCATGGTTTGTGATATGGAACCCTACATCGGGCTCTGCACTGACAAACAGAGCCTGCTTGGAATTCTCTCTCTCCCTCTTTCTCTGCCCCTCCCCTACATGCTCACATTCTCTCTCTCTCTCTCTCTTTCTTTCTCTCTCTCTCTCTCTCCCCTCTTTCTCTCAAAATACATAAATAAACATTTAAAAAAAAGAAGATACATGAAATGACCAGTAAGCACAGGAAAAGATTTTCAAATCAGTCATCGGAGAAATAGAAATTAAAACTGATATCACCACACACTCACCAAAATGGTTAAAATTAAGAAGATTGACAATACCAACTGGTAGAAGGATGAAGAATAAATCCTGGCTAGAAAGCAAAATAATAAAACCACTTTGAAAAATATTTTGGTGGTTTCTTATAAAATTAAGAATATACTTTCCCCTTGATGCAGCAATTCTGCTCTTGGGTATTTAATGAAAAAACGTATGTCCATAAAACAGCTTGTACTTAAATGTTCATGGCAGCTTCATTCATAATCACGTAAATCTAGAAAGCACCCACAAACCTCTCAAAAAGTAAATGGATAAACTAAGTGTGGTGTATCCATACAATGGAACACTACTCAGCAATGAAAAGAAATGAACTATTCATGCATGCTACAACATGGATGAATCTCAGAGATCTTAATCTGAGCAAACAGGCCTGACACAAAAAATAAGTATTACATGACTCCATTTAGATGGAGCTTAAAAATGGGGGCTGTGCGGTAGGCAGGATGCTAAAGATGCCTCCCAGGATTCCCATTCCCTGATATGCAGATACTGATCTAGGTACTACTTCAAAGGGACTTTGCAGATAAAATTCAAGTTGCTAATTAGCTGACTTTAAAATAGAGAGATTTACCTGCGTTATCTGGGGGGAGGGGGGTCACAGCAATCTTTTGCCCTTGAAACAGAAGAGGAAGGCAGAAGACTCAGATATGCGGAAGGAATGATCAGACTCAATCGCCATTGCTGGCTTGAAGATGGAAGAAGGGGCCATGGGCCAAGGAACAAGGTTGTCTCTTGGGGTGATGATGACCCTCAGCTGTCAATGCCCAAGGAACCAAAGACTCCATGCTACCTCATGGACCTGAATCCTGCCACAACCAGAATGAGCCTGGAAGTGAATGTTTTTCTAGAGGCTCCAGAAAGAAATGCAGTCCTATCAACACCTTGACTGCAGCCTTGTGAGACTCAGAGCACAGAGGCCAGCCAAGCCCACTGGGCTTCTGGCCACTACCTGTGTGACCATTCATTACATGGGAGCAGGAAACTACTGCAGAGGGATTGACTAGAAGGGGACACAACACCCCTCTGGGTGTGACAGACGTGATCCAAGTCCAAACTGCAGCGGTGGTTACGCACATGTGTGCACCCAACCAGAGTCCTCAAACTGAGCACGGATCTGGGCATTCACTCCACTGTGTATAAGTGATACCACAAAATGTTTTTTAATTAAATAAAAGAATGTTCTGACATTCTGACATGGTCTAGTCTCTCCACAAATAAAATCCTACATCCTTACCAGGCTCCACCTTGCACACTCCATGCACAGGCCACCTTGCTCATTTGTGGACACTATAGCCATGCAGGCCCACCACAGGGGTTGACTTGCTGTTCTCATGACTGAGAATGCTGTCTTCCAAACAGCCACAGGACTCCTTCCTTATTTGTTTGGGCCTCTCACCTTAGTCAGGAATGATTTGATGCCAGAGTACTACTAAAGCAGCACACAGTAAGCACCCCCCTGAATCCCTGCTGAGTGCATGAACAGGCCTCATGGACAAGTCCAGCACCCTGCCCTGTGGGCCTTACACAGCATGGCCCAGCTCTGCACCTACAGCCAGCCCTGTCCTGCTTCTCCTGGGCATGCTGCCTTCTCCACCAGGGGGCAGGTACTACTGTCCTGAATCCCAACTTCACATGGTTATAATTTGACTATTTTGTAGACATAGGGACCCAGCAGGATTTCACTGAATCTGAACAAGCAGAAAATATCCTGGGAGGCCAAGCAGCCTTTCTCTCTTGGTTGTGTGGACTGATAAACGGCTCATGGTTACTGTCTGTGCCGGGGGCTTGGAGGAACCAGTCCTCCTCCAGAGCCCCCTGGTTACCCAGGGAAGAACCTGGCTACAATGTGAAGCCTGGACCCCGTAGCTGCCATTATGTCTGTTGTTAGCATATATAATATGCTGTGGGAGAGGTAGCAGCAGGCTTCCTGGTGGGATTGAATGGAAGGAGTTAGAAGACTTTCTTTAGAAGCCACAAATAATCAAGACTCTTCCTGGAGTCTGCCAGACTCTACCAGGTTGGCAAACATCCAAGAAACATACAGTGATTTGTTCCTCAGAGACTTCAGCATTCATTCTGATTTGTTTTAAAAAGCTGCCTCGGGAATTTTTAACTGAAACCATTAAAGTGCATTTCTTTCTTAAATACCATGCAGATCGAAGGCACAGAATGCAGAGTCTGGCTGCACGCTCAGGGTGGACACTCACCCACATTAGAGGGCAGCTATCAATCTCAGCAAAGCACCCCATAATTATCAGAACTCAGTCTTTCATTGTGGTGGCTGACTTAACGATCTTTGACTTTATGAAAGTCAGTCTTCAGATTCTTTTTAAAACACAATTTTAAGATTAAAGGCTGGGAGACCTGAGTTGAGTTGATGAAGTTGCCGCTGCTGCTGATTACACAAAGTTGCCTGGAGCTGGCTGCAGAGAAGAGGGTTTGGTTCAGTGAGAAAGACCAAGCCACAAGTTAGCTACGCTTTCTGCACATGGGGTTTTATCCAGGCAGATCTCCACCCCCATGGAAGCAGTAGTAGGGATGCTTAGACACCAGGGACCATGGCAGGGTATGTGACTGGGCACAGACAGCCACTGAGTTCATTTATTTGTCTTCTAAATCAAGTGATATTTTTATAAAATCCATCTAAGACTTTGAAATCAAAATATGTATTTTTAAAACCCCACCTAAGAGAATATCACTTTGTTCCTCTCTGCTCAAATTCTGTAGGGCAGTCCTGCTGACCTCTTATTTTATAAATGAGCTATGGATCTGTGTATTGCCTCCTAGGTTGGTTGTTTCCTCACTGCAAACTGAGTGCTTTCAGCTCCAAACCTGCCAGCCCAAACTCACATTTTCACACATCCATTTGTTTTAAACATAGCCCATATAAGCAGATTTCTATACATTTAGCCTTCCTGCTTTTCATTCCCTGCAAATCTTCCCCCAGCATCTGCTAGCCATTGATAGGACAAAGCCTGTGGCTCTGAGACGCCAGGCTGCTGCTGTCCTTAGGACCTCTCTGACCCAGACTCCCCATGGTGCTGCTGAGTGACGTCAGCACCAGGGACCAGAACACAGAGGCCACTCCTCCATCCCCCTCTTTCCTGGGAGGAGTTCCCTGCCCTTGTCTCCCTCTGAGTAGGTACATACAAGTGGTCCCTGATGCATAGCTTCCTCCTGTGAGAAACTTCCCCAATGCAAGCATCACCCCATAAAGCTTGTGTGTGCCACTTCATGGTCATTTTAGCTCCCACATCCCTGGAACCCAGCATGTCTGTATAGTTCGCTGGGCAGGGAATGGTTTTGCAAACCCCGAGCCTTTGTATATGCTATTCCCCTGCACTGCCCTTCCTGTTTCTCTTCTGAAAAGTTCCATTCCTCATTCACAAATAATGGGGCACATGGGTCCCTCTATGGACTACACCCAGCTCTCAGTCCACAGCAGCTAATTGCATGCCCATCTCACCTCTTATTCTGTCAGCCTCTTAAGAAGCACACATGAGTTCTCATTCATATTTATATCATCTGCACCCATGGGTACCTGCCTGAACCTGGAGCCTACAGAGTAGATCTGTGGCCTTCCTTAGAAGTACAGCGTGGGAGCCACCCCTGTCCTGTAGCTTTTGGCTATTCAGTTTAGATATTCCTTCAGCTACTGTGAAAAGCATTTATCACATATTGTGATATCACTCTTTAGATTAATTGATTAATTGCATCCCGAGGATAGAAAGCCCAAGCATTTGAAAGTGCTTAAAAGTTACACAGCAGGCTGCTGCGCCCATTTTTCATGAGGTTCTTTATGCATATGGCAGAGGTACAGAAATGTCTCTAGGGTATATTCCTAGAAATGGGATTGCTAGAGTCCAGGATACATGGCATTTTACATGGAATGATCAGGAAGAACTTCTCTAATGAGGTGGTATCTCATGAGAGACCACAATAAAGTAAAGGAGAAAGCAGTGCAGATATGTTGGGCACTAGTATTCTGAGCAGAAGGAAGAGGTGTGCTTGGGTCCTGTGGTGGGAAGATCCTGTCCAGGAGACCAAAGTGACTGTATTCCAAAGAGGAAGAGGAAGTGACATCATGGGGTCATCATAGGGGTCCAAGACCCAGAGAGGAAAAAGCTGGGGATTGATGGAGAGAAATATGGAGTCATTTGGAAAGTGATTGGAAGTCTCTGGTTTTGAAAAAGAGGAATATGACAAGATTTCCGTATTCAAAGGGCCATTCTGGTTGCCTGTGAACAGGCTTCAGGGCACACAGAAATGGAAGGAGCCAGAAGACTCTTGCAACAATCTAGCAAGAGAGGTGGCTTACATGGGGTGGGAATGGTAGAAATTTTGAGACAGGACTAGATCAAGAGGTTTTATATTTTAAAGTAAAGCCGAAGGGGTTGGATGATGTGGAGTATGAGAGCAAGAACAGAGTCAAAGATGGCAGCAAGGATTTTCATGTAACAGTGGAGCCCTTTGAAGCCAGAGTATGGAGGAAACTCAAGTCTTCGGCCCCAGCCATGTTAGACTTGGGATGCCCTCGGACATCTGTATTAGTTTGCTCAAGCAGCCATAACAAAGTGTCAGGAACTGGATGGTAGGGGAAGAGAGGTCTTTCTTCCGTCTCTTCCTCTTTTTATAAGGACCCCAGCCATATCAAATTGGAATCCAAACCTTTAGGATCTCATTTTACCTTTAATTTTCTTCCTGTCTCCAAATACAGTCACATTGGGGGATAGGGCTTCAACATACAGATTTTTGTAGGACACAGTTCAATGCACAAAAATTTCTAAGTTGAGGTGTTGAGTCAGGAGTTGGATATGCAAATCAAGAATTGGCCCAAGGACAAAATTCCAGGGGAAGTCAGTGCACAGGTGGCACTTACCAAGAGGAGCTTGATGGGTCACCCAGATGGCAAGCACAGGTGGAGAGGAAAAGTGATCCCACTTACTTTCATCAAGTGGATACCAGGAATGTGAAAAGAACCAGCAAAGAAGACCCAGAAGGGGCCATGAGTGCAAAAGAGGCAGACCAAAGGAATGTGGTACCCCTGATACCAGATGAAGAATGTGTGGAAGAAAGAAGTGATCACCTCTGAGTATCTGCAGGAGGCCATTGGTACAGGTTACAGGGGTCTGTCAGTGGGGTGAATGAAAGTACATGAAGAGAAGAGGGGGCTCAGGAAATGATAGGAGGAGAGAAGGTTGCAGCAATGAGTGCAGACGAGGTGTCTGTACCATCACTAAACCCTCCACTCCTCTGTCTCAGTGGCCAGTGTTAAAGAATGTCAATTAGATTTCTTGTGTCCTATGGCCTACTTTGATTTCCACAGTGTATATGTTACTGGCACTTATATCTCTTTTTTTTTACAGTATATAGCTTTATTTATTTAGCACAATGCATTTGAGATTCATTCACATTTCTGAATGAATCAGTGGGTTGCTTGTTCTTACTGCTGAATAATATCTTATTGTTTGGAGATACCACAGTGTTTTCTTACCCATCTTCCAGTTGAAAAACATTTAAACTGTTTTCCTGTTGTTGGTATTTATGAGTAAAACCACTGTAAACATATGCATACATGTGTTTTTAAAGTTTTTATTTATTTATTTTGAGAGATGGAGAGAGCATGCAGAGGGGCAGAGGGAGAGGGAAAGAGAAAGAGAATCCCAAGCAGGCTTACACTGTCAGTGCAGAGCCTGACACGAGGCTCAGACTCGTGAACTGTGAGATCATGACCTGAGCCAAAATCAAGAGTCAGATGCTTAATCAACTGAGATACCCAGGTACCCCTACAGGTTTCTATGTGAACTTAAGTCTTCATTTCTCTTTAATAGATACCTAGGAATGAGATAGCTGAATTATGGAATAAGTGTATGTTCAACTTTGTAAAGAAATAACAAACAGGTTTCAAAAGTGGTTGTGTCATATTGCATTCCCATCAGCAGTGTATGAAATTTCCAGTTGATCCACATCCCCACTAGATTTTCTTTAAGCGATTCTAATAGATAATAAAGAATGTCGCTTTCAGATTTTTGGTTTCAGTGGCCTTCTTCAAAATCCATAACGTGTGTGTTAATGGTGCTTTTACCTTATTTCCATTTGGGCCTCTGAATAACAATGGAAGCCACCATCCGACATTGTTTTTTAACTTTTAGAATCTTAAGATTTAGAGAGAACTCTGTAGAGGTGAATTTCAGCCATCTCTCCTTAAGGTTGCCCAAACTGAGACTCAAAGAGGAAGCAGAAATTGCTTGATATGAGCAGGCTCACAGAGGCCCTGTGGTCAGAACCTTGTGCCTGACACTTGCTATCCTTCCCACCCTTACCCCCCAAAGCCGCACCCACCTCTGATCACATGAGTAATGTACGAGACATCAGAATTGAATGCCTGCTTTGCTAACAGCCCTGGGAGACATTTGTGTAGAAAACCCTGTTCTCAGTCAGAGGATTTGACATCTAAGACATCATAGCCATGTTTAAATTTGTAAGTATTTGAGCTATTCACACTGTATGTGTAGAATATAGACTTCCATCCAAGTTAAAATCATTTTATTCCATTGATCTGTGTGTCTATTTTGTGCCGGTACCACACTGTTTTGAGTTGTGGTATATCTTGAAATCTGGGATTATGATATCTCCGCTTTGTTCTTTTTCAAGATTAAGATTGCATTGGCTATTCTGGGTCTTTTGTGGTTCTATATAAGTTTTGGTATTATTGGTTCTAGTTCTGTGAAAAGTGGTGATATTTTGATAGGGATTGCATTAAATCTGTAGATTCCTTCGGGTAGCATGGATATTTTAACAATATTTGTTCTCCTAATCCATGAGAATGGAATATCCTTCCATTTGTTTGTGTCATCTTTAATTACTTTCATCAATGTTTTATAGTTTTCAGAGTGCAGGTCTCTTACCTTCTTGGTTAAATTTATTCCTAGTTATTTAATTATTTGTAGTGCAATTGTAAACAGAATTGCTTTCTTAATTTCTCTTTCTGCTACTTTATTAGTAGTGTATAGAAATACAACCAATATTTATTAATTTTGTATCCTGTGACTTTACTAAATTCATTTATCAGTTCTAGTAGTTTTTGGTGGAGTCTTTAGGGTTTTCTGTATATAGTGTCCTGTCATCTACAAATAGCAACAGTTTTACATGTTCCTTACCAATTTTGATGTCTTTTTTTTTCTTGTCTGATTGCTGTGGCTAGAACTCCTAGTACTATATTGAATAAAAGTAGTGAGAATGGACATCTTTGTCTTATTTCTGATGTTAGAGGAAAAGCTCTCACATATATATAATATGTGTGTATATATATTATATATTACTCAGCCATAAAAAGAATGAGATCCTGCCATTTACAACAACATGGATGGACCTAGAGGGTTTAATGCTAAGTGATTTATCTTCAAGAGAAGATAGATACCATATGATTTCACTCATATGTGGAACTTAAGAAAAGAAACAAATAAACAAAGAAAAAAAGGAAAACAAAAAAAAGACTCTTAAATACAGAGACCAAACTGGTAGTTGCCAGAGGGAAGGGGGGAGTGGTGAAATAGGTAAAGGGGATTAAAAGTACATTACTGTGATGAACACTGAGAAATGTATCAAATCTTTGAATAATTATATTTTATACTTAAACTAATATAATCCTGTGTGTTAACTATACTTCAATTTTTAAAAAGTTAATTCATAAAAAAAAATAGACTGTCAGAGCTGAGGCTGATGGCTCCTGCTGACTAGTCTCCACTTTCTGGTCTCTTTCTACCTACACTTCTGTGGTCCTTCTACCTTGGAGTAAAGAAGCTAGACAAATGTAATATTGTTAGATGACAATTGCATAATAGCAACTGACTATGAGACCTCCTCCCCAGAAAGGGTATATCCTTGTCCTTCAGAATTCCTACAGAATGTCTATCCTAACGCCACCCACATTTCTCTATTTTAATGTGCTCATCCACATACACACAGGTAGGGAATTTTGCATAATGGGATCATAACATACATGTCATTTTTTTCTAGAAAGTTTTCCTCTTTTCTTGTCTTTTCCTGTGTCCTCCTTCTCCTTTCTGTTCATATCACCACCAACTACTAGAAGCCCATATTAGCAACCCAATATATATCCTTCATATTTTTCTCCAAGCTCAAATAATTAACTGTAGATACATAGGTAATATATATAACACCTACACAGAGATACATATGTATACACATGTATGAATGCAGCCAGAGCTCTATTAGGAACACCTAAGATACTTCAGATTTGCAAGTGAGATGGATTTTACTGCAGGCACTTAAAGGCTTGCATCACCATTGGAAGGGGGTTGGAGGAGTGAAAGTCAGGGATGCCATAGAGAAAAGCAGGTGAATAGGGAGTCACTCTTAAAATCAGGAATGTCCGAGGGGCCAGGCTGCTGTTGTTGCTACCTACTGCACCAAGCACAAAGCAGCTCCTATGCAGGTGTTCTCCTAGATACAGCTGTGACTCACAGGCTACTGGGCACGGGGTTCCTCGGAGCTGCCCTGCAAGCTATATCTTCTCACAGCTGGCCTTAGAGCATGATGACTTCTCCTTCTTGCAGCCTTGCAAACCTTCTTGCATGATTGCTTCTTCTCTGGAATCTGGAACCTATGAGGAAAGCAATTCTGGGAAGTGTAGTGCAGGCTTCTGCCCCCATTTTGCAGAGTAAAATGAAAAAGGGGAGTGTAGGAAAGGCAGTGATTGAGTTGGCAGTGGACTTTCTGGCACTGTCCATCCCTTTTCTCAAATCCTTATCCATTGACTCATATTTAAATAAGCAACCACAATAACAGCACACCCTACCAGTTCCCCCATACAACTAAAGATGTGCTCACTTCACTTCTTACATCTACAAGAGGTACGAAGTCCTGTAAGTCATCAAACCCATCTTGAGTTTTGTGCATCCCTCACCTGGTTGAGACCATGACCCATCTTTGATAAACTATAACTTGAAGACTGAATTAAGAGCTTAATCACACCTCGCCTACCTTATGTTATATGACAAGGAAGGGAGAAGGGTGGAGTTCATTCATATATACCTATAAGTAAATAACAAAGCAAGAGAGAAAATATGCAAACCATACCTTGAATCCTGCCCTTTTTAGACTCTGGATGGGGAGTTTCTAAAGCCTTCTTCCATGGCACCTCCCTGTTCCCCTTGCCATCACCCTGCACCCAGACATTCATATCCAGACTTTGCACTTTTAACACAGCATTTGCTTCTGCCATTGAAACATTGGTCAATTCTCAGTTTAACATATGTATGGGGCTTTCTCCCAGGCTATTTTCCTAGTTATGAATCTGAAAACTTTTAAGAGTCCTGGGTTTTAAGATGAATTGGGCATCTCCCTGAAATACATCTGCTCAGAAGAGGTCATTGTCAGGTCTTCAGACAATGGGAGCGCTAGTCTAGGTCAGGGGAGGAGGAGCTGCTTCTGCTGATCCAGGAGTCTCAGGGAAACTGGAGAGCCAAGGACCCCAGGTTCATCAGAACCCACTTGGTGTTCTTAGGATCCTATGCAGCTTTCAAAGCCCAGTCTTTCCTGCTTACTGTCCTAATGTTCACCTAATGTTTTTCCTGCATGCTCTCTAGTGCAGTTACGAGAGTTTGTCTACCAGGCTTCTTGTGTCCCTTCTTTGCATCACAGTGTCTGTACATAACAGCTGTTGGTTTTCCTATAGTGTCAGAGAACTGGTGTCACATCTGTGATTCTGCTTGCCAGGAACCATTTCCAATACCAAATTCTGTATCTGTCAGCATTTGGTGAAGGAGACACAAGCCATTCTTTATATTCCAAGTAGGAAAGGGAACTAGAGAAGCTGTGTTCACAGTGGGTGGAGGTCCACTCTGGAAGTCCTTGCAGCCTCAGGAGTCACAGGGCACCTCTACAACCCACCCACTCCAGCAGCTGGAATGCCAAGCAGGTGCTTCTCAGGAGTTTGCCCAAAGCTACAACTGATCTCCATCTGCTCTCTGCCCAGGCATCTGCTTGCAATGCTCCATGGATAACCAACCTGTGCTCAGCCTTCCAATCAATCTTGCACAAACGCTTCTCATTGGAGGCTGTTGCCAGAACTCTACTGGGAATCCCTTCCAGGAGCATTCACTCACGCTTCTCTCCTGGGATGCAGCAAGGGTGTGCAAAGGCAGCAGGGGTGCAGAGTTGACCTTGGATGCTAAGGCATGATAACACTGGACATGGACCAGGCAGATGTGTTTCGCTCTGTGTCGCCAAGGTGATTATGCTGAACACACAGTCATCATACTGCTTTTCTCACTCAACACTACTTCACTGAAATCCTCTCAAATCAGTTGTATACGCAGATTCATTCTTTTTAATGGCTGAATAGTCTTCCAGATGTGGATTACTATAACTGAGCCAGCCATTTCCTGAGCAGTCCCCAAGATCCTGGACCCTTGCCTGTGCCTCTCCCTCTCCCTCTGATCCAGCATCGAGGAGAACCCCCCCCCCCATTTCTCCATTCTCACTGTCCCTGGACCAGGCCATCTCTTTTCACATTGATATTGCTACAGGCCCCACCTAATGTGCTTTCTGCTTCAAGCTTCACCAATTCTAATGCCATCTCTGCTATTTATCCAGAGTAATTTTTTAATGCAAATACTTTATTTTTCTAAAATAAAAATTGGATCAAGCCCTACTCATTTGAAAGTGCTTCAGTGACTCATGTTTACCCTTGGGATAAAATCCAAATCCCAGCACATACTTCACAAGACCCTTAAAAGTGCACTCTGTCCCAACACCTCCATCTCCCTTCCTGTATTATTCAGTCTCCTCAGGCAGCCTATCCTGTCTCCTCTCTATGCTGCTTTCACACTTAACTACCTTTATGTGCCAGGTTGTTTCACCTCCAGGTTTATCCAGGTGTTGTCTTCTTCCCAACACGCCACCCACCCCTCTTTCCCCTGCCCCTGATTCTTTGCCAAGATGGCTTTTACACTTCTTTTAGGCCTCAGCCTAAATGAGACATCCTCTGATCATACTCCAAGTCCCCAGTTACATCCTATCCTGGGTACCCTGTCAGAATTAGGTCTCAGTGTAGGCTTCCGTCCTGTGTTTTTCTCTATATTAGTTAGGGGTTTGCTGGCAGTAATCTGTCCAGATTCTTATTCAGGCTCTTTTTTTCCTCACTCAGTATTCTTAGCTATTGGCCTTTTCATGCTTGTTACCTCACGTTTGCAAAATGATTGCCACAGCTCCAGCACGTCTGCATTCCTGTCAGTAAGAATAGGGAATAACAGCACAGGTCAGCCCTCCTCTTAAGTCTACATTCCTTCAAATCAGAAGAAAATTTTCTTTCAAATACCTCCCAATGGAGTTTGGCACTGAGAAAATGACAACATCTAGGGACTTAGTGAAGGAGGAAGAAGTGCTGTTAAAAGGAAAAGACTAGAGCAGCCATTGAAATAAGAGGATGAGTAGGAGAGTGTGATGTCTTAGAAGTAAGAAGAGACTGGCAGTGACCATGCTGTCCGTTAGATCCCTCTCTTTTCCTTCCCCCCATAAAAGGGGAGTAAATCAAGGAGGAGAGAGAGCTTTATTGATGGGGACAGGAAGTGACCTTGGATTTATCTACAACAAGCTTATTGGTAATCTTGAAAAGAGATGCCTCAGCAGACAGGGGATCACAAAAACCATTTTGCAGCGGGTCAAAGAGTGAATGTACATAAATATATTTTCTTTTTTTTCAATATTTGTTTAAATTTACTGCACTTCCAGCCTCTATATAACTGGCAATAGAATACAAAATAATACTAAGATCTTTTTTAAGATATCAAAATATTAGGGGTGCCTGAGTGGCTCAGTCACTTAAGGGATCCAACTTTGGCTCAGGCCATGATCTCATGGTTCGTGGGTTTGAGCCCTGCATTGCGCTCTCTGCTGTCAGCACAGAGCCTACTTCAGATCTTCTGTCCCCTTCTCTCTCTGCCCCTCCCCCACTGATTCTCTCTCAAGATAAATTAATTAAAAAAACAGATATCCAAATATCATCCATATAATTTTGTTACCTTATTATCATATTTGTTATATTGCACAGGCATCTGGTGAACTATGACCTATCGGAAGATTAGTTGAGGCAGCCTTTGGGCTCGTTTCATTCTCCACATTTCTATAAAAATAAGCTAATTAAAACAGCCTTATAAATATCAGCTAGCTAAGAAGTTCCGTTATTTAAATTGGCTCTATTTCCGTCTGTATTTAATAGCAGGAAATTCAGGATTGTTGCCTGCAATTGTGAAGGAGATGAAGTCTTCCATTTCTGTAGTTAACAGCATACTACATATTAAGGAAGAGTTCTCACCCTGGTATACTTAAAATACTGGTCATTATTGTTAAATCCTTTAAAAAATTTTACATTTAGTTTTGTTTACTCTTTTAGATAAGTGATTTATCCAAAGAGTTCAACACTCAAAAGAGGAAGATATTGACAGTATTGTATCTGTTCTGTCACCTAGACCCCACCTCCACCTGACCCCTGGATCACTGCTTGTGTTAGTTTCTTGTTTACCTCTCTAGCATTTGCATATGCAGATACAAGCACATATGTATTTGTATGTATTAATATATAGAGAGAGGATTTAATTATTCTATCCTTACTCAAAAGGTAAGATTATGAATAGTTAACACTTTGCTTATTGCACTCCCAAATGTGTACTAGTGATCTTTGCATGGGGCTTCATCATTCTCTTATACAATAGCATATCATTATGTTAAGTGGAGTGTACTGTAGTTTATTTAAATGTTCTTCCACAGATGGACACTTAGCATATTTCCATTATTTTACTGTTATAAATGATGCTACAGTGACTACATTGTACATACCTCATCTTATGTGTATAGGTATTACTATAGGACAAAAGCCCAGAAGTGGGAGGAGTGGGTCACAGGATAAGTGCAATGTAATTTTGACAAACACTGGGAAATTGGCTTACTTGGGATTTTGTCATGCTGTACTTTTAGCAGCAAGTGGATGAGCAAGCCTGTTTACCAACAAACTTGGTAACCAGGTGGGTTGCCAACTTTTGTATTCACTACTTTGATATGTGTAAAATGCTTTTTCAGTATATTTGTAATTTTCATTTCTTTTGTGAGTGAAATTAGTCATCTTTTCATATATTTCAGAGCTGTTTATTTTTCTGTGAACTCTTTGTTCATGTCCTTTGTTTGTATCTTTGGGTTGTTATTCTATTTTTTCCCCTTTATTGGTTTCTGGGCAAAACACACATGTGTGCACTCCCTGCACAGGAGAAAATAGAGGGTGTAGGATTTGCTCTTGTGCCCAGATCCCTTCATCCAGAGACTCAGGCACTCCTGCTGGAGTGGGAAGCAGGGAGCCAGGCTGCTGATGGCTCACAGCTGAGTCCCTCTTCAGTGGTCCCCCAGTGTAAGGAAGTCACCTTGACCAAGGCTCTCCCCTACTGGGGGCAATGTCCATCCAGTGCCTTCTTTATGTCTGTGCCCCTTACTACAATGCAAATTCTTCTGAAGGGCAGTGCCAGTCAGTTCAGGGAAGGCTCTGTTTCACCTTCAGGGTAGGTCTGCTGCTACTTCCCCCAGACCCTCTGCCAGCATGCTCCCGCTTTGGATTTTCTCAGCATCTGACCTGTGTCAGAGATGATTCCTTCTGTGTGGTATGAAGTGTAAATATTTCCCCAGATCAATATCATCTTTTGACATTTTGTATGTATGTAAGTCTCTCTGGGACTTCCCTTTATGTTCCATTGCTTTATTGGATGGTTCATGTAGCATTATTAAGACAGTAGAGCAGGTTTACGTCTGTGAGTGCCCCTCTCTCCTCATTGCTCCTTTGTTTCAGAGGGTCCCTGGTTATTCTTGCTTAGTTTTCCAAATGAAGGTTAAAATCAGCCTGATTCCAAACCCCACTTATGTTTTTTTTTAATTGGGATCATATTAAGTTTATAAATTAGCTTAGGAAGAAATGATGATACTGAGTCTTCCAAACTAAGAACATGGATGTTTTACATATCTCTTTTAAATGTATTTCTCAGTATTTTGTCTTTTAGTTGCAATTATGGAATTGCATAATGGAATATTTCCTTCCATTATGTCCTCTAACTTGTTTTTGTTTATGTATGAAGGCTATTTTCTTTTACTGTATGTTAATGTTACATCCGGTGTTCAAGGACTATGCCTAGCACTCTGCCTCCCCCTTGTGGATAGGTGGAAGAATTGCCCTTCCTGGCCCCTGTGGTTAGATGGGAGGGACCCTGTGCCTAATTTCAGCCATGGGTTGGAAACAGAAATGAGAGGTCACTACTGGGGCAAGGTATTTGATTTTTGTCCCTCTGCCATACTGATAGGCAGTTTTTAAGACCAGCTGCTCTTTCCACCTGGATCCTGAAGTGAGAAGGCGTAACAAAGCTTCTCCAACCCACAGCCCACTTACGGTATGAGTAAAATACAAGATTCTTGTTGGGTCCTCAGGAGTTTGGAGGCTGTTTGTTCCCACATTACAATATAATCTGCTATTTATGGCATTCTCTTGTTAATAGGAAAGGTCAGTGTGTTTATTTTAGTGTTTCATGGCAATTTCTGTTTTGTACAGTTTCTCCTTTTTAAATTTAATTTAGTATGCACATATTCATACTTCTTATGTCTTCTGTTTTAATATGTACCTGAGATTTGTTCTAACTGACTATGGTAAGGCATGGAAGTCACTGTCATGGAAGGAATTCTTTAAGGACAGGAGGGATGCCATGCAGGGCCACACAGGAGTATCAGGGTCAGTCAGGAGGCACAGGGAAGGGAGGAAATATGATGAGAGCCTTTATTGTGGTTTCTGAAGGAAGGAACAGGTAAGGCAGGGTAAGCAGGATAAGCAGTGTTAGGATTGGCTAGTTTGAATTTTAGCAGGCTCCAGGGTGGACAGGTTGTCCCAAATTGTCTGGTACCTAGCCCTGAGTGATTAGCCCAGGAGAGCATTTGCCCTGAGTGTGAGTCAGGGTTTGGATTGGTTGGTTTGCACATAAAAGGCACATTTCCAGGGAGGTAGTTTGCTGTCAGGAGGAATCAGATAGGCCTGAGAAGGGCAGTCCCTCCTGGCTCAGCAAGATGCCAAAACAATAGAAAAGAAACCATAATTAATATACATCTCCATTGTGAATTATCAGGCACCTGGGTGGCTGAGTCTATTAAGTGACTGATTTCCGCTCAGGTCATGATCTCATGATTTGTCAACTTGAGCCCCACATGGGGCTCTGTGCTGATAGCTCAGAGTCTGGAGCCTGTGTCAGATTCTATGTTTCCCTCTCTCTCTGCCTGTCACCCACTCTCTCTCTCTCCCTCTCTTTCTCTCAAAAATAAAATAAACATTAAAAATTTTAAAATATATACATACATATCCATTGTGAATTGAACACTTTAGTGTTCTAAAGTGGCTTTCTTCATCTTAAATAATGCTTCGTGGCCTAAATTTTACTTTATTTGATATAAGATCATGTCCCCTATGTTGCTTTTTGTTTTTTGTTTGTTTGTTTATTTTTCTCATATATATAATTTATTGTCAAGTTAGCTAACATACAGTATATACAGTGTGCTCTTGGGCTTTTTATTTTTGTTTTATCTTTGCCTGGTAAACCTGATAAACCACTGCCCTTTCCTGTTACTTGCAAATTTTCTGAATCACTTTGCTCTAAATAGGTCTCTTATATACAGCAAATAGCTAGACTTTGCTTTGTGAGATAATATGAGAATCCTCTTCTTTAAATAGTTGCATTAAGCCAGTTTAAATGTATTGCTTTGACAGATATGGTGATTCTTAGTTCTATCATAGTTTCTATTTTTTATATAAATTCTTCAAGTGTCTTTCGGTATATTTTATTAGCTTTTTACTTAAAAATATTTTTCTGATATTTAGATAAGTTGCAGGTTTTTTTAATGTTTATTTATTTTTGAGACCAAGAGACAGAGACTGTGAGTGGAGGAGGGGCAGAAAGAGAGGGAGACAGAATCCCAACCACAGAGCCTGATGCGGGGCTTGAACCCATGAGTCCTGAGATGATGACTTGAGCTGAAACCAAGAATTGGACACTTAACCAATTGAGCCACCCAGGTGTCAGGTTTCCTGATAAGTTGCATTTTTTTCTATGATTTGCTTTTTGAAATTATACCTTTATATAATATTCTGTTTCCTTTTTTACTTTAGACAGTATTAGTTCTTATGATCTGCCTCAATAAAATTAGCTTATATCTTCCTCTTCCCTTCTCTCTTTTTCTGTCTCCTCCCATCCAATTTAATCAGTAGTATATCTTTTATCTGGTTTTTGGCATTCACCTCTGTGTTGCTAAATATGTTTACATAGTTGTATTTGATCTTTCAACTCCCTATATCATAACTGAGGCAACTGTATGTTGATTCTATTTTCTGCCTTCTGCCACTTTGTTGACTGTATCATTTTTGCTTTGGCAGAGTACTGAATTTCTCCTCTTACACTTGTATCTGTACCTTTGCTTTTTCTTAGATGTACAGTTAAATAAATTTACTGCTGCCTGATGTCCCTTTGCTAGTAGCCTTTATACATGAAGTGATAGCCTTGATGAGAATAAAAATTTCTTAGCTCACACTACTTTCTTTAAGTATCTTGTAGATGTGACTCCATTGACTTCAGGCATTGAATGTGGCTGCCAAGAAGTATGTTACAAGCCTGATTTTCTTTATTTTTTTCTTAAATATTCAAAGAATTCTGTTTCTCTTTAAAACAATAATTTTATAAGGATGTCTTGGTATTGATTACACTAGGACAACTTCCTTTTATGCTGTGTGCCCTTTCAATATGTAGAATCAAATCTTTGTATGAGAAGTTTTCTTTTCTTACATACTTTTTAAATTATTTTTTCTTTTCCATTATTTCAGATTCTTATTTTAGGCTCTAATTATGTGTATGTCACCTACATTCTGTATCTGCCATTTCTATGTAAACTTTTGTTTCTTTACTTTTTCCACTTTGTTTATTTTCCATTTTTATGGTCCTTACTATGCTATCTGTGGTCTGTTTTTTCTTTGCTCCCTTAGAATTTAACTTCATTTTAGAAATGATTTTGAGTCTTTTTTACTTTTTCCCCTGAGCTTAGTCATTTCTTGTTTCATATCTTCCTATAAGCCCATGCATCTCTGACTTATAGGTTCCCTTTGTTAATGTGGTACTTTAATGCTAAGTTAAAGCAGCACACTCTGAGAGCCAAAACGCTATATTAAGTTTAACTTGAGATCTGACCTCATTTGATATTACTCTTAAGAGAAGTTTAAATCACAAACATTTTATCAGTAAACTGCACTAGAGATTTTGGTACTTACCACAAAACCTGTGTTTATTATTAATCCAGTACCCTAACGTATTGTGGTATGCACAAAGTAAGGCATAGCCTACAAGAAAAAATTTAACAGGCCACTTCCTTATTCCTTGTAGTCTTCAAATTGAGGTCTTCTTTCATACACTTATAGTATTCTGCTGCGTGGAGGAAATATTTCTGGAAAAAGGAAGAGTGCAAGCAAATACAGACAGATAGAACAACAGGAACATATTTTGAAGATCTCATGTTGGCCACGGGAGAAACATGAGGATTTCTAGCTGTGTGGATGGCAGCCTCAAATCAGCACTCTGTGCATAAAGAATTAGAGGAGAGTAGAAATGGGATAAAGTCACCTAGCCTCTGCCATGGTTAGATATTTGGCCTTGAAGCTTAGGGTAGAAATTATAACTAAATTTAAGATTATTCACATAGGGATGGTCTTGGCTTTTAAAAGAGGATATAAATTAAGAGAAGAAAAGAAAGAAAAATTGGGGGAATCTATGTATTTTAAGGGCAAAAAAAGGAAAAGCAGCCAGAAAAGGGGACATAAAGTATTCAGAGGCATAGGATAAAAGGGACTGCTAAATGTCCCTGTTTTAGTGAGGCTTTCTGCTGTTCCCCCATGGGCCTGATGGCCTGCTGTGTTCAGATGACCCTAGTGACACCTGAATAAGAATTTCACGTGGTACAGCTAAGTGCATGGGGAAGAGTAAGGACCCAGCAGCTAAAAACATTGGCTGGTTGAAGACGGAGAGTGAGGGATGCAGGAGAAGAGGACAAGTCCTGTTCTGGAAGGTCATGATGGATGGGCAAGGCAGGGTGGAAGTGTGAAAATTAGTCTATAACCAGGAGCTGTGAAGCCCTAAACAAGACCAGCTTCCAGGGAACCATAGCCCCAAAAGCATGGGTTTTAATCAAGACAGGCCTGTATTTCCTCCTCCACCTCCTCTCTCCTTGACCTTCTTCCTCCACCCAGGCTTGACCCTCCCTTGGGCATGTGCCCCCCTCAGCCGTGCCTTAGAGCAGGGTGCCCACTCAGGTCATCACTCCTGCTAAGGCATGATTTCCCTAAAGACAAGGGTCTTATCTTTGTCTTTTTGGAACATTAATGCCCATTGGATCATCACTACCACTTATGCTTGAAAATGCCAGGTTTGGATCATGTAGGTCATATTTGTACACTGTGATGGTTGGTCCCATGTGAGTGTGAAAGTGTGTTCTGACATTTCTGCTTCAATTTAGTTTCCCAAAACCAGCCCTGTCATGACCACCACCCCAGCCCCACAGCCACAACCACCACCCTCCACTTCTACTTCTAACAATAACCAGGCTGCATTACACCGATGCCCCAGCTATTTATTATCACTTACAAAACCACCTACTGTTTTTCTGTTTTTTCTGTTGGGTGACCCAGATAGTTTAGTTAGCTTTTCTTATCCACTGAGATGTTACATGGATGCAACTATTGCATCTCTGTTAGCTGACTATGGAGAAAAAAAATTGTGATTACAAGTGGCCATATGATATAATTTAAATATTATGATTGATGGTATCAAGTCTGCACTAGAAGTAGAAGGGGGAAAAAAGATGTCCTGATATTATTTCATATATTTAAAGCCTCACTATATTGTATATACAACATAATTCAGCATGTAATTGGGTCAGTATGGTTAATACCTGCAATTTGAAGTTATCCAGAAGAGGATAAGATTTTATTTGCTCTTTAATGTGAAAGCTAGGCTTTTAGTTCTTTGTTTTTAAAAAGTTCATGATGCCCGAAGACTCCATGCCTCCATTAGAAATCCATTGACTCAGAGTTTAGGAATTAGACACCCACAGGGTTCCAGCTCCCAGAACAGCTCCCCCTAGTGTTGTGAAAAGTCCCCTTCAACACCACACCCATCTCAGTGCCCAGGAGCCCTGCTTACAGCTGTTCCAGGCTGGCACCCCATTTGGAACTGGCATCTCACCCAGTTCAGGGTCAGAGCTCAGATGTCTGCCTCCTGCTAAGGCGTTAACAAAGAGAATTTCTCCCAAGTTTCTGCTTTACCAGTATTAAGCTTAAAAAGAAAAGTAAAACTCTAAGCAAAAGCCCAAAGAAAAATTGGGAATTCTTTTTATTGAATTTTTTTGTAGTTTATGTTTTGCTTCCCTCAGAGGGTAAGCTCTGCAACTTGATTGTCAAAGGGGTAGAGGGGGACATGATAATTAGGAATGTAATGTTCTGAAATGTGTGTGTGTGTGTGTGTGTGTGTGTGTGTGTGTGTATGAATCTAAAAGCTATGAGAATAGATATAGTCATATATTTCAGATGGACATCAGCCACAGGTGCTAAATTCTACTTTTAGAGATTATGCATCAAGCTATTGTACCCTTTTGAGAAACAAAAACGCTGGCGGAAAGTTCATTAGTCAAAGTGCTAATTAAGAATGCTTCTCATACAGGTGTTTTCTACAGTGAGATCCTTCATATTGTAATTTCTTGTCATTTCTTGTCCATAGGCAAAAACTGGGACCTGACAGCCGCTCTGAGTGACTATGAGCAGCTCCGACAGGTGCACACAGCCAACCTGCCACATGTGTTCAATGAGGGCAGGTGTCCCAAGCAGCCAGAGCGAGAGACACCGCAGCACGGGCACAAGGTGGAACGGCCCTGCCTGCAGAGGCAGGACGACATTGCCCAAGGTACTGGCAAGGGACTGAGCCCAGAAGCAGCTTCCCCAGGGCGCCATGGCTTGCAGGGGGTAGTGGGGAGTGGGGCATTCAAAGAATGGCAAGGTCTTCACCTCTCAGCTGCAAATCGGGCTCCTGGTGCATCAAGCTGAAATGTGCATTGCAGCTTCCGTTCCTTGCTCCTCCCTCTGCCTCCGAAAAGCAGGATAGGGAGTCCAGTCCCCTAGGAGCCCATGTAATTGAGGGCCCACACTCCTACTGGATCCTGAGTCTCTCTAAGCCAAGCACCTCTAGTCCTTCAGTTATTCCCTAGGAAGCATAGTTTCCAGATCTGTTTATCATCAGTGTTCACTGTCCCAAGGGTTCCCTTTTCTGTTCTCTTTTTTTTATGTATTTCTTAAAGTTTATTTATTATTTTTTTGAGAGGGAATGGACACACACACACACACACACACACACACACACGTGAGCATGGGGGAGGGGCAGAGAGAGAGAATCCCAAGCAGGCTCCACGCTGTCATTGCAGAGCCCAACGCAGTGCTCAAACTCACAAACTGTGAAATCATGACCTGAGCCAGAATTGAACACTTAACCAACTGAACCACCCAGGGCGCCCCTCTCTGTTCTTTTTCTTAAGAAGTCAGATGTGTTTACTATAATGAAAGAAACAGTGCAAAGATATATAAAGAAAATTTCAGAGTTTTCTTCTCCACCCATCTCAAATCTCACTGATGTAATAACCAATGATGGCATCCTCGTCTGTCTCCTCCTTCCTTTTGCTATGCTCACTCAGAATGCATCAGAGTCAAATGCATACAATGCGTCTCAAGTCACTTGTTTCACTTAACAGTAAATCATGAGTATAGTCTCAATATTTTGTTCTATAGCATGCAATCATTTCTAAACCATTCCTGTGTTAATGGTTATCCTGGTTTTTCTTGGGTGTTTTGTTTGTATCTGATACTCCTAGCAATGCTAAAATAAACAACTTTATGCCTGTGATCTTACATCCTAGTGCTTTTATTTCTATTAGTCAGTGTCCCCAAAGTCGATTTGCTATGCCAATACCTGCTGTATCTTTAATTCAATAATTTCAGGACTCTTTTCCCAGACCCATTTCTGCTTGCCATGTGCAAAACTAGGTATCTTCCTTCACTCTTGCCAGTCCTGGATGTTTTTGTGATGATTTTACATTGCTTTTCTACTGTGAAGGAGAAAAAAGGTGTCTCCTATTTTACTTTTCATCTTGTCATTTGTTTGTTAGCCAGACTTTCCCTTCTGCAACATACCTGTTCACATACTTTGCCCATTTTTCTATTGTTTCATTTTCAGTTTTCTTATCAATTTGTAGCATTCTTTGTGATTAAGACTACAAACATGTATTTTTATGTATGTGTATGTCTTTCCCAGTGTATCGTTTACTTTATGACTTTGTTTACAGAGTACTCTGCCACACAAAATGTTTATATTACTATGGATTCATGGCTGATGGGTGTCCTCTCTTGCTGTAGAAGGTCTCCTGGAATACAAAGTTACTGAAATATGTTCCTATATTTGGTTTAAAATTTTGTTCTTAGGGAGTGCCTGGGTGACTCAGTCAAACATCTGACTTTGGCTCAAGTCATGATCTCACAGTTTGTGAGCTAGAGCCCCACTTGGATAAGCCCTGCTTTTCTCTCTCTCTCTCTCTCTCTCTCTCAGCACCCTTGCTCACTTGCACTCTCTCTCTCTCTCTAAAAAAAAACAAATAAATAAATAATAAAATAAAATAAAAATTTGTTCTTAGGTTTTTTGATTGATTTGAAATTTTTATATGAGTAATAGGGAGGAATCTAGTCTTGCTTTCTCTGGATCAAGATTGAGTTACTCTGGCACATTTATTGAATAAAGCATTCTTTTCCCACTGAACTAAAATGCCAACTTTGTCATATATTAAATTCCCAAATATACTTGGATCTGTTTCTGGACTGTGTCTGTCAATTCATGTGGCCACTCATCCTGTTACCTTAACTCTGGTAGTTTTATATAGTATACCTTCTGTTAAGGCAACTTTTTTACTGCTATTCTTTTCCAAAATTTTTTCACTATTTTTGGATATTTATTCTGCCATATAAACCTTAAACTTGAAATTCTGGTTGGATTGGATTGAATTTTTTTACGAATAATTGGCATATTGTAATATCATTTTCCCATCCAAGAACATTAAATATGCCTCTCTTTTTAGTCAGATTCTAAGATTTTAGGCACAGAGAAAAGCAACTTATTTTTATATATTTATGTTTTATGCAGCAATTTACATAAATTCTCTTATTAAAGCTAATCATTTTTTTCTAAGAGAATATCTTCAGTTTTCTAAATATATATGATCATAACATCTGAAATAATTTACATTCTTCTTAATATTCATATGAAATGTAATTACATTAAATGAATTTCATTTCTTATCCTATTGCACTAGGTCAGCCCTCCCAAACTGTTGTGAATGAATATTGTCTTTGTTTCCATTAACCCGCCTTATTATTCAAACTACATTGGAACTCATATCTCGGATTATTCTTTTATGCTTACTCTGTTATCTAGAAAAGCCAGAATTGAGTTAGAAATGCTAATGCACATTAATCGTTTCTTCTCTTAGTTTCATTCTTTCCACTGTATTTTGAGGCCATCTTGTTAGGTGTATATGCACTCATAATTGTTAGGGCATCTTGTTCCAGTGTTCTTTTGTTACCAATAGATATACAGAGTATCTCTCTGTGCCCAAGAATGTTTTTTATCTTTATATCTGTTTTGCTTGATATGATATCTCTATCCTGCCTTTCTGTTGGTTCACATTT
The DNA here is from genome assembly GCA_028646485.1 of Cryptoprocta ferox. Taxonomy (NCBI): domain Eukaryota; kingdom Metazoa; phylum Chordata; class Mammalia; order Carnivora; family Eupleridae; genus Cryptoprocta; species Cryptoprocta ferox. The sequence continues at coordinate 116,606,794 of CM053560.1, forward strand.
GCCTAGAATATAATTTTGTCTGCTGTTATTTTGAATCATTCCTTATCATTTTATATTAAATGTGATTCTTATAAATAATTTATCATCAGATATTATTTTATTATCTGATCCAAGAAGTCTCTGTCATTTGAGCAGTGAATTTAATCCATTTATTTTATTGTAATTATTGTCATGCCTGTAGTTCTTTATGTTGTATATGTTATTTGCCAGGCTTTTCTAGTGTATTTTTCTCCTTTTCTATCTTCTCTGGCTAATTAAATCTTTCTACTGATTTGAAAGTTATACACTCTACCACTACTTAGGTTATAGTTACCCCTAGCCTATGCAAACCTATATTTATGTTTTCTTCCTGTCATTTTTAAAAATGTATTAACAACTAAATTTTATCCTGAAGAAAACAGGGTATATACCTTAGTACATATGTGTTTTGTCTTTCCCTTCCTACCTCCACTTTCCTCAATCACATTTAGGTTCATTTTTGTTGTCTATTTAGACAAACGTTAACTTCATTTATCACATTTACCTTTTCCAGAAAGAGTACTTTCTCAAAGACTACTTTCATAAAGAGTTTTTATGTAATCAGTCTTTTTAAGCTTTGGGTGCCTAAAGGTGTTTACATGATATTCTTAAATTTTCGTTTAGTGGAACTAGAATTCTAGTCCAAATTAATGTTCTTTGAGAGCTTTAAATCCATCCCTCCATTGTTTTCTTAAATCGCATTTTCACATTTTCCTTTCTCTTTCCAAGGAAAGAGATTTCCTTGACCCAATCTTCCAATTTCCTAATTCATTCTTTATTTGAATCTATTCTAATAATCAGCATTCACAGTTTTCATTCCAAATTAGCCCTTTTTCATTATTATTGTGCATCCTAATATTATTTTTATCTCTTTGAACACATTTACTAGGCTTATTTTAAAATCTTGTCCTCCAGTCTATTTACTTTGCTTCCTCTGGCACAGGTACGTTGTGGACTTTCTGTGACACTGTAACACTCCTCAGGTGTGTCCTGAATTTTCCATGGGAGTGCATGGGACTGCAGAGCACCTGTGGTTATCAGCCATCTCTGCTCATACTGTATATCAGGGAAAAGGACAAAGGCATGGGCTCTGGCTTGTGCTCCTCTGAATGAGAGTGTGGGGGAAATGCAGTTAAGTTAGAGAGCTTTGAATGCTTTAATATGGGCTGAAAATGTTCCCTGCTTGCTCTCTTCCCTACAGTTAACTCCGCTCTTTAGGGAACCTCCAGCACCTCTGTTCTAGCAACTGCTCATTTCCAGGGGCTGCAACCATGTGTTGTAACTGTCAAGCTCACAGTATGTGTTAGAGAGAGGAGGAAAGGCTTAGGGCCTGGCCAGCCCACCTGTTATTGTTATTGGTGCACCTCCCCACCCCCAGCTGTGGTTCAGTATTGTCCTGATGTTCTTCCAGCTGCCACTGGCCAACACTGTTGCTTGCCCACACAGTGGAAGTGATGGTATGAGTAGTAACCTGCCCAGAACTGTGTCAGGGTGAGGAAAGGCATGGCCAGAATCCTACCCCCACCCAGAGCCTCTATCCATGGAACCTAGCCCACCCCCCTCTTCTGCTCCTGTGGACCTCCAAGGCAGGTTAGGGAAAGGACACCGAGGCTCTGTCACTTCTTGTCTATCTGGTTATATTGTTGTTAAGTTCTCCTCCATTGCTGCCATTAGGTATGACTCTGGAGAGACCACCACTTCTAATCATTCCTTGTAGTCTTCCCTATCAGAGTCTCCCATGACTGTGTGTTCTTTCAGTACCACACAGTTGAGGCTGCTGGGTTCTCTCAGCAGTGACAGTCCAGACAGATGACAACATGGCTGCTTCTGCTCTTTTTGACTGGCAGCAAACCAACCATCCCATTATTTTTCCTCCCCCTGAGGGGGCTAGAAGGATTCTCCTCTCTGCTTCCAGGGAGGTTGGTAGATTCAGAGCCTAATAAATACCTGCTACCTGCTGCTATATAATTTTATCACATATTACTTAAGGAGTAAAAAAAAAATGTTTGTCATATAATTCTATTGAGTTTTGTGAACAATCCTATCTACTTTTTAAAAATTAGAAGGTGCCTGGGTGGCTCAGTCAGTTAGGTGTCCAACTTTGGCTTAGGTCATGATCTGGTAGTCTGAGTTCGAGCCCTGCATTGGGCTCTGTGCTGATAGTTCAGAGGCTGGAGCCTGCTTCGGATTCTGTATCCCCCTCTCTCTCTACCTTTTCCCCACTTGCATTCTGTCTCTCTTTATAAAAAAATAAACATTAAATTTTTTTAAATAAATAAAAAAATTAAAAATTATAGTTTCTGAATTAGATATATGTACCCTTTGAGTTCTTGAAATCATAATGCACTAACATGGAAAACGAAGGTCTCCATATTATAAATTAGGGGTTGGCAAACAATGGCCCATGAGCCAATTCATTTATACATTGGCGATAGCTGCTTTAATGCTAGAGAGTTCAGTTGTGACCAAGACTGCATGGCTTATGGGGCACCTGGGTGATTTTAGTGGGTTGAGTGTCTGACTTCAGCTCAAGTCATGAAATCACAGTTCATGAGTTCAAGCCCCACTTCAGGCTCACTAGAGTCAGATTGTCAGCACAGAGCCAGCTTCAGATCTTCTGTCCCCCTCTCTCTAGCTCTCCCCTACTTTTTCTCTCCCAAAAATAAATATTAAAAAAAGACCGCATGACTTATAAAGCCTAAAGTACTTGTATCTGTCCCTTTCAGAAAAGGTTTGTGCACCTGTTTTAAAAATACCTAGGATTTGCTTTAACCAGATATGATGAGGCATGCAAACATGGAAAAGAATTTGAGGAGGGAAGTTATTATACTCACAGTTCCCTAAAAGCAGGAGACATGTCACAATGCACAGGGCCACATGGGGAAGCACCAAGATTGGTCAGGAAGCAGAAGGGACGGAGAGGAAAAACATGGGCATGAGCCCTTATTGTGATTTCCTTGGAAAAGGCAAGACAAGGTAAATAGAACTGGATTGGCAAGATTGAATAACTTGAGTAGGCTCTCTGGGGTTTAGAAGCTATCCCTGATTGTCTTATACCTTTCCCCGGGGTGCAGAGGAATATGGCTTGCTGGAGTGTAAGAATCAGATAGAAGAGGTAGTTCAGAGTATGTGCTCTGGATTGGTTGGTTTGCATAGGAAAGGCATGCTCCTTCCCTCTGAGTTATTTGTTCTCAGAATTGGCTAGTCCTGGGAGGGAGAGCCTCTCCCCGGTCAGGGATGCCCACGTGCAAGAGCATCAGGAATACAGAAAATAAGAAAATGTAGTTAAAACACCCCTCCTGGCCTAAATCACAGATTAATTTAAGTTGCCTTTGTCAATAGTTGTAAAATTCTGTGCATTCTCTATGTTCTTTTTTAATCTTTTTATGTCTCTGGGGCATAAATTTGAACATGGTAATTCATTTATACCCCTAAAAGAAAGATCACTGAGTTCATGTTTAAAGAATCAATGTGTGTGTGCATGTGCGTGTTTGTGTGTGATTACATATGTGCATTCATGGAGATGGTGATGGGGGAATGTTAGAATTAGGAGCATATGTTTTTCATTATATGAGCTTTAACATAATTTACTTTTAGTTCAAAAAGTCTTTTTCTTTTCCTTTTAATTTTTTTAATGTTTATTTTTGAGAGAGAGAGACAGAGGCAGAGCACAAGTGGGGGAGGGGCAGAGAGAAAAGGAGACATAAAGTCCGAAGCAGGCTCCAGACTCTGACATGTCAGCACAGAGCCTAACACGAGGCTCGAACCCACAAGCCATGAGATCATGGTGTGAGCTGAAGTCAGAAGCCTAACTAACTGAACCACCTAGGCACCCCCTATAGGGGCTTTGCTTTCAGACTTTTTCTTTCAGATTCCAAATATTTAATATTTGGAACTGCTAAATAGCATCATACTATACTATGAATCGCAATGTTTATAAGGTCCTAATAGCATGTCATCAATTGGCAAATAGGTACCAAGTGATAAGCCATGAGGGAGTATGGATGACCCTGTCTGGCAAATTCCCACTGTTGAGAGCAGCATTGTGAGTCTGCCCAGTGGATCGTGGGGTCACGTTGCACTGCGGGTATTAAAGAACAGCTGATTCCCATCTCCATCAGATCCCAGTGGATGGGGCAGGTCCTACTTTCCCAGATACAGACATGGTGTTTGTAGCAAGAGGCGAGACATCAGCATGGCTTGCAAGACCTGGAGAACATGGCAGAAAGATTTGGAGTCTCCTCTGCTGCTGCTCTCAAGGATGTGGACAGTGCAGGAAGCACCGGGGCCATCCCCCAAGGTAGATAAGCCAGGCTCTGTGTGCTCCATTTCTCTTCTTTCCCATGGCTGCTGTGGTTTAACTTCTCTTTGCCTTTCCTCAAAATAACTAGTCATCGTGGGGCGCATGGGTGGCTCAGTCGGTTGAGCGTCCGGCTTCAGCTCAGGTCATGAGCTTGCGGTTTGTGGGTTCGAGCCCCATGTTGGGCTCTGTACTTATAGCTAGCTCAGAGCCCGGAGCCTGTCTTCAGATTCTGTGTCTCCCTCTCTCTCTGACCTTCCCCTGCTCATGCTGTCTCTCTCTCTCTCTCTCTCTCTCTCTCTCTCTCTCTCTCTCTCTCTCTCTCTCTCTCTCAAAAATAAAGAAAAATTAAAAAAAATAACTAGTCATTGTGGTCTCAGAACCCAATTGAAGGTGTATCAAAACTACCCATTTTAAAATACTCTGTCTGTGGGACTCACTATGCATTTTAATGCACAGATACTTGAAACTTCTGAGAATTGACTTTAAATTTAAAACCAACCTACCCCAGGATCAAAAGCCTCTTGTTTTCAGTTTGCTGTAGCAAAATTACTTTAATGACATTCCTGTCCACTGTTCTTGCCCACGGGGAAGTAAGAAGCTCCCGTTCTGGATGAAGGCACGGGTGTGGGTTTTCTGTGAGCACAGGCAGGCAGGGACATGCTTCAGAGCAGCATCAGCATGAGCACAGAGCCTGATGGGTGAGCAGGCTAATCTGAAATGAAGTGGGAGTCCTCATGACCTGAGTGGATATACTTTATGAATTTGCCACAGGTTTAGACAATACTCATCCAAACACGTTTGAATTTTGTTTTCCTGAGATGATTGAAAGAGGATTTCTGTCTTGCTACAAGAACTCTCTGTTATTACAGATACTGATTGTAAACTATTAAACTTCCCTCTAACACCCTGTATTTAAGAATCCTTGTATTATGGTAAATGTTAGCTATTAAGGACAGGGCTTAAAAAACCAAGGGTGGAGCACCTGGGTGGCTCAGTCAGTTAAGCATTTGGCTCTTGATTTTGGCTCAGCTCATGATCTCATGGTCAAGATATCAAACCCTGTGTCCAGGCTCAGTGCTGAGCATGGAGCCTTCTTGGAATTCTCTCTCTCCTTCTCTCCCTGTTCCTCCCCCACATGCTCTCACTGTCTTTCTCTCTCTAAATAAATAAATAAACATTAAAAAACTACAACAATAGAGGCATCTGGGTAGCTTAGTCAGTTGAGTGTCTGACTTCAGCTCAGATCATGATCTAATGGGTCATGAGTTCAAGCCCCATGTTGGGCTCTATGCTGACCCCTCAGAACCTGGAGCCTGCTTCAAATTCTATGTCTCCCTCTCTCTCTGCACCTCCCCCACTCATGTCTTTCTCTCTCTCTCTCTCTCTCTCTCAAAAATAAACATTAAAAATTTCTTTTAATTAAAAAAAAAAAACAAGAGTGAAGGAGAACAAAGACATCCACTTTTTTGCTGTGGCATTGAGATCACATGATTAACTTCCTAACAGAGTAACATCATGTACATCAGAGGAATTTACACTGCGCTTTCATCCTTTGGTTGGAAAACTCAGGCAGGATAAGACCAAAGTAACCCAGCACTTTTTGAGTGCTGTAACGAAGGAAAACCAAGACAGAAGAGAAGCAGATGTGATGGCTTCATATCTGGATGTGGGGCATTGTTATATGAGATGCATTTATCAGAGTAACTTTAGTAAAGTAACCTCTCTTACCATCCAACCTGTGGTGGGAAAAGCTTGAACCAATTGCTTCTTGCTTGAAGTATGTAAATGGATGAAAACAAAGAGCAGTCTGGCTGGCGTCCCTCAGAGCTAGCAGGGGATGGCTCTGCTGACCAGAGTTACATGTAACGTAAGACCCAAAAGGAAGGCTGGTGATCTTTAATGATGCTGATGCATACTCGTGTGGTAGACTTGCAGCTCGCCTCTTTCTGAATGGTTTCATGACTCAGAGTGAGTAAGTGCCATATGCCAGGTGGCAGTAAGGTTAGCCCCAGCAGCAGGGAGGCCTGCAGGAAAAGAGTGACAGATGTGTGGGTGAATGTGTGTGTGTGTGAGTGTGTGTGTGAGCAAATTTGTGCATGCACGTGTGTGTGCATGCATACTCACAGAGCCACGCACCCATGCCACTCATTTCCTGTGGTTGTCTTTCCCTCTCCCCCTGCAGAGAAGCGACTTTCTCGGGGAATTTCCCACGCCAGCTCGGCTATCGTCTCCCTGGCCCGTTCCCACGTGGCAAGTGAGTGCAACAATGAGCAGTTCCCCCTGGAGATGCCCATCTATACATTCCAGTTGCCGGATCTGAGCGTGTACAGTGAAGACTTCAGAAGTTTCATCGAACGGGACTTGATCGAGCAGGCAACCATGGTGGCTTTGGAGCAGGCAGGTGAGCTGCTGGCCCCAGCAGGCCCGTGTTCCTTCGGCTCAGGGAGCAAGTGAGGCTGGATTAACTTAGATCAGTGAGCAAGGGACGCGCGTTGTCTGAGTCAGGTGTTTTCAATTCAGACTCTGGAAGCTTGCAGCAAACTCCCTGCTCTGCAGATATGCTCTGCTCTAACCCAGACCCAGCTGGTAGGGGCCAGTGGCCATTTGGTGCTGAGATCCTTTGAATTTTCCCTTTGTGCCCAGACCCAACCTGCCTAGGCCAGCCCCATCTAAAGAAACTCTCTGTGGCTTTGCCTTACTTTTCTCCTTTTTCCATTCAATCCTCCAGTGGGTGTCAAATGAAAGGCAAGAAAGACCATGGGCTTTGGGAAAAACAGGAGACCCTGTCACTTTCTATGTACATGAGCAAGTTACGTAACCTCCCTGAGCCTCAGTTTTCCTATCTGCAAAGACAAGAAGACAGGTAGCAGCCTGGGAGAGTTAAGTAATTAGTGGCATGAGCCAAGTTGACCTCCAGGGTAAGGAAACACAAAACCTGACTTCAGTCTCCCTGTTTGTCTTAGCATTTCTTGTGACATCCCAGTGAAGAAGAGATTTGGGTTGCAAGCCAAGCTTGTCTTCTTTGGAGTTCCTAAAGATAACATAATTCGTTCAAAACAAGTGTCTAAAGCAGATGTAGGTTCTTTCTGAGAGCAAATATCCTCTCTTACTCTTCACCATTTTCATTATAAATCTTTGCAACATCACACATTCCAGGGCTTCTCAGATACGCAGGCAGAAGACTCTATGTCCCGTCCTTCTCAGGCCCAGCATTCATCTCCCAAGGGCACTGCCCTGCACCCACCACCAGCGTGAGTTGACTGTGCGCTTGGAGTGTATCCTCAGCTGGTTGGACTGGGGAGCAATGCCTTCTGACTCTGACTCCATTGTTGTTAGCCAGCTATTCTGGCTGTTGCAGAGTGGAGACCCCACTTCTGAAGGCCTGGAACATGGAGGTGCCTCCTGTGTGACACATCCCAGGGGAGCAAGAAGGGGAGCCTTTGGCTGAGCATGGCAGAGAGAGGGTATGTTCAGGCCTGCAGCCAGCAAGTGCTGCTCTGTCAGAGAATCAGTCTTAGCTTGTCACCAAGACACAACAGCCCTTTGGAGTGTTGCAGAAGACCAAAGAGAAGGATCTGTAGTTTGTATGATCTTGACTTTGGCAGATGGACCAGTCATCAGCCTTCCCTACCCATGCTGGTAGCATCAGTAGGTAATGTTGATGAAAGAATGAGCAAGGCATTAAGAACACCAGCAAAGGATAGTGTCAAGCTTGGAAATGCACTACAGGGGCACTGCCACTCTTGGGCCTGCAAAGAGGCAAATTATGAAAGGAGCTGATGGAAAAAGCTAGTTACAAGAAGGTGTGGCTTCAAGGAGAAAAGCTGCTGGGAAAATAAATACCCTGACCACCTTCTTCCCCCACCATCCAGGCTTTGCCCAGTGCCTCTCATAGGCAGAAGGGCAAAGAGCAGAGAGCCCATTACTGAGTTCCAGGCAAATCGCCCAGGGGTTGCAGAGTAGGGAGAGCACAGAGCTGCAGGCCAAATGGGAAACATCCAGAAAGTTGACACTTGGGTGTTCTCTACCACATCCAAGCTTCAGTGTATAGCTGGCTTCATCCCATTTCTTGTAAAGCAATCCAGGAAATGTCCTCATCAACTTGCTCCAAGAAGGACATAGACAAAGGAAGGGATGGTGGTTAGTAGGGACTTCTTTGTGTTGGGCAGCCTGGTGATCAGCCTCAGCCCCTGGACTCAGGGGTGCCTCACCCATGGCATGCTTGGTTTTAGAACAGAGTCTGCACTCCCAGTAACAGTGTTGGATCTGATGTTGTAACTGCCAATGACTTGTTTCCTCAGCTGCTGCAAAGCTGTCAAAAGCAACCCACAGACTGACTCCCACAGCCCTTGTTCTGTCTTACCTCAGGGTCATTGACTGATCCACAACTATAAAACAATTCACGTGGGTTACCAATAATCGTACACCACTCACTATGGAGGCTGACTATTTTAAAGCTGTTTCTGTGTGAATAATTCAGAAAAGCTTTTTTGAACAAAGGATTTGCTCCTCATACAGAAGGGGGAAGTTGGTGTAGGTTAAGAAAGAAAAGCATTTCATGAGCTAATTTCTCTTGAATGCTGGCGTGAGGTCCTGACAATGGCTAGTAGCACCGCTAATGGAAGCCGCTTCATTTGAAGGTAGAGTCCTGGTAAAGGGCACAGAGCCCCACTCTGGCACCACAATAGGGCCCTCCTTTGACCCTGCCATGCTTAGCAAAATCTTTTACTTCTTTGGAATGTCTTTTCTGTTATTTTTTTCCATATGTTGCATGTTAATTTTTATCACCTACATCTTACCTCCTGGGTTAGTATTTTTGAAGGGTACTATTTTACTCCAACCATGCAGTCTTAGAAAGCACCTTTTAAGAGCCCAAACTTACTGAATGAAGATGCTAAATTCACCAACATTGTTTCTGCCATCAAGAGGATAGCGAGAGTGGGCAGCAGGCATCCCCACCCACCTCTGGAGAGGCACCCCATACATGCTGCAGGAAGCCTTGGGGAGGCTGGCCAGCTGCCCCACACTTCAGGGGTGTGCTCCTGGGGCAGTAAGAGCCTGAATGCCAGGGCTCTGCCTGGGACAAGGAAATGAGGAACTGGAAAACAATGTAGACATAAAGAATAAATGTGTTCATTTCCTCAGCATAGAACCGACCCCAGCCTGGGACACCTGGGTGGCTCAGTCAGTTGAGTGCCCAACTTCAGCTCAGGTCATGATCTTGCAGTTCATGAGTTTGAGCCCTGTGTTGGGCTCTGTGCTGACAGCTCAGAGCCTGGAGCCTGTTTTGGATTCTGTCTCCCTAGCTCTCTGTCCCTCCCCCACTCATGCTCTGTCTCTCTGTGTCTCTCAAAAATGAGTAAACATTAAAAAAAAAGTTAAAAAAAAAAGAACTGACCTCAGCCCACCATCCATATAAATTCTCTGGACTTCTTTCCTCAGCTCTCAAGCAGGAGGATGTAGACTATATCATCCCTCAGGCCCATTCTGTGCCCCAGTTCTGGTAGGGACCCTGGTTCATGTCAGGCAAGCCCTACACTGTCCCCCACCCCATCTAGGTGATGAGCATGGCCCACTGGGTGGTGGCCTTGTTCCCTCCCACCCAGGCTGTACCCTGTTGTTAGCTATCAGGTACCACCATTACTATCCATGGGAAGACAGAGCTCTAATAAAAACAGCAATTTGAGAAAGCCACTCAGTGTTTCCAGGTATAAAGTGTAAATCCCCACTTCTAGTAATTTGGTGCTCAGGTTAGTTGTGAGTAAGCTGTTGATATACATGTGTGCCCGTATACTATATACTTGGAGATTAATATAGGTGCCTGAAAGAATCCACTTGTTTGAGGTATAATTCTAGCTGTCTTAGGAAGGAAATATCATCTTTGTCACAGGGTCTTGGGGTTGGAGGCTTTCCCTGCCCTTGGGACCCTACTGGAACCTGGGGCTCGTGTTGTCCAGAAGATCAGCAATAAAATGACCTTCACTCAGTTAGTTTTGCCCCTGGTCCATCCCAGAAGCTAGGCTTAGTGCCTGGCAAGGCATGGGTCAGCCCATCTATATGAGGGGCCTCTCTATAAAGTGGGGTGCAGGTCTTCATCTCCCACAGAATCCACAGTGCCATTCTCCCAAACCTTAAAACCTGGAAGGTACAACCTACTCCCACCCCGTGACTGTCTTGGGGGCATCAGAAGGACCAGGTCTTCAGTACATAGAAGCGCTGACCTCCTGAGAAATGAAGGAAAATGCCTTTCATTCTTTAGTGATTACCTGCCTTGCAAAATACAAGAAACCATTAATTTCTCCATCAGGTTATCCTACTTCATTTACATATAAGAAGACTCAGAGACCACAGGTCTCTAGGTCTGAGGAGTAACCACTGGGGCCTCGTCCAGAAGCCCACCACAGTGTGGACAAGAAGGTGTGTGGTGCTTCTGTGAGCTTGTGAACCCAAAGGGTATATATGTGTAATATGGTCATTACTGCATACTTGAGAAATTGAAATACAGAGGCCAAAAATTATTTAGGGACACCTTTGAGTTGTGGCGTTGAGCCTGGTCTCCATGGGAGGGTAGTCATATTGAAGTAAATCTGCCAGAGAAGTGGTAAGGTGTGCGGATGGTTTCAAAGGCGTCCAGAGTCAGCCCAACCTGGACTGTCCCAGGTCACCTGGGAGAACTTGGCCAAGTTACTCAGCCCTCTGGATTCTCACTTTCTTCCATTTGCAGTCAGAGATGTGTGACAGCTGCCAAATCAAGACAAGGTCACCCAACACAACCCTGTGCCCCCATGAAACAGCCTGTTCTTTCCAAGTGCTGGGGTGAAATTCCTATGCTCCCAGAGATTAAATTCTAGGAAGGAAGAAAGACAATCAAAGGTAGACCATAAATGGGAAGTGAGGTAGTGAGCTGTGGAGAAGGTGAGAAGCAAAGTAGGGGATATAAGGTGAAGAGAGGGAGACTGAGGCAGGTCTCTTGAAGGCAGCAGAGGAGGGAGAGATGGGGATATGGGGCTCTGGCGTTCCTGGCGGATGGGGCTTGGCTTCAAAGGCTTGCACATGTAAGGAAGTCAAGGCACAGGGGCAGATGGAATGAGGGTTGAAGGAGTTGGAAGGGAAGGCAGGAGAATGGTAGCCAGGGGCCCCAGGAGCCATTGTGAGCCTTTGGGGTTAACCATAGGTAGGATGTGCAGTCCCAGGAGGGTTTTTAGCAGGAGGGTGACATTTTTAGAAGCACTTTTGATGTTTCTGGTGCTCTGTTGAGAATGAACTCTAAGGGGGCAAGAGAAGGAGGAGGAGCTGGGAGGAGGTAACTGCTTTAGCCCAGGGGAGGACAGGTGGCCAGTGCTGTGGGGGTAGCAGTGGAAGTAACAAGAAGAAGCTAGATATTGATGGGGCACTTGGGTGTCTCAGTCAGTTGAGTGTCCAGCTTTGGCTCAGGTCATGATTTCACAGTTTGGGAGTTCAAGCCCCATGTTAGGCTCTGTGCTGACAGCTCAGAACCTGGAGCCTGCTTCAGATTCTCTGTCTCCCTCTTTCTCTGCCCCTCCCCTGCTCATGCTCTGTCTCTCTCTCTCTCTCTCTCTCTCTCTCTCTCTCTCTCTCTCAATATCTCTCTCAAAAATAAATATTTAAAAATATTTAAAAAACAATAAGCTAGATATTGAAGCAAGATCTTTTTTGAAGGTGGACCACAGGACTTGCTGATGGACTGGATGGGGCCATGGCAGAAAGAGCTGAGTCAAGCAGGACCCCAAGAATGTTGCCCTTCCTTAGCATGCAGGTGGATGACAGTGCTATGGGGAGATGCAGACCCCCTCAGGGAGGGGCAGTCTTGGGGGGCAAAGGAGGAGCCAGTAGGGGAAGCAAAGTCAGATATTCTGGTGAGACTTTGCTGACATTGTGTGACATTGCTGTCTAGTTGAACACGAGAGAGTCTGGGGCTCAGGAGAGGCCCAAGTTAAGGATATAGATATGGGAGTCAGAAGAAATCCCTGGGGAGGAGATGAGTTTTAATAGCAACCTCCTACTGCGTCCCTGGCACAGCTTTGCTCTGTGTGGAGTACCAGTTGGATAGGGGGTCTGGAGCTGGGCAGAAATGCCAGGAAGATAGACCCAGAGTGAAACATTGCAATCCTGTGGGAAGGACTCACAGAAGCACAGGCAAGGCACAGTGATGCCCAGAGAAGGGGAATCAGTGACCCTGGGTGGGTGGGGTCGCTCCTTAAGGGCAGTGATATTAAAAAGAATCATAAGGTCATGTTTAGGGCAAGATGTGCTAATCTTGCTCCTAGAGAATTATCAAGTTTTGTTTTCTTTCATCTCAGTGTCTTAGTGGGTGATGAGCAAAATGACATCTTATTTTTAAACTGTGTGGTAACCATCTGTTACAAAGCTCAAGTTAATTGGTGCCGTTATCATGTATGAATCAGGACCGTTGCTTGGAAAAGGCAGAATGAGTGACTAATAACTCTTCCCCCATAATACGCCAGCCTCCCTTGATGGAGTTCACCCATGATTTTCTCCTTTGTAGGCGCTCAAATTTTTTTTTCTCTGTTCACAGTGCCTATTCCCATGTTTGTTTGTCTGTCTTCGGTTCTTAAGTGAAGTTACTGTGTGAGGAGACTGAATGACCGCTCTGTCAAAGCTAGAAATAGGAGCTTTGTACCATGTTCCCAGCCACACTGTTTGTTGTGTAAAGAATGCCTTCATCCTGGGCTTCCCATCCTGGGTCTGGCTGGAGAAGAGCCACTTTTGGTTCAGCAGAGGCTGGGAAGCACTGGCATTTATCATAGCTGGGTCACCTTTCCAGGGTGGTCACATCTGATTAACAGCCCTAAGAATACTCTCACCTGGAAGCCGACTGAAATCAAACCACTAAGCCTTGGCTTCCATCCCCCCAGCCACATACTTAAGTTTTGTCATGATTCAGTTACCTTCCAAGTGGGAATAAATATGTGGGCTCAACTGAGATTTAGAAAATGATAACATTCCCCATAAGAAATTTGAATGAAGATAGCATGAAAGGGCAGGATGCCCCATTTCAGATGGTATTAACTCTCAGACCTAGAAAGATTACTTCTAGGTCTATAAGATTCCTTCTAGATGAGAGAGAAATTCTAGATGTGTAGGATTCCTTCCAGATGCAAGATGACTGCCAGCTGTGTGGTGAATTTACACCTACGTGGTGCCTCTTCTGGGTTCAGAGTCCCGGAACAGCCCATGACAAGGTGGAAATCAGCCCCCAACCCCCGGAAAAGTGAAGCTGCTTGACATGAGCCAGATTCTGTCCCTTTGAGCATAGCTTCACGGTGTGCACCACTTGAGGTAGATGAGCAGTTAATGTGCTGAAGTTCTATTTGTTTTAAGCTTTTGAGGGTAATGAGGTATCTAACACATGTGCTGGTTTCCAGGCCATCCTTTCCCTGGCCTAAGAGCACAACATTGGTGACCAATCCTATGACATATTTTCTAGAAAGTGAATGTGGCAGCATACAGGAAGACAGGGAGGTAGGACTGAGAATCTGGGCAAAAACATTATCTAAATTGTATGAAGTGAGCACCTTTTCAGGTAGCTTCAGATGCTTTCCCTGATTCATACAAAACCGCAGGTTGCTGGGAATGTTGGAAAGCTTTTTAATTTTTAAGTTTTTTTTTTTTTTTTTTTTTGAGAGAGGCATAGCTCAGGTAGGGCTCAGGTAGGGGCAGAGAGGGGGAGGAGATAGAGAATCCCAAGCAGGCTCTGCAACATCACGGAGCCTAATGTGGGGCTCGAACCCACAAAACCATGAGATCATAACCAGAGCCGAAACCAAGAGTCAGACGCTAGTCCGACTAGAGCCACCCAGGTGCCCCTGGAAAGCTTTTCATAAGTGGGGGAATATGGCACTATTTACATTGGATTCATGAGGTGAACAGAAAAAAGAAAAAAGCTCTGGAGGATGAGAATAGAATCATACCAAAGAGGCTTCCAAAAACCATAGAGTCCGGTCTCCCACCTCTGGGCAGGGCACTTCATCTGGTCTGGAGTGACAGGATTGATGTTGTGCATGTAACGCAATGCCACTGTCTTCCTCAGGATCAGAAGGTCATGCTTTCTCTGGGTCATTCTGCTCCTTCTTGCACCAGTGCAGGGGAGGCCTGTGGCCCTGGGACCACATCTCCAAGATCAGTTCAACGCCTGTTCAATCCCCTTTTGTCCCAGCCGGACACAGAGGAGATATGGCCCTGCCTCCCGGGCTCACAGGCCAGAGGGAAGAGACATGTGCAAGAGAGAACCCTAATGACATGGGTAGTGTGTGACGATATGTATAAGGTGACCTGAGGATGATAAGTAAGCCTGCCTGGGGAAGGGGTGGTGAGGAAGTCCCTGTGCCAGGAACTGATGTCTCTAGGATGAAGGGACAGTGACCTGAAGTTGGCAGAACTATAACAGGAAAAGTATGAATGGCAAGCCTGCTGTTGCAGGTTCCCAAGAGGCTGCTTGTCTTGAGGGAGGAGAGAAGGTTTAGAAGTGGCCGTAAGAGGGGCACCTGGGTGGCTCAGTCAGTGAAGCGTCCAACTCTTGATTTTGGCTCAGGTCATGATCTCGTGGTTTGTGAGTTCAAGCCCCATGTCAAGCTCTGCTGACAGCTCACAGCCTAGAGCCTGCTTCAGATTCTGCATCTCCCTGTCTCTCGGCCCCTCCTCCATTCATGCTCGCCCGCTCGCTCTCTCTCTCTCTCTCTCTCTCAAAAAATGAAGAAACATTTTAAAAGGTTTTTTTTTAACTCTCTCAGGGTAGGACAGTGAGTCAAATGGACAGAATTCCTATTTGCATGTCTTCTGTCTAAAGAATGCCGTATCCATTTTCTGTTGCTGCATAACAAATTACCGCACGGTTAACAGCTACAAATTTATTGTCCCCCAGTTTCTGTGGATCAGCAGTGTGGATGTGTTAGCTGGGCCGTCTGCTCAGGGCCCCTCAAGCCTGAAATCCACTTGTTAAGAGGCTGCCTTCAGCTGGAGGCCCAGCTAGGAAGAGATCTACTTCTGAACACCTCAGGTTATTGTCAGAATTCAGTGCTTCACAGCTAAGTAACTGAGGTTTCAGTGTGCTTAATAGCTCTTGGTGGGGAAGTTCTCAGCATCTGGAGATCACTCTAGAGACTGAGGTGCTTGCCACATGGCTGTCTACACAACATGCCAGTTTACTTCTTCAAGACCCCCCAGGGGATCTCTCTCTTCTCTCTTCTCCCTTCTCCCTTTTCTCCTTTCCTCATTCATCCTTCTCCTCCTTTCTTCTCTCTCCTCTCTCTGACTTCCTGCTTCTCTAACCATCAAATCCTTTTTAAAGTCCTCACCTGATTAGGCCAGGCCCACCCAGGATAATCTCTCTTGGAGGTCAATTGAAAAGTCAAGTGATTACATCTACAAAATCCCTCACATTGCCAGGAAATGTAACTTAGTCATGAGGGTGGCATCCCACCCACACTCAAGGGAAGAGGATTCCCTCAGGAGGTAGGTATCTTGAGACCACCCAAGAAGTCTGCCTGCTACAGATGCAGTTATTTGCAGTTTGACAATCCTGTTATGCTTAAAGAACCAGAATGGGAGATTTAACCATGCAGAATGTATCATGGTCAAAGAGATTTTCCCAACCTCCTCCTGTGCCTTTATTAGCCAATTCACTTGGATCAATAGTATGTTTGGGTTGAATCCCACTCATTTGAAATCGTTTCAGATTTCAAACAGCATGTTTTTGAGTCCTCTGAGGAAAGCAGACCCTCTTATTGGGCTCTTTTGAAAAATACTGTATCTGGAGTGGGGTGAGGGTAGGCACTATAACACTGTGCTTTTGATAATAATAGCCACCATGTATTATTGCATGGTGTTATTGCATAGCAGCAACGATGTGCTTTGTGCAGTATTTGGCATTATTTACCTCCACATCTCCCATCAGCTGCCTGTATGATTTCCACTTTACAGGTAAGGAAGGGAAGACTTAGAGAAGTACCTCCACTTACCTGTCACAACCCAGCCTGTAGAATGGCAGAGCCATCAGAACCTGGCTCTAGGTGCCCACCACCCTGCCCTTTCTACTACTCTTCCCCCGCTCCACTCAGAACCTTGCAAACTGTCACTTTTTCCCTCAGGCTGTTTTCTGCTGAATTTTCCATTCCGAATAATAATTGCATAATTTCTTGATTTTCTTTTTAAAATTTTTTAATGTTTTTTTTTAATTTATTTTTGAGAGAGAGAGAGAGACAGCATGAGGATCAGAGAGAGAGGGAGACACAGAATCTGAAGACAGGCTCCAGGCTCTGCACTGTCAGCACAGAGCCCAATGCGGGGCTTGAACCCACGAACCGTGAGATCATGACCTGAGCCGAAGTCGGACGCTCAACAGACTGAGCCACCCAGGTGCCCCAATATCCTGATTTTCTTAAAAGGGCAAATCACCAATACCAGAGAAAATCTCCAAGGGGTTGCTCTTTGAGAGACCAAATATGAAGACAGCAGCAAAGTTCACTCAGTCATAGAAGAACATATTGCTGATGGCATAGAGCAGAAGCATCGGACAAGGAGGCAAAGTGAAGGGGGCCCACAAGTTACAATCTTTGCATTGAATACTCCTCATTCTGACATGTGGTGACAGATCCCAGAGTCTCATGATGTGTAGTGATAAATGACGCTCGTGTGATATATCTAGCAAACAGATCTCATACAATCAAAAAAATTCATTAGCATTGTTGTTTTGTCACTGTACTCATTTTTATTTGTGTGAGGAAAAAGAAAGCACCAAAAGGAATTGGATTTGGCAATCCAAACATTGGAAGTAAAAAGAAAGTGAAGGATGGTGTCTCAGAAATGGTTAGAAAATAGAAATGTCAGATGATTTAAAAAGTGGTAAAATAAAATTCATGGTGGCGAGATCTATGAGAAGTCAGTCTATCAACAATACAGTGTAGAAATAGGAAAAACGTGATGTTGAAATACACTTTAGTGACAGTATATGTTAGTAGTTTTATGACTTAGTCTTATTTTTATAGACTTTATAGACTTATATTTACTGCCTTTTTGATATTTCAGAAACACTGCTCTGCATTTTATGGGGAAATTAATATGGAATGGAAATGTTTGCAAATTGGGGTTTTCATCCAGCAAGCACCAGCTCTCAGGACTCTGATCTTTTCTTTTGCCTTCAAAATACCCTCTTAGGTGCCAGCGGCTTCCAGCCCTCTCTCACTTTCGACATAGTCTCCAGAGCTAGACCCAATACCCTTTCATTTTTTTAACTCTTTATTGAAACATGACACACATACAGAAAAGTATGAAAACAGTTCAGTGCAGAACAACACATTCTATAACAAGGACTCCTATCCAGATACTCAGATCAAGAAAGCAGACTTCTGGGGCCCCTGAGTGGCTCAGTCAGTTAAGTGTCTGAGTTCCGCTCAGGTCATGGTCTCATGGTCTGTGGGTTCAAGCCCCACATCAAGCTCTGTGTGGACAGCTTAGAGCCTGGAACCTGCTTCAGATCCTGTGTCTCCCTCTCTCTCTGACCCTGCCCCACTGGTACGTGTTCGTTCTCTCTCTCTCTCTCTCTCTCTCTCTCTCTCTCTCTCTCTCTCTCTCTCAAAAATAAATAAACACAAAAATAAATAAAAAACAAATTAAAAAAAGAAAGCAGATTTCTGGGGCACCTGGGTGGCTCTGTTGATTAAGCATCCAACTTCAGCTCAGGTCATGATCTCACAGTTCATGGGTTCGAGCCCCAAATTGGGCTCTCTGCTGACAGCGCAGAGCCTGGAGCCTGCTTCAGATTCTGTGTCTCCTTCTCTTTCTGCCCCTTCCCCTGCTCACATTGTGTGTGTGTGTCTCTCTCTCTCAAAAACAAATAAACACTTAAAAATTAAAAAAAAAAAAGGAAAGACTTCTAACAGCATAGATTTATTTGGCCTCTTTATGAACTTTATATAAATGGAATCATGAATGGGTTAAGTTCTGGGTTCTTTCACTTACTATTAAGCTTGTGAGATTCAGTCATATTGTTAAGTGTAATTATAGTTTATTCTTATCACTCTCAGTATTGCAATGTATGCATCTACTCCAAATTATTTATCTACCGTATTGTTGATGGACATCTGGTTTCTTAGACCAGTCTGCCATGGCAAAATACCAGAGAGTAGGCAGCTTAACAACAGAAATTTATTTTTTTCACAATTCTAGAGGCTAGAAGTCTCAGATCTAGGTGCCAGGCAGTGCAGTTTTCTTGGTGAGGACTCTCTCTGGCTTGTAGACAGCCACTTTCTGACTGTGCCCTCATGTGGCCTCTCCTCATGTGCAGAGACAAAGAGAATGAGCTCCCTGGTGTCCCTTAAAAGGACATTAATCCTTTCAGACCAGGGCCACAACCTTATGACCTCATTTAACCTTAATTACTTCCTCAGAAGCCCCATGTCCAAACGCAGCCACACTAGGGGTTAGGGCTTCAACATATGAATTGGAAGGCGAGGGTTGAGGGGGGGATAATTCAGTCCATAACATTTGGGCTGTCTCCAGTATTTTATTATGAATATGTGCTGCTGTGAACATTCTTATACATGTTTTTGATGAACGTGTATATACATTTCTGCAGAAACATACCTAGGGGTGGTATTTCTGGGTCATAGGATTTTACACATGTTTAGCTTTACAACATTTTTGAGTGGATATACCAGTTTGTTCCTCTACTGTCTAGAGTTCTGGTTGCTCCATATTATTTGTCTTTTCATTTTAGTCGTTGGTGTTAGTGCTCACTATATATAAGATCTGTGATGATGCCTCCTTTTTCATTTCCCATGTTGATACTTAGTAATTCCCTTTTATTTTCATTAATAATGTTCTAGAGACTTAAAAATTGTACTTATCTATTCAAAGAATCTACTTTGGCCTCTGTTGGAATTTTTACTGTACATTTATTTCCTGTCTAATTAATCTCTGCTCATTATATTTTTCTTTCATCTTCTTCCTTTTGGTTACATATGCTACTCTTTCTTCTGGCTTCAGGAGATGGAAGCTTATGCCATTACATCTTCTTTGGCAGTATGCTATAATGCAACACGTCTCTAAAGCCATAAGTATCTCTCTCCAGTGCTTTAGCTGAAAATTATAGCTCGACTTTTAATGTTATTCATCTTTATCATTCAATTTAAAACATTTCTAATTCCTCTGCAATTTTTGTTCTTTGATCCCTAGATTATTTAGAAGTATATTGCTTAAAGACTAAAAATGTGGGATATTTTAGTGGTTTTTTTTTTTGCTTACTTCTTCTATACTCAGAGAATATACAATGAATAATTTCAGACATTTAAAATTTGAGACTTGCTTTATCACCCAGCATATGATGAAGTTTGGGAAATACTCCCTATGTGCTTGAATAAATTTTGAGTTCTTTCTCAGGTATAGTGTTTTATATGTGTTAATTATATCACCTTCGTTGGTTTTGTTTTTCAGATCTTCTCTATCTTTAACTGAGCTTTTATCCACATGTTCTACCAGCTGCTATTAAGGGCTACCCTGTGATTTCGGGTTTCTCTATTTCACCTTCGATTCTATCCACTTTTGTTTTATATACATTGAAGCTACGTTATTGGGTACATACAGATTTAGACTTGTTATACCATCCTGGTAGGGTATGATTTTAGTTTTGTTTTATGTGCAGGCCTATGGCAGTTAGCTCTCTACTTTTGTTGGTCTGAAAGTGCCATTATTTCCCATTCATATCTGAGGGATATTTCTAGGCTTTGCCAGTCACATAAGATCTCTATCACATTTTTATTCTCTCTCTCCTCACTCTCTCACACACGCCACTCTCTCCTTGCCCCTCTTTTCCCTCCCTCCCTCCTTCCCTCCCTCTCTCCCTCTCTCTCTCTCTCTCTCTCACACACACACACACACACACACACACACACACATACACACACACCTTTTAAATATACAAAAGACATTCTTAGTTTTCAGGCCATATAAAAATAGACCACTGGCCAGATTTTACCCACAGATCAAAGTTTACTGATTCCTGATCCATATTATTATCTTCTACTTTGTATTTATTTACTGTGGTTTTTTCCTAACTTCTTGAGATGAATACTCAAGGCATTAACTCTTAATCTTTCTTCTTTTCTCTCATAAGCATTTAAGGTTATTAATTTTCCTCAGATAACTATTTTAGCCACATTCTACAAGTTTTGAAATGTAGCATTTGTGTTATTATACAGTTCAAAAATATTCTTATTTTTATTTTGATTTGTTCTTTGACTTTTGAATTATTAGAAGTATTTTTTTATTTCTAAATATGTGGAAAGTACATTAAATATTTCAGGTTACTTTTATATTATTGATTTCTACCTTAATTGTTCTATAGTCAGAGAACATGATCTGTTTGACTTGAAATTTATTGAGACTTCTTGCTTTATGGACCATAATATGATCTTTTTGTCTTCTTAATGTTCCATGTCTGCTTGAAAAGGACATAGTCTTCTATTATGGACTGTATTATTTTATATAGGTACATTTGGTCATTATGTTGTTCAAATCTATATTTTTTTTTTACTGGATCTCTTAATTACTGAGAAAGATGCATGAGAATTCCCCATTATGATTGTGCATTTGTTTATATCTCTTTTTTATGGATTTTTAAATTGAGCTTTGTTATTAAATACAGCAACTAAAGTTATGTCTTCCTCATGAACTGAGGTGCTGAACATTTTAAAGAGAGCCTATTTAACTCTAATAATGCTTTCTTGCCTCTCAATTTATTTTATCTGATAATTAATTCAGTTATCCTAGCTTTCTTTAGGTTAAAATTGATCTGAAGCACCATTTGCCATACTTTCACTTTTAGTACTTTTGTATTCTCATGTTTTAGATAGGTCTTTATTTCATAGTATGTTGATTTGTTCTTAAAATCAGTTTGACAACTTTTGCCTTTAGGCATTGCATTTATTTTTAATGCAACCACTCTTTGTCCCTGTTCTATATGAGGTTTTTTCCTTCCCTTATAAGCTCACTTTTTGTTCCACTGAATATTTTTTCATTATTTCATTCTTTTCCTCTTTCCATTATTGAGAGGTTACCCTAATTCATATAACATACATATGAATCACATCCCAGATTCATCAGAGACATCTTCACCTATACCCAGACAATACCAGGACCTTAGACTATTCTAATTTTATTTGCACCCTCCCTTTTCTTGATTTATAAGTTATTGTCATTTATTTTAATTTTATACTTTAAACCTCATCAGACATTATTATTGTTTTATACAGTCATTGTTTATTTAGACTTACCCATATATTTACCATTTTTATTTCTTTTCATTTCTTACATATTAGCTCTTCCATTTTAAGTTCATCCTTTAGAATTTTTTTGGGTGTCTGCTGATTTTACTCATTCCATGTTTATTCATCTTAAAATGCCTTTGCTTTACCTCCATTTCTGAAAAACATTTTTTTCTGGACAGTGTACCCTAGGTTGCCAGTTATTTTCATTCAGCACATTAAAGATACTATTGCATTTGTTTGTTTTCCTTTTTTTTTTTTGAGACATCAGCTGTCAGTCTGCTACTTCTTTGAAGATAATTTTTTTCTATTCTACTTTAATATACGTTCTCTGTCTTATATTCTGTGGTTTCACTAGGGTATGTCAAGGAACAAACTAATTTTATTTTTCTTGTTTGTAATTAAATCTTTGAATTTATTTCTATATATTTTTTCTGAAAAATTCCTCTGTTGAGATCTCTTCAGTGTTGCCTCCAAATTTCAGTTAGACAGTGTTAGAGTTTTCCAGTCTGTTCTTCATGTCTCCTAACCTGTCTTTTGTATTCTTTCTTTCCCTCTTAGTTGCATTCTGAATAATTTCTTCTGATTTAGATTCATATGTATTATTTTCTTCAACATTGTCTAATTCAATGTAAAACTGATTGTGTTTTTTACTTCTTTATCCTCTTCCATTTAAAAAAAATTTTTTAATGTTTATTTCTGAGAGAGAGAGACAAAGCACAAGCAGGGCAGAGACAGAGGGAGATACAGAATCCAAAGCAGACTCCAGCTTCTGAGCTATCAGCACAGAGCCCCCCACAGGGCTTAAACTCATAAACCATGAGATCATGATGTGAGACAAAGTTGGACGCTTAACCAACTGAGCTACCCAGGTGCCCCAATCCTCTTCCGTTTTTAAATCCTATTTTTATTTTCCAAATCTGTTTCTTATGCTTTGGTCTTATTTGTTTCCTTCTTTTATGACTTTTAAACATTTTAAGCATATTTGTTTATAGTCTCTAGCTGACCATTTTTAGCTTCAAGTTCATAGGTATCTATGATTTGGGGTCTATAACTCTTACTCATGATGGCTGCTTTCCTGTTGGGTTTGTAATTTGGGATTGTGAGCAGGGTATAATCTGTGGGAATCTGGTGGCCTGACTTGAGGGTGTTCTCAACTATGTTGAGTGATATATTTTCTTTGTTTATGCCAGACTCCAAAGGAAATTACCATCCTATAACCAATCTTTTTTTTTTAACTTTATAGTTTATTGTCAGGTTGGTTTCCATATAAATAACCAATCTTTATGTTAATTTTTTTGTTTAGGCATTTCAAGCCACAAATCAATTTTAGCTCAAGTCAGAGTCAAGTCAATAGTTACAACATGTCTGGAAGGAGTTGGTTTTGTTTTCGTTTTTTTTGTTTTTTTGTTTTTTTTAATTTCTCTGCTAAGCCCAGTCTAGAAGAGACACATTTCCCTCTCAGCTTCTTTTGCCAGGAGGAAAATTATTTCTAATCTTTGCACTTAGGGGATCATTTTTGAGGTTCCTAACTTCATGTGGTGTGAGGGGGATCCCTGATCCCAATTCCCCACATCACAGAATGTCAAAGCCTTTTTTCAGATTCATGTGAAGTGATTAAACAGGCAAAATGTCTCCACCCACAGGAGATGCAGAGTTGGTGCATGTTTCTAATTTCATTCCATATTTGTTTTTTGGTCGTTGAGTATTTACCACACTTTATTTCAGACTTGGATATACATTTCAAAGGAGTGTTGACAAGGAGGATTATTTCCTCTGACTCCTTTTTCTCTTTAAATCTGTCTCTCCCACTTGTTTCAGGGAGAGGGGCTTCTCTCTTCTAATGACTGAGGACAAAGCATTCAGCTCCCGCTTTCTTTGCTGTTCTTTACACATGCACATAAGATCATATTTCAAAGTATAACAAAGAAATTAAGAATAATTAAATAGAGAATAGCAAAAGTAAAAATCAACAGGAGGTTTTTGGGATATTAGAAGTAGTAAAATGTTCTTAAAGAGTCATTTTCTTTGGTCTTTTGGGCGTGATAACTTGTAAAGCCAGCTTAGCTCCTCCTCTTTTCTTATATTCCTAATGTCATTCCTTTTTCTTCAGACTCATTAGACTTTTTTCTTTAAAGCATCTATCTCCCAATACTATAAGCTAAACAGTGAATATAGGCAAAAAGTTTAACATACTCTTTGTAGATGCTTGCTTGATTCAGGGGTGTAATTTGCATTTCTGGGGACCTCGAGTAGGGTTTCTCAAGCTTTTTGTACTGAAGGACCATTTTTTAAGATTTCAATTCATTCTGAACCTATACTTCTATAAATTCAATGAAAGTATAGCAGCAAGGCCCATTGCCTTACAAGCTCCTAAACAGCTCCTCTCATTTCTGGTTCTCACCTCTACATGCCCCAGCAGACCTCACAGGGTCTCTGGGCATTCTGAGTGAAAAAAGCCTTCCTTAGATCTCTCCTCCGTAAATGCAAAAGCAATTATGCTTACCCCCAAAAGGACCTCAGTATGTGAAGGTCCTTTTTAATCCAAAAGGGTGTGGTTTATTTATTCACTCATTACTTTATGCATAAATACATTCCTTGCTTTAACCCAGGTTTTTGGACCCTTTTTGGCAAAAATACATATATATTACTTTCTATATGCCAAGCTCTGTTTTAAGTGCTTCCCAAATAGTAAATAACATATTGTTCATAAAAATTCTACTAGAGCAATACTACTCTTATCCCCATTTTTCAGAAGGGGGGACTGAGACATTAGGCAAAGTAAGTGTTCCAGGTCACCCTGCTAAGAAGTAGTGGAACTGAGGGGCGCCTGGGTGGCTCAGTAGGTTAAGTATCTATCTTCAGCTCAGGTCATGACCTCACTGTTGGTGGGTTTGAGCCCCACATCAGGTTCTGTGTCTCCCTCTCTCTGCCCCACCCCTGCTTGTGTGCTGTCTCTGTCTCTCAAAAATGAATAAACATTAAAAAAAAGAAGAAGAAGTAGTGGAACTGAGATTTGAACTTAGAAAATCTAATTCTGGGTCCCTATGTTTAACCACTCTGCTGGCTACCTCTCTGAACCCTTGACTATCTCATACTCTGGCCTCAGATCTACAAGAGTAGGATTTCCAAAGCCTACTTTTTGGGTGAATAATTCATTATGCCCCCATTGTCAACATGAAACAATTGGTCATTATTGCACAGAGCTCTGAATTGAAAAGGATGAGCAGATCTTCTGTTTCCTTTGTGGAAAGACTGATGATTGATTAGAATGTCTGCCTTGAAGAGGATGATGATTTATTAATGCTGTCTGGATGGATGCAAAAGGGGACCAAACTAAGACACATCAGAGAAATCACCTGTGAGCTTCAGAGCTCTGTGCCTCTGGAAAATATGAAAATTATAACCAAACTCTAAAAATTCCAACTTATCTATTGAAAAGGAGAAAAATTTGTCCAACTAGTCACTGCACCAGTTAGATTCCCCCAAAGTGTGTTTAACTGAATTCAACCAGTTTTTTAAAACTAAATCAAGATGAATGAGTTAATTTACATAGATATGGTCTTGGCACCAGAATAGAGTTTCTCCATTTACAAGTATAAAACTGAAACAAACTCACTTGTGGCATTCTTTTTGTTTTAGACATTTTCTTTTTTTTTAAATTTTTTTAACATTTATTTATTTTAGAGAGAGAGACACAGAGTGTGAGTGGGGGACGGTCAGAGAGAGAGGGAGACACAGAATCTGAAGCAGGCTCCAGGCTCTGAACTGTCAGCACAGAGCCCAACGTGGGGCTCGAACCCACGAACTGTGAGATCATGACCTGAGCTGAAGTCGGACACTTAACCAACTGAGCCACCCAGTGCCCTGTTTTAGACATTTTCAAATCTAGCGGAAAGTTGAAAGATTAGTACCTGTTTACTGTGCAGCAAGAGTCACCAATCTTCAGTTAGGTCATGTTTGCTTTATCTGTTTTTTTCTCTTTCTATTTTACCATGAAAATATTGAAGAGTGCTGAGGAAGTACACCCATCACACAGAACCTGGCCCCTAACTTTTCTCCTGAACCATTTGAATATGTATTGCAAGCACGTACCTGAAAATTCTCCTGTGAAACCAGAACACTGTTACTCCTAAGAAAAATAGCATTTACTTAGTATGCTATCTAACATAGAGTCTGTATTCACATTATCCCAATTAGCCCCAAAATCTCATTTCTATTTTTTTTCATTCCAAGACCCACCAACATGCATTTGGTTATATCTCTTTTGCCTCTTTTAAAGAACACCCCCCCATCTTTTCTTATGCTTTTCATGATAATGATTTTTTTCAAGGGTACCCGCCTATTATTTCATATCCCATTCTTGAATGACCCAATGGGACTTATTCCCCACTACCTCTCCCTAGGGACCATATGACCCTGGCTTACTCTCCCAGTTCCTGGAAGAGTAGTTGGATCAAAGAGAGGTCAGAGCAGTGGACTGTCTGATCTGTGTGCTCTATGGGGAAAGAAAGGGGAATGAGTCTTCTCTGCTTGAACGCTGGCAATCCCAAAGAATGACATTGTGGGGAGAGACAGAAGCAGAAAGGAATGGAACAAAGGGAGAGAGAGAGGATGTAGTATGAGAAAGAAGGAAATAGCATGGTTTTGATTGTGAAAACCAGAGGCAGAGGAAGAAGTCTCATGCACAACACACATTTTTCAACCTTTAATATATCTGTTTTTATGTTATATAATGCAAAGGTTACCAAAGTCATGTAGTGGTACTGCTGGGGAAGGAGGAATGAGAATGAAAACTGGGGAAGCACATCAGAGGAACTTCAACTTGATCTTTAGCTTTTTCTTTTCCATCAAAAGGCAAGAGCTGAAGCACAGGGGTTCAAGGGTTCACAGGGGCCTGGTTCTGCGTGATGGGTGTACTTCCCTCGGCACTCTTCAAAATTTTCATAGTAAAAATGGAATGAGGGGTGCCTGGGTAAGCATCAGTTAAGCATCAAACTCTCAGTTTCAGCTCAGGTCTCACAGTTTGTGGGTTAAAAACTCCACATGAGGCTCAACGTTGACAGCTTGGAGCATGCTTGGGATTCTCTCTCTGCCCCTTCTCAGCTCACATGCACACACTCTCTCTCCCAAAATAAGTAAATTTTTTTTAAAAAAAATGGAATGAGAGAAACAAGCAAGACACAGTGAGAGCAAGAGCCGGACAGGGAGAATGAGCAACGCTTGTTTCTCTAAGGAAGCATAGTAGAAAGACTAGGTCTATGACTTCAGACTAACAAATGAGCTTCATTTCTACTACTTATTGAAGAATATATTTTTTAAAATCATATCAGCTCACAGAAGTTAAAACTGGCTTGCCAACAAACTCAACCTTGTCCAAGTAAATTAGATCAGCTGTGTTCATGATCAGATTTTTGTCCTGAATGAGCAATGGCTCCTTTAAGATTCAGTGCACCGTGGCATGTTCATTGACTCCCTGAGCCTGTTTCCTTGTCTGTAAAATGGGAAGGTGCACCCCCATGCAGAGCTGAGTGATTTATGGTCAGCTCTGCAGTGAGCAGGAAACATCAAGCCAGCAGGACCATCAACCAAGCATCCTTTACTATCCCACAGAACAGGAAGTCTGGGGACAGGGAAGCTTGTGGCAAGGCTGGCAGCTCCCCAATGTCAGCAAGGACCCAGGCACACCCCGCTTTCTGCCCTTCTATCCTCAGTGGGTCAGTGCTGCCTCCATTCAGGGTACAACATGGTTGTAGATGCATCCGGCAACACATCCTCAAACAACAGCATCCAGGGAAGGGATGGAGAGGCCCTGTCTATGTCCCTTTTGAAGGATGAACAACACTTTCCTAGTAGCTGCCCCAGCAGACTTATTTTCCATCTTCCAGGCCAAGTGACAGCGTGTGGCCACACCAACACCGGTCCCTGGCAAGGAGTATGGATTTGCATGTATTGTCTTGCTTCTAGCAACATTTGCTCCACAGAGCAAGGAAGGAATCTTGTCTTCCCTGGAAAACACCATACATAGCAGAGTTCTGTGAGCAAGGATGGGAGGGAAAAGCTATCAGATGGGCAAACCATGAGCGCTGCCCATTAATGCAGATCACATGCCTCATTAGCATATCCCCTCCCCATCCTTCCCCTGTTTCTCTGCTAACACCCCTGCACCCACTGGCTCTTGGGAGGAGCTTCTGCCAGCTTCAAACAAATTCAGAGGATGAATGGGGCCATCCCACTTTGATATTAAATGTGTTGAGTTTTCAGGTGACAGCCAGTCTGTTAATGCTGTGTGAGAATCTTGTAATTTTCCTCCATTTTGTGGCAACCCAGTTTTAATATCTTCCAGCCTGGATGTTTCAAAAAGCTCTGAAAAAGTCAGGTGAGACAAGTTGCTATTTCACAGCCTGGAAAAAAAAAAAGCTACCAAGTAATGGCATGTTATTTTCAAATACATCTCTGACCAGTTATCCAGTGGCACTGTCAATTAAGGCCCTTAATTGCATTTCTCATTTAGCTTTAATAAGATGACTTGCAAGTGGTGACAATACACCAATTTGTTAACATAAGCATTAGCATCATCAACAATAGAGGCTTGTCCATTTAATTTTGTAGTGTTAACTTCAGTACATGTTTTCATTTAGAATTAAGGGTACAATTATTTTATATGAATAAAACCACTTCTCATTAAAATGCAGTTACTGAATCTAAACCAAGAAGCACTGTAGAGGAGATAACTATCCAGTTTAAACACATTACTGACACGGTTTATTATATTAACTTTGTTAATGTGGTAATCTGTTAAGCAATAACTCTCCCAACTCTGAACTATATGTACTTTTGAGAGCCTTAACGTCCAGCATTACTTGTAGTTCTTGCCTTTCATATTTCACTATTGATGACTGAAAGCAGTAATATCTTTATTAAAATTAATTCTTAATAATGACAGATGGCTTGTTGGAATGTAAATAATGCAATGCCCCCCAACTATTCCAATCCTATTAGTATTATTCCCTTTATTAAAAAAAGGAATCAAATGTTTTCACAACTTCTTGGAAATATCTATTATAACCATTCTCACTTGATGGAAATTCCACAGATTTGAAGTCCCAAGAGGTGGATATTATATTCTATTACCTCAATTTAAAAAAAGATGTCACAAATACCATATGGTAACATGATATATTCAGAGTGCTAAAAGAAAAAAATGTACAACTAAGAATACTGTATGTAGCAAGATTACCATTCAGATTTAAAAGAAAGATGAAGAGTTTCCCAGACACACAAACACCATATGAATTCATTTATGTATGGAATCTGAAAACAAAACAAACAAAAACAAAACAAACAGACAAATACAGAGAACAAGCCGGTGGTTGCCAGAGGAGAGGTGGGGGAGGGGGAGGTGTAAAATAGGTGAAGTAGATTAAGGGATACAAACTTCCAATTATAAAATAAATCATGGAGATGAAAAGTACAGCATAAGCAATATAGTCAGTAATATTGTAATAATGTTGCATGGTGAGCACTGAGTAATGTTTAGAGTTGTCAAATCACTGTGTTATATACCTGCAATTAATATAGCATTGTATGTCAACTATACTTCATTAAAAAAAGAAACCATATACATCAATAGTAATTTCCCATAACATTAGAAATGTAAGATAAGAAGCACCTGGGGGGTAGGGGTGGCACTCAGTGAGTTGAGCATCTGACTTTTGACTTCAGCTCAGGTCATGATCCCAGGGTCGTGGGATCAAGCCCCACTTCAGGCTCTGCACTGAGTGTGGAGCCTGCTTAGGATTCTTTCTCTCTCTCTCTCTCTCTCTCTCTCTCTCTCTCTCTCTCTCTCTCTAAAATAAAAATAAATTTTTTTAAAAAAGAAAGAAATATGAGATAAAACCACTTGTAAACTTGAAACAATTTTCAAAGCAATTTTAATATAATCCAAGACATGTAAGATGATGTGTGTATCACACAACTTGTAAGATATCATCATCACCTGAACCAGGTATATAAAGCCTTTTCATAGATACTTTCTTGGTTTTTTTACAGATTTTATTTTTTAAGTAATCTCTACAACCAACATGGGGCTGAACCTCACAATCTCGAGATCAAGAGTCACATGCTCTACCAACTGAGTCAGCCAGTTGTCCCTATTTTATTTTATCTTATTTTATTTTATTTTATTTTATTTTATTTTATTTTATTTTAAGTAAGCTCTATGCCCAACGTGGGGCTTTAACTCAAGACTCTGATATCAAGAGTCACATGCCCTACAAACTAGGCCAGCCAGATGCCCCCGTGGCCTTTTCATAAATACTTTCTTTTGAAAAGTACTTCTGAGCTCAAGTACACCCCCATTCAGGGAGAATGGAGTGTTGTCTCCACCATCCTGCAGATGCCATTTGCCCCTCTTCCCAGCTAGCTCCTCATTTTGATATAGTACATCCTCCAGTAGCTTCCTCAGAAAGAGTGAATGAGGATGTCTTGACCCAGAATCACTAGAAAACAGAGCCTGAGGCAACTATGTAAGTGCTGATTCCTTACTTTAGAGATGCAACCCAGATTTGTTAGCAACTAGTTTTATTAAGAAATAAGGCTCCTGGGGCACCTGGGTGGCTCAGTTGGTTAAACACCCAACTTTGGCTTAGGTCATGATCTAACACTTTGTGAATTCGAGCCCCCTGTCAGCTCTGTGCTAACAATTTAGAGCCTGGAACCTGCTTTGGGTTCTGTGTCTCCCTCTCTCTCTGCACCCCCCCCCCACTCTGTCTTTCTCTCTCTCTCAAAAATAAAATGAAAACATTAAAAAAGTTAGTGGCCATAAATGTGTGGGTCTGTTCTGGTCTATATATTTTGGTACATTGATCTAGTTGTCTCTCTTATATGTACACTGTTGTGATTACTATGACATTATAATAAGCTGTCAAATCAAGAACTGTAAGTCCTCCAACTTTGTTCTGCTTCAAGATTATTTTGGCTGTTCTAGGATTTTTTGTTAATATCCATGTAAACTTAGAAACAAATTGTCAACATTTAAAAAGTAGCTTCTGAATGATTTAATCCCTTGTGGCTGTGTAAGGGAGCTTTCATAAAAACCCAAAGGCCAGGGTGAGGGAAGCTGGATTGGTGAGTGTGTGGAGGTACCTGGAGTGGTCTGTCTGGAAGGCAAGGCCCCACACTGCTTCCTCATACCTTTCTCTGTGTGTCTCTTCCTTTCATAATAAGCCAGTCATCTAATGAGAAAACTGATAATCAGAAGGTTACTCAACATCCTATAGTTACTGAGAGAATGATTTGCCCAAGAATGCACAAATGAACCAGTAACTCATTTTTGATGAAATGGAGAAGATCTGCGTTTGAGTCCTGACCCCCACCATTTCTCCAATGCAAATCCCCCTGGGAAAGCTTTCCTTATTCATGGCTCAGGAAGAAAGCATCTTGATTTAAAAGCTGCTTTTGATTCTGCGTTGATGAAGAAACTGAATCACAGAGTGGTTAAGCAGCTTGCCCAAGATCACAGAACTAATAAGAGATTATAATCATGGCAGAGAAATCGGGAGTTCCATACTTCCTGACCGTATCTCTCAAACAAAGAAGGGCTGAAGCCAAAAGACGCTGAACCGCAAAAGTCTGGGAGGAAAAGAGACAGAGTCCACTAAGAAGATAGCCTCATAGGGCTACCTCAAGAAACAAGGCCAAAGTACACATGGTGGAGAGTCCCAAATATCAATACAAGCAGGGAAATAAAATAACCAAAGACACAAGAAGAGAGACCAAGGGACACCCTTAAAAGAAAACTTCCTGAATGGACAGGCCATGGATAGTCAATGAGCCTCCTTTAATATAGCAGAACTTGCAGATGCAGAGCGCATAACAAGCTTTTAAAACTTACAAGAGACAGAAAGCTAGCCAAAATGATGAAATGAAACAACTTTCCTCTAAAGAAATTCCAGGAAGAAATGAAAGCCACAGAACTGCTCAAAACAGACATAAGCAACATAACTGAGCAAGAATTTAGAACAATTGTCATAAAATTAATCCCTGGGCTTTAAAAAAAAAAGGCATGGAAGACACCAGAGAAGCTATTGCTACAAAGATTATGGACCTTAAAAATAGTTGTGATGAATTAAAAAATGCTATAAATGAGGTGCATAATAAAATGGAGGTGGCCACTGCATGGATTGAAGAGGAAGAGAAGAGAATAGGTGAATTAGAAGACACAATTATAGAAAAAGAGGAAGCCAAGAAAAAGAGAGAGAAACTGATCCAGATACACAGAAGGAGAATTCAAGAACTGAGTGATGCAATCAAATGGAACAATATCTGTATTATAGAAATTCCATAAGAAGAAGAGAGAGAAAAAGGGGCTGAAGGGGTATTGAATAAATTATAGCCAAGAACTTCCCCAATCCGGGGAAGGAAACAGACATTGAAATCCAAGAGGCACAGAGAACTCCCCTCAGATGTAATTTGAATCAGTCCTCAGCATGATATATCATAGTGAAACTGGCAAAATATAAGGATAAAGAGAGAATTCTGAAAGCAGCTAGGGATAAAAGGGCCCTATCATACAAAGGGAAACCTATAAGAGTAGTTACAGACCTATCTACTGAAACTTGGCAGGCCAGAAATGAATGGCAGGAAATTTTCAATATGTTGAACAGAAAAAATATGCAGCCAAGAATCGTTTATCTAGCAAGCCTATCATTCAGAATAGAAGGAGAGATAAAGGTTTCCCCAATTAAGCAAAAATTGAAAGAATTCATCACCACTAAACCAGCTCTACAAGAAATCCTAAGAGGGACTCTATAAGGGAAATGTTGCAAGGAACTCAAGGTACCAGAGACACCACTACAAGCATGAACCCTAGAGAGAACACAATGACTCTAAATCCACAGTTTTCAATAATAACACGGAATGTAAATGGACTAAATGCTCCAATCAAAAGACATAGGGTAGCAGAATGGATAAAAAAACAAAATCCATCTATTTGCTGTCTACAAGAGACTCATTTTAGACCTGAAGACATCTTCAGATTGAAAGTAAAGGGGTGGAGAAATATCTATCATGTGACTGGAAGTCAAAAGAAAGCCGGAGTAGCCATACTTATATCGGACAAACCATACTTTAAAGTAAAGGCAGTAATAAGAGATGAAGAAGGGCATTATATAATAATTACATGGTCTATCCATCAGGAAGAGCTAACAATTATAAACATCTATGTACCAAATTCGGAAGCACCCAAATACATAAAACAGTTAATCACAAACAGAAACAATCTTATTGATAAGAATGTGCTAATAGCAGGGGATTTTAATACTCCACTTACAGCAATGGATAGATCAACTAGACAGAAAATCACTAAGGAAACAATGGACCTGAATGACACATTGGACTAGATGGATTTGACAGATATATTTAGAACTCTACATCCTGAGGCTATGGAATTCACTTTCTTCTCAAGTGAACATGGTACATTCTCCAAGATAGACCACATACTGGGCCATAAAGCAGGCCTCAATAAATATAAAAGAATTAAGATCACACCATGCACACTTTCAGATCACAATGCTATGAAATGTGAAATCAATCACAGGAAAATG
The DNA here is from genome assembly GCA_028646485.1 of Cryptoprocta ferox. Classification (NCBI taxonomy): domain Eukaryota; kingdom Metazoa; phylum Chordata; class Mammalia; order Carnivora; family Eupleridae; genus Cryptoprocta; species Cryptoprocta ferox. The sequence goes on from CM053560.1 coordinate 116,640,021, forward strand.
TCTGGAAAACCTCCAAAAACATGAAGGTTAAAGACCACCCTATGAAAGAACGAATGGGCCAGTCAGGCAGTTAGAGAAGAAATTAAAAAATATATGAAAGCAAGTGAAAATGAAAAAACAACAGTCCAAACTCTTTGGGATGCAGCCATGGCAGTGCTAAGAGGAAAGTACATTGCACTCCAGGCCTATTTCAAGAAACTAGAAAAAGCGCAAATACAAAATCTAACAGCGCACCTAAAGGAACTAGAAGCAGAGCAGCAAGAGCACCCTAAACCCAGCAGAAGGGAAATAATAAAGATCAGGGCAGAAATAAACAATATAGAATCCAAAAAAACAGTTGAACAGCTCAATGAAACCAAGAGTTGGTTTTTTGAAAAAATAAACAAAATTGATAAACCTCTAGCCAGGCTTCTCAGAAAGAAAAGGGAGAGCACCCAAATAGACAAAATCACGAATCAAAATGGATCTATTACAACCAATCCCTCAGAAATACAAGCAAGTATCAAGGAATACTATGAAAAATTATATGCCAACAAACTGGACAACCTAGAGGAAATGGACAAATTCCTAAACACACACGCACTACCAAAATTCAAACAAGAAGAGATAGAAACCCTAAACAGGCCCATAACCAGTGAAGAAATTGAATCAGTTATCAAAAATCTCCTAATGAATAAGAGCTCTGGGCCAGATGGCTTCCCTGGGGAATTCTACCAGACATTTAAAGCAGAGTTAATACCCATTCTTCTCAAGCTGTTCCAAAAAATAGAAATAGAAGGAACTTCCAGACTCATTCTATGAAGCCAAAATCCCTTTGATTCCCAAACCAGAGACCCAGCCAAAAAAGAGAACTACAGGCCAATATCCTTGATGAATACGGATGAAAAAATCCTCAACAAGATATTTGCAAATCAAATTCAACAGCATATAAAAAGAATTATCCACCATGATCAAGTGGGATTCATTCCTGGGTTACAGGGCTGGTTCAATATTCACAAATCAATCAATGTGATACATCACATTAACAAAAGAGATAAAAACCATATGATCCTGTCAATAGATGCAGAAAAAGCATTTGACAAAATACAGCATCCTTTCTTAATAAAGACCCTCGAGAGCGTCGGGATAGAAGGAACTTACTTAAACATCATAAAATCCATTTATGAGAAGCCCACAGCTAATGTCATCCTCAGTGGGGAAAAACTGAGAGCTTACCCCCTGAGATCAGGAACACAACAGGGATGTCCACTCTGACCACTATTGTTTAACATAGGCTGGAGTCCTAGCATCAGCAATCAGACAACAAAAGGAAATAAAAGGCATCGGAATTGGCGAAGATGAAGTCAAACTTTCACATTTCGCAGATGACATGATAATCTACATGGAAAACCCAACCGACTCCACCAGAAGCCTACTCGAACTGATCCATGAATTCAGCAAAGTTGCAAGGTACAAAATCAATGTACAGAAATCGGTTGCATATTTATACACCAATAATGAAGCAACAGAAAGAGAAATCAAGAAACTGATCCCATTCACAATTGCACGAAAAAACATAAAATACCTAGGAATAAACCTAACTAAAAATGTAAAAGATCTGTATGATGAAAACTATAGAAAACTTAAGCAGGAAATTGAAGAAAACAGATAGAAATGGAAAAACATTCCATGCTCATGGATCGGAAGAATAAATATTGTTAAAATGTCATTACTACCCAAAGCAATCTACATATTCAGTGAAATCCCAATCAAAATTGCACCACCATTCTTCTCAAAGCTAGAACAAACTATCCTAAAATGTGTATGGAACCACGAAAGACCCCGAATAGCCAAAGTAATATTGAAGAAGAAAACCAAAACAGGAGCATCACAATCCCACACTTTAGCCTCTACTACAAAGCTGTAGTCATCAAGACAGTATGGTATTGGCACAAAAACAGACACATAGACCAATGGAATAGAATAGAGAACCCAGAACTGGACCCACAAATGTATGGCCAATTAATCTTTGACAAAGCAGGAAAGAGTATCCAATGGAAAAAAAGCCTCTTTAACAGATGATGCTGGGAGAACTGGATAGCAACATGCAAAACAATTAAACTAGATCACTTTCTTACACCATACACAAAAATAAACTCAAAATGGATAAAGTGCCTGAATGTGAGACAGGAAACCATCAAAACCCTAGGGGAGAAAGCAGGAAACAACCTCCTTGACCTTAACCGCAGCAATTTCTTACTTGACAAATCCCCAAAGGCAAGGGAATCAAGAGCAAAATGAACTATTGGGACCTCATCAAGATAAAAAGCTTCTGCAGTGCAAAGGAAACAATCAAGAAAACTAATAGGCAACCGACAAAATGGGGAAAGATAGTTGCAAATGACATATCGGATAAAGGGCTAGTATCCAAAATCTACAAAGAACTCACCAAACTCCACACCCAAAAAACGAATAATCCAGTGAAGAAATGGGCAGAAGACATGAACAGATACTTCTCCAAAGAGGACATCCAGATGACCAAGAGGCACATGAAACGATGCTCAGTGTCACTCATCATCAGGGAAATACAAATCAAAACCACACTGAGATACCACCTCACGCCAGTCAGAGTAGATAAAATGAACAAATCACGAGACTATAGATGCTGACGAGGATGTGGAGAAACAGGCACCCTGCTACACTGTTGGTGGGAATGTAAACTGGTGCAGCTCCTCTGGAAAACAGTGTGGAGTTTCCTCAAAAATTAACAATAGAACTCCCCTATGACCCAGAAATAGCACTGCTAGGAATTTACTCAAGGGATACAGAAATGCTGATGCATAGGGGCACATGTACCCCAATGTTCATAGCAGCACTTTCAACAATAGGCAAATCATGGAAAGAGCCTAAATGTCCATCAACTGATGAGTGGATCAAGAAGATGTGGTTTATATATACAATGGAATACTACATGGCGATGAGAAAGAATGAAATCTGGCCATTTGTAGCAAAGTGGATGGACCTCGAGGGTGTCATGCTAAGTGAAATAAGTCAGGCAGAGAAGGATAGATACCATATGTTTTCACTTATAAGTGGAACAGGAGAAACTTAACAGAGGACCATGGGAGAGGGGAAGGGGAAATAGTTGGGGAGAGGGGAAGGGGAAATAGTTGGGGAGAGGGAGAGAGGCAAACCATGAGAGACTCTTGAACACTGAGAACAAATTGAGGGCTGATGGGGGAGGGGGAGAGGTGAAGGAGGGTGATGGGCATGGAGGAGGGCACTTGTTGGGATGAGCACTGGGTGTTATATGGAGACCAACTTGACAATAAACTATAAAAGGAAAAGAATTAAAAAAATAAAAAGTAGCTTCTGGGATTTTGCATGGAGTTACGTTAAGTTATAGATCAACTCAGGGAGAATGCAAAATAATTAAGAGTTCAGTCTATGTGCACAATTAACCTCTCCACTTATTTAAATCGTCCTTACATTTTTTTCTGGAATGTATATATTTTTTGTAGTTTTCATTCTAGATATAACATCTTTCATGAAATTTATGTCTAAGTATATTTTTATTTCTTTTTCTAATTCATATATAGAAAATATATAGATAATATAGATATATAAATAAATATAGATAGATATGTAAATAAATAGAAAAAGAAACGATATCTCTAGATTGACCTTTTTTTCCTGAGATCTTGCTAAATTTAAGTTCTCTTATTAGGTTTAGGAGTGTTTGGGTAGATTCCTAAGTATGTTCTACCTACACAGTTATGTTATCTACTGATAAATGCTGTTTCATTCACTTATTTTCTATCATAATATCTTCTTGCCTTATTGCACAGGTTAACACTGTTATCAATAGTGAGTAATTTTCCTCATCTGAGGTTGAAAGCATCTAATACATTACTATTAAGTATCATGTTAGCTGCAGGCTTTTCGTAGATGACCTGGCCAGCATGAGGAAATTATCTTACGTTTCTGGCTATTTCAGTGTTGAGGGATAGTTTTGCTGGGTATAGGACTCTAGCTTGGAGGTTATTTTCTTTTGGCACTTTGATGTTATCATTCCACTGTGTGTAGGCTTATGTTACTATTCCCCTTGGTATGTAATAATTCTCTTTTTCCTCTGCTTTTAAGAGTTTCTCTTCAATTTTCAGCAGTTTCACTATATACCATTTACTTTGTATATATTCTTTTGAAACTTACAGACCTTCTAAAAATTGTCTTTAATCAGTTTTAGAAAATTCTTGATGATTTATCTATTCAAATATTGACTTCTGCCCTATTTTTTTCTATTTTCTTGAACATACTAATTATAATGACTTAAAGTTTCTGTCAGATAACTTCAAAATTTGGATAATCTGCATGTCTTTTTCTGTTACCTCATTTTTCCCTTTTGCTTTTCAGTCAATTACTCTTGGGGTTTTTTGTTTGGTTGTTGTTTTGTTTTTGTTTTGTTTTTGTTTGAATTTGGCCTACCTAGTAAATTTTGCTTGCCTTATAGACCTTGTGGATATAAAATTTCAGAGACCCCAAATGATGTTATCCTCCTCTAGAAAGGGCTCACCCTTCCCCTGCTGCTGGCTGATTTCCTTACAGTGGTCACAGACTGATGAGTTGAGGCTGGTTTTCAGTTCTGGTAAGGCTCAGGCTACTTTGTTTTCATTCCTGTTCTTCTAATATTTTCAATTCATCTTGTTGTATTTTGTTGGAACTTCCTCTCCTGATGGATAGTAAACTTTGTATTTTATGAGGCTACTGTTTTGGGTCAATAACTGTGAGATGTCCAAAATTTTACTGGCAGAAAACCTGAGACTTCTTGGTCACAGGAGAAAGATTCTGTTGTAGTTGAGGCACCTGCAAAATCTGGGACATCCCACAGGAGCAGTTTTCTTCTTGTGGAAACCTACAGGGTGGCCCTGAGGAATAAAACCTGATCAATGTGCCTCCCTCCCCCATACATTCTACAGTATGGAATGTTCCTTCCCTACATGCTAGAGTTGTTGCTTCTCCCCTCTATCACAAAATTGGTATATGCCATCACAGTGCCTGTAACTTACCTATTTTTTTTCAACCTCTTCCTAATCACAGCTGGATCTCTCATCCACAAAGGTCAACCATAAGAAGGACAAAGTACTGTGCTCGCTTCAGCAGCACATATACTTAAAAAAAAAAAAAAGAAAGACAAGGTATTTTTATAAAACTGAATTGTAACTGAGTCTGAATCCCCTAGGTTCCCTTTTGGCTAAACTGCCACCCAGAGGGTGTGCCAGACAGGCCAGCCTGGGGTTGCCAGTACAGAAAAAAAGAAGCAATATGGCCGTAAATGGTCAGGAAAGAATTGAATTTTCAAAACAGGTCTATATAACCCCTATCCCATTCATCTTGCTCATTACCTGGAAAGCAGTTGAGAGTCAGGGGAGTTCCCTTGGGGGACAGCCACATTCAGTGAACAAACTGCCTTACTAAGGTGCTGCTATGGACTTAATGTTTGTGTCTCCCCCTAAATCCCTATGTTGGTACCCTGATCCCTAATGTGATGGTTTTTGGCAGTAGGGCCTTTAAGAGGTAATAAGTTTAAATAAGGTCATGAGGCTGGGGTCCTCGTGATGGGATTAGTGTCCTTACAAAAGGAGGAAGAGATAAGAGCTCACTGTCCACCATGAGAGGACACAGCAAGAAGTCTGCCACCTGCAAATCTGGAAGAGGGTTCTGACAAGGAACCACATCAGCCAGCATTTCAATCTGGGACTTCCAGCCTCTACAGCTGTGAGAAATAAGTGTCCATGGTTTAAGCTACCCAGTCTGTGGTATTTTGTTATAGCAGCCCAAAATGACTACTTTTCTTGATTTTTCTCATTGATTTCTAGCTTATTTTTTGTATAACCAGAACACATACTATGAATGATTTCAAATCCTTTGAAATTTGTTGACACTTTTTTATGGCCCAATATGTGAAATTGGAAAATATTCCAAGTGACTTGAAAAAAATGTGTAATTATTTTGCAGTCAGTGGGGTGAAGTGTTGTATCTATGTCAAGTTGACCTATATATTAGATCAGATTCTTGAATTATGTTTATCTAATCTCTACAGAAGGTTCGTTTGTTGAGTCTATCATTTATCCAAACAGTTTGGTTAAAAATCTCCAGTTTTGATCTTCGGTTTATTTCTCTCTCAAGTCTATCAATTTTTGCTTTATATATATTTTAGACTAAGACTTAGGTATATACACATTAAGTGTCATTATATTTTCCATTTGACTTTACTGTGTTATCATTATGAAATCTCTCTCTTTATCCTGTGCCTTAATAATGTCACCTACATCTGATATCAGCAGGACTTCACTAGCTTTATTGTTACTTAGGTTTTTTTGGTTTTTCACAGTTTTTTTTTAAATTTATTTATTTTGAGAGATGGAGTGAAAACATGAGGGGGGAGGGGCAGAGAGAGAGGGAGAGAGAGAATCCCAAGCAGGCTCCATGACGTCAGTGCAGAGCCTGACGTGGGTCTCAATCTCATAAAACATGAGAGCATGACCTTGAGCCGAAACTTAACCCAGGAGCCCCTTTGCTTAGTTTTTGAATAGTGTATCTCTCTCTACCTAGTTACTGTTATATTTCTGTGTCAATATGTTTATAGTGTCTTCGGTTGGCAGCATATACTTGTTTGTTTGGCAGCATATACTTGTTTGTTTTTTAAACAAGGTTGACAATCTCTGTCTCTTAATTGGAGTATTTAGTTCACTCACATTTAATATAAATATTGATATATTTTGTTTCAAATACATTATCTTGCTGTTTATTTTATTGTGTCTTATTGTGGCTCTTTTTTCTTCTTTCTTATATTCTTTTGAATTATTTAAGAATATTTATTATTCTGGTTTCCCCCCCTACTAACTTGTCAGTTATACGTTCTTTTATTACTCTTTTAGTGGTTACCCTACAGTTTCCAAAACCTACCATCAAGCTATTAGAATGTACTTTAATTTGACCCTTTTAGCACTTCCTGGTCAATGTAAGGATCTTAGGATTTATGTCATTTATTACACATGTATATATTTTGTGTTATTGCTGTCACGTGTTTTAATTCTACATATACTTTAATCCTCAAAAAGGCATCTCTGTTATTGCTTTAAAGAGTCAATATTTATTTACATTTACCAACAGGCATACCTTTACAAGCCCTTTATTCTTTCTTTGTGCCCTGTAGTATTCTCTACTGAATTCCTTTAGTATTCTTTACTGCAGGTCTGATGGGTTCTCCCTTTCTGTTCATCTGAGGTCTGGAGTTGTAGATTGGTAATAACTGCCAGAATAGGGTGGAAGCACAGGTTCTCCACTCTGCCTCTTTTGACACCTGTAGAGGCATGGGCTTCTTGGTACTGCCGGGAGGGAGCAGAGGGACCTCATTACCACCAGATGGGTGTGAAAGGCTAAGCTCTCCATATGTTCTCAGTTGGCAGGGGGTGGAGTCCATATTATCACCCAGCAGGACTGAAGAGCTGGCAATGCTTTCAGCTTTCTCAGATACCATCTGGCACTGGGGGGAATGGGTGGTGAGTGGCTCATTATGCCTCTTAAGGTTGGAAGTTTCAGCTTCCTACTTTGCCTTTGCTGGCAGGGATGAAGATGAACTATAGTTTCTTCTATGGCACTTGACTTAAATAGAGCAGTTACTGTCTGCCTTCCTAAGCTGCCCCTTCCTTGCATACTGTCTAGAGAGAGTGTAATTCCTTTGCCTCCATTGGCGTCTCCAGGATGCCAACTTTTCCAATACCTGCTCTGGGATTTGGGCACAAAAAGAAACTCTAGAGAGCTACCACCATGTTGTTTCTCAGATCCCAAGTTTCCTGGTCAGTCTGCCTCTTCCTCTACTTTTAAATCTTCCTGTGGTATTCTACACATGATGTCCAGGATTTTTTAGTTATACTTAAGAGAAGGAATAGGAGAAAGTATGTCTACTCCATCTTCCTGGAAGCAGAAGTCTCTGGATGTGTTAATGAGATTTAATGGGAATATACCTAAGTAGCTATAATGGTTTGGATGTGTTAAATTAAATGTAAACCATACTTTTGGAAGTATGTGTGCATCAAAAAATGATGGTACATAAGAAAAAAAATAACTTTCAGAAAGGGAAACTGTGTTCAAGGAATTAACAGAGAAATTTTATTTGTGTGTGTGTGTGTGTGTGTGTGTGTGTGTAAAATGTTCCCAATTCAAGGAGAAAAGGCTTTGCCCTTGAGTTTCTTCATCCTCTTGCTAATTGATGAGAGGATTTGGCCATTTATCTTAGACGGAAAATAGCCATAATGTTCTACCTTCCCACTGAAGTTTTCTAGAACCCTCTCAGCAATCATCTGCTGATGTCTATGCTTACTTAGCAAACATTCAAATGCTCTATTCTGGGATTCTCTTCTAAAGTGAGCTTCTGTTTCAGGTCGCCTGAACTGGTGGTCCACTGTGTGCACAAGCTGTAAACGGCTTCTTCCTTTGGCCACTACAGGGGATGGGAACTGCCTTTTACACGCCGCCTCGCTGGGTAAGATCCACAACAAAGACAGAGGGTGGCAGCACCCCAGGCCTGCTCTGCTCATTGTTAAAGGACAGACATATGCTAACTAGAGCCATGCACATCACTCATCTGGAAGAGTCCCCAAGGGATGGAGGCAACAATCCAGCCCTTCTTGTCAAACAGCTGGCAGGCTTGGTGAGAACACAGAGCACACATGAGTAAAGACCTAATATAAAAGAAGGAAGCCTAATCATGAGCTGCAGTGATGGGGATTAGACATCATGGCCTAGAACAATAAAAGAGGGCTTCCTGGAGGAGATAGGATTTTACTGAGACTTGAAGGACTTGAAAGAATATAAAAAAGGACATTTCATATAGGGAGACTGCATGGAAAAGCATGAAGGCAAGAATTAACAGGATGTTTGGAAGCAGGGCTGAGCTTGGTTGGGCTTGAGCAGGAAGTTTGGGGAGCAGTACATTAGATTGGGTAGGTACGGAGCCACCACATTGACAGCAGTCCATGCACTTTGAGTGACAAAAAGATGTAGATATCACTTGGGTAAATCACAGGGGAATATACACAATTGGAATAAACAGCAGAGAGGTCAGCAACCTTCAGCAAAGTTGTCTGCTCCCTGGTCACAAAAAGCCATGCCAGCAGGTGCACAGGCATGAGCAGCACTATTTGAATAACTGAAGGCTTATGGTAGACTTTCTAGAAGCTCAACCATCCCTTCCAGGCCCAGGCTTCTACATATAAAGCCAGATCAGTTTTGATAGGCAGGGCTGGATTTGTGCCGGGGACCCAGGCATCAAGAGCTGGCCATCCCCCTCAGTCCTAGAGTGAAGGGTCTCTCTCCACATATGGGACCTTCAAATAAAAATATTCTTAGTTGGCGAGTTTGACCAAGAATATTCCTTGTTGGTCAAACTCCCCTCCCCAGGTAAACATGGTTGATACTATGACCCAGAGCAAGGGCCAGACCCCAAACCTCTCTTTGGCCCTGTAAGTGAGGCTGGTCCAGCGATAGGTGGACAGAGGTGAGATGCCTAAAACCCACAGAGGGAAATGCATGGGGTCTGCAAAGGGGCCTGAGAGCCTCTGAGAGGAATGGAGCCCCAGAGCAAGGGGCCACATTCCACAGGCTTGGCCAGGAATGATGGAGGACACAAAGGCTCCCACCTACCTGCTTCCTTTCCATTTCAAAACAAACACACTTCTGTCTGTTGGCATTATAAAATTTGTCACATTTGTCACAGTAAGAAAATAAAAATCAACAACCCCACCACCCAGCAAGGGCCATTTTAATGTTTTGGTGTATTTTGTCTCTTCTTCCAGTGAAATTATGATCTCACAGTGCTCACAGTTTGGGATCCAGCATTTTTCCCTTAAAATTATATTGTGAACTTCTTATGTTTTTGGTAGTTGTGTCATAGTTCATCATAATGTATTAACTATTCCCCTGCTCTGGAACATATTTCTTCACCTTGTCGTGTATAAACCTGGAAAGAACACAAAAGAAGAAATCTCTCATCTTTGTCCAACAACAGCCTCATTACAAAGGAAATGCCTTTGTCCCTCAGAAATTGCAGTGTGCAGAGACACTGTCCCTCTCAGCACTACACTGTAGGTGGGGAAAGCCACAAATCAGGTCACACGCCACTGTGGTCTGGTCTGCGGGCAGGCATTTTCTCAGTCAGCACAATGGACCTCCTGTCTGCCTGGGAAGAGAAAGCCTCCCATGGGCCAGCCTTGCTCCAGCGGCTAAAGAGGCTGGGCCATGGCTGAGTCTGGGGCTTGTGGCCAGTTGGATCTTTTCTCCTGGTACCTTGTTTTCCTTTTGTACTCCAATTGCTAAACCCCACAGGGAGGGGCAGCACTGCCCAAAGCAGCCATGCAACACTGACCAGGGGTGCTTATTAAACCTGCTGACTAGGCCTGACATTGACTAGGGTTGTGGGGCACACACAGAAATGACAGTATCCTAGAGCCAGGCTTATAAGCAAACATTTATGGGGCAGGGAGACCCTCTCTGCAAGAGAGACCCGAACAAGGAGCCATGGAGCTGAGACTGGATTTACCCTACCTGGGAGAGTTTTGAGAGGAGACTGCAGGCAGGCCTGAAGGATGAGTAAGATCAGCTTGGCCTGTTTATAACAGGAGCATTAATGGCCACTGCCGTCCATCTATGTTGTAGAAAAAGACAAAAGCCTCTCTTGATGGAAAGCCCATAGCAGCTCCTAGTTACTGCATACCTTTGTACTAAAGGATGCATGGCCAGATTGAGCCTTTAAAGATTAGGTCAGTGCAGGTCACTCCTCTTGTGAAAGCTCTCCAGGGGCCCTCGGCTCACTTAAAAGTCCACCTTTTCACCCTTCACCTTGTCCCCTTGATCCTCCCTCCAGCCACATTTCCCTCTTGCCATTTCTCAAGTATGCCATGTGGGCGCCCCTTGGGGCTGGTGCCTGGCCTTCCCCTCTGCCTGGGACAGCAACCCAGCTCCCTTCTATACCCACTCGAGTCTATACTCTAATGTCTCCACTCATGCCATGACCAATGCCAACCAGCATCCCATCCTCTTGGCCTGTTTCATCTCTCTTTATAGTGCCACTTTCCCTGAGGTCATATGTTATATGATAATTCAATGGTTACTCCACCTTCCCCCAGTGTGTGCTCTGTGAGATTTTAGGAACTTAGTCTGTCCTGATTGCTGCTGTGGGTATCCCCAACAACCAATATGGTGTCTCACCCCTTTTATGAAATAAGTTTGGAATTAATTAATTGAATTAATGCCATTTAATTAAATGGATGGATATGGATGCATGGATGGATAGATGGATGGACGGATGGGTGGAAGGATGGATAGATTCCCCCCACCCTTTCCCCACAGCCAGAGCTGCATCTCTCACTACTGTTCCTTCCATTTGTTGGGTCTCTTAACCACATCTCAACTACCCCAAGAATGTACTCAGAAATGGCTGGTTTTCCTTATAATCCCTCAACACCCATCAGAGGCTGGGGAGCGGGTGAGGGAGAAAGAACTTCTACCTCAACAGCAGGTACTTTCTCTTAGGTCCAGATGTTTGCAGTGGTGTCCACTGATGCTCTGCTGCTCAGGAGGCTGAGATGCCTTAGGGAAGAGACATCAGATGTGGCAGACCCTAGATGAAGCCAGGGTCTGATTTCCATCCTGGCTTGAGGCCCCATGTGAGGACATATCACCAACATATCCACAAAGACGATCTTTCACTCAAACACAAGACGTGAATGGTGAACATGAGGTCCCTCAAAACAAACCTGTGAAATTGAAAGTGGCTTGCCAAGGGTCCCAGAGAGAAGCAACCCACTTTTGCTTCCTGAGAAGGGGACAGCCTCCTTCATTCACCAGCTTGCTTCAATGGGAAATGGAGAAAGAGACCAGAGGGGAATTGCTAGCTAATCATGATAACTGATGGCTGACTAATGAGTTATCTTTGTGTGCAGATGCAGGAGGCCAGGCCTGGTAAGTTGTGACAGTCTGAGTCACCTACTGACTTGTACCCCTCCTCATGTCCTGTCTCTCTCTTCTGCTCCTCATGGGCCTCCTGCTGCAGGAATGTGGGGGTTTCATGACCGGGACCTGGTTTTGCGGAAAGCTCTCTACACCATGATGAGGACAGGGGCTGAAAGGGAAGCCCTAAAGCGAAGATGGAGGTGGCAGCAGACTCAACAGAACAAGGAGGTTGGTACCTGCTGGGGTGTCCAGAGCCTGGGACCCACACCAAGCACAGCCATGAGCCATGGTGAAGTCCAGAGCTGGACCTCAAGGCCAAGTCCGTCTTGTGAGGTCAGGCAGCAATAGCTTCTGGGACTAGTAAAGATTTCTCCATTTAAACCCACTGAAGAGGTCCCCATTGTAAAAGCTCAGCCCCTGGCACACACCGTGATGACATGTCCACTCTTACCGCCTGTCCTTGTATTATTATGAAAACCAGCCACCTTCACTCTGAAAAGGTGTCCTGGCTTGGATGATGAATTATAGTCACCTACGTCTGGTCACTACCGGTGGTGGCTTGAAGACCAGGTGCAGCTACACGGCAGTCCTGGCACAGTCTACAGCCCCAGCTCTTGGGCATGTACTTGATCCACGGAGAATCCCAGTCCTCCTGATGATGAGGGACATTAGCACTTTGCTGTCCTAGAAGAAGAATCTGCCTGCTCTCTGACTGAACTGGCCCGTCATCCCTTTAAACTGTTTAATGGTCAACCCCAAACCTGGTGTGTGTGTGCAGATGATGTTTCATCATTCTCACCCCCTGGGAATGACCCTAATTGCTGGGTGAACCCCCAACAGCATTGAAATTGGAGACTGGGCATTCT
>CM053560.1:116655377-116789072 GCA_028646485.1 Cryptoprocta ferox
AAGATGTCACTTTTCACCCTGAGAGATCCCTTGATTTTTTTTATTCCCCTCCACTGCAACTTGGACCAGCAGGTTTGGGGATCCAATAAACATCACATGAGCTACTACCATCCTTTTCCATCAGGGGGCACAGAGGTATTAGGGAGGGGTGAACAATACCTGATGCAGGTGGGGACTCTGACACCTGCCAGGCCCTCAGGAGGACCCCCCTTTGCTGGTTATTTGCACAGACCACAGCAAGGAAATGCTCTTCAGGATGGTGTCCAAGCCCTCATGGCTGGTTTTTCCTGAGTTTTTAATGGTTCCAGGAGCTCAAATACTACCCCCCGTGGTCCCTCCCATGCCAAAGCTCAGAGTTTTCTGGCCTCATGTCTGCAGCCCACAGGACCATGTTTAGGCTCAGGATGGTCACTTGGATCCCACAGCAGCAGGGAAATCCAAGAAGGAGGCAAGGAACTTCTGGAAATGAAGTTTTTTTTCAGTTCTGACATGTTAGTTTTATAAACATGTGTGAGCTCTGAGTGAGACATGAGCTTTTACTCTCTCTCACCTGGTCTTTTCACCTTTCCCTTTCTTCTGGATCACTCTTGTATGGTATGTTCTCTCCCTCCAGGAGAGGCTCCCCTGCCACGGAGCTCCCACCTCACTTTGGGGTTCAGAATTTCAAAAGAGAGACTTTTTTTAGCGAGTTATCAGTATCTCTGCATTTTGCCTCAGTCGTCCCTGGGCAAAGGGAAGAGGTTTCTCTCCTCACATTGAGCTGAGTGATATGGGGTATCTCTGGGGCTTGAGGGCCTTGGAGACTGGTACCTAATGTCTTCCCCAAGGCTCTGAAGGCTGAGGCTGGTCAGCTTCCAAGTCCTCAGAGACATGGAGGGTTATGCAGTGCTAAGAGCCACACATGCATGCTTTCTGAGCACTAGGAGTGAACCCTGGGATGAGACCTGAGCTGGGCTGTCTTCAGAAGGACTCTGCTACAATGAGGGCAAACCCCAGAGGCCAGGCCAGAAGGCTGGTCACAAGACATCAACTTAGGGTGCTCTGTTCAGGGAATATGGGTAGAGACAGTCAGCTGTGAGGAGGTCCCAAGACCTGCAAAAGCACTTCCATAGAAATGGGGGTCAGCATTTGGGCCTCCGCCAAGTGCAATGGGCACCCAAAAGAAGAAGAGTCAAAAAGGACCTTGCCACCCTCTAGCCTCTCCTCACTTGCCTGTGCCAACCACACAGGGGGACACAAATGGCACCCAGAGAATGAGGAGGCAGTGGCATGAAAAACAGAGACGTGGCCAGGACTGGCAGCCCCCAGGAGAAGCAAACAGAGAAGCCACACAAAATTTCCCGGATTCATCTGGGGATAGGAGAGAACTAAGCAAGAGAGAATGAGTTTGCAGGTGTGATGGTAACAAAAACTAAAATGGCCCTCTTTGTGTTCCCTCCCACACCTGGCTCAGAAAACCTGGTTCCCCAGGATGAGGGACAAGCGTAGCAGCAGCAACATGAGCCCTTCCCTCTGTCCTGCTCCCTGCCCAGCTCCTGGCCCCCTGGTACTGGCACAGATGGGGTCAGCTGCTCCCTGGCATGGACACTGGCCTGGTATCATTTTTAAACCCATTACTTCCCCCAGAACATGGCCAGGTTAAGTATCTGAAGAGGGACTGAAGGGCAGACTCAGGAATGAGCTTGGCCTTTTTTCTTTCTTCTTCCTACACAACTCACAGGCAGCCGGCCCCCAGGCTCACTGGCAGAACCTGGCAAGAGACTCTGGAAGCAGAGATGCATATCCACTACTCACCCAAGGAGAAGGGTGTAGACCAGGTTGGCATCCAGGCAGTGCAGGCTACCAGCCAGAGAGCCACCATGGAGAGGCTGCTTAGGGCTGATGCCCCAGAGTATGTGATCACAGAGCAGGGCACCCTTGAAAACCCCAGGAAGGCAAGGTGGGTATGGGCTTCCTGTTGAACTTCAGATGCACAAGAAAGACAGACGATGGCACCTACAGACATAGACTTGCAAGCACAGTAAAGAGCCAAGACCCAGGTAGAACCAGGTGCTTCTGAGCAGGGCACACTTACAGCTGCCGGACAAATTCCCTCTGATGCTTTCAAATCAAAATGTATCCATTTCTCCATGGACAAAATAAGAGAAATCAAATGTTCTGTGCTGCTGCTCCAGAGACCCTCTGAGTTACCACCCATGAAATGTGACCCTCCTGAAGGCCCGCTGCTAGGGTTTTTATAGCCCTGTCTAATGATCACCATTGTTGCCATCTGGGTGCTTGCGCTCATAATAGGGGGCAGGGGGAGAGGGACGCTCTGCAGAAGGAAGACAAGGAGATAATAAGGAAATAACTCCACCCTAAATCTGGCTATCCATCACCTGCTTGCACGAGCAGCCTCACGCCATACTCTAGGAAAAGAGTGTGTGTGCGATCAGAAAAACCCAGTTACTTGTTCTGAAAATGATAAAAAATCTCTGACAGCAATTAGTTACTGTAGGTCTCTGGGTACTTCATCTAGTTTCAGGGAAACTGAATAAGGAGAGCAAGTAAAAGGGCCTGGTGGATTGTGACCAGAGACCCAGACTTAAATGTACTGGGTTATAGTCCTAAGCCAGGCATGTGAAGTTGGGCATGTCTCATTAGCTTTCTGAGCCTGGGTTTTGTTCATCTGTAAAATCCACTTGGTAGTAACTTTCTCACCAGGCTGTATCAGTTTTTGATGGTTGTATAGCAAACCACACCCCAAAACTGAGTGGCTTAGAGCAGTATCCAGCCAGATTTGCTGATATTCTGGGGGTCACTGGAATTGCCTGATGCCACTCATGGGGGTGCAGTCATCTGGCAGTTGGTATGAGCAGGGCTAGATAGTCCAAGATAGTCTCATTCACTGCTCTGAGGCTGAGAACTAGCTCTCCCTGGGCCTCTGACCACATGGATTTTTATCTTTGAGGAGGTCCAGGCTCCTTACAATACAGTCTAAGGGCAGGAAGAGAGGGAAGCCCCTGATTTTCTGGTGCTTCTCAAGCTTCTGATTGTATCACATTACTAATGTCCCATTGGCCAAAGCAAGTCACATGGTCAAGCGAGCCTCAAGGCAGAGAGAAAGACTCCACCTGCAATGGGAAGAGGGGCAAAGTCACATTACAAAGGGACAAGTACACAGGAGTAGAAGGATCTGTAGCCCCTAAAGCAATCTGCTACATACTCCAATGTTATCGTTATGGGGTGGCAAAATCACATATCTGAAGGTGTTTGGAATGGGGTATTTTTATAATAGTAAAAATAACATTAAGACATTGTCACACTTATTCTGTAAATTGGCATGCCTGCTGCCTATATGGTATGTTGTAAAGGCCCTTCCCAGGTATCTAAAATGTGTTCCCTCACCCTGACTTTCCACTGGATCATCTCAATGTCTGATATTCAACCCTTAGAAATTCAATTCTTCTAGTCTTGAGGGCTTTGAGGCTTTCAGAAGTCTCTCTGATTATGGAGAAAATCCTGCCTGTTAGTTTATACATCAAGGTTACTACATTTTATACTCGGTGGCCTGACCGCCAGAGTCTGGTCCCGCAGGAATGGAGCACACACACACAAATAAAATGGCTTATTGGATTGTGCTGGACATAGCTGAGGAGGAATTTTATAAATTAGGAAACTTGAGACACCTGGGTGACTCACTTGGTTAAGCATCTGACTTTGCCTCAGAGCATGATCTCATGGTTTGGGAGTTTGAGCCCCATATCGGACTCTGTGCTGACAGCTAGGAACCTGGAGCCTGTTTTGGAATCTCTGTGTGTGTGTGTCTTTCTCTCTGCCCCTCCCCTGCTAGCACTCTGTCTCTCTCGCGCGTGCGCTCAAAAATAAATAAACATTAAAAAAAATTTTAATAAATTAGGAAACTAATACTCAGAGAGATTAATTGATTTTTTTATGTTTATTTATTTTTGGGAGACAGAGACAGAGCATGAGGGGGGAGGAGCAGAGAGGGAGACACAGAATCTGAAGTAGGCTCCAGGCTCTGAGCTGACAGCACAGAGCCCGATGCAGGACTCAAACCCATGAACTGTGAGATCATGACCTGAGCTGAAGTTGGATGCTTAACCAACTGAGTCACCCAAGAATTGATTTATCTCCAGTTAGTAACTGGTAAAGCTAGAATATAGACCCAGATATGACAGAGTCACAGCCCTGGGGTTTCCCAGAGCATATACTGGGACAAGCCTCAGTAGCTTTTAAAGAGTACACTGCAGATAGACTTTCTCAGTCCTGGCATATTGGAATATGTGTTTATTCTACCTCACCTTTGGTGGATAGGCTGGCTAGGTATAAAATTCTAACTTTAAATTCATGAGATGAATGATGTCATCAAAGAAAAAGAAAGACATCAGCTTTCTGGCATTCAGTTCAGGTTGGCTAATTTGAGATAAGAAACAATTGTATGAAATCCAAAGACTAAATATATTCAACTTCTTAATCTTTAGAAGCTCTGAAAAAGATTTGTTCATTAGCTTGACATTTATTAATTGCCTTCCATTTGCCATGCATTTTTATATACAAAATCTCATTCTGCCATCACAGTAACCTTGTGAGATGAAGACTATAATTTTCATCCAACATATGAGGAAACTTGGATTCAGGATGGAAAATGACTTGTCCAGGGTATTGAATGACAGAGCCATAGTTCAAATTCAGATCGTCTGCCTCCCAGGTCCCCTGCTTTTTTTTTTTCCTGTCCCTTCTCTCAGAAGCCTGTCTCCATTATTATGGAGAATTGGATTTTTGCCACCTTCAGAACCTTTAGTTCTGTGGGCAATGGAATAATATCCCCTTGTTTTCTAGTACAATTCCAGGATGTGTTTCAAGGGGATACCATTTGAATCCCAGCCCTTACTAACAATAGACTAAGCCTGCACCATCAGTTGTCTGCACTGTGAATGTACAGAAAGACGTTTTCCAACTCAGGCTCTCTGAGTCTCCCTTTACTCATCTGTCAAATGTTGAAAACCTTTGTAAACATTAGGTCAATAATGAATTAATGGGAGGGATTATCTTAAATACATTTACAATGAATTATTACCAAGCAATTTTCAACACAACCACTACATTTTTGGGAGACAGGGAGTAAACCAGGATCCTCTCAGTTCTAAGAATATAATGTGAACCCAACATGAAAATGAAAAACCCACTACATGTGTTAGAAGGTCAAAAAGAAAATGTACTGACAATACCAAGTGCTGGTGAAAATGCAAAACAAATGGAGCTCTTATACATTGTTGGTGGCAATATAAAATGGTACAACCACTCTCAAATGTAGTTTGACAGGTTCTTATAAATTTAAACATACACTTGCCATATGACCCAGCCATTCCATTCCTAATATTTACCCTAGAGCAGTGGTTCACAGCCAGGGATATTTCTCCCCCTGGGACATTTGACCAAGATGTAGAAATAATTTTAGTTGTCACAACTGTATGGTGGGCTAGGTACTGCTAGAATCTCATGGGTAGAAGCCAAGGATACTGCTAAGCATCCTAAAATACACAGGACAGCCACCCAAGAAAGAATTATCTGGTCCAGACTTTTCAGCAGTACCAAAGTTGAGAAAATCTGCCCCAGAATAATGAAAACATGTTCACACAAAGATCTTTATATCAGTTCTATTCAAAATTCATAAAAAAAAACTAGAAACTCAAATGTCCTTTAATAAATAAATAGAGCTACATTCTTATTATGGGACACTACTCATCAATAAAAAAAAAACCAAACTGATAACACACAACTTTCATGAAACTCACAAGCATTCTGCTGAATGAAAAATCAAGTCTCAAAAAGTTATATGCTGTATGTATGATTTCATTTATATGACATTATCCAAAAAGTAAAACTATCAGGACTGGGAACAGATCAATGGTTCATTTACTTGTGTATAGATGTCCAATTTTCCAATATCATTTGTTGAAAAGACTATACTTTCATCTTTGAAATGCTTTAACCTTTGTCAAAAAATAATTGGTATTATTTTTGTAGACATTTCTTTTCTGGATTCTCTGTTATTTTCCACTGGAATATTGGTCCATTTTTTGACAATATCACCCTCTTAATCAGTGTTACTTTATAATAAGTCTTAAAACTAGTTAGCATCATTCCTCCAACTTTCTTCTTTTTTAGTACTTCAGTTTTGGGGTTTTTCTGTTTTTCTTTGCTTTGCTTTCTCATATAAATTTGTAGAATCCACTTATCTGTATCTAAAAAATATCCCATTGGGATTTTGATTAGTATTGCATTAAATCTATCCATGAATTTGGGAAGATTTAAATCTTTACAATGTTGAGTCTTCTAACACATGTTTTTCCATGTGTTGGAGGTGTACAGTAATGTTTCTCCATTTATTTAGTTCTTTTTTTTTTTTTAATGTGTATTCGTTTTGAGAGAGAGAGCATGGACACATGCAGTGCAGGGGCAGAGAGAGAGGGTAAGAGAGAGAATCCCAAGCAGGCTCCATGCTGTCAGTGCAGAGCCTGACATGGGACTCAAACTCACAAACCGTGAGATCATGACCTGAGCCAAAGTCAAGAGTCAGATGCCTTAACGGCCAAAGTCAAGAGTCAGATGCCTTAACGGACTGAGATACCCAGTCACCCCTAGATCTTTTTTGATTTGTTCAATCATCATTTTATAGTTTTTAGCATATAGGTCCTATACATGTTTTATTCAGTTTATACCTAACTAAGTCATTTGTAGCTATTATAAATGATTGTGTGTGTGCGCGCGCGCGTGTGTGTGTGTGTGTTTTAATTTAGGTTTGCAATTGTACATTGCTAGTTATATAATTGTGGTTGATTTTTGTGTTGGCTTTGTAGTCTGTGGCATTACTACACTAATTTATTACATCTATGAGACTTTTTTTGTGGATTCCTTCAGATTTTCTACATAGACATTCATATCATTTGTGAGTAGGGATAGTTTTCTTTCTTCCTTTCCAGCCTTTATGCCTTTATTTTTCTTGACTTATTGCACTACTTAGAACTTCTAGTACCATGTTGAATAGGCATGGTAAGAGAGGATATCCTTTCCTGGTTATCAATCTTAGTCAGAAATCTTTATTAATACGATGATAAAGTAGGTTTTTGTAGGTATCTTTTATCAGGCTGAGGAAGTTTACTTCTACTCCTTTTGTTGCGAGTTCTATCATTAATTAATGTTGAATTTTATCAAATGAATTTTCTACATAAATTAATATGATCATGTGGGGGGTTTTCTTCTTTAATTTACATCTTCCATTTTATTATTTGTTTCACCTATACACCATGTGTTTGTTGTTGTTCCTCTGTTCTCCTTTACGGTCTTTTTTTTAATGTTTTTAAAGTCTCTTGATTTAACTATTGTGATTTTGACTATATTTCTTTATACGGTTCCTAAATGATTTTAAATTACAATATACATTCTTTAAACAATCTTTTTTGGAATTGATATTTTACTTCCAGTGAAAATTATTTCAAGTGACATTCAAAACCCTTACTACCATTATAGATCCCTCATCCTCTCCCTTTATGTTATAATTTTATTATATATTACATCTACATATCTTGAATAGTCCATAACCCAATATTATAATTTTATGTGTATCTTCAAATATATATTAAAGAACTAAAGAATAAAAGAATTGTCTAGTATACTGTGCAGATCATGAAGCATTTCTGTTGCTCTTCCTTCATTTTTGATGTTCCAGCTTTTCTTCTGGTATCATTTTCTTTCTATATGAAGAAGCCCCCCAAATTCTTTTGGAAAGATTTGCTGCTTATGAATTCTCTAACTTTTCCTTCATCTGAGAATGTCTTTATTTCACCTTCATACCTAAAGGATATTTTTATTGAGAACAGAATTCGAGTTTAACATTCTTTTCTTACAGCACTTCAGAAATGTTACTCCCCCTCCATCTGTCTTCCGTGGTTCATGGTGAGAAATTTGCAGTCACTCAAACAATTATTTCTCTATTGAATGTATCACCCTTTTATGGCTGCTTTCAACACTTTTTTCTCCATTTTTGGTTTTAACTATTTTATTTTGATGTGTCTGGATTTCTAGACGTTTGTCCTCTTTAGTTCTCTGAGCTTTTTGAATCTATAGATTTGTATTTTTGGCCAACTTAAGATGCTTTCAATTATTATTTCTTTAATTTGGTGGGTGGAGTATTGTACTGTTTCTATTCTTCTGGGACTCTGGTGATAGAAATGTTAGACATTTGGCATTGTCTGACAGGTAACTGAGGGTCTCAGTTTTCCAATCTTCTCATCTTCAGATTGAATCATTTCTATTGATCGTCTTCAAATTAATGGACTCTTTCTCCTTCATCTCCAATCTGGTATTGACTCCATTCTGTGAATTTCTTTCTTCTACTTTTGTATTTGGGTTTCTAAACTTTCCTTTCAGTTTTCCTGATATCTTCTGTTTCTTTGCTGAGATTTCTTACCTTTCCATTTCTTCCAAGCATGTCCTCCAGCACTTATTGGAGCATTCTCATAACTGCCTTAAAACCTTTGTCAGATCATTCCACCATCTATACCAACTCAAACTTGATGTCTTTTGATTGTTCCCTTTCTTGAACATTGGGATATTTGTGGTTCATCATATATCAGGTAACTTTAGATTGCATCTTGGAAGTTTTGTATCATATGTTTTGAGACTCTGAGACTCTATGGAAAATGCAGACATTTTTGTCTTAGCAGGCTGTCAAGCTGGTTACGATCATACCATTGAGTTCAACCCGCCTTCCCTGGGCTGTGGTTGCAATGTCAGTACAGTTTCCAAAGCCTTCATTGTCCTATTCAGCTGCATTACTCAGTCTGTGACCTGGGTGTGATCTATTCAGTCAGTCCTCAGAGCCTTTGGGATACTGATTAGGACCAGAGCTATACATGCTCAACTTGGGGTTGGTGGGAGGGGAGTCCACGAGTTCATAGACAATCTGACAGGGTTGTTTTCTCAAGTTGTCCCTTTCCATGATCTTCCAGGTACTTTTTGGTTGCCTGAGACTCCCTTTTCTGTCCTCCAGCCAGAATTCTAGGGCCTTAGTTACAGCACTCTGCTATGTAACTCTGTGACTACACCTATATCCTGGGCCAGATGGCCAGAGGATGTATGGGGAGGGGGGGTGATAGGGGTGTGGAGAGAATAGTAAAAAAAATCAGGGAGGGGGCACCTGGGTGGCTTAGTTGGTTAACCATCCAACTTCAGCTCAGGTCATTTCATGGCTTTTGAGTTCGAGCCCCACATTGGGCTCTCTGCTGCCAGTGCAGAGCCTGCTTCAGATCCTCTGTCCATCCCCCCTCTCTGCCCCTCCCCTGCTCATACTCTCTCTCTCTCAAAAAGAAACATTTTTTAAAAATTATTTTAAAAAGTAAAAATTAAAATTAAAAAAATGGATTCCCCCCTGCCTAACCTCTTGGCATCATAGATCCACTGATTATTGAAGAAGGTTCCTCTCTCTTAGATTTTTGGCTCTCAGAGGCTTCTGTTGTGACCTCAGCTACTGCCTGCAGGAAGCTTTTGAGAGTTGGAGCATGAGAGAAAGAGGAGAAGAAAAATGGGAATTTCTATGCTTTACTTGAGCTTTAGGAGTTCCTATTCTCACTCCCAAACTAGAAGGCACCTTCTGCCCCCTCACCAGTGTGCTTCAGGCTGTGTTGCATTCACATCTGGGAACACTAGAGGGTTAAAAAAATGTAAATTCAGTGTTCTTCCCCAATCCACTTGCTACTATATACTTTACAGAACCCTCCAATAACTCCTCTGTGCATTCTCTCCAGGTGGGAGGGTTGTGTTCAGGAGGAGTGAAGGGGTGGAGTATTCTTACTTGATCTGCACAGCAGGAAGAACCAGACATGGAGTGGTAGGCTGGGGTTTGGATGTGGCAGAGGAGATGAAACAGAAGGAGTTCTAGATCAACAGAGCATGTGGGGTGGATTTGGTAGGCTGAGAGGGGCCTTGGCAACCTGTGTCCCCATTGCTCCTCACCTGCATGCCCCCACACATCAGAAGACATTCCTACCAAGTTTAGCAGTTGGGCATTTTCTAAATCCTAATTCTGCCAGATCCATTGTGACAAGTTATATGATTTTGGGAAGATACAACTGTGCTCCATCACTTACTATTGGGGCTAAGTAGCCTGTGCAAAGACTTTTACATGTTCTCATTATATCAAAACCAATCTGAATGAGTGATGGAGCTCTCCATGCAGGAATTCCCTTTGATATGCGTAGTCTTCCTCACTTGTAGACCATTAGGAAGGGTGCTCCCTTAAACTGATAGTTCCATTCAGTGTTCTTATTCTGGAACATCTTTGACCCCCACAAGGTAACTTATATACCAAGTTCTCTCTAAAGTTTTATGTGTTTTGTTGCAATCTCACCAGCAACTCAGAAGCTCCACAATGCCTTTCTAATTCAAATTTTGGGAAGTCATAACCCTGAAGACATAGATTTCTAGGTGCTTCTATTTTCATCCTGTTTTATTGCATTTCAAGAATGGAATGACCATGGGTCACTTGGGTGGCTCAGTCAGTTAAGCATTCAAGTCTTGATCTTGGCTCAGGTCATGATCTCACAGTTTGTGAGATTGAGCCCTGCATTGGGCTCTGCACTGGCAGTGTGGAGCCTGCTTGGGATTCTTTCTCTGCCTCCCTCTCTCTCTTTCTCTCTCAACATAAATAAACTTAAAAAAAAAAAAAGAATGGAATTATCATAAAAGGGATTCATGAATTTTTGTGTGGGAAGTGGTCTATGGGATAAGAAAAGGAAGAATGTATTTATAAACCTGTAAAATTTACCTTTTCAAAGGATATATGTATTTTATTGTGGTTTAAACTCTTTGGTAACATGGATTGTGTCTGTGACCCCATATCTCAGAGGACTGGAGGATATAGCACCTCTGCACTGTCTCTTTAAAGTACCACTTGTTTGTGTTCTGCTCAGAGAAATGTTGCACTGTTGTGCACATCACTCTGTCCTGACCCCCTGCCTCATCCAGGGCTCATATATGTTTTATATTGTCTCCTCCTTCAGACTGCAATATCCTGATGGTACAGCTAAGCCCAGTGGTTCTTTTTGATTCTCTTCCAACCCCAGTTCAGTGCAGGACACCCATTGCTGTGCTATGTATATACATACAGAGCCAGACCCAGGACCAGCAGACATAGAGCTGACCACTTATGCCCCCATACACACCCAGGGGAGATATTCCTGTCCAGGTCCTGTAATACCAGCACCCAAACATGACCTGTTAGAAGACAGGGAGCCCTGATGGGCCAAGTATTCACCCTTTGACTAGCCTACTGGGAGCCAGAGTAGGGTGCTCTGACCTCAAAGGATCTGGATGTCCTAGGAATCAGGGAAAGACAGCATTGTCAGGTGGGAATTAGAGCCATGTCATCTACTGAACCCACTTGTGTGTTACATTGTGTTGTGTGTCAAGCAGGGCTGTGAAGCTGTCATTAACATGGCCCATGACAGATCCAGAAACTGAGATTCAGAAAAATTAGGTCAGTTCCCAAAGTCCCACAGCCCGCAAGAGAGAGCCGGAATCCAAACTTAGAACTGACCAAAAACATAAACCCATGCTCTTAACAAATGCAAAACAGGTACAGAGAGCAGGAATTAACAACTTATCTTGACATTTGTGATAAAAATAACTTTTGTTCTTTAACCTTTTATAAAGGAAAGCTTACTTGTTCTCCATTTGGTGAGACAGGTTAAGTGGAAGCTGACAGGCTCTTAAAACAGGGAGAAAAAGATACACAGAAAAGGGAGCCTGAGGACCCCTGGGCAGCCCCCACAGGGCGTCTCCTCTCTTCTTTTGTGTGTTTCTCATTCTTCTTTCCCTCTGAAGTTGTTTCCACAATCTCCTTGCTATGTTTACACAACTTTGTGATGCGTTTACTGCATTTCTTTTTTATTGGCCTTTTCCAGAAATACCTAGAATCCTAAATTTTATGATGCACAGTCTCAGAGGTAGGAACTTAAGTCTTTTAAGGAAAAATAAGAGGTGTTTCCCTGCTGCAAGGAGCCCACACCCCAGTCTGGCATTCCAAAACCAGGGGTTGGCTTCTCATTGGAAAGGAAGCTTCTTTGTGACTATTCCTTAAAGTTCTATGACTTTCACCAGCAAACCAAACAGGAAAAACATTTGTTCACCTAAGGAGTTCTCACATTTGCAGATATAGAATCCAGGTCAAATTTTTAAAGGCTTTCCTAATTAGAAACAAGACCAAAATCAACTCTTCATCTATCAGGAGTTTCCTACCTAAAGAAACCACCTTTTGTCATTGTGTTTATTAATACCTGGCAGTTTCTTACTTGATCATCTGGGGTTTTTTTAAGTTTATTTATGTATTTTGAGAGAGAAAGAGAGAGAGAGAGAGAGAGAGAGAGAGATAACACAAGCAGGGGAGGGACAGATAGAGAAGGAGAGAGAAAATCCCAAGCAGGCTCCATACTGTCAACGCAGAGTCCAACAAGGAGCTCGAACTCATGAACTGCGAGATCATGACCCAAGAGTCAGATGCTTAACCAACTGAGCCAGACAGGCACCCCTCCATCATCTGTTAATTGAGTTTTTCCACCCCTAGACCTGCATATGTGTACATACATGCACACACGACAGTGCTACACACATCACAGAAACTCAGTAAATATTCGTCACGTGATTGACCCCAGGTTACCGATTCCAGGCAGTAAGATGAGTCCTCAACCCCAAGTTCCTGGCTGCTGTTGAGAAGCTCTTGTCAGAGTCTGAAACCCACTTGGCCCCTTCAAAATGCTAGGAGTGCCCGCCATTCTTCAGTCTTAGCTTCCCCAGCCATAGCTCTTAGCAGAACCCCTGCTGCCTACACTGTGCCTTAGGAAATCTCCTGAGAAGCTGCCCTCCAGTCAGACACAGCGCCTGGCCCAGTGCAAGGCTCACAGCAGGCACAGACTGGCTTCAGCTCTGCTCAGGGGGCTGGAGATTAGGGGCCTGGCTCCTAATCTCCAGCCCCCTGCATCTACATGCCAGTTTATCAAAGGTTTTGTAATGGCTCCATGCCCTGCCTGGGAGAGGGGCTTTAGTCCCACCACTCAGAAATGCTGCTGGTGACACACATGCATGAGGAGTGCTATGCAGCTAGGAGAAGGGGAGGACCCCACATACTGGGCTGGAAGCATCTCTGAGATACACTGTTAAGAACGAAAAAGCAGAAGTCAGAAGAGCAAGTGTAATGCCCCATCTTACACCTAGAGATAGAGGAGAGTATGTGTATGTGTAAAGAATCTAAATATCTTGATCTTCTTTAAGTGGAAGGGCACACCAAAAACCAATAACTATGTCACCATCGATGGGGTGACTATACAACTTCTCATCCAAGCTAGTGCATTTTGGGGAGGGAGGATGGGTACCAACCACCCAAGATACATAAACCAGGACCTCCCCAAGCAAAATGGAAGATGTGGTCACCCTACCTGGGGGAGAGGGACACAGGGAGGATCCTGGGAGGCTTGTGCCCAAGCTGCCCCTCCGTGTGGCCTGACGACTGCCCTTGACCCTGCCTGCTGCCCAGATTGGCTTCCTTGTCCATGACACAAGCTCTTGCTGGGTGGTCTCCAAGGGTTGTGGCTGCCATGTAAGCCAGGGCACCCCCAAATCTACATTGTACTTTTCACTCCTGCCACCACCTTCTGTGGCCTGAGATACCATCTGGACCTCACTCTACTACCTTTGCTTGCCATCCTACCTGAAGACGGCTCCCAGCCCAGCCTGATTGTCATCCCCAGGGGGTTTTCACTCAGTGGATGGTGTGGCCCTATTCTCAGGACTTCTCTCCCCCCAGGTATACACTGAAGAAGAGGTGATGAGTGCATGTGTGTTATGTCGTAGAGCATGTTAGGAAATTCTTGGGGCATGCATAATCTCTTTGAGAATGAAATTAGTTACATTTGCATGTTGGCCTTCTTACCAGCAAACACCAATTAAGTGTTTTAGGGATTTTTACATTTCTTTTCCCAAAGGCCAGATTCTGTTTATAATCCCAGGTTTAGCATTTGCTCAGTGAACTCACAGGAAGATGATGTTAAGCCTCTATGTAAGAAGTGTAAGAGGGGAGCCTGGGTGGCTCAGTCGGGTGAAAGTCCGACTTTGGCTTTGGTCATGATCTCACATTCATGGGTTTGAGCCCCACGTTTGGTTCTGTGCTGACAGCTCAGAGCCTGGATCCTGCTTTGGATTCTGTGTGTGTCTCTCTCTCTCTCTGCCCCTCTCCTGCTCACACTTTGTCTCTCTGTGTCTCTCAAATAAATAAATAAATAAATAAATAACGTTAAAAAAATTATTTAAAAAAGTGTAAGAGAATATTCAGGATTGGTTTCACTACAGCTGGTTTTTGCCAGTGGGCTCAATCCCAGTAATTCACGTAGGTCACAGTTCCAAAGTCCTATCCTAGAAATGATCCTATCTGCACCACGGAACAGCCTAAGGAGTTGCTGAGCCAATGTTCTCAGCCTGCATTCCACAGAACAGGGACACCAGGGCTCCAGAAGCACTGGAGTGTGGCAGTGGTATTGAGGGGAAAGGGCAGAACCAGCACCCACCCCGGTTCGAACTCACTCCCTAAACCATGCAAGCAAGCAGCTGGAAGCCAAGGAGGGAAGGACGTTATGATTCTCAAGCTGCCTCCAGGATGCAGCTGGGACCTTCTCTGCCACCTTCTGGGTCACTGAAGGTTCACAGTTGATCTTTGGCTCAACTGGTATGGAGAAAGGTCGCTGTGCTCCAGGCTCTCCTCCATCATCCTCTCCCAACATGGCCCAACTCTGTGCTCCAGCCCTAGCACAGAACCAGGGATGGACAGACAGATGGATGGGTGGGTGGATGGGTGGATAGACAAGTGAATGGATGGATGGATGGAAGAATGGATGGATTGGGGGTAGGTGGGTGTATGTGGACAGATGGGTGGATGGACAGATGGATGGATATGTGTGTGGATGGATGGCTCAACAGACAGATGGAGGAGCAGATAACACTTGAAGGCCTCTGCTGTGCCTTTTACCATGCCAGATATAGTAAGTGCTCAGCAAATACTGGCTGGTTTTTCAGTTTGAAATACAATGGCTCTGCTTTAAATTTTGCATGTACAGAATGTTGTGGCAGTACAACGGTGCCTCATACTACATCAGCCCTTGTGCTTTTGCTGCAGTGAGGCCACTTCTGCATAGCTATTTAGACACCAGAGTGTTTCGTCATGGGGTGAAGGTGCAACTGAGAACCCAGAGCTGAAAGAGTTACCCCTCACCTTGCCATTTCTTCTTCTCAGCATTACTATCTGACTCTCTGATGCCTCATCTCTTTCTAGTGCTGATCTCTCCATCCACTGGATTAGAGAAGAAATGACACTCCAGATTTCTAACCGGTATATTTTTCTGAGTATCCAGTCTGTAATTCTTTGTTCCCTCCTGTCCATTGCTACTTACTATCTTGTTTGACCATCCACTTGCCTGCTCACTCTGTGACAGGAGCAAGCAAGCAGATTCTGGAAGCATTTGAACCTCACACACCCCGCAGCCTCCCTCTGAGCTATGGCTGGACAGGATAATCACCAGGGATATTTTTAAATGCATACCCATGAGCATTGTGTTTAGACTTGCCATGTGTATGTGTATTTAAAACCCTCCTTTTCCATTTCTCTTCACTTCCTGAATAATTCAGTCCTAAAGCCATACAGTGTGGCAAAGTAAGGTGAGTATCTGCAGCGGGCAGGCAGGGTGTCAGTAGGACCCAGAGGACCAAAGCCAGAGTGTCAGAGCCAGCAGGGTAAAGAGGACAACTTGGGGGTGCGGTGACAGCAAAGGTGGGGAATTGCTTACATATGGAGAAATTGATCAAGTAAGGAAAAGAGTTTAAGATTAATAGAAACCAGGATTCTCACTGTTAGAGAAGGGAGTAATGAGTAGAATTAATTTTGGGATGTTAGATTAGAATTGGAGGTATCCATGGACTCAAGTTAACAAAGTTAACTTAGAGATGACAAATGAAAGTATCTGTGTACGTGTATGAGTATACATACAACACACACATCCCTTTGATCTATTCACTGAGTCTAGAAGCAGTGACATCCCAATAGTGATGATCATATTTTGACTTCTAAACACCATTATCCACTGTTAAAAAAAAATTCCTTGGAGAAATGGCTGAATCTAGGGCTGAGACAGAGGAGGTACAAGATGAAACTGGACCATATTCTTATGTCAGAAGGCAAGGAAGTACTCTGAACAATGATAGGACTGTGTCACATGGACACAGCTGAATGAGCCACACTAACACAATCAGGGCATATCTGAACATCAAAATAAGCACTAGTGGATTATAATTCATTGGATAAAATAGAAACAAGAAATCCATCGTGATATCAATAAGTGTATGAAGACTTGGTGAGGAGTAGACTATGTGCACAGATTTGAAATTCCTCCCCACAAAATGCTTCTCAGTGACAGAGGAGAAATGAATAGCTCTGTAGGGGGAAGCCTGGCAGGTGGCCTGAAGGCAGTGGCCCAAGTCAATATCACCAATAATGGGACAGCCCAAAGGCCCAGGCCACCTGATAGGACACAGCATAAGTCAATACAATCTGATCACATCAGGAAAAAGATGAACCCAGACTAAGGACATTCTACAAAATACCAGGCCCATAGTCTTCAAAAGTGTCAGAGTGATGAAAAGGAAACCCTAAGACATGTTCCAGACCAAAGGAGTCTAAAGAGACACCAGAACTAAAGGCAGCATGCTGGAGTCTTCATTTAAAAGGCATTTGGCGGGGGGGAGGAGGGGGGAGGCATCTGTGTGGCTCAGTCGGTTAAGCATCAGACTTTAGCTCAGGTCATGATCTCATGGTTCATGGGTTTGAACCCCCTATCTGGCTCTGTGCCAACAGCTCAGAGCCTGGAGCCCGCTTTGGATTCTGTGTCTCCCTCTCTCTGTGCCCCTCCCCTGCTCACGCTCTGTCTCTCTCTCTTTAAAAAAAAAAAAAGGGCATTTTGGGGACAGTTGGCATACTGGGATCTGTCAGGGTGATTAGATCTATCAGCGTATTAGTAATTGAGCGTACCTTTGATCTTGATGACTGTGTTGTAGGAGAATGTTCTGCTTGTAGGATGTGCACCTGAACTTTTCCAAGGTGTTAGGATTTCAGATGGTCCATTTACTTTCAAATGATTCCAAACAACAAGAACAACAAGTAATTTATACTATAAGTGCAACTTTTTGTCATCTTTGGTTGCTGCCAAGTATTTTTAAGTATAAAAGTAAGGTATTTTGAATCACCAAAAATAAATAAACTTAAAAAAATATGTACAATAACAACCACAAAACTTCCCAGGTGATTGGTACATTCCTGAAGAGTCCGTTTTTATTCTAGAAGTAACTCAAGCAGGGGTGCCTGGGTGGCTCAGTTGGTTAAGCGTCTGACTTTGGCTTAACCAACTCATGGTTTTAGCTCGTGGGTTTGAGCCCCACGTCGGGCTCTGTGCTAATAGCTCATAGCCTGGAGTCTGTTTCAGACTCTGTGTCTCCTTCTCTACCCCTCCCCCACTTGTGCTCACTCTCTCTCTCTCAAAAACGTAAGTAAATATTTTTTAAAAAATGTTGTAAAGTAACTCAAGCTGTTAACTGTGGGTTGTGTGTGAGTGTAGAGCTGTTTCCCCAGACTACCCAACCCTGGATTCTCCAGCAGAGCCACACTTGCTAACTCTGGTCTCATCTGCTCCAGTCCTCCCAGACCTCTCTCAGCTAATTCTGGGAATTCCCCCAAGTTCTCAGGAAGAAGTCCAAGTGCCACCTGAGGGTCTTGTCTTGATGCTGCCACCTTGGCTGGCACCATAGATGCTGCAGAGGCCCCATCAAGCTATGAACTCTGACTTTCTCATCTCTATGGGCTCTTCCCTTGCTTGGGGTGGCCTGGTTGTTGAAGCCTTCCGCCCCAATATCTGAGTTCTAAGTGAAAGCATTTCTTGGAGCTTGCTCTTTCCCTGAGCCTCAGACATGAGTCAAGGGTGTGGGCTGCAGAGGGTCCAAGTATCCTGGGTTGGGCATTCAGAGTCACTCCCTTCTTGCTCTGAGGATTGAAACCCAGGCAACTTTCTCACCACCCTTTTCCGTCAGGGGAACTATTTCCGAGAAATGCCCTCAGATCTTTGTAACAGTACCCCCCCCCATCAGCCCACCTGACGTGTGTAGGCAAACCTGTGCCCCTAATAGGTAAGGTTCAAATCAAGCTGCTGGATATAAGAATGAACCAAAATGGAAGCCTCCATCCCTCCTGCCCCCACCGCATCCTTGTTAAGTGGCCCCAGATAACTAGCCCCCGTGTTGTCATGTGCTCTGGGTGGGCTGCCTCTGCCACCAGGGGTCCTTGTCTTAAAGGTGGCAAGCAACCATCACCAGCAGCTTCTCTCCCATTATGCCCTGAGACCACCCAACGCAGGGTGGGGGTGAGGAGCTGGGGCTTGTGTTTTTGCCATCAGTGGGTGGCATGGCAGGGAGGTGGCTTCAGAAAGCCTCAACAGGAAGGGTCCATAGAGGTAAGATCTGGATGGAAGATATTATCTTTAACATTCCCCACATCCCCCATGCTAACTCAGGCTTGCTTTGCTTTGTCTCCTAGTGTGGACAACTCTGAGGATCCTGTGTATGAGAGTCTAGAGGAGTTCCATGTGTTTGTCCTCGCCCACATATTAAGAAGACCAATAGTTGTCGTAGCAGATACGATGTTGAGGGACTCGGGTGGAGAAGGTAAGTTCATACATAATAAAATAGCCATATAGGACTCATGACCCAGAAAACATAACATCCCAACCAAGGAAGAGACAGGCTAATGTACGAGTTGAGGCTCCCATAAGGTGACAGAGCCTTATTCTGTATGGATGAACATTATAGTATTTCTCCTCATTTCTCCTCAATTCCATGTGTTTCTTTTTCTTCCCCAGTGGTGGGAGGGGTTACTCTTGGCCATCTACCCAACCATTTATGCTTTGTGTCAATGGCAGGTGGCCATGAGAAATCTGGCTGAGTGTCAGCTGGAATGAAGCTCTGAGGGCTAAGGCCTTGGAGGAACCAGGTCAACCCATGACAGGAAGTGCCTGCAGCTGGTCCTCCCTCCAGCCTTTCTGCCCAAGCAAGCGGATAGGCCACTTCCAAAGTTCACGGGGATGCCATGCTCTCGAAAGAGGAGGGAAAGAGGAGGAGCCAGGAAGGTCACCCCCTGTGCTACTGCCCCTGCCACTAAGCACAACTCCCCAGGTCCAGCCCCTCCCAAACTGTTTCCACTTTCCCTTTGCTTCCATTACTAGCACAAGCCAGTCCCTTCTGGTGCCATGCTTCCCTTTCGTCACTTCTCAAAAAGTCTCCTTGCCAGGTAAATGCCAGACAGTGACTACCCCCCCCCCAGCCTAAGCTAAATTTAAATCTGAACCTTAGCAAAAGTTATGGGTCTTCCAGAAAGTCCTACAAATTAGGATGAGGCCCTTCGTGCTGAGTCACAACTGCCAAAGAAAGTCTAATGGGGCCATGGTTGTCATGGTGGGAGGACATTGGTCCTGCTCAGTGCCACCTCCTTCCCTGTTCAGGCCAGGAACATGGTCTTTGTCCTCTCTGAGTTCAGAGCCAGGACTCTCACTAGGGTCCCTGGGCACATGGACCTGTACCTATCAGATCCCACAAGGCTATGTCCATGCTTCCTTTCATCCTACCTGTGCTCAATGCAACAGCCCTCTCCAAGTGGGCCTATCCCACCTCTTAGCACATTGGCAGAACCACAACTGAAACCAATGTGGATAAAGCAGGGCTGGTGGAAGTGAACCTAAGAGTTCCTCAAAAGTATCACAGAAGCTAATTTTGCCTGCATTCAGCTCACAGAAATACAGTGAGTAAGTCACTGACTCCAAGGACAAGTGAGACTAAGTTCTTATCATTAAGAAGCAGATTCCTTAGCAGGGCAGATATTTCCAGAAGGTGCTCTGTTTCAGTGAGGGTTTAGACTTCTCATCCCTCCCTTTGATGAGTAAGGAAATGAACACGATTGTGTCCCAGTTGCTGAAGAAGCCAGTCCTCATCTCCCATTTCCCATCTGACTCACAACTTGGTGCTGGAGTTTTCTGGTTGGTTCCTTTGGACTCAACAGAAGAGCTTCTCAAACTATAGAACAAGCAAGCTCTTGAGAAGCACTGATATCGTTCTGTGTATAAATGCTGTTATGAACACAAGGAGAGGAAGAAGCTCATCCAGAAAAACATGGATTTCCAGGCAGTGTTCAGCACATGTCACTGCTGACTGTTGTGAGCTCTTGGTCACCTGCGCAGGTCTCAGGGCAGCAGGCCATCCCTGGAAAGATCACAGCGAAAAGCCCTGAGCCCTGTTCCTCTTGTCCTTAGAGTGCAGCCTGACAGGGCACAGGGACAAGCCAGAAGGACTCTGCCATGGAGGCAGAATGGAGTGAGGGGTTCCCTGGGCAAGCATGGGACTCCAGGTCTCATCCACCTGGTACCTGTGAGCCTGAGCTCTCTCACCCATCACTAGACGGGCAACACCTAGCTTACTGCCTTGAGAACATCAATCCAAGGGTGGCTGATGACCTAAAGCTGACAACCCTCCCTTCCTTCTGCCCCACTACCTCATGCAGGGTGGTAAGGGATGCCACTTAAGTCCGCTTCAGGCTCCACATGCTCTGACCATTTCTGTCCACAGCATTTGCTCCAATCCCATTCGGAGGGATTTACCTGCCCTTGGAGGTGCCTCCCAACAGGTGCCATTGCTCACCTCTGGTTCTTGCCTATGATCAAGCGCATTTCTCTGCCCTTGTGTCCATGGAACAGAGAGATCAGCAGAGAGAACAAGGTATGCCTGCTGCTTCCTGAGACACAATGCGCAGGGCAGGGGTGGGCACAGGAGGGCATAGGGAGGTGGATGTGGGGTTCTCCGTGGGGAGCACACCCATGCACACTCAGTAGCAATGGATTTTGTGTGTATATGGATAAATGAGTATGCATATGTAAATGTTATCATTGAAAATAACAATGTCAAAGACAACTTTTAATTTAAATACAAAGCAAATTAATAATTCCTGCCATACTTAAATAGCCTTTAATGTTTTTCCTTTTCACATCTATGTACATTTTATATGGCTATAATTCATCTTAGATGTAAACTTTTTAGGTCCCTAGAGCAGGGGTCTGCAAACTATGGCCCCACTGCCTATTTTTGTAAATAAAGTTTTATTGGAACACAGCCACATTCAATCATTGACATATTATCTGTGGCTATTGCTTTTGCACTACAGGGGCAAAGTTGAGTAGCAGCTGCAGAGACCATGTGGCTTGCAGAGCTTAAAATATTTACTAACTAGCGCTTTATGGAAAAACTTTGCAAACCTCTACTCTAGAGTAAGCTTTCAAATCAAAATGTTGATACTCTCTTTCAAACTGTTGCAGCTGTTTCCCTAAGCAGATGTTTCAGTGCTGCAGACAGGCCCACCAAGCCAGCCCCTCAGGCTGTGCCCTGCACAATTTCAACCCATGACCAGTCAGAGGCTCATGTGGAGCCTGTCTTCCATCTCTATAATATGTGTCTTTGCTATGGAAATGGCAGGATTCTGATTAGAATGGATGCTGTTTTCTCATGTTAACTAACAGCTAGCTGAGTGAGAGGGGAAACTCATCTTCCTCTTGTCACTCCTGCTTCTGCTTTAGACAGAGAATCCCCCGAAAGACTAAAGGACAGGCAGCACTGACAGTTTCTGGGTCCCTGCCTTTGGATTTGGTCTCCAGAAATGCATGGTGGCTAGCCAGGCAGCGATGTGAGTCCTGGAAGAAAAAGGAGAGCAGGGTTGTGGCCAGCTGTAATGGGGCAATCACATCATTTTTCCATATCATTCACAGACATCTCACTTGAGTCACAGAAAACAATAGTTAGCCATGAAGGCCTGAGAGGCATCTTTGCCTCTTCTGTTGTCTCTCAGCCTTTTGGCCTTTGTGGGTTTTAGCTCTCCTCAGAGCTTACCACAGCCCTTGGGTGATGTGGGGTCCCTTTCTTAGGACCTGGGATCCCAGCCAGGATCTAGGCCCCTCCATCCAGTCTCCCCAGCGACTCTCTGTGGTCAGGGAATATAAAAGTAGGGCTGGCTTCCCTGGTTGCTGAGCAGGGGTTCCAGACACCCAACCCCCTCTTCACAAAAGGTATTGGGCTCTTCCAGGCCTTCCAGATACTGCTTTGTGGTGTTTCAAGGTGAAAATGCAGGTGCCTTTCAAAAAAAGGACCCATGGGGTGGGGCTGTGGTTCAACTTCTCTCAGGGGACTGTTGCAGAGGTGGTAGTGGTTTCACCTCTAACAACTTGGTTTTCCCAAAGGGGAGTTTGGGCCCCGGTCCTTGGTTCTATGTGGCTATGGCATGGGCTCCTGCAGCTCCACTCACTGGGTTACAGCTCTGAGCAGTGGGGGTCCTGCCTCCACTGACGTCTTGTGGCCCCGGCTGCACATGGACCAGTCCAGTCCCTGTGACCCACTGCAGGTCAAGTGCCACAGTGCCACCTTCTGCACAAGCAGAAGCTTGTGCCCAGACTGGGTAACTTTTGTGCGGCACGTCAAATCCTCATACGTTTGGAGAGAACACAAATGCTCCACAGGCTTCGAGGCTTTAAGTATTGCCAGCAACACACCCCCTGTGCCACCCTTGTCAGGCTTATGGGTGCTGGTAGATGTGGCCCTGTTCCCTATGTCTCCCATCAGCCTGAAGTTCAATGGTCCCAGGGGATCTGTTTGGGGGCCAAGGGTTATTTCAGTAAATACATGTTAAGCACCTATTACATCCAGAATTGGGGGCCCCAAAGATGATGGCATCCCTGCTTTATGTCTCTCACTACCTTTTAGGGGAGTCAGGCAACCCCATCAAGCCACAGTTACAAGGCAGGATGTACACCAGGCAGGCGTGAGCTCTGTTCAGGAAGAGAGGGATTATTCCAGCTTGGAAGAACAGACAGAGACAGAAGAGAGAGGTGGGTTAGAAGTAGTTTTGGAGGCTGTGTGTGATGCCCAGAGGCTGGTACCAGGGGAACAGAATAGGCCTGAGTGAAAGTGCGAGGCTGCTGAAGGAGTGGTGCTGGTATGGCAGAGCAAGCATGTGCTCTAGGAATGTGCCATTGGGCATGGAAAGGCCTAGGCACTGCTGCTTTGTGCTGAGTGGCATCAACGGTCCTATGTGACCTCCCAGCCTGCCTCCTTATCTCTCAGCCAGTGCAGTAACACTCACCTCCCTGGATGCTGAACCCTTTCACCTGCCTGTCCCTCGGCTTCCTTACCCCATGAAAAGATACCACCACTGCATTATGAAGTGACCATTGCAGGTCAGTCCCTCCATACACCAAAGTCCTCAGTGGCCTTGCTGATAATTACTAGGAAACAACACTGCCTAAGGCAATCCTGGCTCCTGATCCTTCAGTGTTGCTTCAAAGATAAACCTATATGCCTTGAATATGTTCCTTTCTGGCCACTGTTAGTGCTGTGTCTCCACAAAAGGACCTGCTAAAGGTGGGAGGAACAGAGAAAAACCTGTCGAGGGAGCCATCACCAGGGGAAGCCTGGGCCCTTGTCTGGAAATAAACCAGTGTTGGCTGTTGGGCTCTCAATCCCCTAAAAAGCCGTGGTGCATGGGGCTGTCAGTGCCCTCCTCCTTAAAAGAAAACTCATTCTCTTTAAGGACAGGGAGATAAGCAGGCTGTCTTACAGCACCTGTCAATGTCTTCAAGTCACATGGTTCAGGGACTGCCACAGGTAAAGGGTGATGCATGCTCCTGGCAGTGGCCAGGGCCCCCACACAACGGGAAGATATTGGGGGTCCTGCTGGAAGCCAGACCTGGTGCCAGGCAGCTGACTAGATGATTGTGTGCCTCCCACATCTGGACGCCACCTGGTAGTTTCGTGTTCAAAGATTTTCCGTCCTCAAGCCCTGAACCTGTGCTGGGTCCCTCCCAGACAGGAGCGCAGCTCTGGACCCACAGCCCTCTGAACCGTTCTGAACTGAGAACTTGCCCGGGCACTGGGCTTTTCACTCCAGCCTTAAAGAAACTCTCTGTAGCTCTGTGCCTTCCTGATGCACTGGACTTTGTCTCCAGAGAGCACCTTTGCTGAAACAGATTTTACAGATGCTAAAGTCACCACTCCAGCGAGCATCCTTGCCCACAAGGATGGGTAGCTGAGGGAGAGGAGATTTAGTGGGAAAACTATCTTTCTTCTCCCTGTTCCTTTCCTGCCACACCTCTCTCTCCATTCACGCGGTCCCCTGGTGCCTGTTAGAACCCCTTCAGCTGCAGATAACCAAAGCCCAGCTCAGAGTGGCTTAGACAAGAAGGGTGTTTGTTCTCTCGCACACCAACCATCTGGAATCTGGCAGGCCCCACAGGACAAGTTGGTCACTTCAGGGATGTCCAAAATTACCAGACCCTTGTCCCACCCTGCAGCCTTCCCACCTTCCATGCAGGACAAGCCACTGCCACTGTCCCCAGCATCAAGCAGGTCCTGTTTGCCCCCAAACGCCTGTGTCTGAGAACATGGGCAGATCAGGGTAGGAAGTATACACAAAGATCCCAAAATGTCTTGTCCTGGAAGAAAATAAGACATCCTCAGAAACAACTAGCATGGTGCTAGAAGTACTCCTGGGCTGAGTGGACAAGGCTCCCACAGGACAAGAGGGACAGTGGAGATCATAACTGGAATGAGTAGACATACGACAAGGATTATTCAATCCACTAATTCATATGATACTTGGGGAAAGGCTCACTTAGCACCTCTGCAGGATGCTTGGTGCCACACATAACTTTGGAAACTGGTAAATAACAGGAAAGTATCAGCCCAAATCCCACATCCCTCACCAGGGGACTTTTCTCTGAGTTGAGATATATCAGCATATCATGCAGCGAGAGACAACATTCATTGATAAGGGCTGAATTCATATGTTGACATCCTAACCTGTACCTCAAGGATGTGACTATATTTGGAGACAGGGCCTTTCAAGGAGTAAAGTGAGGTCATGTGGGTGGACTCTAATCTACCTGAGTAGTGTCCTTATAAGAGATTAGGACACAGACACACACAGAGAGGAGACCACACCAGGACCCAGGGAGGAGACAGCCATCCACAAACCAAGGTGAGAGGCCTCAGATGGAACCATTCCTGCTGACATCTCGACCTTGGACTTCCAGCCTCCAGAACTGTGAGAACACACATTTCTGCTGTTTAGGCCATGCAGTCTGTTGTCGCTTTGTTATAGCAGCCCGAGCAAAGGAGTACAGAACAGAATGAGAATAACAGTCTTCAAGCCCAAGTGAATGGATGAGTCTAAACACAAATCAGCAAATACCATAACACATGGTTAAAAAGTTTTTAAGCATATCTTCAGAGTTTATTGGGAGCAAGGAACAGTTCTGTTGACTCTCAAATCTCTCGGGATGTCTTTCCCACCTGAGACCTTGACCTATCAGCAGTGTCCCAGATGCTTATGGAGTGTCTTTCCTCCCAGGCCACCTACCTTGAAGGTGGAACCCAGCTCTGACCATACATCTCTCCCCGACACACACACACACACACACACACACACACACACACACACACTACAGCAGTCCAGCTGGGTGCCTGGATGGAGAGGCATTACAAAGTTTGTGATGGACTTCTGTTTCCACTGAAGACCAATCAGATCCAATGACATCTTACTTTGGCTTCCAGCCCAGAACCTGAGCTGATGAGAATAAACAATGGAGAGGGAGGTGCCCTGTGCACCCCTAATCTGTCCCTTTCCCCACAGAACCACCACATCCAGGAGCAGGGCATGTCAGAGCTGGAAAGAAGGTCAGCAGGCCCAACCCTGGCTGTGCCCTACACAGGAGGGACTCATACAGGTCACCTGACCAACCAGGGGCATTGGTGGGGCTTGAACTAGGTATCCTGACTCCTACCTGGGACTTCTTCAACCTCTGTTTGAAATTTTTTTAAAGAAGAATAAAAGGAAAAATAAAATGCCTACTGAAACTTTTCTAGAGGGTAGAAAGGAAAATGCCTGCTCACTGGTGAGAAACCAAAGTGTGTTCCTGCCATCTTCTGGTGGTCTTGGTCCCCAGGAGAAGGCTAAGAGGAGAGATAGGGCCTGGGGATCCCCCCCAGCTTCCTCTACCATCCCCTCACCACCAGGCCTGTCCTTCCCACAGCCTGGACCCAATGCCTGGGGTAAAGAGGTTCCCTCTCTCATCACACATGGCTACCAAGCAGATGCCATCTGGGACCAGGAGCACTGAGCAAGGGTAGTGTCCGCATGAAGGCCTGTCCATGGCCACTCCCCACATGCAAGCTGTGTGCTAACGCCTCCCTTTAGAACTTCCTTCTCTCTGTCCTGATATCCTTCCTGATGAGTGTGATGACCTGTAAATGAAGGGTTTGATTACTCCAGGGCAGTTCAGTTAGTCAGCATAAACTATCGTTCAACACATCTAGGTGAGGGTTGACTGTACAAATAGTAAGTGGGAGGTGCAAAGATCAGGCAGCACCTACCTTCGGAGCATGCATGGTCACATGGGGAAGAACCGTGGGGCCAGGAGGACCCCAAGGATTCGGCAATTTGGAGAGGACAGATGAAGGTGCTGCCCAGAGGAGGTGGCGTTTTGCAGAGCAAACCCACATGGCAAGCCCAGCAGAGCCTCCCCCAAGCAGAGATGTGCCCTGGCTGACCCTGGCCTCCCTGGTGAGAGGCCTCCTCAGTGCCACAGGGGAGGCCCAGGTATCCAGAGCTGAGAAGGAACTGACATGTGCTTTAAAAGGCTGAAGATGAAAGTCCTTAGCATTGCTAAGTGGAGAAGAGAAGGGGAGGGAATCTCACATATATGGAGCCCAGGAGTCCATTCAAACAGCAGAACTTCTGGATTAAGTCTATCCAAGCTGGCCATTTCTGGCTCAGTTCATCAGCATCACCTTCTTGACCAACAGATGCTGCATTCAGATCCATCAGTAGTTAACTAAGTATATGTGAGCTCCCTACCCCCTCAACAGCCAAATGCCTGTGCATGGGGACCCTGGGCCCCATTATAACTGATGGTGGATTTTTAAAATTTTTTCTGCAAGCTCTAGTTAAACCAGGGCCCAGTAGATATTTGGAACATAGCTAATCCTCACAATTCCATTCCAGGAAAAGTGGGGTCATCCCACTGACAGACCAGGAGAGCAAAGGGTAGGACTGCCACTTACATGGTTGATGGCATGAAAGCTTGCCATGGATGCCAGGCATCCCCAAAAGCCAGATCTGGCCCGAGGTCAGGGACAGGCTGTGGGCGGGCTCCAGCTCTCTCATGTGCAACCCTGTGGGCCTGAGCTGCAGGGATGTTCTTCAAGAATGCTTATATGATGCCACTCCGTTCCAGGCACTTGTGACTGGGATAGTTGTGGGCTAAGCTGGTGTTGGATGTACCTGGGGTTGGATTTCTTCCTTCCCAGGGGCAGGACCCAATGGCTGCTGGGTCTCAGGCATGAGTCCAAGCATAGCCAAGCTTCACCAACTGACCTGGGCTTCTACAGAGATGGCTCAGAAGCAACCTCACACCTCCTGGTTCCCCACTGTGAAGTGTGGCTTTCACGCAGCCACTATGGTGTCCTGTCTCACACAAAGGGCACCTTGTGGAGAGTGCCCCCCAAGACCTCCCAGCACCCCAGGACATAAACCAACAGATACAGTCATCACAGCTCCAGAGGGGTAGTCATCTTGTCCTTTTGTCTCAGAAACAATGTTCTAGGAGCCTTAAAATGAGAAAAAAATGTATTCTAGGTTGCATTGGGAGGGCTCCTTCTTCCCACCCTCACTTCCTCCTCCTCCTCCTTCTGCTTGGACCAGCATGTGTCATCTGTGTGTCCAAGCTCCTGAAGGCTTAAAAATGCAAGAGGCATTCTTTAAACCTCTCATCTAAGTGTCTTCCCTGTTGAAGCAGTCTTCTGAAAGAACCCACTACTTTCTCATAGTTCTTTATACCTCAGCCAGGCTGCTCTTCACCTACTGCTGAGGTTAGCTATCTTCAAGTACAGGATTCTTCCTGTATCCTGCAGGCCAGCATTGCTCATGGGGAGAGTGAAGGGCTTGCAGAGAGAAGGTTGGGGGCTGGAGAGATTGGTCAGGTCTGAGCAAGTTGAGTGTGCAAGGTATTTCCAAACTGTTTTAAGACTTTTAAAATAAAAATTACATGTGCTTTCTTGGTAGCTTCCATATGTGTGCTCTCTCCAAAAGAGGATGTTAGGCCTTTGCCCCTAGGCCCTGGTCTTTAAGCTTGCAGGAGGGCTATTCTGATGCCCACAGGCATGACCTCTGTGGCCTTCCTTGCCACCACATCTTCAAATGACTCTGTATAACTCATATCTGGACTGAGTCTGCACCCCATGTTCACATCAGTACTTGCATGAACTTCCTGTGTGCAGATGCTATTCTAGGTCCTTCCCAAGGACAACTATTAATGTTCCCCATTTTCCATCCACATTTGACTGAGGAGGAAACTGAGTAAGTAGGGACTGTCCCCAGGGAGCAGGCACAGTTAGTGATGGGTTGCTAGGACAAGTTGGATGGTGTGGCTTCCAAAAAGGAGAATTGGCCAAAGGGGATGGTAATGGGGAAACATGTGTTTTCCAGAGAGGGGATATAGGAAGTTTACCCCAAGTCAAAGCTTGCTTGGGGTAAACCAGCATCTGGCACCTGGTGATTTTGGGACCTTCAGGACTGTAGAACATAGAGGAGGGAATGCTTTGCTTCTTGAGAGACATTAATGC
This sequence comes from Cryptoprocta ferox, assembly GCA_028646485.1. Classification (NCBI taxonomy): domain Eukaryota; kingdom Metazoa; phylum Chordata; class Mammalia; order Carnivora; family Eupleridae; genus Cryptoprocta; species Cryptoprocta ferox. The sequence goes on from CM053560.1 coordinate 116,684,232, forward strand.
CATCTGTTTCTATTCTTTTTTTTAAAATCAATATATAAAATAATTATTTAAATAGTTTTTCCCCCTTAAGTGCAAACAGCCTGAGAGCTTCTGGAGCATATCCAGGGGCCATACACAGTTCAGGGAGTTCTGGCCTTGTCTCTTCAGGCCTCCCACTGAGACTACCCATAAAGCCAGTCCCTAAAAATCCCACTGGTCACAGATGGAGGGGGGATGCAAGTGTGAGCAAGGACATGGGCAGCAATGCTCATGCAGCCATTAGTCAGCCCCAGACAGCCAAGACCAATGTTTACAGATGATCACACCAGAGTCTGCTGTTCATTTACTGCAAACAGAGACTTGGTACACCTCAAAATCTGATGTTTGCAGAAAAAGTTTTTGCGAAGATCAGCTTAAAACTTTATCTCTTGACCACTTAGAAACAATATACTGTGCTTATAAAAATGAGTCGTTTGGGGATTTAGTGAAGCCAAACAGAATAGCCGCACACAACTGGTCACAAAAGCAGGTTTTAATCAGTATGATGCACAGATTATAGTTAAATTTAGTGTCAATCTATATTTCTATCAAATAATGTGTAATATTTCCTTTCCAGTTTATCTGACAACAAACCATGCTTTTTCTTACAGGATTGATTTATAATAAACAGCACCCATCTCTTATTAAGTAGAAATTTCTCTTCACATGTTATGAATACTAAGTATTTCATTTAAATACATTTTATAATACAGTTTTGTAAATATAGTAATCTAAAATAAAGTGATTTTGACTCAAAGTCACTTTATCACATTCCAGTCAAATTGGCCCATCTGTGTACCTGTCTCAATACAATAATGGAGAAAATATGTAACAACCCACCTGTTATAGGATATTATAAGGATCAAACAAATTTATAGTAGCAAGAAGGCTTTAGAAACCCGAAGGTGCCTAAGAAATGCAATTGCCCTCATTGTCTTTGCAATTAGCTTCCCTTTTCTGTAGCTACTCTCTAAATATGAAGATTGCCACTGAAAGTAAAGCTAAGGTATTTAGGGAAGAGCACAACTTTGCCTTCCCGTGGTCTGCAGCCAGCCTCACTGGACCGTGTGCCATGTTCCTCTGCTGCTCCTTCGAGATCCCAGAGCCCAGCCTCCAAGGAGGAAGACCCTGTCAATAGAGAAAGAGGAAGAGGAGCTGGCATGGGGGGCATCCAGAATTTTAGCTCAGACCCCTGCATTCCAGGGTCTAGGGACTTTACAAGGGCTGTCATCTTTGACATTGGTTCTTGACCCACAAGCCCCTCAAAGAACCACCAGGTAATCGGATCTGTGAGAAGGATTTCAAGGCTATGGAGCTCTGTCCTTGGTTTACAAGAGCATGTGGATTCAGAGAGCAGAGTCTTGTTGATTAAATGCAGAGTGTGCAAGTGCATTTATCCACTACACATCTGCCTATTGGTTTCTGTGCCACCCCAAGGACCATCAGCTCTGGAGCCTGAAACTCAGTTCCAAAGGGATACCAGCTATAGTCAACTGTATGGAAGGAACTGGCTGAGGATCTTTTCACTAGTAATCCTGAGGGTGTAGAGAGACAAGAAAGCAGGAATGCGCCTTGATGCCAGCTTCCTCCTGATGAGCCCTACCCTGTCCCCTTCTGAGCTCTAGAGTAGGCAAGACACCTGGCTCCCTTCCATGGATAAGAAGAACACTCCTCCAGGAGCACACCAGCCACCATGTCCCCCGACTCCTGAATCCACTCCAGCCCCCAACTGCACATCATGTGCAGGTCTCTTCATCAGGCTGCACTAGGCTCTTTGTGGACCTACAGGGCACTGATGTGTGATGCTGGGGCATGTGGTGCTGGGAACCAGCTGCCCACCAAACCCTCTCAGAAGAGGTGGGAGACATAAAGCATGGGGCACCTGTCCTCTCCTGGACATGGGGAGTAAGCTTCTTGGTCAGCCAGCATGACAGCCTTGTTCTGCTCTCTGAGAAGACCTTGAGGGCCATGTCTGGTGCATGCACCAAGGACACTAACTGATGGCTCCATCCACTCTGGGTGTGAGTTCAGGAGCCCAGGGATTGAGCTTCCTTGGCCTGAGCATTTCTTTGGTCAAGTACAATCCCCTGAATTCCAGTCTGTACTTTTTTTCCAGTTTTATCTGACTCCCTTCAGACTGCTATAACAAAGTACCATAGACTGAGTGGCTTAAGCAAGAGAAATTTATCTCTCACAGTTCTGAGATTCCAGGATCAAGGTGCTAGGAGATCCTATGTCAGGTGAGGAACCTCTTCCTGCATATGGCTGCCTTCTCTTCTACGCACATGGCAGAGAGAGAGACAGACAGAAAGCAGACTCTCCTGTGTCTCTTCTTATGAAGGCACTGATCCCAGTTATGAGGGCTCTACCCTCATTACCCAATCACCTCCCAAAGGCCCCATCTGCAAATACTATGACATTAGGAGTTAGGTTCCAACATATGAGTTTAGAAGGAAACATTCAGTCTATAGCAAGTTTATTGCATAGACTACTAACCAACCCAAAGATCGTATCTACATATAAACTTCAAGCTGGAGATTTTGTGTCTGCCACTTGTGGACTGGGTACCCTCCCAGCTCTATCTTCAGGGAGCTGGTGTCTGCCCTGAGGGCAGAATACCGCCCACCATCTGACATGGCCCCTTTTATCCCTAATGGGAGTTGTAAGAACAGACTGGGATCTCATGGGCAGAGGCCAGGCCATATCTCCTACTCATTCTCTACTTTTCAACACATGACCTTCAGTCCAAGCTCATCTTATAACTCATGACCAGAAAGCAACCAGCAATAGCCAGCACATACAATCATTTTATGTTGGTTGGCAGGGGTCTGTGTCCACAGAAACAATGGGTTACTGTTTGTCTGTACGTCTGGTATCTGCTTCACAAAGACTTTGCATCCCTAAGCAGTGGTTTCTCACTCCCCGTGTCCCTCCTCCCTCCACAGTGCCACATTGTAGGAACTGGTTTCCATCTCAGGAGGATTGGGGCTGCAAGTAAAAGAAAACATTCATATTGACATAAAGAATAAAGAGATTTATAGTCACATGTCATGAGAAATCTGATGACCAGAAGTTGGTTGATTTGGAACCTGACATTCATCAAAGACCTAGGCCCTTTTGATCTGTCCACTTGCCTTGGCCTGTTGCCTTTTGTCCCATAATTGTCCTTCATTGGTCAGATGACAGTTGTAGCTCTAAGCATCACATCCTCACACAAAACATGGAGAGATCAGAAAAGACCCTGGCCCTCCTTTGTGTTGCTTTTAACCAGGAATCTTCCAGCTGACTTCCTCTTACATTTCATTGAGCAGATTTTGTTCCAGGCTTTGTCTCAGAAGTCATAGAAAATGATTCAAATGTGAATGCCTTAGAGCCATTCTGACCCTTCCTGGAAGTCCCAGGAGGTGGGGTCTGCTAGTAAGGGCAAAGGTTGGGCAGCCAGTGGTGACTGCTGCACCTTCCCATGGCCCTCAAAAATTTCTACCTCTCCCAAGACATTTTTGAGAGTCCTCTAGCAAGATACCTCTTAGCTGGAAGATTTATCACACTTTGCTTTCCATTTTGCCTTTTCCCAAACCTCACCCCCCATACACTATCTCCTTTGACTTTCATAAAACCCTGAAGTTTAGTGAAAGTGGGACAGAGCTCATCCCCAGTCTTGCTCCCTCTCTTGACCCACCCAGTAGGGCTATGGCATGAACTGAATTCCTGGGCTCCTTTCTGCTACAACTCACAGGTTTTACACTGGGATTGGCAGATGGGCTTCAGAGACCCAGGTGAAACCATTTGCAAAATTGTGAATATGCATATCGGATAGAGGCACTCAGTAAATAGAAAAGTCAATTTATATATATAACACACAAACATTTTATGTTGATTGGCAGGGGTCTGTGTCCACATATATAGAAGTTTATATATGTATGTGTGTTATTTATTATTTATATTTATATATTTATTATATATCATATATAATTTATATAATATATTTAGAAATATATATGTGTATATATATTATTTATATTTATAAATGTTGCATATACACCTAAACCATTTTAACTGAAAACACAAATGTACCTTTATTCCTCAGTTGCATGCTCAGGGGTAAAGGACATGGACTTTGAAATCCAGTGGCCTGAGTTAAAATCCTGGCTTGGTAACTATGTGGATTACAGGGCAGGACACCTATCACCTCTGAGCCTCCATTTCCTCTTCTGTGAGGTGACCCCACAGATCATTGGGATCACATGAGTCGACTCTGTGTATAAAGTGCTCAGTAAGCACCAGACACCTTTTTGTTGCTACTGTCTTTCTGATATTGTTTGTTTTCCCAGGAATCATACCTCTAACGTACCTACTACCAGTTCCACTTTGAACTTCTTTCAAATAGAGCAAAGCACATGCAAAGTGTAAATTCTCCTGGGCTTTTTACAGTGATTATTTCCAGTCTTTCTTGGCCATCTCTTTCACACAGTGGTGTACTGGGGTGGGTCAGTGGGAGCACCCAGTCCCAGGTTAAGGGTGCATTGTCTAGACAGAATGTTAAAACAACAATAAAACCAACTCAAAGTCACCCTGCTTTGTATCATCACCATGTCTTGTAATTCTAAATAGTATTGTTGATAAAAACTCTCCCCACTGGGGCAGGCTGTTCCCACTGCCCCACCCTTGGTCTACCAGTGCCTCATTCTTATACCTTGTTCCACTTGCCTTGCAAGGAATCCATTTGACTGTCATAGAAAGCACAACTCACCTTCATGGATACTTAATGTGCTAAGTACCTAAACTGTATAATGACAGCAGCATTGTGGCCAGGCTAAACTTGTGGGAACAGGCAAAGAATGGTGTGCTCACAGTGACCCAGCACCATCCACCATGGGCCTGACAGGCACCCCAGGGGCAGCCTGCTCCCCAGGATTAGAGAGTCCTCAGTGGTACCACATACAACCAGAGGAAATGGACAGCTTCCTGGTAACCTGAGGTCCACTAAGAGGAAAATGTTCTTCTGGGGACATTTTTCTAGGGAAAAGTTCTGTGGGAAAGAAACTTTTGCCCAATCAGAAACCAGTGAGTAGTTTGGAGCATGAGGCCATGGGTGGCTTATCCTCTAGGAACTAGCCACTTACCTTGTAGTAGTCAGACTTCCATTGGTTTGCACATCAAGGTTTCATGAAGTAAATCCTAATAAAGTGGGTCTGATTTTTCCCAGAGGTACAAGGATGCAGGGTCCTTTCCCCTACCAGGGACTCTATATCAGGCTAACCAGAGACTGTTCTCAGACACTGAAGACAAAGCCACTGCTGTGGGGGAAGATGGGAATAGGGAGAGAAAGGGGACAACAAAGATTGCTTTTTGGAATGTCCCTGTTCTTCATCAGCCAGATCCTGAACATCTTGAAGCCAGACATCGCGTCTCAGTCGTCTTTGTGTTTCCAGCATGAATGCACCCTGGAGACATTTAATAAATGTTGAATGAACAAATGAATGAATGAGATTAGATGTTCCCAATATACTAACTTTATGTAATTCAGAGAAAGTCAGTGTAACAGAGAAAGAAAAAAAAAACTGTACATTGTAGAGTAAGGCAGACCTACATTTAAATCACAACTTTAACTTTGGATTGGGCAAGTTATTTATGTTCCAGAGCCTTCATTGCCTCTTCTGGAAAATTGGAACAAGAATCCTTTAACGGATGCAAGAATTGTAAGTAATGAATATAGAGCGCCTAACATAGTGCCTGGTATTGACAGAGGATTAGACACATATATCAATGGCATAGAATTGAGAACCCGGAAATAACTCCACACAAATATGCTCCTCTGATTTTTAACAAAAGAGTAAAATCTTTTTTTTGGAGGGTGGAGAGTCCTTTCCACAAATGGTGATAAAGGAATTATACATCCATTAGCAAAAATATGAATGTGAACCTAAATCTTAATAATATAAAAATTAACTCAAAATGAATCACAGAATAAATAAAATGCACAACTATAAAATTTTTCAAATTAAACATGGGAACCTAGAGCTAGGCAAAGAGCTCTTTGACACAAAAGCATGATCCAAAAAAAGAAAAAAATTAATTGGACCTCTGTTCTGCAAAAAACCAAAAACATTTAAACAAAACAACAACTGTTAAGAAAATTAAAAAGACAAACTATAGATTGGGGGATAAGATTTTAAAACTACATATCAACAAAAGATTTGTATCCAAAATATGCAATTAACAGTTAAAAAACAACAGTTTAAAAAATCCAAATTAAAAAACGGGAAAAAGTCATGAACAGACATTTCACCAAAAAGGATACACAGATGGCAAATAACAACATTGAAAGATATTCAACACTGGAACCACAATGAGATATCACTGCACACCTATCAGAATGACTAAAATTTCTAAAAGTGATAATACCAAACACTGGATGTGGAGCAACCACATCTCTCTTACGTTACTGGTAGGGATGTAAAACTCTGGAAAACAGTTTGGCAGTTTCTTATGAGACTAAACATCACTTATCATATGACCCAGAAATTATACTCCTAGGTATTTATCCCAAAGAAATAAAAATTTGTGTCCATGCAAAAGTGTATATCTGAAGGTTTGTAGTAGCTTTATTTGTAATAGCCCCAAACTGGAAACAACACAAATGTCTTTCCTGGATTAACAAACTATGGTACATACATACTGTGGAATCTGATCAGCAGTACAAAGGAATAAAAATGATACCTGCAATTACTTGGGTGGTGGATCTCCAAGGAATTAGGCTGGATGAAAAAAAAAGTCAATCCCAAAAGATTACATACTATATGAGTCCTATTACGTAGCATCCTTGAAATGTCCAAAGTATAGAGATGGAGAACAGATTAGTGGTTGTACATCTCCAGAGAAACAGAACAAGTAGGGTGTGTGTGTGTGTGTGTGTGTGTGTGTGTGTGTGTGTGAGAGAGAGAGAGAGAGAGAGAGAGAGAGAGAGAGAGAGAGACTGAGAGAGAAAGAGATTTTATTTTAGTAATTGGTTCACACAATTCTGGAGGCCAAGAAGTCTCACCATCTGCCTGCCATCTGCAAGCTGGAGAACCAGGAAAGCCAGTGGTATAATTCAGTCTGAATCCAAAAGCTCAAGAAGTAAGGGCCAATGGTATAACTTGTGATTCAAGACTGAAGGCCCAAGAAGTAGTAGCATCAGTGTCAGAGGACAGGAGTAGCTGGATATCCCAGCTCAGGAAAAAAAGAGCACATTTTTCCTTTCTCTACCTTTTTGTTCTATCTGAGTCCTGAATGGATTGGATGATGCCTGTTCACATTGGTGAGGATGATCCTCATTTCTCATTCTACCAATTCAAATGCTAATCTCCTCTAGAAATAACCTAAATATGTTTTACTCAAGATCTAGGCATCCCTTAGCCCAATCAAGTTGACATATACAATCATCCATCACAGTGGTGGACAGGGATTAGGGACAGGAATGAAGTATTGAAAGGAAGTGGGCATGTTTATAAAAGAGTAACACAAGGGACCCTTGTAGTGATGCAGCTATTCAGTATCTTAATTGGAGGGATTACCCAAATTTACACATGTAATAAAATTGCATAGAACCAAATACACACACACACACACACACACACACACACACAAATAGATGAATGCATGGAAAACTCATGTAACCTTAATACACTCAGTGGAGTGTACCAAGGTCTATATCCTATGATATTGTACTCCAGTTATGCAAGATGTTAGCGCTGGGGGCACCTGGGAGATGGATAGACAGGATCTCTCTTCATTATTTCTTACAACTGCATTTAAATTGACAATCATCTAACAATGAAAAGTTCAGTATTCTAAAATGTCTTAGAATATGATGAACATGTATTGACTAGCTGGAATATTAACAACTTAAGATCATTTAAAAGCCTCGTCTACATTTATCCTAACTTCTTAAAATATGGATTTGGATAATCTGTTGTTTCTATGTATCTTTTCCAAGAACCAGGTTTTGATTTCACTGGTTTTTCTATTTTTCTGTTTTTAGTTTCATCAATTTCTGCTCTAATCTTTATTGTTTCCCTCCTCCCACCTGAGTTTAATTTGCTATTGCTTTAGCTTCTTAAAGCAGAAATTTATATTACAAACTTGGAACTCTTCTTCTTATCCAATAAAAGCATTTTAGTGCCATAAATTTTCCCCCAAGCACTGATTAGCTACATCACATAAATTTTGATATGTTGTATTTCCATTTCATTGTCTTCAAACTATTTTTTAATGTCCCTTAAGAGTTCTTATTTGACCCATGGATTATTTAGAAGCATGTTTTTTAATTTCCAAATAGTTAGAGATTTTCCAAATATTTTCTGTTATAGGTTTAACAGTTTTATTTAGTAATGGTCTGAGAAAAACTTTTTATGATTTCTATACTTTTAAATTTGCTAAGGTTGGCTAAGAATGTGTTCTCTCTTGGTGAATATTTCATGTACCCTTGAAAATAATGTGTTCTTCTCTGGTTGCATTCTATAAATGTCAATTCACTCAAGTTCTCTGATGATGTTCAGGTCTTCTGCAGCCTTACTGATATTCTGTCTACTTGTTCTGTCAATTAGGAAGAGAAAAATGATGAAGTCTCCAAGATCCATAATGGATCTGTTTCTCCTTTCATTTTTGTTAGTATTTGCTTTTAGTACTCTGAAACTCTGTGATTAGAAGCATGCACATATGTAGCATTGTGATGTTTTCTTGGACAACTGACCCCTATATCATTGTGTAATGTTTCTCTATATCCTTGGTAACAGTCCTAGTTCTGGAGTCCACTTCCTCTGATATTATCAATTTCTTCTCTCTGCTGGAGAGAAATTAACCATTAAGTCTTGTATGGTATCCACCTTTTTTATTAGAGTATTCAATTTAATCAATTATTCTAAATTCCATGTTACAGTTTCAACACCTCTCATATCTGAGTCTTATTCTATCAAATGCTTGATATTATCAAATGTTGAGAGGGGGGAGGTTCTTGTCTTTTCTTATGCTATCAGTTTTTGGCAAAAGCAGACATATTGAGTAGGACAATAAAAACTGGGGTACATCATTTTGATTCTTGGAATTAAGTGTGCCTTTCCTTTTGCTAGGTCTTTAGCATGGGGTTTGGATCAGATTAGTCAGGACTTGAGGTAGGTTTTGGTTTCATTGCTGCTCTGGTTACCTTAATGTACTCAGCCTTCAAATTTTACTAGTGATATCTTGTGTTTTGCCAGAAGGCTTTTCTTACTGTCTCCTGCACCCTTTCCCTTCTCAAACTCTTGTCCCTCTTCTAGCATTAAACTGCTATTACTTATGGCTTGTTAGCCTGGGTACGGAAGTGGGACCAGGAAGGATGATGTTTTTGTTATTCTAATTAAGCTTCTGCTTTAGGTAGGCACTATGTCCCTGGATCTTGGAAAGGGGATCACTTCCCCCAGATGTACTTCTAGGCTCAGTACATATTCCTGCCCACCCCCCCCCCCCCGCCGCCCAGGGAACAAGAAGTTTTTTGTTTTTCTTATTTCTTCCTCCCACCCCAAGCTTTACTGGCAAAAGACCTCAGTCCCTAAGGCCAACAGTGTTGCTGGGCCCTCGCAATTTAAGTTTTGTTCTGTAGTATAGATAGGAGGGAAAGGTCTGTGAAGGACGCTTTCTCAAAATTCTTGCCAGTCTTTTTGTGAGCAGGTTGGGTCCCATGGAGAGGGGTCTATAAGTACATTTGAATTGCCCTTATATCTATCTGTAGCCTGCAGGGTCCTAAATATTCTTTCACTAGGCTACATTCTTCCTTTACCAATTTGTTAATAATTTTAGCTGACTTCTTTTTACCATAGTCCAACTGAGTCTGCCCCAGTGAAAGTCATGTCTGTTTCTCCCTATATGTACCCATCCATCCTTAGGTTTGGACATAGCTGGTTGCCCTGTGACGTCTGCTCTCTGATGGGTTAAAGGGAAGTTGTGAATCAACAGTTTGTCTGGCTTGTTATTGTTGTTGTAATGATGTCCCAGAAACAGAACCCAGAAGTCTGAATTCATTTTAGAAAATAAGTACTAAAAATATGTCAAGGCTGGTTTGAGATGCTGTCTCTATGTTTCCAGGTTAAAAGATAGATCCTTTTCAAAGAAAAAAAAAGTTTGCTGGCTTTTTTTGAAAAGCATTTGCTGTTCCCGACATTGCCACCAGAGGGCAAGCCGCCACATCACTACATATCTCACTGGGTGAGGCCAGGTTTCAAATTGGGAAAAGTGAATGTGTAAAATGGGAGGCAGATGCATGTAAAGCAGCTAATGTTTGTGGGGAGGGCCTGTTCTCAAGGCACTCCTGGCTTGTGCAGCTATGGGTTGAGCTCTCAGTTCCTGCAGCCCTGGCCCTCAAACAGAGGCCACAGCTGTACCCTCTGCAGAGAACATGCCTTTTGTTAGCCCCGGCAAAGAAGGTGCCTTTTCTTGTAAGCAGGCATGTCCCTAGTACCTTTCTGAGTACCTGGGCTCACCGCACTAAGATTCATGCTGAGACGCTGCCAAGACCCTGCTAGGTGATCAGGCTCTAGCACCTTCAGGTGAGTCCAACCTTCTGCTCAGCAGGGGGCAGCCCATGGAGTCAGTTCCAGTCCAGCCATTAAGGGTAAAAATTCCCAGGAGCCCCATGGTAGGCTAAAGGGCATGTGGATCTGTACTGCTTTTGCTGGCTTATCTGCAATAAACCAAAATCATAGTGAGAGAAGTGTGGTTCTCATGCAAATAAAATCTAAATCAGGTGTCCTTGATTGCAAGTGGGAAGTCAGGAGCTCAACCCTGCCATCTTGTAGCACCACTAGTTTTAGCATACAGGAGGATGGGGGGATGGGGAGTATGGGAAGAAGGCTGCCCACACCTAACCACACTGCCCAGCACTTCCCACAGTGTTTCTGCTCTCATGCCATGGGTGCAACTAAGCACCTGTTCCCTACTAAGTGCTGGGAGCTGGGAGTTGTAGCCATGGCTGGGCAGATGTCTCTCAGCTGCACTCCTCCCCTGGGAAGGGAGTGGACAGACAGTCCCAAATTGCCCAAGTTGTACCCACAGTAACGGCTTCAGATTATCATTCTGGAACAAAGTTTTCCATATTTGTATGATTTTAAGAACCACAGAGGATGCCTATTTAAAATAGAGTCCTCGGGTCTTTTTTTACTGGACACTCTGGTTTGGCTATCTACATGGGGGCCTGAAATCAGTGCCTTTACCAAGTCCTCCAGGGAGGTGCACTGCCCTAGCAAGTGATTACAGAGGGATCTGCTACCACCCCTACCCCTGCCCAGTGGATGGGAAGCCAAGCCAACTCCATCTCTGCTTTTGTGTTGAGTCATGGAGCTGTGGGGCAGGCTCTGCAGCCCTCCCTGAGTGTGACTGCCCTGTAGCTGAGCCCTGGGAGGGGCACCCTGTGTGTCATGGCCACGTCAAGGCAGAACCCAGGGGCTTGTAGCTGGGGCAGTCCAAGCCGCCCTTGACCAACCAAATGGTCAGTGTGGCAGAACACAATACTGCCAGTCTCCAGACACTTTAAACGGAACCCCGTCACCCTTCCACCCACCTCCCCCAGCAAAGCTGTGTTTGCTTTACATGGGGGTGGAGGATTATTTGTGCTGACGTTTTCTCTTTAGCAACACTGGGGGGCAGCAGTGAGTCAATGTTTGCAATTTTTTTTTTTATTAGAAAGTCAACTATTAATGGTATTCACTCATAGATTTTATTTACTTACTTGCCTTTCTGTTCCTGCCGTGGCACCCTTGCCATGAATCATGGGAAATGACACCAGGCTCACGACCAGCACGGGGCGGGGGTTGGCGGAGCAGCGAGGAGGCGGAGGTAGGGTAAACCCGGGGGAAGAGCAAGCTGTTCTCACTGGGCACTGGGTACCGCCAGCAGCTCAGAAGCTTCTAACAGATCCAGGCAAACCTGTGAACACCCCCACTCCGCCCCAGCCTTTCTGAGATGGGCCAAGACTTCCCCCAGCTGGGCGTTTCACTCCGGAGTGTTTGTGATGAATGGATCCCTGGGTGAGGGCCAGTCTCTCCTGGCTGCAGTTTCCACCTACAAGCCTACACCTTACTTCCTCAGAAGGCTCCCTGACCCGCCCTAGAAAGGCTTGCCTTAGCTCCCCTCTGTACAGCAGGGTACTCTCCAGGGTACTTACACCAACTGACATTAGGAGATTGTTACCTGTGAGCTCCCTGTGGGCAGGGGCCATGAGGTCCTTGTGTCGCACCCTCCCCCATCCACTCCCCGAACTGACACAGATTTAATTGAATGAGTTCACAAATGAACAGATTGGCCAGCAGCCCTTACTTGTCTAATTTGCACACTGTGAGGTGACCAAGAGCCCTGCTTTGGTCCTTCCTCAGAAATAACAGAAGCAGTAATAGCTTTTATCGTAATAGCTTTTATCGTCTGCTGCCCAACCGGGGTACCTGCCTTCTGACAGATTTCAATCGTCAGCAGAGTCCAGGTGAGGTTTCCAACTGCTCTTCAACGTCCACAATAAACACGAAGTATTTTAAACTATCAGTAGTGGTTTTGACACCTGTGGTCTTAACGCTCCTGCTGGCACAGATGGCACTGTGAGTCTCCATTCGGTTTCCTTAATTAAGGAAACACCTGGTCTTGGAACTCCCTTTCCTGGCTTCCTGGGGGTTGCTGGGGCCTGGAGCCTCTCTGCCCGCCCGGGGGGCCACCTGGCACCGCGTCTCTCTCTTCTGTTCCAGCCGTGATCCCCCTGACGGATTCGGAGCACAAGCTGCTGCCTCTGCACTTTGCAGTGGACCCCGGGAAGGACTGGGAGTGGGGCAAAGACGACAACGATAACGCCCGGCTGGCCCAGTGAGCCCCTACCCCGTGCCTCTCCCCCAGCGCCCTAAAGGGCCGGCTGTCGCCTGTTTCCCGGCGTGGGCTGGGCCGCCCTTGCTCCTCCTGGGACAGCTGGCGTGCCTGCGGGCGGGGTGCGTGCGGGCGAGCGCGGGCCGGCTGGGGCGCGTTTCACTCGGTGTTCTTCTCTCGCCAGCCTGATCCTGTCGCTAGAAGCCAAGCTGAACCTTCTGCACAGCTACATGAACGTGACGTGGATCCGGATCCCCTCCGAGACCCGGGTGAGCCTCTCACTGGCCGCCGGCGCGGGCGGGGGGACCCACCCTCCAAATCTGGCGGGGACTGGGCTCGCCTGGGCCCTCCCGGCCACCCGCCCCAGGCAGCGCTCGGCCCCGCCCCGGCCCCGGCGAGAGTGCCTGGGGTTTACCGGGTGCGTGTGTGCACGCGTGCTTGCGTGCCAGTACGTAGGCGAGCGCTCCGGCTAGAGGATGTTTGGTTTTGTATGTGTGTTGTGGTTCGTGGGGTTTTTTTTTTTTTTTGTCCTTTTATTTTCTCCAGAAGCAAAGGAATAAACACACCCACTCAGAAAACAAACCGTAGGCAAGTCACAACACAAAACTGTTCTCTGACGACATCGGAACACGATGTGCTGCGGCGGAGCGGAATTAATTATAAACTGTGTGTGGGTCCTTGGAAAAGCCAGGGAACCCAGAGCGTAGTTCCTCAGCGCCCCCTCCTTCTGTTCTCCATGAGGGCAGTGGGAAAAGGGGCTGCCCGCCCCCACACGGCCTCCTCCCCCATGGAGGAACGGTTCTGTCCCCCTTTCAGATGCTAAGCAGGATTCACTCCAAGTATTTGATTGATGTTTTTGATATCTTAGTAGTGAGCCCTCAACGAAAGGAATCTGTAAAAAAAAAAAAAAGAGAGAGAGAGAGAGAGAGAGAGAGAGAGCACTTACAAATTGGTCCTCCTCAGACATCAGTATACTTGGCTATGAAGTGGGGTGAATAAATTACAATATTAAAGGAATGACATAAGGAAAGAAGTAGGGTGGTGCCTGACAGAGTCAATAGGCAGGACAGGACAGGCACTGCTCAGGATATATTCATACATCAGCCTTTATCTGTATGTCACCGTCATAGGGCTTCTGGAGGCAGGTACTGATCAATTTTATGGAGAACACAAGGGACAGTTGGTGGCAGTCTGGCTCCAGAGTCCTGCCTCTTAACCTCTACAATGACCTGTCAACTGCCTGGATTATAACAGTGTTGGTGTGGGTATTCTTTCCCAGCACACACATATGGTGTGAAGGCAGCAGCTCTAGATCTAGAATCGGGAGGCTCTTGGGCTGGGAGACAGCTCTGTACTGCAATGAGGACTCCCTGCCAAGCTATGGTGGCCCCCATGTCAGATGCAGGGCCTGGCAAGGACCCTTCCATCCCCAGGACATTTGAGCCAGAGTTCCTTGCTCACTGGGCTCCCAGCAGTCCCAACACCAAGCACACCTCCCTTTCCTGGGCCATACCCCTGAGCTTCTGCCCTTTTGTGTCACTGACAAACCCTGTTGAGACCTCTAGCTCCTTCCAGACCCAGGACAGAGTGGGTACAGGAAGGAATTTCAGAAAAGAAAGTGGGGAAGGCTGGTTCCTGCTTGCTTCTGGGTGACTTGATTGCAGGAGGTCTCTTGGACCACTCTCTTAGACCTGCTTGGGGACCGTCAGTAAAATGACGGAACAATGGGGCCTTCTCCCAGGCTTTTCCTCTGGAGGCCAGGAAAAGCCCATTCAGGGTTGGCACCAGTTCCTGCCACAGAGCTGCAGGTGTGAGGTCCTTGGTCTTCACCCAGTGATGCTGTCAGCATTCTCTCTCCTCACTCAAGAAGGAACCTCCACAAGGTCCTCTGCATGCATTCATCACCTTTCTCAGGCTCCCCACCTACCCCACAGTCCTGACCAGGTGCTCATATCCACCTTGCCTTCCTGATAGTGGGCCTTGTCCAAGGTGTTCATAGAGATGCTCCCTCCTCACATCCTAGATCTTTTCTGGGAACGGTAACGTTTCTCCTGCTAAGCCCAGGTCCTGTTTCAGAATCCTCAGTTTAGCACACCACACTGCCAATCTGAAAAAGGAACCCCTAGAGTAAAGCGATTGGTCATCACCCAAACTGCTAAGGAGGTATTTGTTCTAAAGTGAGGACAAGGTGTCTGTCCCCTGCCTGGAGTGAACAGGTGAGACATCTTTGTAGGAGAGACACCTACCGGTGCAGGTGAAGTGTCATCCTTGCCTGAAGGCCTCTAGGTCTTCAGAGGCCGGCCTGGACCTGGGTCTGGTAGTAGATCAGCCTCGTCAGGGCTAGAAGGGCAGAGTCTGGGCATGGTAATTCTAAAATGTGCAAGGCCCCGGGGCTCAAAGCCAGGTGGGCATCTGCACCTTGCCCAAATTCCCCGCCTCAGAGTTCCAGGCTACCAGCAACCTGAGCTCACCAAAAAGGCATCCTGGATTGGGACAGTGAGGTCCCAGGGCTCTAGTGTAGCAGCCTGGGAGCTGGGGTGATCTGCCTTTGTCGATCCCACTTGGGGATGGCTCATCTCTAACCTTATTCGTTTCTTGACCTCCTTCTCCCCCCACAGGCTCCTCTGGCACAGCCGGAATCCCCAACAGCCTCTGTAGGGGAGGACGTGCAGTCCCTGGCCGACTCCCTGGACTCGGACCGGGACTCGGTGTGCAGCAATTCCAACAGCAATAATGGCAAGAATGGCAAAGACAAAGAGAAGGAGAAGCAACGCAAGGAAAAGGACAAGACCCGCGCGGACTCCGTGGCCAACAAGCTGGGCAGCTTCAGCAAGACACTGGGCATCAAGCTGAAGAAAAACATGGGAGGCCTGGGCGGTCTCGTGCACGGCAAGATGGGCCGCGCTAACTCCGCCAACGGCAAGAACGGCGACGCCCCCGAGCGTAGCAAGGAGAAGAAGACCAAGTCGCGCAAAGGCAGCAAGGAGGAGTCCGGTGCGTCGGCGAGCACGTCGCCGTCGGAGAAGACCACGCCGTCGCCCACGGACAAGGCGGCCGGGGCGTCGCCTGCCGAGAAGGGCGGCGGGCAGCGGGGCGACGCATGGAAGTACAGCACAGACGTGAAGCTGAGCCTCAACATACTGCGCGCCGCCATGCAGGGCGAGCGCAAGTTCATCTTCGCCGGCCTGCTGCTCACCAGCCACCGGCACCAGTTCCACGAGGAGATGATAGGCTACTACCTAACCAGCGCGCAAGAGCGCTTCAGTGCCGAGCAGGAGCAGCGACGCCGCGACGCCGCCGCCGCCGCCGCCTCCACGGCCAAGCGGCCGCCGCGCAGGCCAGAGACCGAGGGCGTGCCGGGCCCCGAGCGCGCCTCGCCGGGCCCCCCGGCCGGGCCGCCCACGCAGCTGGTGCTCAAGCTCAAGGAGCGCCCGAGTCCCGGGCCAGCGGCGGGCACGCGGGCAGCGCGTGCGGCGGCTGGCGGCGCGGCCTCCCCTGGCCCCGGCGGCGGCGGCGCGCGGCGCACGGGCGCCAGCGGACCGCTCCCCGGCCGCAGCCCGCCAGCGCTGGCGCGCCAGAGCGTCATCCACGTGCAGTCGGCGGGCGCGCGGGACGACGCGTGCGCGCCGGCCGTGGGCGCGCTGCGGCCGTGCGCCACATACCCGCAGCAGAACCGCTCGCTGTCGTCGCAGAGCTATAGCCCGGCGCGCGCCGCCGCCCTGCGCACCGTCAACACGGTCGAGTCACTAGCGCGCGCCGTGCCCGGAGCCCTGCCCGGCGCGGCTGGGACGGCCGGAACCGCCGAGCACAAGTCTCAGACCTACACCAACGGCTTCGGCGCCGCGCGCGATGGTCTGGAGTTCGCCGACGCCGACGCGCCTGCCGCCCGCTCGAACGGTGAGTGCGGCCGCGGCGGCCCGGGGCTGGCGCAGCGGCGCTGTCAGCGCGAGAACTGCGCGTTCTACGGGCGCGCCGAGACCGAGCACTATTGCTCCTACTGCTACCGCGAGGAGCTGCGGCGGCGGCGCGAGGCGCGCGGGGCCCGGCCCTGAGTGCGGCGCGCGCTCCGCCAGCTTTTACCATAAAGGATTTCTTTTCCATTCTGTCGGTGTCTTTTTTACATGCCCTGGTCAACCAGAAGGCCGGCGACTCCTCTGTCAGTGCTGTGTACGTGTTTGGTCAAACGTTCCTAATGGTGCCTGAACCTACACTGACGCCACTCAGGTAGTAGACGGATAGGAAACAAGTCATACTGTTGGAAGTGGGTGTGCTAGCTAGCATCTGCCTCGTACCTGTGGAAACTCAATAGCCATTGCAAGAGTATTTTTGTTCCTCAATAAGAGAAATAAAGAAATTTGCAGCCCTTTGTTTTTAGAAGGGAGTGTTTTACATTTTTTTTTTTTTTTTTTTTTTTTTTTTGCTTTTTGCTTTTCCTACCCCTACCCCCCACCCCAGCGACTGACCTCTTCCATGTAGTGGTCACACGTGTGCGGTCCGCACCACCCAGGGTCGAGAAGCAAACATGCAGCCCGGGACTGGGGCCATGGCTGTGCTGCGGGCTCTCACCTGCTTCCCCACCCCAGTCCTCAGAGGACAGGAGGCACTGTGCCGCCCCGCTGACGCGCTCTGGTGGTCACGGTGGCCCTTTAGGAATACACGGCTCCATCTCATAAGCAAAACCTCCTATCACCCACCCCACCCACCCCCCGGCCTGAGCAACATTCACACTGCCATCAAAACCGCAGGCGTCCTGGGATGGGCACCGGACAACCTACCTCGCAGGGCGCGGTGAGGGGTAGCGATGGCCCCCGGTGCCGGGCAGCTCAGGTGACAGGAGCTTTCCAAAGACACGTTGGGTCCAAAAAACCAAGGGTTCCAAAACCACTATTTGGAATTGCCAATGTATGAGCAAAGATGACAGCCTGCTCACATTTCTCCTTTGAAGACACTTCCACAGTGAGCTATCGCCGGAGGGCCCTTAGGAAGTGATCATAGGTGCCCCCAGGAGACAGGGGAGGGATTGACCCTTTGGTCACTGTGTAAAGCGCTCCCCCCTGACCCCCCCCCCCACCAGGCTGCTTTGAAACCCGGCCTGTGCCTCTTTCCAAAGAGAAGGGGCTGAGGGAAGCCGGAAAGAAGCCCATCCCCCATCCACCTGCATATGTCTGGGTTCAGCCAGGTAAAGGGGCGCCACTCCCACTGGGGTCCCCTCTTCAGGGTAGGGGTAACTCTGCCTGTGGCTCCATAACACATTGAGGGGGCAGCCCCATCCCTGAGCAGTCCCTTTTTTGGTGCCTCCTACGTTTCTTGAGGAAAAAAATAAAATATGTGTCCTTAGCTACCCTGTTTTGAGCAGCAATATGCAGCCTCTTCCTTCCAAGATTACCTCTGGAGAATACCATTCTTGGCCAAGGACACTGAGGAGTTAAAACTGCCTCACTAAAGAGAGATCTTGTTTCCAAGAAATAAGGATAAGATGGGTAAAATCCTCACTAGCAAAGGAATACTTTAAAACCTGCGAGAGCCTTAGAATAGCTTCTAATAATCCTAAGAAAGAGAGGAGATAGAGCCCAGCTTTGCTGTGGGTGTTTCCTCAGAAAATGCAGGAGGTAGACCATCTCTTCATTGGAGCCAGCTTCTCCTTCTCCAGAAAGGATGCTTTTCCCTCTGACATAAAGAGCAGCAAAAAAAATAATAAATAAATAAATAAATAAATAAATAAATATAAATTTTAAAAAAGGGAGGGAATTTTTTTTACTTGTTTGAAGAATTATAGTAAACTAATTTGAGTATCTCCTGTAAGTAATTCCTTTTTGTTTTTAATTATTCCACAGCACGTGGGGTTTCAGTAATTCAAGTTTTGCATAAGTGGTTCCTTACTTAAAATTATTTATTAAATAGAATCTTTAAGAAATTTTTTGGAAGTTTTACTTTTCATGCCGGACAATACTTTCAATGTGTGGTAATTACTAACATCCATGTCCCTCATATTACTGGGGTTTCTTTTGTTACTCAGAAAAAAAAAGTAGTTTTTTAAAAATCTCTCATCGAGAGGGTTCGTGGCAGCTTTTTGAACTGGTTCTTTGTGCCCTGCTAGGCAACTGCTTTGCCATCCAAAGCCGTGAGGTCACAGGAGGTGTTACGTCACATATAGACACTGGCTATGGCTCTCGCCCTTCACTCTTAGAAGGTCGATACAGCCAACCTTGAAAATGCTTAATTGTGCACTTAGAAACCAAACTCACGTGCACAAGAAGGCATAAACATTTATGTTTGCTTTTTAATTTCTTAATGTTAACACAGCCAACCAGAAATTTCTAAAACTGGCTATGCAAATATTTTATCTTTCTCACACCATGGTTAAAAAAAGGAGGCAAGCTGAGAAAAATAAACATGGTCCATTGTAATACCAGAAGAAAACCTTTAAAACTAGGCAGCAGAGTCTGTAGGTATTATTTAAAAATGGCGACCTATTCTATCTCCTTGAATTTCAGTCTCCTCTGCCCCACCTCCATCTGACAGATGTGCTATGAATAAGAGCCTGAGATCCAGCTCTGGGTGGCTTCTCCAGTCATGTGGAAGGCCCCCAACTTAGCGTGGTCACGAGGTGGCTGGGTCTGCCAGGGCATCTGCAGGTGCTTGTCCACATGGTTTACAAATAGCTGTTTCCTTTTATGAGAAATCTGGATCCATTCCTCTAAACACTATCGCAAACCTACTGTTATATTAAACGTACTAATCCAGTGTACCAGGAATGCTCTGTGTTGTTCAAAAGAGCTCTCTAGACCTGGTCCCTAGCCAGAGTTCTCTCAAACCAAATTTATCAGGCAGAACAATAACTATGAGAAACTGCTGTGTTGTTTACATGTGGGTCAAGAGGTCCTCTCATATCCTTCTGTGACTTGGGGGCCCCTTGTGGATCAGGGAAAGGTTAAGTGGATCACAGACACTGGAGAAAAGGAAGAAAGCCAGTCCCAATTCTAGAAAAGCTGAGAACCCCACCGGGGCACACACCCTGAGCTTGGGGTATACATGGCAGACCCTGCCTGTGAGTGGCCTTGTCTCATCTGGCCAGACTTCCCTTTCCGGGAAGGTCAGATGTCTCTAAGTGACGGCAAATTTCCAGAAGGATCCTAGATACTTCTAAACCCCAGTGGAGGTTAATTCAGTAATTTACTTCACATTTCCCACACACAGGAGACCTGGGTATGATTTTTTTCAAATAATATATTGTGAAAGGAAGGTGTTTTTACGTGTATTCTGTTTGTAGATTTTACGCTATGTTATGTTGAAGTTTTACAAGCCAAGTTTAAACTGTACCATAGAAATTATTTTTATATTATTTCCAGAATATGCCACAGAGCAATATTTTGCGCCCTTATATTGTCACAGGGTTGTCCCCTTGGAAAGGTAACTGTAGGTGGGAAGGGCTCCACACTGCGGGCTCTTGAGTTTAAGTGCTGTTTGCTATTTGTTCACATCCTCTGAAAGTGGGAATATGTAAATGTGTTTTCTTTCCTTATTGGAAGCTTGATTTTTTTTTCCTGTCCATGGATTTTGGTACTGCACCTTTCCTCTTAAATGAATACTTTATATTCACTAAGTTATTGCAGACTTTTTCTTACCTGTTACCACTCAGTGGCTGGAGTGGGCTTCTGACAAGTTTGGAAATGTTACTTTACAAACTTAATATTTTCCAAAATGATTTATCAATTCTAGTAGCTTACCATCAGGAATTTGGCAACTCCATATAAAAGGTTTCTCTACTCACGCCCCACCCCCACCCCCGTTGCCCTTGGTTCTCACCCCCTCCTTTAGCATCCACAAACTTGTTTTGCAACTACTCTACTTTGCAAAAATAACCTATCAAAATATGTTTCACATTAGATAAGAAAATAAAAAGGGCTGCACCTAATAGTGGTGGGAAATTTGTGCGAGGGAAAAAAAGGCTTTGCCAAACCCATGTATGCATTAAGTTCTGTTCTGTGTGAGTCTTCCATGTTTACTTAGGAGACCTGGAGTAAAAGCTGAAGGCATCTACTGCACGTTTGGGATTTCTTTCTTTATGACATGATTGCTTCTTCCTCATCATGGTGTGGACTTTACAAAATAATCTCCTCCAATGTTTTTTCATTTCCTTTCTTTCAACGCTTCTAATAAATAAGAAAATGCATGTCCATGGCCAAGCGAGCCCTGCCTTGTCGGACCTCAGCCGCTGTGGCTTCGCCCCATGGCCTGCCAAGGCAGCCTCTGCTCTGGCTAGTCTGGTTCTGCTATTTCCTGAGGGCAGACACATCATGGAAAGGCCCAGAGGTGGCTGGCATTCCTGGCACCAGGGAGAAGTTACCCCCTTCCAAAAAGCCTTAAAGTGGTGGCTCTTTCGAGACCCCTGGGCACCACCTCCTCGTTTGGTCCCAACTATACACTCTTTTCAATTTGCACCCCCTCCCATTCTGATGCAGCTCTTCAAGGCAGAGAGGGGGCGCACAGTGCCATCCTTTTATCCACAACCACCCCCATCCTCCACATCCACTCTGCAGTGCCGAGTCTTGTGGGCACAGAGTACATCCCTGACAGTGCTGCCTGTTGACATGGGGTGGGGTCCAGGATAGTTGATCCTAGAGAGACCTGTGGGGCATGAATGATGATGACCACGCCCCACTCATCCATAGGAAGTCTCCCCAGGCAGCATGGAGCCCTTCCAGGGTGCAGTGCTTTGGAAGACTCACTTTTGCTCCAAGCAGTGTTCAAACTGGTCTGTTAGCAGTTATGTAGTAAGCGACCTTCTCCAAAACCAGTCCTTTCTCAACACTCCACCCCCAGTACAGAAGAGAGAGGGAGATGCCCCACATGGACCTTCAGAAGTAACTGGCATGTGCAGGCTACACAGTATGAATATGCTTTACTCAACTGGGCTGACTTAACACTTAACCCCACAGACCGCACAGAAGCCACTCTCACCAAACAGTCCTAGCAACGTTACTGTTTCTATTCATCCTGCAAAGTAATTAGCTGAAATTTGCATTTTTACTGTTTGATTCTTGCAAAAAAAGGAGTCCCGCCAGCCCCAATTGTGTATATACAAAATGATGCCCATTGCTAATACTTTTTTATTCATTCACCCAAGAGAGCGTCTTGATACATACATGTGTGTACATTTATCTGTGTATTTGTGTGTGTACATGGACACACACACATATATAATCCGTTCTTTACAAGGTGAAGTATACCAGTTGGTTTAAGAAGATAGGCTGGATCTGCTCAAGACCAAAGCAACCTGTTAGTTTAATAAGGACAAGTTAGTAAAACCAGCTATTTGACAGTATCTACAAACAGTGGAGGGTAACTTTAAATGAAGAAACAGCCAAGTCCTTACAAAGACCACTCCCATTCCAGTACTTCTCTGACCTCCTCCTCTGTTATTAGCTGCTCTGCCCCTGCAGCATGGGCCTGCCTCACGGCCTTTGCACATGCTATTCCTCCTTACACCTGAATGTTCTCCCCCAAGCCACATGGCTCAGCCTTCACTACCTGCCAGTCTTTGCTCCATTGTCACTTTCAAGGAGGCCTTTCCTGACTTATTTATTTAAAATGACAACATATCCCACCCTCCTACCTCCCTGTGCATTTTTTGTGCATTTACTGCCATCTGAGTGCTGCACATGTGAATTATTCATTCATTCATTTTATGTCCTTCCTCCAACCCCCATAGAATGTAAGCTCCACGTGGGCAGGAACTTTTGTTTGTTTTGCTCACTACTGTATTCCTGGTGCCTACAACAGTGCCTGACACATATTAGGCACTGGATAAATATTTGTTGAAGAAAAGAAATGAAATCAGTCTTTTGATAGCTATTAAAAGGCTTAATAATGCCAGTTTCAACCTTTATCAAATCCATATTCCACTGTTGTCCCTAAGTGGGGAAATTTTTAGCTGATAAACACCCTGGCTGCTTCTCCAGCCTGTGGTCCATGATGCCAGATGTGACAGTGAGCACATCAGCCTGACTGTGGCAGGTTTCTCCACGTGTCTGTGAAGTCCTGCCCGGTGGTCATCCCTCACAGATAGGAGACTCCACTATTTACAGAAAGCTCTCTGGAACAGGCTGCAACAGGGAGGGTGTTTTCCTACAGGGCAGCTCTTATGGTCAGGCACACATGATGGACCTCCATGATGTCATTACCGACCTGAACCATCCTTGAGAATCCCTTATAATCAGTCCTTCGGACACTATTCCTCCACAGTGTCTCCAGAGAGACAGGCATTCCTTCCTAGGACACACTCAGGTGGCAGCGGATGACCCAGCCCAGGGAAGAGAGTCCCCTTCTCATGCACCAAAAGCAGGCCTGGAGAGGAAGAGGAGCTTGTCACGCAGAATAATGGGGGCAGGCATGGGTAACTGGATCGACGAAGTTGGAAGCAGCAGGGGCAAAGAGCCAAGACCCCTCGAGTCTCCCCCTCCAGCCTTGGTCGGTATGTGCTGGAGGAACAGAGCCTTGACACTGCAGAGCCAAACATACACCTCCTTGGCCCTGGCCCCCCAGAGCAGGAGGCCCTCAAATGCAGTCAGGTGACCTCACTTGCCAGAAGGGGAGGGACGGTTCCTCCTCTGAACTCCTCACCCCTGCAGGATGATTTTCACAACTACCTAACCTTGGTGTTTACTTCCAGGTCCTTTGGCCAAATGTGTTTTCCTCTAAGAGTTGTTGGCAAAATACTGTTACAAGCTTCTTATAGGACCTTTGTCCTACTATAGCCTGGTTAAAAGGCTTTGTCCTTGTCTTTAAGCCTCTTCCATGATTTGTGCTGTCATTTCTCTGGGTGCCATATCTTAGGGTTCCTCATAGGCGGGGAGTGTGAGGTCCCCCTCATAACACTCCCTCTGCGCCTGCCCAGCACACAGTAAGTGGGCCCACACATGTGTGTCCCTTTGCTTAAATTGCCAAATTAACAGTGTCCCTTTCATTGCTGCCCTAAGAAGCTGGGGGCGCACTGGTGCCAGTACTCAGAGAGAACATGGGCTTTCCCAGGCCCTGCCCCCTTGGTCCACTCAAACCTTCCTCCGTGGCAGGTGCCCTATGGTCTGACTACTTCCTACACATTCTTCCCGCTTGCATGGAATGGAATCCAAACACCTGATTTGGAATTACAAATTGGCAGGCGGGAGTGGGACAGCTTGTTTCCGCTAATTTATGACCAAAACTAGTAAAACAACCATGATCATGGTTGGAGATCAGCCATGGCCTGGAGCCTCAGTATACAAGGCAAAGTCCACCTCTGACAGAGCCAGTCACCATGCAACACAGGAGGGAAGCATGTTGAACAACAAAGGAGCTGTTCAACAAAGGAGCTGTTAGAGGTGCAGGGAGGCTGGCCTGAATCTGCTCACGGCCTTATCTGCAGAGCTTGATCCCTGTTCACCATCATCTTTGATTAGTTGGTCTTGTTTTAACAAGGGCTGTCTGTTGAAGTGTTTTTGCTTTGTTCCTTTAAACATGCATTTGGCCTATGGAGTCAGTGAATGTTGTTCCCCTGTTTCCCTTTTTCCTCATTTTGGTTCATTTGACCCACATAGGGATGAAATGTGTTGCTTTGTTTCCCCAATTTACTTGATTACTGTGGACAAAAGAAAACATGAAGGCAAAAATGGGTCATAAATCCAGAGCCCTTATCTACCTGGGAGTGTTCATTCTAATTCAATGCAAATATTCTTTTCCATCTGGTCCATTCTTGGAGAAGGAACCCCTTATAAGAGCTGTCTTTGGTGGTTGGGTTGTTACTTTATTAAGTATTAAAGCACTAAACCAATTTTTGCAATATGTAGTAAATCTTGCTTTCATTTTGGAAAACTTCCAGTAATGACTACTGCACTTTTTATAGAAGAACTGTATTTCATTTCTTTCTTTTATGAAAGATTATTTCAAGTAAAAATAGCTCTGTAATCCGTGTGACACGGCTTCTCCATTACTTGACAGGAAGAGAAGCTTTGATGCCCTAATCAATAAAATTAACATGTTTGTAAAGCATTGGTTGGTCCAATTATTTGCTCACCCATGTGTTCCTGGTAAAACAATATCCAAGAAAAGCTTTATGGCCCAGAGAAAGATGATTCTGTCAGACATCCATTCACACCAGTATTTTTTAAATCAGAGGAGATGTAAACCAGTCACCAGTTTCATCTTGTAAATTTCCCTCCTTTTCAAAATGATCATGACACTTTCTCTTTCTTTTTAATGTTTATATATTTTTGAGAGAGAGCACAAGTGGGGGAGGGACAGAGAGAGAGGGAGACACAGAATCTGAAGCAGGCTTCAGGCTCTGAGCTGTCAGCACAGAGCCCTGTACTAGGCTCAAACTCACAAACTATGAGATCATGACCTGAGCTGAAATCAGACACTTAACCAACTGAGCCACGCAGGTGCCCTGATCCTGACACTTAATATCTGAATGAACCAGATTTTTATTTTCTTTCTTTGTTTTTTGTTTTTGTTTTTCTTGAGAGAGAGTGTGCACACGAGATCGAACAGGGAAGGGGTAGAGAGAGAGAGAGAGAGAGAGAGACTCTTAAGCAGGCTCCATGCCCAGCTCAAAGCCCAACTCTGGGCTCTATCTCACCACCATGAGATCATGACCTGAACTGAAATCAAGTCATACACTCAACCGACTGAGCCACCCAGGTACCCCTTCAACAGGACTTTTCTTAACTGTATATGCTAGAGGTGACCACCTATGCAAGAGGACAACAGCAAGGAACATAGAGGGTGAAAGTGGGTTCACAGTCTGTACCATGGAATCTGACACACAAGGCTTCATGTCACTTGCAGGAGGTTAGGGTCAGGGTGGGGCAGGAGCATGTGAATTAGCCTGGTTGGAAGGAGAGCAAAGACGCTTAGCTGGCCTATGGGACTCTCTGGGCCAGCGGCCTCTCACACTCCTGGGATCAGAGTTAAGGCCAATACGACTCATCCATGTCTGGCCCTGATGTTCTTATTTCTCTCAGGACAGGCAGATAATCCCACACAAAAGGAAGATTGTTCCCTTGACACTGTATGGGATGGTGTGGGAGCCCTGCACTGGGAGACAGAAAGGCCAGTCAGGCCCTAAATTGCAATGACCTTGAGAAAGGCACCTCTCCTCTCCAGACCCATTTGCTGCACAATTTTTCCTTATTTTGTTAAATTCCAGTATAGTTAACATGCAGTATTATATTAGTTTCAGGTGTTCTTTATTATTTTTTTATTGTTGTTAAGTTCGTTTATTTATTTTTGAGAGAGAGAGAGAGAGAGAGAGAGAGCCTGAGCATAAGTGGGGGAGGGGCAGAGAGGAGGGAGAGAGAATCCCAAGCAGGCTCCATGCTGTCAGCATGGAGCCCAATGCATGGCTCAAACTCATGAACCATGAAATCATGACTTGAGCCAAAATTAAGAGTCGGGTGCTTAACTGACTAAGCCACCCAGGGGCCCCTGGGTGTTGTTTATTCTTAAGATGAAATGAGGGACTCAGAGATAGGATCTCTAAGTCCCCAACCAAATCAAGGAGTCCATGAGTCATTTAGGAAAAAAGAAATTGGGGAACTGGAGGAACAGGTCTAGGAAGACTGACACATACAAAAAGGGAGCACAGAGGTCATATGTTGAGAGCACCTTCGGGGAGTAGCCCAGCATGAGGCGGGGGCAGGGGCTGGGGAGCAAGGCCAAGAGGCCAGGTTGTTCCAAGCTGCAAGGGGAGAGGGTGGGCTCCACAGAGTTTGCTGCAGCCCTCTGCAAAGGGAGGCTGCCTGAGTGGTGCTGGTGCTTCAGGAGCCCAGAGGAGGAGCTGTGCAGGGCTGGATTCGCATCCCGGGGGAGTGGCTGTTATCTCCGAGGGTACACGGTATGTCCTCCTCCATGTGGGGGAGAAACAAAATTGGAACAAACCATAGCTGCCAAGTGAAGGGCTGTTGCCAGGACGAGGCTGAGAGAAACTGGAAACTAAAGGAAAGAGCAAGTCTTCCATGTATGTGTGTCCTTCTAACTTGGCACATGCATATGTAGGTAGAGGTACATCCACATATGTGTACATGTGCACATGTGTGTGCACCTAGAAGAAACTAAGAAAATACACCTGTCTGCTGTAGTCATCATGTCTGTCACTGGCCACGGGACCATGGTTGATATTCGTAACCTCCTTCTTTCGAGAACCACTCCTGTTCTCTTAGCGCTCAGAACCTCAACTTGTTGGGATTCTTTACCTGATGGATAACCCCAACTTTCATTTCTGAAGGGTCAAATCTTCCCAAGTCCTTCTGTTGCCTGTTGTAGTTTACCATTAACTCTTATTTCGGGACATGTGTATCATTAAAGGCACACCAAAGAGCCCCCTGGATTTCAGACATTAACACCTTGGCACCCACCGGCTAGCAGCAGCTCAAGTGTTCTTTGATAATGAAGTCCAGGCACCCTGCCAGTGTGGTAACTCCCTTCTCTGCATTGATGCAGTAGTTTGAGAAACCTCAAATGGCCAGGTGTCAGCTTCTCATTCAGTGACACCACTGTGTAGCCTGTGCTGAGTCACTCCTTCCTTGGTAACTAAGACCTAACAACCAGGAGAGCTTGGGGTATGGGGCAGGGAGGCACAAGTTCCTTGTTAAGATGCATTACAGGGATGAGAGTCACTCTCACACTTACCCCTTGTTTCCCAGACCGAGTGTTCTGGCGACAGGACAGACACCACCATATGGCAATTGCTGATTCAAATCATAAATCCATCTGTAAAACTGAACTCCCACCTTTCCGGGAGTTGTCTCCCTGCTGGCATCATAACGAAATCTTTGCTAGGCCATTCTACAGCTCTGTAAGACCAGCTGCTTCTGGGTCAATGGGATGTGTAGAAAGTGAATTTCATGTGCGTGATCCCATTGCTGTAAAACCAACATTCTTCATCAGAAACAACACCATCGAATACCATAATGGTGAACAAGGCATTTGCCAAGTCCATGAATGGTAATTTTTGGCAGGGAAGGCAAATCTGAATCCAGAATATATCTATCCTAAGTGTGGGGAAATTGTTTTCCCTCTATAATGGAAGGGATCCAGTGTAATCAGCCAGACCCCTGGTGGCCATCTCCATCAATGAGCCATACGGGAGGCTCTGTGCTGATCTCTGCTATCAGAGGTGACTCTGGCAGAGGTGACCAGGCTCACCTTGGTGAAAGAAAATCTGTGTGGTTGTGCTCATCCATAGCCTCTGTCCCTGAAGCCAGGATCTCTTTATATAGGGACCCATTGAGCAAACATTAGGATGGCTAGTGAAAGAGTTGGCTGGCACCACAGAACATGCCATCTTGTCCACCTGATTCTTGACAGTCTTTTCTGCACAGTATACTTTTAATGAGCATAAACATGGGGCACAAATATCTTCATGCTCTATGCACATTCTGAGAGAGCCATCCACAGATGTTTCCCTTTGTCACTGTATCTTATCACCAATCTTTGAATTGTGTTCTTTCCAAGTTCCTGACCAAACAATTTGCCCCTACCAATAAATCGGTATGTGTCAGGGTTTCTTAATAGTGCCATTCATGACATTTGGGATCAGATCATTCTCTTCTGTAGGGACTGTCCTCTGTACATTGTAAGGTGTTTAGCAACATCCCTGGCAGACCCCTACCCACCGGATGCCAGTAGTGCCCTCCACCTAGATGTGACAATCAAAAATGTCCTGACAATGCCAATGTCCTCAAGTTGAGGCCAGAAGGATCACCCACTGTTAAGAATCACTAGTGTAGGTTCATTCTCCTGGATGTCTTTCAGTCCAGAAACGTGAAAAACATTTGTTCTGTGGAAACCTCGTCCAAAGGGATGATTTCCCTTCCCCACTGCCTTTCAAGGACACTCCAGATTGGGGCTGTATCTCTCATAGCCTGCTCTCAGCTGGAACTAGCACATCACAGAGAACCATCTGAAAGCAGGCCTGCTCTACCATCTGGTCCTAAGGAACTTCCCATGAGGCATAGACTGAGGGAGAGGAGGCAGCAATCAGAAGTACATGTCACAGGGGCCGAGCCACCTGCTCAAGCAACTGACATGTGCCTTCTGGGTTTTCTCAAGTACAGCCTCTTATGCACCATCTCCTCTAAATGATAGCCTGCAGATGTATGTGCTTGACCTTATAGGTGGGTGGGTCAGATGGCACCTAGTCCATCATGGGCAGCTCAGGATTATGGAGTCTCTTGATGTTCCCTGGTCAGCAGCTCAGTCCCTACTAAGACCAATGTAAGATGTTTAGCAACATCTTCTGGCAGTGTGCCAGAAGCTGTTTCTTAGAAAGGAGAATAGTTCTATGTGGAAGAGGTCATGGCTTTGTTCCAGATCACTAGAGTCTGT
Source organism: Cryptoprocta ferox (assembly GCA_028646485.1). NCBI lineage: Eukaryota > Metazoa > Chordata > Mammalia > Carnivora > Eupleridae > Cryptoprocta > Cryptoprocta ferox. The sequence goes on from CM053560.1 coordinate 116,713,470, forward strand.
ACTATGATTCGTGCACTGGGGTTCTCTACAGAATTGCCATTGGCCATGAACACTTGAGCACCACTAGGTCTGTTAGAAGATGAGGCCCAGGGGGTCCCACTCAAAACTGGTGTCCTAACTCATTCCTTGGTAAATGCGTTGGGATAGCATACCCAAATAGCACATAGGCTGCCTTCAAAATCCAAAAAGTCTCAGCAAGTGTCATGCTTCTTTTTTAGGTATATTGATATATTTTTCACTTTGTTGGAGTGTCCTGAAGAGCTCCATAGGGTCCCCTGAAACTTCATCAAGGCAGTAGGGTCCTGAGTATTTGTGGAGTTTTTCTCCCACCTCTGCATCTTACTGAGGCAGATGCAATCAACGTATTGATGTCAGTAGTGAGGTCCAGTGTTCTGTGGCATCTCTGCCAGCTCTGTTATGAAGGCAGGAAAACTGGAAGGAACCTGAGGCAAGAGGGGAGAGCATGCTGTTGGCAGTCCTGGACATGAGCAGTCTGTTTCTGATGGATCTTACAAGTTGACATAGAGAACCAAAGTCACCCATTAATGCCCAGAAACGGTGTCTCATCTAGAAGAGCAGTGACAAGTGAAGTGACCCATCAGGTTGTAAGTTTACCTTGACTCACTGCCTTTCTCCACATGTAACAATCTTCACTGTAGGGCCAACAACGAGGGACAAGGGGTTATACTAAGAACCTCTTCCCTTAAACTGCCCAAGTCCATGATAGCACCGATAATTTCTGAGATTCCCCCAGGATGGAGAACTAATTACCCTTGACTTACATCAACACAGAGAGGGAGAAATTCAAGGACTTTCACTTCACTTTCCTACCAAAAGAACATCACTCCAAGGCAGAAAAGTCAACATGAGGACGCTGCCCACAGCCGAATGTGGCTCTTCCAACTATGCGCTGGAAACTGGGGAAACAAACACAGGTCAATGCTTAGGACAAAACTCTTTTTATCACCTGACCTCCATAAGCCTCCACCTTGCTGCAGGGCCACAGTGGTATTTTCAAGTTCCCCCAAATCAGTGACAACTCAGAGCCAGTGCTGACCAAGTACCCTGAATGATTGAAGTATTCCTGTCCCCCAGTGATTACATGTGAGTAGACATTTGCCAGAAAGAGTCTTTTTGTCCCAGGGCACAGCCACCCTTGGGAAAGGCCACAGATCCCCGGGACAGGTTTGGAGGACATTTGTGACATCCAACTAGGGTAATACTCATGGTCTTTTCTCAACAGGGCCTGCCTCACATTTAGCCAAGGGGTTCCAGACCTGTGAGGTGACTCAGATCTGCAAACTTCGTGAATAGCTGTGACTCTGCTCTCTGGTTACTTAAGAAAGGAATTCTACCTTCAAACCAGAAGTGTTGTTTAATGAAATTAATTTTGTTGAGGTATATTTGATGCACAAGTATCAAACGTACAGTTGGATGACTTTTGACAAATGTATCCTCCCTGGTCACCACTAGGTACAGAACATCTCATCACCCCTAAGACTCCTCCTGCCCTCCCCAGCAAGCCCCCATCCCCCAAAGCAGCTATTGTAGAGGTCACTTTAGATTTATTCTGTCTGTTCCTAAACTTCACACAAATGCAATCATAATATGTATCATTTTGTGTCAGTCTGTAACTTTTTTACCACTGAGTAGTATTCCATTATGTGACCACATCACAATTTATGTATCCATTTTACTGTTAATGGACATCCAGGTTGTTTCCTATTTGGGGCTATTATGAATAAAGCTGCTACCAGCACTAGTGAACACTTTGTGGATATAAGCTTTCATTGCTTCTGGATCCATACAAAGGAGCAAAGTTGGTGGAGCACAAAATGAGTGTATTCTTAACATTCTTAGAAATTTCCAAACAGCATCCCAAATAGGTTGTGCGGTTTTACAATCCTACCAGCAAATGGTTTGGGTTACCCTAGATGTGAATATACTCTGTCTGTTTTTTTTTTTTTTTTTTCTGATTCCCATGCAATAGTCCCCATAACCTTATGACCTGCCCCACCAACCTGGGGCAGCCCAAGTGGATGTCTGCTTCTGGTGCACCCAGGGGTTCACACACCTGAGTTAGGCACGTGTACAGAAGTATAGGGTCTGGTCACACCCCTGTAGAGTATTCACACAGACCTGTGCCATCTGACTCCCTTGCTTAATGCCTCCCTCCTGTTCCCTTCATCTTGGAGGCTGAGCGTACACCCGCCCTCTACCCTGGCAACCTCACGTGCCTCATATCCTTGCATGGGTGTTTGGCTCCTGGATGTCAGGAACTTTGTCTGACATGCTCTGATGCTCATGGAAGCCTAGCCCATGGATATGACTGGGACCTTTTCTTCTGGAGAAAAAGAGGAGCCCTCCTCTGTGAGCCAAGGTGAGCCAGGCAAGTAGCTGTAGCCCAGGGAATAGAAGTGACCTGCTATACACTTCCCAGAGAGCATTTCGGAGTACCCTGAAAGAACTCCACAAATCATTGGGGCTCAGCTCTTTGCAAAGCAGCGGTTGCCCAGAAAGGAAGCCATCTCAGGGGAAGGGAGAGTTGCATCAGACAGAGAAGGGGGTAAAGGGGAATTCCAGCAGACAGAGCATGTGCTGCTTACACAAACACTGATTGGGAGCCAGCTTTGTACTGGGCTGGCTAAATGTTGAAGATTCATGATGGAATAACCAGCTTCCTCCCCTCCCCCACACCCCCTCCAGCGCACACAATGGGAGAAAAGGCCAGAGAGGGACATCTACTGATTAGTGTAGAAACTGCTGTGACAAGAACAGATAAGGGCAGCTATAGCAGTGGCCACTTCTTCCCTGAGACCGAGGACTGGAGAAGGCTTTGAGGAGACTCTGCAGTGGGCTTGGGGCTATCCATTGCTATTTGTAGACCAAGAAACCACAGCTCAGAGAGGGTAAGAACATCTGCCCCAGGCCACAAAGCAGCTTAGGAGCCAAGGCAGGCAGCAGGCAGCTCCGTAGGGCCCCCAAGTCTGTGTTTGTCCTAGACATGCCTGCAGAGGGAGGTGAAGCCAAGAGTTTTAGGAGACACTGTGTGTCCAGCAGCTGGTGGTGCAGGCCAGCCATAGAGGTTGTCAGAGATAGGCAGGCAAAGAAGACCATCCCCTCGAGACCCATCACCTGCACCCCTTCGGTAACACACAACACTCAAAAGCTCTAGGGGCTCCCTAGGGAAGCCCTAAGGAAGTTGAGTGTGACCACTGCAGTCCCCACCTACTATGGGAAGACAGTATGGCTCTGTCTCAACTGTCAATGGACGTCCCTGCCCCCTGCACGTCTGAGCAGGACACACGTGTGCTGTCTGTGCTCTTGTCCTGGGGTCAGCACCTGCACCCATTCTGGCCAGACAGGTGCCTGAGGAGCCAGAGGGTTGCGGCCATAGCACCATGCTAGAGGGGTGGATACAGCGTTGCCTTCCTGGGGCCCCTTTTACCTTGGCAGAGCCCTGGCCTTCATCAGGTCCATATTTGCATTCTGAATTTTTGAACTTGCAAATCTAAATGAAAGCATCATGGTCACAGGATGAGTTGGGGATCTGGATTAGGGGTAAATGAGCCGTATGTACTCTGCTTCTGGAAAGCTCAACAGCCCTTTCCTGAGCAGTATGCAGGTGGACAGAAGGAGGGGACCTGAGAAGAAAAGATGGTGAAAGAACAAAGGACAAGCACAGGCATCTTGGAGGATGGTTGCAGAAATGAACAATAACAGGTCAAAATGATTCTTACCACTCTGAAGTTCAGCTTCTAGCAGGGCTCTTGTTCTTTTGAAAAAGACTTGGCCATGATCAGTGATGCAAGAGCCGAAAGTCACTTTGTGATCGCCATGGATGGAAAGATCCCCCATGTTTGCTAAACACCTGCAGCAGGAAAGACAACCTTAGAAGTTGAGCTTAAGTCTACCAATGAAGCAGACAGATCCCTTTGGCATAGTCCCGGGCAAAAATGAAGAAATCTTGGTACTGGACCCAAGAGGGCTTTATGTGGACCAAGAGAACGTGGGCTAGGATGCTTGCACCTGTGCAGATGTAGCTGGTGCGGTCCATCACCCTGGCTGGCGGCTGTGCCTTGAGTCCCATTTTTTCTCCCCCTCCCCTTTTCTTTTTATCTGGGACCTTCTCTAATCTGTGATGAACCTGATGCCCATTTCAGTCACTATGTCTGCCCTGTGCCATTAAACAGGTCAACAGCCACATTGCTAACAGGATGTCCCTTCTAGAGGTAGCCATACATTTTGGGTTCAATGAGCACTAACCACAACAAAAAACTGTGTCTGGAGAGGTGTGTGGGTATGTGGTTGTCAGCTTATCTGCTTATCAAAAAGGCTTTGCTTCTTTTGCAGGACTTTTGGCTATTTTTTTTTTTAGTTAGGGACCACAAAGCTGCATTTAAGTTGTAAGTTAAACACCCCTACGATGGTAAGGAAATACAAAGAGTAATTTTTTTTAGACTCAGTCTTGGAGTACTTTTAACTGCTTTTTGTTTTCTATGTATTTTAAGCCAGTAAAGAAATTATGCTAAGGGTCCCAGGAAGTGTGAATTGTACCCATTTCAGAGTGACTGAAATGGGCTGGCAATGTTTCCTTTGGATTCGGTCCAAATTCTAAATCTGTTGATTAATAGCTTTAAATATCTACAGTAGTAAATGTACTAATTCTACCCTTCACACTTAATCCAATTTGAGGCCATGCGTGTGTGATTTTTGTATTTGCCTTCTGTGTAAAGGGAAGATACCTCGTCTGCCTCCAGATGAACGACCCCCAAGGCAGCCTTGGAGCGAGGGTCAGCCAAGTGCTGCCCCCTGGTGGTGGGCTGGGCACGGCCGTGCTGGGTCTGAGGCTTTGAGGGGCTGCTCTGAAGTCACCAGTACTTTGCACTCTCCTCTCTGTGAACCTCCGCATCTCAATGAAAGCATCGATTTTCTATGCCAAAAAGTCCACAAGAGTGTGTTCAATGTTTTCTTCCTTTTACACAGGGCAGGGGGAAATCAGTAAATATTTGACAAACCAACAATCTACTTCTCCTTTAAAAATCCAATGCCCCTTTAAGAAACAAAAAAGATGAACATAAGGGAAGGGAAGCAAAAAGCAGAGAGGAAGGCAAACCATAAGAGACTCTTAAATACAGAGACCAAACTGTGAGTTGAGGAAAGGGTGTTGGGTGAGGGGATGGACTAAATGGTTGATAGGCATTAAGCAGGGTACTTCTTGGGATGAGCACTGGGTGTTATATATAAGTGATGAATCACTAAATTCTACTCCTGAAATCATCATTACACTAGATGTTAACTAACTTGAATTTAAATCAAAAAATAAATAAACTTTAAAAAAAGAAAAAAAAAAGAAGAAGAAATAAAACCCAGGGGCTGACCAATTGATTCTGTAGTTCTAGATTTTGCTTCACCTGATCTGAAACCTATAACCTACTATGGTAAATCAGAAGTTTAGGTTTAACACAACAGTTTATTATAAAATAAAGTCCAGCCAACAAGTGGTTTTGGGAAACACCCAATCCATACATTTTCCTGATGAAAAAAAATAGGAGTCAATAGTAATACAAGAGGTATCAACCTCAAAAACAACCTTTTCCTTAAAAATAATCAACTCCAAGGTTCACCTGGCTGGCTCAGTCGGTTAAGCGTCTGACTTCGACTCAGGTCATGATCTCACAGTTGGTGGGTTTGAGCCCTACATCAGGCTCTGTGCTAACAGCTCAGAGCCTGAAGCCGGCCTCAGATTCTGTGTCTCCCTCTCTCTCTCTCTGCCCCTCCCCTGCTCATGCTCTATCTCTGTCTCTCAAAAATAAATAAAAGTTAAAAAATTGTTTAATAAACTCCATTAGATTTTTTTTTTTGGTATCATGTTTGCAAAAAGCCTTTTCTAGATGCCTCAAGACAACCACCATGAGGAGTATTTCTATCAAAGAGAAATGCAATAGGTATGGTCACAAAGTGCTGCCACCAGAGCAAAAATGCTTTAAAAGTGGTTTTGATAACCTCAAGGCTAGGGCCTATTTGAATATTTTTGGAAGCACCTCACCATATCCTCCCCACTCTGAAAAATATCTAAGACTCTTGTGATTTCTGGGAGCCATGTGGCAGGTGCTTTGTGACCGCAAATGAAAAGTCACTGAGCACCCATTGCTGGAGGCCCATCAGCTCCAGATGCTGAAGGATGGACAAGGAAGAACTGTGAATAAGGAGAGGGCTAAGGGCCATTGGGCAGAACCTGACTGTAATCTGGAACACTGGTTGTTAGCCCCATCCAAAAGCTTTAAGGTAAGAGTTGCAATAATCCTTAGTCTTTCTTGTCTGTTATAGACTAAATGTTTGTGTCATCCACTCCAGAACCCATATGTTGAAATCCTAACCCCCGATGTGATAGTGTTTGGAAAGGGAATTTAGGAAGGTGATTAAGTCATGCGAGTAGAACTTGTCATGATGGGACTAGTAATATTATAAAAAGAAGTCAAGGAGCTTCCTCTCCCTGTCTGTCTTTCACCCTGTCTCTACCCACTACCTCGCACTATCATGAGAGGACACGGCAAGAATATAGCCATCTGAAAACCAAGAAGAGGACTCTCATCAGCTGCTGGATCTGCTCAAACTTGATCTTAGGTTTCCCAGCCTCCAGAACCATGAAAGATAAATGTTCATTGTTAAGTCCCCCGGCTACACTTTCTTGTTAGCAGCCTAAAGGGACAAAGACACCTTCCAGATTCAAGAAGTTTCTTCAAGAAGTGACTTCAAAAAGTGACTTTGTGGGGTGCTGGGGTGGCTCCGTCGGTTAAGCATTCGACTTCGGCTCAGGTCATGATCTTGCAGTTTGTGGGTTCGAGCCCTGCATCGGATTCTGTGCTGACAGCTCAGAGACTGGAGCCTCTTTCAGATTCTGTGTCTCCCTCTCTCTTTGTCCCTCCCCTGCTCATGCTCTCTCTCTGTCTCAAAAATAAATAAACAAGAAAAATTTTTTAAAAAAAGAAGTGACTTTGCCATTCTCACTCTGACTTTCAGTTCATGAGATAACTTTCAATAGTGTCACTCAAAGATGTGCATGGTAGAACAGTGGAAATATTTATTGTTTTCCATTTGAACATTCAAATATTGGTAATAAAGATTCTGGAAAAAAGAGAAAGAATTCCTGAGTGGGATCCCCATGAAGGTAAGGCAGGAGGTAAGTTGACAGGTATCCCAGGACTCACCCTCAGAGCACACCTGGGATCTGTCCGTACATACCAGAAAGATAGACACAGAGTGTCTGGGTACCCTGCAAGACCATCCCTCAGATCCACTTCATGGATCTTTCTTGGAAACTAGTCTCAATGACCCATAGTGAAGAAGGAGTCCAGTTGCTAAGCCTATAGTGAACAGTCAACTGGGAAGTTGGATGGTCTAGTTGGAAAGCTTGCCTGAGTAAAGTATGGGAGCCTCCCCTCCTATGGTGAATTGAATAATTTGAGTCAATCCATCCAATCTATCCAATGACCAGAAAAACTGCATAAAATATAAGAAATATCTGCTAAAAGACACCAGATTAGCAACAGGATTACAAAGAATTACAACATTTGGGATAATTTTTAGTCTAAGGGAGAGTATCAATTCTACAGGAGTGGAAAACATCCAAGTTCAGGGCCCATCAAGAATAAAAGCACTAGTGTGGGTAGAACATTCTCAGTTTGAGAGGACTCCTAGGAGAAGGATGAAAATTAGCCTTTATAGAGACTATAGCCTGGCTTTAATCATCAGAGCGGCCCAAGAAATCTCAATTCCTGAATTGGATTAAAGAGATCTTGTATGCCGTGAACCTACCAAAAGCAATTGAAAATTATCTGTAAAAAAAGATAATAACATATCCTATCCTTCGAAGTGTTTCTATAAACAGCTTTGCATGTATAATATCTGACTCACAATAAAATAAAACCAGGCAGTCAAGAAGACAAACCAAGAGAAATAAAAACTAGCAGAAACACTGAGCCATAGAAACAAGCCCACACAACTTCCAGATATTGAAGATATCACTCACAGATTCTCAACTAGCTCTTTACTACTTTCAGAGAGATAAAACACAAGATTAAGAATTTTGGTGAATTTGGAGGCACCTGGCTTGCTCAATCGGAAGAGCATGTAACTCTTGATCTCAGAGTCCTGAGTTTGAGCCCCACTTTGGGTGTAGTGATTACTTAAATAAATAAAACTTCAAAAAATAAGAATTTTGGTGAACTTGAAACTTTTTTATAGCATAAATGAAAGAAGTCAGATTCAAAAGTCTATATATTGCATGAATCCATTTATTTGACTTTCTGCTAAAAGGCAAAACTATAAGGACAGAAGACATATCAGCAGTTTCTGGGGTTGGGGAATCAGGAAGTGGTTGACCTCAAAGGGGAATTTTTAGGGCGATGGAACTATCCTGCCTGTACTCGAGTGGTGGATACAAAACTCTGCATTTGTCAAAAACCATAGAATTGCACATCACAAAGAATGCATTAAAATGCAAACTTTGAGCATGTAAAGGATTTGGGGGATCCCAGAATAGAATACACACTGACAATAGATTCTGACCACATAACAAATATATGACATGGCTTTTTGGAAGGAGGTATGGAAAAGCAGCTGACCTAAGTCACTTGGGAAAACAGTGTTTTGATTGGAAACTGAAAGACTTACAGACATAAGCAACTGTACTTAAGCACTGCTTTAGTTTCTCACGAGATAAACAATTATGAAACTGCTTTACTTGAATGCTGAGACTGAACAAATAGGTGACCACACAGTGGATGGTTGGAGACAGTGTCTCACTGTTGGAGACTGAGGTTACATTTTAGCAGGGGGAAGTGGGAATGAGTCTTTCCTGAGGGGCTGCCCTAGAGTCTGAGACATCAGTGTGACGTGAATGTGTGCTTAGTTCAGTGTGCAAGGACAAGTAGAGAAATGATTTATAGCATGAGTGTGTAAATGGGCGCAGACAGACAAGTTTCCTGGCTTCATCCACTGGGAGGAGCTAGAAGCAATGACAACCCAGGAGAAGGAGCACACCCAACACCCAGATCTTGGTTTCTAAATACCATTTTCCAATAAAATAAGTCAGGGCTCCTTAGAGAAATGGCTGATTCTAGGGTATAGTAGCTGGGAGCAGCAGTGACCTAGAGTATGTCTTCTTTGTTTCTAGGAAGCAGTCCAGGATGAGAGATGGAGGCTGTAGCACATCTATCTGCTTTTCTCGGCCTTAGTCATGGGGGGCTGGGCAGTGCAGGGCTGGAGGGTTGTTAGCTGCCCAAGAATGAGAACTTTATTTGTCACCAGGGTACGGAGACTGTTCTATCACCAGGGGCACAAAGTTATCATTGTTGGGCTGCCCTTTACCACATTTCTATGAGTGAAGTTGTACATACATCCCCTACAATAAAAAGTAATACATAAGAGAAAGTGGGTAAAAAATACACATTTCTTAAGGTACTGGTGGCCAAGAACCTTTCTTTTTCCTCATATACTTACTGTACTAACACTATTATACCATCACTGAGTTTAGTAGTTGTTATGGACAGTACATAGAAAAGGATTTTTATAATTTAAAGAAGAATTCCATAAAATGTTAGTACATGAGCCCCTAAAGACAGCTGGATTGATGAGTTTGCTAATAAATAAGACATTGAAGAACACACGATTATAGCAGAAATCCCCCAGTTGTTGGAACACGCTTGTATTGTACCTCACCAGGGACATATCCAGGAATGCTGGGCTCTTAATGGGAATGAATTGAGCCAAGACTTGAATAAATGATGTCATGATTTAAGGTGAGACTATCTCTTCTGGCCTCTCTTCTCATAGGTTTTATATAAACAGTATTAGACTTTACCTGAAACCTGCAAAAATCCATGATTTAGATAGATGTCTCTGTCTACTCTGGCTGCCATAACAAAGTGCCACAGACTGGGGGGCTTATAAACAACAGAAATTTATGTTTCACAGTTCTGGATGATGGAAGTCTGAGGTCAAGATACCAGCATGGCCAAGAGAGGCCCCTCTCTCAAGGACTTCTCATATCGTCACATGGTGGAAGGGGCAGGGAGCTCTCTGGACCCCTTATATAAGGGTGCTTATCCCATCATGGGGCTCCACTTTACTTCCATAGGCCCCATCTCCTAATATCATTATTTTAAGAATTAAGATTTCAGCATATGACTTTTGAGGGAGGATACAAATATTCATAGACCATAGCAATACATTAAAACTAAACTGTGTTAAACTAGGAAGAAAAATTAAGACCCCTCGTTTGAAAAGATCAAAGTTCATGCTTTTCTCTTTAGTTCCTCCCAAAGTAAGATCTTGAACCAGTGATTGATTTTTTCTCTTAATGAATCTTCTCAGGACATTGTATAACCTGTGATAGGTACAAAAAGAGAAGACAACATCCTTCACTTTAAGAGATTGATTATGAGCACAACCCTTCCTCTCTGAATGCTCTTCTCCTTTTGCTTCAGTAAATCAAAATGTAAATCAATGGCACAGATACTGAGTTTTCAATATTTTAAAATATAATGTTTCTTATGGAAAGTAATTCGTGTAAGGCTGTGTTTGTATTGTGTGTATACTCAAGTTCAAGTAATGGCTTTCATTGCAGTTCTAAAGAAAAATTAATGACACGAAATATAATATTATAATCATGATGAGAAGTACCATTGATATAAAGTACTATCCTCCACCCTTATATTCTCTATATCTTACTAACCAATACTCAAAATTGTTGCTGAGAAAGAGAGTGCAGATTAGTCATAGTTGAAGAGAGAATCTCTGAACTGAAGATAGGTCTGAGATGTGTGGTCTGCATCCATTTGGTGGGTATATATACATCTGGTATATCATGTGAGTGCTCAGTTGGGAGACCCCCTTCTCCTCTGGAAAGGTGTGGAGGATACAGCAGATGGAGCTCAGATGTGGATCCCAGGACCAGGATTTGCCAGTAAGGAGCCAGTTGAGCCTGCTTCCCATGCCCACCCCCCACTCTCAAACTTGGCAATCAGGCAGGGGTGTGGGATAGGTGGGAGGAGACAGCCAGGGAAGTGCTTTGTGACCAGGGACTAGCTGAGGTCTGGGGACTCCTCATTCACAACACTCCCCGTAGCTCCATGGCTAGGCATGCTGGTAGATGCTCAACTCTGGCCCTTCCCACCCCAGTGGTCCCTGGTGAATTTTGGCTCCCTCCTTCTCTATAGGTGCCCCTACTCCAGCCACAGGGGCATACTCTTCCATGGAGACCACTGAGGTTTCCCTGGGCCTGGCCAATGCTCATCTTGTAAAACTTCAATTCAGGTCCATCCCATAAAAGCCAGTGACTCCACCCACATGTGGTGGCATCAAGGAGACTTTGACAAGATAGGACCAGAGCTGCCCTAATGTCCCTCCTCTTCCCCCATCTCCACACCAGCCTTCAAATATCTAAAGTTGGCTTCACTGGTCTGCATGTATCATCAGGCCACCTAATTTATCAAAGGTTTGCAAGAAGCAGCTACTGAGGTCTGCAAGGGGCCTGAGCTGCTCCTCCTCCTGGGCCATCTTCAGAGAGCTACAAGAGCTTGCCTCTTTGGGACCAGGAATACACCTGAGGAAAGTCCTGGATTCGATCCCATCCTCACCAACCACACCCTATGGCCCTTTCCTGCTCTAGGATGACCTCTTAGAAGGCTGGGAGAAACAGCTGTACAGCAGCTCACCGATGGGCCCAGCATGAAGGGCAAAGGCTAGTCCTCAGGCCCCTCCCAGATCCAGCAAGGATGCTGCTGAGCTGTTCTCCCCCTGCACCAGCTCTGAGCAGAACTGCAAGGCCATCTGGTTCTCCTGGGGACCTTCCATACCTTCTGACCAGAGCGCAGCACCTTGTTCACAGACTACAGAGCCCTGGAATTTGTGCCAGTGCCCAGCTCCACCCTGGCATGCAGACTCCCTGAGGACAGGACTGGGTTCCCCACACACCTCCTCCGACTACCACCTGGGCTGGAGAGGAAGTGCTCAGTGAATATCTGTGTAAGGCGGAGCACAGGGAAGGTGAAGGAGCCTTCTGGTTGAGCCAGGAACAAAAGGAACAACTGGGGTCAGCACTTTTCAAGAAAAATGAGAGCACCCCTGCTGGGAGTACTAAATTGTTAGCATGTGCAGAGCACCTGAGGCAAAACCTGAGTGGGGAGGGAGCATCTTAGGAGCCATCTCCTAGCAGGGCCAAAGTCCTGTGGAAAAGAGAACGTGTGTGCCACCACACCAAGCCTGCAGCCCACCCAGCCTCTCCCCCGTCAGCTACTCTGGTGAAGAAAAGTGAGCTTCCAAAAGAAGAGTCTGGGTTGGGTTGTCAGATTTAGAAAGAAGAAATGAAGTAGAGCTGCCCAGTTAAATCTAAATTTCCAATAAACATCGAATACAATCTTTAAGTAAATTGAATCCAGTATTTGGGACACACTTATACTAAAAAATGTTCCATTGAATTTCCACTCAAATTTAACTGGTATCTGAATCTATTCAGGCTGTTATAACAGAACCCTACAGACAGGTGGCTTATAAACAACAGAAACTTTTTATTTCTCACAGTTCTGGAGGCTGGGAGGTCCCACGATCTAGGTAGGCACCAGCAGATTCGGTGTGCAATGAGACACCTAGTTCAAAGACAGCTGTCTTCTTGCTGGGGTTTTTCATGGCAGAAGGGGCCAGCTGGCTCTCTGGGGTTGCTTATAAGAGCACTAATCCCATTCATGAGGGCTCCCTCATGACCTAATCATCTCCCAAAGGCTCTGCCTCCTAATACCATCCCACTGGGGATTAGGATTTAACGTATGAATTTTGGGGACATATAGCATTCAGTCTTTAACTAGTGGGTGTCCAGTATTTTCTCTGCCAATCCTAGCCTGGTGACTCCTGAGGGACAGGTGTTCTCACCAACAACATGGACAGAGGTGGAAGAAGGGCCCTCCCCAGTTGTGTTGACGTGAAACCATTATGAAAACTCTGTCCCCAGAGTTCATGACCCAGCATCCTCAAATCAGACTCCCTTGAGCAGCAGGCCTTCTCTCGAGTGCAGAAGCAGAGCAAGAAGAAAAGGAAAGGAATGCAAAACCTTCTCTGGCAGGCCTGCTGGCAGAGGAGGCATTGTGGGATTTGGCAGGCCAGGACTTCATTTGCTGACGTGCCCAATGGCTCCATGCTACAGGGGGGCTGTTTACTGTTCAGATTCTCTGACCCCGACAGCCTTGGAACACTGAGGCTACTCCCCTTTGGTTGTGGGGAAATTACTTAGGTCTAAAATATGGGTCGGTGGTGAAAGAAGAACTAACCTTTTGGGGGCCTCAGACCTCACAAAGCAGAGTCTGAGGAAAGTCCCTGGAGACCCCATGTAATGAAAACCTGTGGGCAGGGGGGCAGAAAAGAGCCCTCGAATCTGCGTGAGGTGTGGAAGTGGGTGTGAGGCTGGCACATCTGACAAACCTCTCTGCCAATCAGGAGAAGACGCTCCGCAGTCAGGGTCCCAGGTGGGACCTTGTGGTCCCAGCCACAAGCCTGGCTCTGATATAACAAGGGTACAGGAAGCCTTGGCTGAGCACAGGAATATGTGAGGCTTTGTGTGTGCCTGTGAGTGTCTATGTATGTGTGTCTGTGTGTCTGTGTGCATCTTTCCTGGGTATATCTGTGGGTACCTGTGTGTGTCTGTGAATGTCCTTGTGTGTATGTGTTTGTTTGTCTATGTGTATGAGCACCTATGTGTCTCTGTGTATCCATGTCTCTGTGTCTCCATCTCTGAAGTGTTTGTGGGTCTCTGGGGTCATACATGTCTGTGCCCATGTGTTGGGGCATGTTTCTTTCTCCACAACATGCCACATCTATGCTCGTGAGAGGCCAGGGAAGAGAAACAGGCCACTTCTACATGTCACCCAGTTGCAGGCTGAGATTCTGATGAAATCCCTTCTTTCTAGAAGGCATCCTGAGGGGTTTTACTTCAGTCCTGGAGCTCCCTTCTGCCTCCATATGCAGGATCCTGCCATGGGCAAGAGCAGGCAGTGTAGGAAGGTTTGAGGTGAGCTGCTCTTAGCTCCAGCTCAGACAGCAAGCCGGCCAAAGCTGCTGTTGGCCATGCTGCGCAGAACTGGAGTCTGGGTTTGTCTGGAATCCCCGGTAAATAAACAGGAAATTCCCAAGTGGCTCCTGAAAACAACTTGCATACACTAGGGTGAAAGTGGATAGTCTTTAGGAAAAACAGGACTCATAACTCACACTTTCTTCCCAGGCTCATTTTTTCCCAAAGAGATGTTTTTATAAAGTTGTGAATGGATTTTAAACCCATATAATAAAAGGACATGGAAAGCAGGCTTAAAGGGGATGGAATCCTGATTTAGTCAAAGAAAACAGAATGACGCAGGGAATAGAGGTGCAGACACCCACACTCTGAGGCCACAGTGGCTGCCTGAGAGTGCCGAGTCTTCCAGATGCCCAGGCATATGTGAGCACGTATGAGGACACTTACACCAGTGCGGGAGCTTATTGAGCATATATCAAAATATCATCATTCACAGGATCCTGCTTTCCAGTGCCAGACACATGCCCTTGTGTGAATGGATGAAGCCATGGACTTTAGTTGTTTCCCAACTTTTGTCACAAGCCCTGCTGTAGTGAACATCTTTGTCATCAGTTTTCACTTGATGGTGAGTACATATGCAGGATTACAGACAGTCGCTGAATCCTGTGTGTACAAGCACATGTTGAGTGGTACTGCTGCTGCCATGGGGCGTGGAGGAGGGCAGAGACAAGTGGGCCACACACAAGCCACATGGCCACCAAGCTCCGTCACACACCCCAGTGGGGGACACAGGAGCAGGGCCATCATGCCCTGAAGAGGTGACAAGCACTGCCCATACCCAATACCACCTTAGGGGGCTGCAGAAGAGGGGAAGACACTTGGCATCCAGATGAGGTAGTGTTGATTCTCACCATGTTTACTCATTCATTAAGATCAGGCTAAGAGGACCAGAAGGGGCACCAAGTCCTATTGACCTCTGGCTCAAGGAGCAGGATGCAGCTGATGAGACAAGCAGTTCCAGCAATAAGAAGCTGCCTTTCCCTGCACTTAAAAGAAGCACAGAACAAATGTATGGCCCAGATCAAGTGTGATTCCTCAACCTGTGTTTCTTTCTCCTTGAGCTCTGGTTCATCCCTCCCAAATTGGCCCCATAACCATGACTGTCTTCTGTGTCTCACATTCCATACATACCTTGCCTATGCCAAGCCACCCAGAACAGGGGGCTGCTGTGGGTGGGATTCCTCAGCCACTGGGGGTCTGGGACCCACCTGCAGCCCTAAAGGGTAGCTGAGGCCTCCAGCCAGGACCCAGCCTTCTGCTGCCTCATGGGCCTGTGGATGAGCTCCTCCCAATGACTCAGGACTGGCTCTACTCCCATATTCACTACTGAGTGTATGTTGCTGGTGCAGACCAAATCTGACCAACACTGTGCCAGTAGAGGACCCTGTTCTGACACTGGGGGACTCAGGCCCCACATGAATAATCAGACGCCTGGTCTGGGCCCCACCGCCCAGGGTTCTGTCTTCATCCCGGTGCAGCCTGGAGGCTGCTTACGTGGAACACAATGACAGCTCTTGAACCTCACACAGAGTAAGCTGCATCCCACCCTGAAACTTCCTCCTACAGTACATGAGTTTCTGCTGTACATTCAAAGATTGAGCGAGTCATCAAGATGAATAATCTGCTCTTTTCAAATCTGGATACAATCATACAGAGTATGTGCTCTGCCCATGATGAAATCAAACTAGAAATCAATACCAAAACTCAACAGGAAAGTCTATAAACACTGAAAATTAAACAATACACTTCTAAATAATCCATGCATTAAAGAGGAAATCTCAAAGGAAATTTTAGAATACACAGAAATGAATAAAAATTGTCATGGTTAATTTTATCTGTCAACTTACTGGGCTACAGAGTTGCCCACATATCTGGTTAAACATTATCTCTGGTTGTATCTGTGAGGGTGTCTCTGGAATGGATTAGCATTTGAATTGATGGATTCAATAAAGCTGATGGCCTCCCCAACGTGGGTGGGCACCATGCAATTCAGTGAGGGCCTGAATAATACAAAAAGGCAGAGGAAGGTTGAACTCACTCTCTGCTTGACTGCTTGAACTGTAATGTTAATCTTCTCCTGCCCTTGTTGGTTCTGGTTCTCAGGCCTTCAGACTCAAACTAGAATTTATAGCATTGACTGTTCTTAGACCTTCCAACTATACCTCTGATTGCCCTGGGTCTCCAATTTGCAGGTGACAGATCATAGAAATTCCCAGCCTCTCTAACTGCATGAGTCAATACCATATACAAAATCTCTTTATAGATAGATAGATAGATAGATAGAGATATATCTTTATATATGGAGATAGATGATAGGTACATACATAAATATAGAATATAGATATATATGCCTTTTAAAAATTTTTTTAATTTTTTAATGTTTATTTTTGAGAGAGAGAGAGAGAGCACAAGTGGGGAAGGGGCAGAGAGAGAGGGAGACACAGAATCAGAAGCAGGCTCCAGGCTCTGAGCTGTCAGGACAGAGCCCATCGTGGGGGTCGAATTCACAAGCTGTGAGATCATGACCTGAGCTGAAGTCAGACACTTAACCAACTGAGCCACCCAGGAGTCCCTTAAAAATTTTTTTTAATGTTTATTTTTGAGAAAGAGAGACAATGAGAGCATGTGTGGGGGCAAGGACAGAGAAAGAAGGAGACACAGAATTCGAAGCAGGCTCCAGGCTCTGAGCTGTCAACTCAGAACCCGACGCAGGGCTTGAACCCACAAACCGTGAGATCATGACCTGAGCTGAAGTCAGCTGCTTAACCAACTGAGCCACTCAGGCGTCCCTATATATATATCTTTATATATATATATATCTTTATATATATATCTTTATATATATATATATCTTTATATATATATCTTTATATATATATCTTTATATATATATCTTTATATATATATCTTTATATATATATATATATATATATATATATAGAGAGAGAGAGAGAGAGATGGAAATTAGAGCTACAGGTAGAGATATATATAATCTGCCCATGATCTATCTCTAGATAGATTATATAGATATATAAATATAGTTATATAGATATCCAATTGATTCTGTTTCTCTGGAGAGCCCTAATACAAAAAATGAAAACACAACATATGTAAATAAGCAAGACATGCTTAAAGCAATATTGAGAGGGAAATTTATAGCACTAAATTCTTATGTTAGAAGAGTGGAAGGACTTCTAGCATGACAACATGATGAGTTCTGTGTACATGCTCCTCAGTGAAACTGTTGAAAAGCATAAAAAAACAACTACTTGAAGTGTCAGATAATGCTTCTAAAAATATACAGCAAATGAAAAAACAAGCAAACAAATAAACATGTATTCAGGAAAATCTACTATAATTCAGTAAGAAGAGTGAGAGTTTGTAATATATGAACCAAAACCTGCTTCATCCCTTCTCCCTCCCAACTCAGTAAGACAGAAACTCCATTCCAGTTGGGTGCAGCCAACAACACATTGCTGTCTTTCCTGAGGCTCCCAGCTAGAGACCTACAGAATCTTCCCAGGAAGAACAGATCAGATCAGCACTTCTTATCCTACCTCCAGATACTTGAGGCTGAGTTCTAGTGAGTATGGCTGAGAGGTGGGAGATCCCTTCTGTGCAATCACCACTTATGGGTAAATTTTCCACTTTGGACATGGTGCCATTGAGAATACAGGACCCCAAACACCTTTGCCCCATCTTGTAAGGTGGTGGTTCCATACTAGGAAAGGCAAACAGAAATAGAGGCTATTGCCCAACCCCATCTACCAGGCACTCAGCTCCTAAAGTGTGGATATCACCTGAAGAAAAGTACATCATTTTCCCAAACCCACCTCAATAGCCAAGACTCAAAGATTTTACCTGGGGGGAAAGCAGAGAACTTGGGAAAGAAACCCTAGGAGTAGTCCATCTGGTATCAGAACAAATACCAAATATTGATACTACTCTTTGAAAGGAGCCATAATTTGATTGGATTAGTCTATAGAGTAATTGTTGAAAACAATTTGGGGGTTATCAGAGAAAGAGACAGTCAGAGACAGCACTGCCAAACCCATGGTCATCACAGAGTGGCTGTGGGTATACCCAAAACTGTCCCCAACTCCGTAAGAGCAATTATCAAAGGCTTAACACTGCAGGGGGGAATAAATTCTACAAAAATCACCCAACCATTCACTAAACAAATAAACATGCAAATAACAATAATAAGACTTTTAGGGGAGTTGAGTACCAGTACCCAAAGTTGATACAAGTTATTGTCCAAAATATCCCAACACAAAGTAATGAAACATGCAAAGAAACAGGAAAGCATAACCCATATACCAAGAAAGAAGCAAGCAATAGAAATTGCCTGTGACAGTGACTAAATGTCATTGACTTTAGCAGAGACTTCAAAGTGGCTATTATAATATGTTCAAAGAATAAATGAAACCATGATTAAAGAAGTTAAGAAAAGTATGATGACGATGTTGCATCAAACAGAGAATATCAATAGATAGACATGTTTTTTAAAGCAAATGGAAACACTGGAGTTGGAAAGTCACATAAAGAAAATAAAATTTCCACTAGAGGGATCAATAGTAGATTTAAACTGGCAAAAGAAAGAATTTTAGCAAAGCTAAAGATAGATCAATAAAGAGTATGTAAGCTGAAGAAAAGAAAAAAATAGACAAAGAGAAACAAACAGAGCCTCAGAGATATGTGGAGCACCATTAAGTACAGAATTATACATGTAGAGTAGTCCCCACTTATCCATGGAGGATACATTCTAAGACCCCCAGTTGATGCCTGAAACTGTGAATAGCACTGAACCTTATATAAACTATGTTTTTTCCTATACATACATACCTATACTAAAGTTTAATTTATAAATTAGTCACAGTAAGAGATTAACAATAATAATGAATAATAAAATATAATAATTATAAAGTATAAAGTTATGTGAATATGATCTCTCTCCTTCTCTCTCTCTCCCCATATCTATTGCATTGTACCCACCTTCCTTCCTGTGATGATGTGAGATGACAAAATGCTTATTTGATGAGATGAAGTGAGGTGAATGACATAGGCACAGTGAAGTAGTATTAAGCTACTATTGACCTTCAATGATATGGCAGGATGATCATCTGCTTCCAGACTGCAACTGAATGTAGGTAATTGAAACCATGCAAAAAAAAATCATGGATAAGAGCAGACTACTGTAACGGGGGTGCCAGAAAGTGTTAAAGTAAATAAACAAGGAAACCGTTAGACTTAGGTGGCCTTGATAGCCCATGTACACAAACCAAAACCTAAGCCAGAGTCAGTTTTACAAATGCACCCATATCTGAGAAAATGAAATTTAAGTACAATCAATCACAAATAGTTAACTAGGTTTTCTCAAATAAGACAACTACTTAAGCCCTACCATTCAAATAATTTCCTTGCTCTACTTACATGTCTTCTTTATAAAACTCTTTCCTCTAACCTCTGTAAGCAGAGCATTCTTAACCACTTTTGTTTGGTGCTGCCCAATTCAAATTGATGTTTGCTCAAATAAACACTTCAAATTTTTAATGTCTCAGTTTATCTTTTAACAAAGGAGAGGAGGAAAGAAAGGAAAAGGAAAAATGATCTACACATCCAAGAAGCTCAATGAACTCCAAAAATGCTGAAAACCAAAAACAAGTAGAAAATCTTAAAAGCAACAAGGGAAAAAATAATACATTACTTACAAATGAACCTCAAGAAGATTAACAGCAGACTTTGCCTCATAAATAATGGTGACCAAAAGAAAGTGGGATAACCTATTCAAAGTGATCAAAGAAAAAACTGTCAGCCAGGAATTCTGTATCCAGCAAAGCTATCTTTCAAAGATGGAAGGTGAAATAAAGACATTCCCAGATAAACAAAAAATGAGAAAATTTGTTTCTAGCAGCCCCTCCTCCATACAAGAAATACTAAAGGAAGTTCTTCAAGAAGAAAGTAAGCGACCCCAGAGGGTAATTAGAATTTACACAAGAAAATAAAGAGCATTAGTAAAGATAATTATGTAATTATATTGTTTGATTGTAAAAGATCCTATAAAATGTCTATTTTTCATTTTATTTTCTTAACTCATTTAAAAAGCAATTACATAAAATGATATGTTTATAATGTATAATTGGACATATATATATAATATATATAAAGTTTAGATTCAAAGATGCAACTAGGTTAAAAGTAAATAGATTTTAAAATATACTATTTAAAGAGAAATTTCAGGAAAATTGGGTGGCTATCTTAATACCAGATAACTATACTTTAAAATAACAAAAAAACACTGTTACTAGAGATAAAGAGTGCCTCAATACAACTCACCAATACCTCCCACAAAGAAACTCATACGCTCATCTGAAACCCCAATTTTTGCAATTTTCATCAAGAAAGCACCTTCAGATTACCTGGTCTGGAGGACAGCAGAGTTTATAGTTGTGGTCCCAAATGACTATATATATTTGCATACCTTAAAAGTTGCTGCCTGATGGTCTAGGTTTCAATCAGCCAGAAGCTAAGTACTTACTGAGATCCTTTCCTCTGGAACACTCACAAGTCTTGGCACACCCTGGATAACTGGGACAAACTAAAAAATACACTAGAGGGGTTTAACAGCATTCTAGATGAAACAGAAGAATGGATCAGCAAGTTGGAATATAAGGCAGTGGAAGTCACCCCATCAGAGCAAAGAAGAGGAAGAAAATGACAAAGAAGAAGAAGGAGGAGGAGGAGGAGGGGAGGAAGGAGGAGGGGAAAAGGGAGGGAGAGGAGGAGAGGGGAGGGGGAGAGGAGAGGGAGGAGGAGGAGGCGGAGGAGAAGGAGAAAGGAAAAAATTTAAGCAAAGATCACTTACAGGACCTATAGGACAACATCAAATGAAATAATATTCACAGTCTGAGAAGAAGAAGAAAAGGAAAGGGGTACAGAAGACTTATTTGAAGAAATGATAGCTGAAAACTTCCCTGACCTGGGGAAGGAAACAGACACTGAGATCCAGAAGCCCAAAGAGTTTCAAATAAGATGAACTCAAAAAGACCCATGTTATAATTAAAATGTCAAAAGTTAAAAAAAGAATCTTAAAAGCAGCAAGAGAAAAGCTACTTGTTACTTATAAAAGAAACTATGTAAGACTATAAGCAGATTTGTCAGCAGAAAGTTTGAAGCGCTCTTCCAAGAATACTCTACCAAGCAAGGCTATCATTCAAAATTGAAGGAGAAATAAAGTTTTCCAGACAAGCAAAAGCTTACAAGAAATGAAAGGGGTCTTAAAGCTTTAAGTTGAAAAGAAAAGGCACTAATTAGTAACAAGAAAACATGCAAGTAAAAAGCTCACTGAAAAAGGTAAATATATATTAAAGAATTAATCATTTATAAAACTAATATGAAGGTTAAAAGGCAAAAGTAGTAAAAATAACTACAATAGTTAAGGGATACACAAAATTTAAAAATTATAACATCAAAAACATAGATCTATATTTATATCTATATCACAAACACACACACACACACTCATACCCTATTACCTATTATCTGTTTCTCTGGGGAACTCAAATATAGTAACCAAGTGGGATATCTCCCAAGAATGTAAGGTGTTTTTACACCTGAATATCAATTAATATAATGTACCGTGTAGATAGAATAAAGGAAAGAAATCATGTGATCATCTCAATAGACTCAGAAAAAGAATTTCATAAAATCCAGCACACTTTCATGATTAGAAATATTCAACAAGCCAGAAATAGAAGAGATCTTCCTCAACCTGATAAAAGATGTCTACAAAAACCCCACAGCTAATATCATACTTATGGTGAAAGGCTGAATGCCTTCCTCCTGAGATCAGAAACAAGACAAGGATGTCTGCTTTTACCACTTCTACTTGACATAATACTAGAGGTTCTACCTAGGGAAATTAGGCAATAAAAATAAATAAAAAGCATTGAAATTGGAAAAGAAGTAAAACTATCCAATTTGCATATGACAAGATTCTGTATAAAAACAATTTTAAAAATCCCCTAAAAATCTATTAGAACTTACAAATGAGCTCAGCAAGTGGCAGAGTACAAGATCAATACACAGAAATCAACCAAATTTTTTCTACAGATTAGCAACAAACAATCTGAAAATGAAATTAAGGAAACAATTCCATCCACAATAAAATACAAAAGAATTAAATAGAATAAATTCATCAAAAGGAGTACAAAATCTGTATTCTGAAAATTATAATGTTGAAAGGAATGAAAGTGATTTAAATAAATGGAAAAACATCCTATGTTCATGGATTGATGACAATATTGCTAAGATGGCAATATTCCCAATATTAATCTACAGAGTCAATGTAGCTCCTATTAAATTTTCAGGTGACTTCTTTGCAGAAGTCGATAATCTGATCCTCAAGCTACAGTAGTTAAGTCAGTGTGATACTGGTTGAAAGATAAGCATATATATCTATGGAATAGAATTAGATTCAGAAATAAACCCTTACATTTATGGTCAATTGATTGTGACAGTAATACCAAGACTGGATCTGAGCTCCTGAAGTTGGAAATGAAGACTAAAGCTAAAGAATAAAGTTTTCCTGAGCAATCTGGTAATCTATGGGCCAAGAGTCACCTATCCATGGAGAAAAACATCTTAGAGTCCAAACTGGGGCACAAAGGGACCTCTATTTGGTTCAGATGACAAAGTGTGGCTTAGAGCTGTGCAAGTAAGTGCCCATCAGTCTTTCCACTCCTATGGGGAGATAGGCCATATTCGGTGGAGGTCTTGTCAATGAGGTAAGGTGTGTGTGTGGGGGGGATCATCATGCTTTCATAATTTGGGTATAGTTTGAGCATAATAGGGATGTGCATATTACATTGTAGTCATAGGCTAGTGACCTGTGAGCCATGTCTAGATCAAATTTTACATAAAAACAAACCTTTCTTTCCCAGCATTCAAGAAATATTTATAAACATTGATTACATATTGGGCCACAGAGGAAACCTCAATAAATACCAAAAAAACAGAAAGTGTATTGAGATTCTAAACCCTCAAAGCAATAAATGTACACGTTAGACTACAGCTTAATTTTTTAAATGCATTATGTGGAAACCATACTTTTATTTAAAAAATCTAACCACTTGAAACCTAAAAATAAAAAATACTCTCCTAAATGAACATCAGGTGACAGAAGAGATCAAAAGTGGAATTACATAGACAGGAATGAGGAGAAGACTACCCACCGAAACTTAGGGGACACAGTCACAGCCTGCTTTCATTACTAAGCAAGAAGGAATGAATACAAATAGCATGAGTCATCAACATGAGAAATTAGAAAAAGGGAAATAAGATGTGAGGACTGTGTTTTAAAAAACATACACATAAGAATAAAAGCAAAAGTAAATGAATTAGAAGAGAAAAAAAGTCGAGTCTAGGTAAATAAAACTTAGGCCTGTTCTATGGAGAGACTCATCATTCTGCAGGCAGTATGGGGGAGGGTGTCTCTGAGTCTTACCTCTCCCTCCAGCCCTGGGGGCCAGCTGGGGTTGTTTGGAGTTGAATGTAAATCAGAACACTGTAGACTGGGTCCCATGAACAAAATGACAATCTGAGCATGTTGTGAAGAATCCCCTGGTACCAGTTTGTCCCCTTTGTGAGTCTGCCTTCCAACTAATTTAGCTAAGTATTTTTGGATGACTTGGATTTGGTCATTTGTTCTTTGTGGATCTCAGCCTCCTGATCCCAATCCCTTCCAGTGTTGGGGCCCAGAATGAGCCAACACAGAGGGATTTTGGAGGCCCTGGCAGCCAGTGTGAGCTCCAAGAGCCAGGCCTAGGTAGCCAGGCAGAAAAAGGTTCTGGGCAGGTGGGGGTCAAAAAAACAGCGCTCCCTGCTGAGCCCCCAGGGAACTGCAGATTCATAAGCAAAATTAATGTCATTGTTAAACCACTAAGCTTTGGAGTGGTTTGCATCACAGCCATAGTGACTGGGAAAGTCTATTAAGGATGAAATTGAAGACAAGTCTAAATCTTCTAATACTCTAGGATATAAGGCTGACATCCTTTATGCTTCAATTTAAAAAGATGTTTTTAGGATACTAACTACACCCATAGGGCTGCTGTCAGGATAGAGGATGGATGTACAGTGGTTGGCAAAGCGCCTTGCACGTAGTAGGTGTCCAAGCAGTAAGCAGAGGCCATCCCCCTCACCAGCGTCTGTCCCACAGTGAAGTATTCAGCCAGTGGTATTACGTGTCAATTAGCCGCCCTGTCCCTGGAGCCACTGAAAAGATATCATGGGTTTTCTGTGGTCAATGACTAGTCCCTTCGCTAATGTCCCCTGTTTCTTCTTTCATTCATGCATCTCTTTTTTAAATTAAATGCCTTCTTTGCAAAAGTGGTCTCCAGCCAACCTCCAGGCTTAAAAATAGGTTCTGGGTCAAGTAGAGGCAGGGTGCACTGCAGGCAGTGCGTACGAGGACCGCGGAGCCCGGGTGGCGTTGGTGGCCACGGGCACGAGCACCCGCGCGGGGAGCGGGGAGCGGGGCGCGGGGCGCGGGCGTCCCGGGTCGGCCCGCAGGCACCGCCCTCCCTGGCAGGTCACCGTGACCTCGCCGCCGCTCTCGCTGTGACTAGCGCTTTCCGCTCGCTCTGCCGGGCGGTTCCCGCTTCCCCGGACTGTGAAAGGCCACCGGGGTCAGCCTGGGCCGCCCGCTCCCGCTGCCTGCCAGGCGGCCGCATATGCCACCGCAGGGGCGACTGCGTGGCCGTGGGGTTCAGGGTGTCCCCAACCGCTCTGGGCTCCCCGACAAAGACGGGGCGGGGCGGAAGGCGGAGTCTCAGGCCCCTGTGACTAGCCCAGCGGCAGAAAGCATCGAAGATCTGGTGAAGTGGGATCCTGCGCGGATACAAGTCCCAGAGCACGCGGGACCAAGCCAGACCCTGCCCTGCCCTGCCCTGCAAGAGCCCCCAGTCTGTGGGAAGCAGGCAAGCCCAGAAGCGAGTCCCAGATGAAGCCGCAAGTGCAGCCTGCTGCAAGAGACCAGGCTGGGGTCCAGATGCTGGGAGAGGTCCTCCGGGGCAGGAATGTGAGCCCAGGTGAAGGGATATGCAGGGCTGCCTCCGTGCAACCAGGCAGAAGGCCTGTGAAGGGAACAGCGTCGAGAAGGTCCAGGGAAGAGGGCCCTTGGAGGAGGCTCGGTTTGGTTATAGTTTAAAGAAAAGGGAATGGTGGGCAACATTAACCCACATCAGCCATTAACTCCAATTAGCACCTCCATCAGCCAGTCCAGGAATGTTTGATAGAGAAGGAAGGCAGGGATATGGATCCCAAGACACTGAAAGGATGCATCAACCAGGGCTATCTAGTTGCAAGGCAAGCCAGAAAATTGCCAAGAGACCACCAAGGCATTATTTGTCAGTAGTGGCCACCATATGCTGCAGCAACAAATTGCCCCAAATCTTAAATTCCGAGCGTTTATTTCTCTCTCACACACAGGACACTTCAGATCCCAGCAAATCTCCAAAAAGTGATGGTCCAGGTCAAGTCGGCTGTCCAAACTACACTTGTTCTGTGGCTCTTTCTCAACTGGAGACCTCCTACCAGGTCATTACGGTAGGGAAGAGAGGCCTGGAGAATCGAATTGGCGGAAAATGCCTCCCCTTGATGGTGAAAGATGACCCTTCTGCTCACAATGCATTGTCAGACCAAGTCATGGGACTCCACTAACTGTGAGGGACCAGAGGTGTCATCTCCCACAGGCCGGGAAGGCCAGGAGAACCACATGGGGTCAGTTTTAGGGGTCTCTAGTACCAAACGGCCTGAGCCCCAAGGGCCAGCTCTGCCTCCCCTCTGTTTTGGTAGGAAGCTGGCTTGTTACCCAAGTAACAAGCTGCCCAAGTCAATTGAATAATTACACAGCCTTGTCATTGTCTTAGAAGTCACATTAACAAAGTTTTCTGTGAGAGATTCGCTGAATCCACCCTCAAACAAACCACTTTTCTCCCTGTGAGGTCCCTGTTCAAAATGCATGCACTAGGGTGGTAAGCAAAGGATTTAGCATGAGAGTGCACTGCAAAGGTTCACAGCTGTCCTCGAAACTTCTCCTTCCCCATTGGTATATGGACCTTCTACCCTCCCAGGAGTGGTAACCTGACCCAGGGTTGGCCAGAGCTCTGCCTCCCTGGACACAGGAATCAGTCCAGAGATGGGCACACAACCCCAGGGGAAGAGCACTCAGAGAGGCCTCAAGGACTTTGTCTTGAGCTCTCTGCTCTAAAAGCTCTAAGTTGTCTAAATTTGGAGATGTTGATCAGCAGCTTGCCACTAAGTGGGGGGAGCTGGCCTGAGGGAGAATCCAGAAAGCGTGGGGGGGCGGGAACAGAACAGAATTATGGAGAATGTGAAAAAGAGACAGAGACAGAGACCCAGAGAGACAGAAATTGAAACTGAGATAGACTGTGGATAGACACAATTTGAGATCCTGGATCCAACTATGCCTGAAGCTAACAACCCAGTTACAAGCCAATAAATTCCCTTTTTCCATTGCAGCTAATTTGGACTGTACCTTCAAGCAATTACAAATGGGAAAAATCCTGAATAATACAATCATTAAATGGCCCTTGTCTTCAAACCCCAACACAGAATTCTTTTAAACTGGGATATACCACTAGAGTCCCTCCTGCTGCAGAAGCTGGGATCTGAGGGGTCCCCTTTTCTCTAAAGCCAACCTGTTAGTGAAAAATGCAGGTTAGCTGGCCCCGGTGAGGGAGCAGGAAAGATATAGACCTTTCTATTAGGGGTGTGCCTATCCCTGGGATTTCCCTCTTGTGCCCAATCTTCCCCTTTCCCTCAATCTCATGTCCTGAGGTTCTAGAGGTCAGGATGTGACAGAATAAGGTGCCTCCAGGACCACTAGAGAGCTCCATCTTCTCTTGTGTGGGGTACACAGGGATCAGCTGAGTGAACCTCTTCTGCTCCCCTGTAGAGAGCACCCGTGACCAGTGTCCTACTACCGGGTCAGGGTGCTGGTCAGGAACAGGGTTTGGGGAACAGAGACCTTCTCAAGTGAGCCTGGGTGTGGGGTATTTCCTAGAAGGCCACGGGAAATCATCGCGTAACCCTCTGGAGCACACGCAGCCCTTCTCTCCAGGTCTGCAGGGTCTAGCTCCTCTGGCCTAGTCTTCCCACGTCTGCTCTCTGAACATGGGCTCTGCTGCCTGGTGGCCTATCCCGGCTGCCCCCAGGCCTGCAGCCTCAGCCCCCAGCCCCTGAAGACTTCGGATTGAAAGGCCCAACCACAGAGCTTAAGGTCTAGGAGGTAGTACTGCCAGATGAAAGACGGAACACCCAGGGAATGTTTGGGACATGCTGTATTAAAACTTTATTCATTGTTTCTTTGAAAATCAAATATAACTGTATTTTTATTTACTAAACCTGAAAACAGTAGTGGGAGGGAGCCACTGCAGGGAGAGCAGCTAAGGTGAATGGAGGATCCCAGAGCTTGCCTCTTGCCAGTTGTGTCCTGGAGTATACCCCTGCCTGCCCTATCCCACAGATAACTCAGGCTCTGACGCAGCCCTGAGGCTAGCAGCACCCCACTCCCACTGGGGGGGACTGTGCATGGCTGCAGGGGCACCCAGAGCAAACCTCAAGGTAGAGAAGCAAGATAGAGAAGAGGCACCTAGCTGCCCCACCCACATTCCCCACCCTGGTCACCTGTCAGGCCCCTCAGACTAGCACTCCAAGATTCCTTCCCATGCCAGGCATCTGCTCTGGGCAATGGTGTGTGGAACCTCACAATAGCCCTGGGGGTATTAAAGTACTGGGTTATATCTCTAACCTGGTCCTGTGAATATCTCTCCATGGAAAGATGATAAACATTCACCCCCTCTTGCCCTTGCCCACAATCCATGTAAAGAAAGGCTCAGGCGAAAACCAGTATACTGGTGGCCCTGATGGCCCTGGGAACCAGGGCTGGTGACCCACATGGCTGGCCCAGCAGGGCCAGCAGCCTGTACTCTGTGCCTCCCTGCACCTCTATTTCTATTGTGGTTGCACAATCCACCAGGAGGTGTAGCCTGCAGCAGCTTGAAGGTCTAGTCCTTGCAGCCTGGGCAGGCCCAGCCCTGGGAGGGTGGTGGCTGGATGTTCAGCTCCATTACTGCTCAAAGTGCCCTGCAGGGTAGTGACTATTAAAAAGGGCTCCTCAGGTTCTTTCCCGGACTGGTAACATTGTCACCTGAGGTGAAATAGAGTGGGCCCACAGACACATGGAGAGACAGCTGCCCTTGGCCACGCCTCTCTGAAATGAGCCTCCCGGGTCCCACACCCCTGTGTGGCCTGGGGGAATTGACTGACACTGCCCTACCTTGAACTCCTCTAGACAGCAGATGCTACACTTGAACCAGGTTACAGGCCCACAAAGGTCTGGCCCAGGGGATGGGAGGGGCCTCCCGGCCTGAATTCCCTGCAAGAACTAGACACAAACACCTCCAAGTTCTGTGCTTCCTGCCACACGAAGTGTCTGATAAACACCGTCGGCTGATTTCTAAACTGATGCCTGTATGGTAGGGGCTCCACAAACACAACTCCTTTTTTTGCCAGTGTTTGCCAAACATCAGATCATGACCCAATAATGTGTGGCCGTAAGCTTAGTGGGAAGCGATCAGTAGAAAATGGGAGTGTGTTATACACAGAGTATGTCACACTTAGCTTGAGAGTTGTTTTGTAAAAATGGTATCAGACATACATATACATATGCGTGTGTATGTGTGCCTCTATGCATGGATACACACATAATACAGGAAAAGGTTGAGTGTATCACATGTGCGGTGAATGTGTCACACATAGGATGAGTGCTTTGATGAAAATTATATCTCTTACAGATATATGTATGTATATATGTATATGCATGTATACATACAAGTGTGTATACATATGTGTATACGTATTACCATGTAAGTTGTACCATCTACTCTGAGTCAGCCAAAGAAGTTTGAGAAATTCCTGCATTCTGTTTAGCTAAAAAGAAAGAAAAACTAACAAGCCAAAGTTCCCTTGGCTTCTCAGGAAACGGGCACCAGACATTTTTAGGGCAGGCTCTGATGGTCAAGGGGTGGAGACTGTGCCCCTCACCTGCCACAGGCGTTTAGTGGCATGGCCGAATTGACTGTGACATCCAGGAAAGCGCTTGGGCTTAGAAGGCTGAAAACCTTGGCAGGTACCCCCGCTTCTCTGGTCCCTCATGGCCCTTACCTGAATTATGTGCCTCTTGAGGCCATTTTGAGATTAAGCTTGGTATCACGGCAAAGCGTGCTCGGTGTGGCCCTGAAGAGACTCTTCCTTCTTACTGTCACAACCAGAGGTTTCTAATTTTCAGAGAAAACTCGAGGCGTCCCCAGTGTCCTTTCCAGTGACAAAGGCCCCTTACAACCAGCCCCACCCTCTAGCCTACAACTCACAAAGGAACAAAATGTGGACTTAAAAGAAGCAACAACACGCACACGAACCCGCCCCGTCCCTCAGCGTGCGTAAGATATACACAGGAAGGAAGTGGCCTGGGTGATTCAAAGAGGCAGAGCTCCGATGTCTCAAGGAAAGGCATATTTTCCGACAAGCCCGCCCTGACTGTGGTTTTGAACGAGATTTCAGACGTAGCTTTGGCCAGTCCCCCCCTGCCCTGACCCCCCGCAGGACCTTAGCGTCTGCTGTCTAGACACAACAGTGAGGGTGGACCCCTGCAGGAAGGCACCCTGTGGGCTGCTGCTGGATGGCGTTTGGGTTGGAACCAGGGAGGCCAGCGAAGGCTGCTGCCACTGGTAGGCTTGGCCGGTGCTGTGGTCCAGGGCAGGGAGGCGTGGGCGGCTGCCTGGCCTGCAGGGCTGGAGGGGGGAGAAGCCTGTTACACTGTGTGTTCCCAGCTACTGACTCACCAGCAAACCTGTTTTTGATTTCTGGTTATAACCAGCTTCAGGCCCCTGCAGAGCCAGCCCTGTGGAACCAGGGTAACTCTGAGCAAGTCACTCCCTAACTCCAAAGTCCTTTCCACACTCCTGTGACCCTTGATGGCTTACCCACAAGACCCAGTCCTGCCCCAGGCAGCAGCTTCCCCTGCTTTCCAACCCCTCCACCCCCAAGTTCAGGCTCAGTCAGTGGCAAGCTCCCTGATTTTTACCTTCCTTGGTCTGTGCTGTTTGTGGTCAGCCCTTCCTTCCTGTTCTCCTTCCATGTCCTGCTCATCCCCAGAGCCCAGCTCAATGCTATCTCCTCTGTGCGCCTTCTCAGTCTTTCCTTTGCTGTCACTTATCCGGCATTTTACCATGTCAACAGCTACATGTCCAGCTATGTGAGCCTGAGCAAGTCCATTAGATCTCTGTGCCTCCTTCCTCCATCTGGAGAATGGGGATAATCAGAGCTTCCAGCTGAGACTAGATCATGGCTGTGAAGCCTGAGCCTAGCACACAGTACCACCAGCTCTGTCAGCATTGTGGGCAATGCGTATATCCAGCATCATGATGATAACAGGCATTTCATCCTTTGCTGATGGTAATCTCTCTGGAGTAGGACTGGTCGATTCTTCTTCGATCTTCCCTCTATAGAATCTTTCCAGTATACAGAAGGTGCTCAAAAAAAAATGTGAGGGGCTGTATCTCCTGGCGATCTGGGGTCAGGAGACTCTGCATGGTGGAGGGCACCTCAGAGCCAGAGCATGGCAAAAAGCAACACTGCCCAAGGAACAGGAACAGTAAGGGGGTGGCCATGCCAAGGCTGCCAGGGACTGGCAGGAGGCCAGCTTCCACTGCTCAGAGCTCAGGACGTCAGTGGGAGTCTATCCTCCTCCAACCACACAGGGGCAGGGTTGTGTCCAAATCAAGGGCTCAGGAAGACCTTGCAGGCTGAGTACCCAGTGTGGGTGTGTCTTTGAGCCAATGTTCACAGGGACTTCCAAAGTCTCTGCAGTCTGAGCTCACAGGCAGGACAAGGGAAGAAGGAAAGGGGGCATCCCACAGCCCTGTGTTTTGCTCAGGCAGAGGGAGACCTTGAGAAGACCTCAGTGTCGGCCTGGTGAGGGGTGACTGGGCCTTTTAGTGGTCTAAGAAGACAGGTGGCCTCAACACATCAGTCCAGGGAGAGCAGGGGCTGGTTCTCGGGCTGGGCCCTGTCCCAGGTTATGGAAACATTGAGTCACAAGAAGCCAGGCCACCACCAACTGTGAGGCCAGATGCCCATGGGGGTTGTCCTCTGGCTTCGACTTGGACAGGCCTCTGATGAAGTACGGAGAGAAAGAGAGAGAAGTAGAGCAGCCCAAACTGTTATGTGATGTTCTACCGATGCAGATGGCATGGTTGCTAGGGGTCACTTTGATTTTCCAGGCAGTCTCTGTTTCTCAATCCAGACATGTTGTTCTTGAGAATTTCAGGACAGAGATTCTGGCTGAGGGTTTCTGGATTTTCCCAAAAAAATGGGCTATTCTCAGGCCAGTTAAATAAAAAGGCCTGCAGGACCAAGGCCCTGAGTGTGCCAGGCCAAAGCAGACCAGCAGGGCTGGCCTTGGACAGATTCACCCAGTGTAGGGGCCTGAGAAAAGGGACGCCTTTGACAGAAGTATCATGAAGGTGAATCTCAATGGGGTGAACCCAGAGGACCTTGTTTCCATGGTGATCGTTAAGTGCAGGACCTGATCACCTGCCCTGGGTGTGCACAGCAGCCTAACACCTGAAATTCAGAGCAGTCTAGAGCTCACCTGGCCCTCCACTAAATAGGCCTTCTTGGCCTCTGTGCTGCCTGGTATCAACGCAGGATCCCCTGGTCCACTAGTTCTCCACTCTTCTGTCCATCTCCTCTCCCCTCAGACCTCCTCCTTTCTGAGAAGTGAGAGGCAGCAGACAGAAATTCTGAGGGCTCTGCCTGGCTTCCCTGTGCCCAGAGCCTTCTTTCCTGTCCCAAGAGCGAGAGGTGCCTCTTTGGGTACGACCCCTCCTCCACTGGGGCACACATTTCCCCCACTGACCACTCAGGGACACTACTCTCTGATTCTCCCTCCTCTACATCATCAATTTTTCATTCCTACCAGATAACTCCTGTCAGCAGATAGTGTTTTCACTATTTCCACTTTTAAATCAAGGCTTTCTGTCTTGCCCTCTCACCCAGGGTGGAGGAACAGAGGCCAGATTCATCCTCCATCCTGAAGCTATAACACAACCAGACAAGTTAGGTGAGCAACAGGACATTCAGGGAGGAAGGACAGTGGTCCCTGGGAGGTGGAAAAGAGATGAGGTAAGACTTGCTGCCTGAGAGCATTCAGGGATACAGAGCAGACAGTGGAACCTGGCAGAATAGAGAGGACTCCCTGAGTTCAGGACACAGAGCAGAAAGTCCAGAGAGACAAGGCAACTAGAGTGTTCAGGACAGAGGACTGAAAAGGAGACTGCTGCCAAGAGAGAGCCCTGGTGATATGTGGGAGGTCTGCTCAAGAATTTCGCACAAGCCTGCGAGGCCCACCCTAAGGAAGTAGAGAGCTGTGCCTGCCCTTCCCCCACCAGGGTTCCCACCAGCCAGACTGGAACCTCAGGATTCACTAGGCATAGGGCAGAGTACTCAGAGATTAGCCTAGACAGATTAGCACTGCTCCAAACCCACCTGGCCCATCATAAAAACAAGACCCAGAAAGGTCAAATGACTTCTAAGTAAGTCATTTCTGTAATTGCATCACAGAAATGAGCTCAAAAATTTTTGCAAGAATAAAAAAATACCAAGCATCAACTATCAAAATAGTTGGTAGCCAATTACAATGACCTTGCATACAAAGCAGCAGGAAAGCATGTCCCCTAAAAAAGAGAACCAGGTCTGGTCCAGGTGGCCTTGTGTGGGTCAGAGGTTGCATCTGCCTGGGAAGCAGCGCATCCTCCTCATCAGAGCAAGAACTCCTCACAATAGCATGAGAACAAAGGGTGGGAGTGGGGCAGGAGGTTATTAAATACAGAAAAGAGCCAAGGGGAAAAAAATCTCACTTCCACATCCTCCTCCAGGAACGTTTCTTTTTCAGCAAAAGTGCATGAAAGGGTTTTCATACTTGCTCTAATCTCAGTCTTTTTCTCTCTATTTTTCCTCCTTATCATGAAATATAATATATATCCAGAAAATGTTTAGAATATAAATATTAACTTCGCAAGTTATTGCAAAGCAAATCCCTTTGTAGCTACCACTCCCAGCACCCTCCTCAGATTTCTGCCACCTGGCATTCCCAGGAAGATTAATACTTGAACCTGAATCATAGTTTGCCACAGAAGCAGGCATGCTTAAATGGTGAGGGTGAGATCTTCATGTCTGTGAAATGTATATCAATGGAATCATCCAGAGCGTGTACGGTTTTAGATCCAGCTTCTTAAATACTATAGACTGGGTGGCTCAAACAACAAACGCTTATTCGCACACTTTTTAAGGTGGGAAGTCTGGGACCAGGGTGCCAGTATGGTCGGGTTCTGGTGAAAGCCATCTTCCTGATTTATAGATGGGTGTCTACTCCTTCTGTCCTCATATGGCAGAGAGGAGAGGAAGGAAAAGCAATATCTTATGTCATTTTGTATAAAAGGCACTAATTCCACATGAGAGCTCCACTCTCATGACTTAATCACTTCCCAAAGGCCTTATCTCCAAATACTATCACATTAGGAATTAGGGTTTTAGCATCTGGATTTGGGGTACAAAAACAGTGAGTCCACAGCAGGTGCTATGATCAAATATGGCTAAGAACATATTTGCATGTTCATTTGGCTGCAAAACACATACGTACTAGTAGATATGTAGCCCCTAGTGGAATTGCAGGCTCGTGGGTGTGCAAATCTTCAGCTTTAGGAGATACTGCCGCACCGTTCTCCAAAGTGATTATATCTCCAGCAGTGTTATGAGTTTCTGGAACTTCACATACTTACCAACACCTGGTATTATCAGTCTTCTTGGTGTATGGAGCTAGTTCACTGTAATTTTAATTTGCATGGCGAATTATAAACATTTATATGTTTACTATCCATTTGGATATCTTCTCTTTTGAAGTTTCTGTTCAGACATTTTGCTCATTTTTCCATTTTACTCCCTGCTTTCTCTTTTCTTACCGATTTTTTAGGTGTATTTTATATGTTCTGGCTATGAGCCTTTTACCTGTTCTATACATTGCAAATATCTTCTACTCTCTGACTTAATGTTTTATTCTCTTAATAGTATCATTTGATAAAGAAAAGTTTCTTAATTCTAATGAATTAGAATAATCCAGCACCACTAGTGCTTTTTGGATCTTGTTTAAGAGAACTTTCTCTAAGCCAAGACCATGAAGCTATTCTTCTATATTTTCTTCTGCAGATATCTTATTTGATTTTCATCTTTTTAAAAATTTTGTTAAAATAGGGGCCCCTAGTGACTCTAGTCAGTTAAGTATCTAATTCTTGATTTCAGCTGAGGTCATGATCTCATGGTTCACAGGATGGAGCCCCGTATCATAGTCTGCACCAACAGCACAGAACCTGCCTGGGATTCTCTCTTTCCCTCTCTCTCTGCCCCTCCTCTAGTTCTTTCTCTCTATATATAAATAAATAAATAAATAAATAAATAAATAAATAAATAAATATTGCATTAAAATATATATAACATAAAATGTACCATTTAAGTCATTTTTAAGTGTACAGTTCAGTGGTGTTAGGTTCATTTATATTGTTCAGCAACCTACACATGCCTCATATAATGAAATTATACCGTATTTTTCTTTTTGTGG
The DNA here is from genome assembly GCA_028646485.1 of Cryptoprocta ferox. Taxonomy (NCBI): domain Eukaryota; kingdom Metazoa; phylum Chordata; class Mammalia; order Carnivora; family Eupleridae; genus Cryptoprocta; species Cryptoprocta ferox. Next base: position 116,748,347 of record CM053560.1, read on the forward strand.
CTAGATTATTTCACTTAGCATAATGTTCTCAAGTTTCATCAATGTAGCATATGACAGGATTTGCTTTTTTAAAAAACAATAATATTCTCCTGTATGTATATACTACATTTTCTTTTTTTTTTTATGTTTATTTATTTATTTATTTTGAGAGAAAGAAAAAGTAAGTGGAGGAGGGGCAGAGGGAGAGGAGAGAGAGAATCCGAAGCAAGCTCCATGGTGTCAGTGGGGCTGGAATTCAGGAACCGTGAGATCATGCCCTGAGACGAAACCAAGAGTCAAATGTTTAAACAACTGAGCCTCCCAGGCACCCTATATACAGCATTTTTCCTTATCCATGTATCTGTCAGTAGACATTTAGGTTGCTTCCAACCCTTGGCTATTGTGAATAATATATTACAATAAATGTGGATGTATAAATACCTCTTTCAATTCCTGTTTTCAATTCTTTTGGATATATCCTGAAGTGAGATTGCTGGTTCATATGATAATGGGTAATTCTTTTTTTAATTTTTTGAGGAACCACCATACCATTTTCCACAGTGGCTGCACCATTTTACATTCCCACCAACAGTGCACAAGGGTTCCAATTTCTCCATATCCTTACCAACCCTTGTTTTTCTGTTTTCTTGATAGTGGCCATCCTAACAGGTATGAGTTTGTCTCTCATTGTGGTTTTTATTTGATTTCCCTGATGATTAGTGATGCCATTCCATAGGTTGCCATTTCATTGATTTATTGATTTTTTTTCCTTTGCTGTGCAGAAATTTCTAAGTTTGATGCAGTCTCATTTATCTATTTTTGCTTTTGTGGTCAATGCACAATTGACCAATAAATCATTGCCAAATCCAATGTCATGAAGTTTTCCCCCTATGTTTTTTTTCTAGGAGTTGTATAGTTTTACAACTTTATCTAATCTTATATTTAGGTCTTTAATTCATTTCTAGTTAATTTTTGTATATGGTGTGAGGTAAAGGTCCACCTTCATTCTTTTGCATGTGGATATCCAGTTTTCCCAAAACAATTTGTTAAACAGATTATCCATCCCTTCCCCCATTGTGTGTAACCTTAGCACTATTACCAAAGATCACCTGACCATATACATGAGGGTTTATTTGGGGGATTTCCATTGTGTTCCATTGGTCTATTGTCTGTCTTCATGCCACTACCATACTGTTTTGATTTCTGTGGCTTTGTAATGTTTTGAAGTCAAAAAGTATGGGACCTCCAGCTTTGTTTTTATTACTCAATAGTGTTTTTGCTATTCAAGGGTCTATAGAGATTCCATACAAATTTTAGGATTTTTTTCTCTTTCTGAAATTGGGATTTTGATGGCAAATGCATCAGGATTTTGATAGTATTTGCAATAAATCTGTAGATTGCTTTGAGTAGATTTAACAGTCTGTAGATTGTTAAAATGGACATTTTAACAATATTAAGTCTTCTAGTCCATGAATAAAGGATGTCTTTCCATTTATTTATTTCCTAATTTCTTTAAATAATGTTTTCTAGTTTGTAGTGTACAAGTCTCTCACCTCCTTGGTTAAGTAAGTATTTCATTATTTTTGAGGCTAATGTAAACGAGATTGATTTCTTCATTTCCTTTTTGGATTGTTCATTGTTAGTGTATAGAAATGTAGCTGATCAGTGTGTGTTGGTTTTGTATCATGCCGATTTGCTGAATTCATTAATTAGTTCTAAACTTTTGTGTGTGTGTGCGTGTGGAATCTTTAGGATTTTTTACATAAAAGATCATGTCATCTGCAACCAGAGATAATTTTACTTCTTCCTTTTCAAATTAGATGCCTTTCATTTCTTTTCCTTGCCTAATTTTCCTGGCTAGAACCTCCAGTACAATGTTGAATAGAAGTGCCTAGAGCACATTTCCCTGTTTTGTTCCTAATCATAGGGGAAAAGAATCCAGTCTTTCACTATTAAGTATGATGTTAGCTGCAGGTGTGTCATAGATGCCTTTATTAGGCTGAGGAAGTTCCCTTCTCTTCCTAGTTCATTGAATGTTTATTCATGAAAGGGTGTAGAATTTTGGCATATGATTTTTGAGATGTTCATGTGACTTTCGGTTTTTAGTCAATTAATATGATGCATTATATTCATTAATTTTCAGACATTAAACCAACCTTGCATCCCTGAAATAAATCTCAGTTGGTCTTGGGTATATAACTCTTTTTATATGTTACTAAATTTGAGCCCAATATAAATGGGCTTATTCTTGGACTATCTATCCAATTACATTGATCTATTTTTTAACCTTTATTCCAATACTATACTGTTTTAATTACTATGTCATTAAAATAAGTCTTGGATTCATGTAATAGAATTCCTTCAATACTGCTCTTATTTTACAAAGCTGTGTTGCCTAATCTAGTTCCTTTACATTTAATTTTAGAATCCATTTGCCAACATCTATAATAAAGCCTGTTGAGAATTTAATTGGGATTTCACCAAACCTATAAATAAATTTGTTGAGAATTGCAAGCTTAAGATTAATGAATTTTCCAACCCATAAACATGGTAGAACTCTCCATTTAGGTCTTGATTGACTTATTTCATCAATATTCTATAGTTTTCAGTATTCAAATCATGCATGTATAAGGCACATTTACACTGAAGTACTTCATTTTTTGTGCTTTTTGAAATGGTAACGTGACAAAAAATTTAGTTCCAACTTCACAGTACTAGTATACAATACAATTAAAATATAATCAAATGCAAAACAGAAATACAATTTATTTTGTGTATTGAACTTTTACCTTATACCCTAGCCAAACTCCTGTATTAATTCTAAAAGCTTTGTATTTGGTTTTGGATTTTTTTTTGTAGAAATTTTGGATTTTTCTACATATTCAGTCATTTATCTTCAAATAAAGGTAAATTCTTCCTTTCCAACCTATATGTCTTTTCTTTCTTTCTTTTTCTTTTTTTTTCCTTTTATTTTCTTTTGTTGTTCTTGCTATTTGTTGCTGCTGCTGCTGCTGTTGCTATAGTACACTGGCTGGGACTTCCAGTGCAATATTGAATAGGAGTAGTACAGGAACACATCATTGCTTTGGTTATGATTCTAGGTTAGATGCATTTAGTTTTCCACAATTAAATATGTGCTAGCTTTGGGTTGGTTGGTTGGTTGGTTTTTATACATGCCATTTTTAATGTTGAGAAAGACCCTATTTATTTATCCCTTGTTTACTGAGAATTTGTTTTCTTTTATCATAAATGGATGCTGAATACTGGGAAGTACTTCTTATACTTTTATTGAGTAGATCATATGGTTTTCTTTTATTTATTTATTTGTCTGTTTTGTTGGTTGGTTTTGGTTTTCTTTGTTTAAAAAAGCTTGTTAATAAGGTGACTTATATTGATCAAACTTCAAATGTTGATCCAGGTCTGCATTCCGAGGATAAACTCCTCTAGGTTGTGATGTATTGTTGTCTTTATACATGCTGGATTCAATTCATTAACATTTTATTGATGATTGTTGTCTCAAAATCATGAGGGATATCAGCCTGTAGTTCCTACTTCTTATTCTGCTTCTACCTCAATGTGGTATCGGTGTAATATTGGACTCATAAAATAAGTTGGGAAATATTGCCTCCTAATTGGCTTTTGAAAGACATTATGTAGAATTGGTATTATTTCTTCCTTAAATATTTAGTAGAATTCATCAACAAGCACATCTGAGCTGAACTTTTCTTTATTGGAATGTTTTTTTCTTTGTTTTCAACAATTTGAATATGACATGTATGGCTTCATTTCTTTTCTTCTCCTCTTCCTTCCCCTCCCCTCCCCTCCCCTCCCCTTCCATCCCCTCTCCTCTCCTTTCCTTTCCCCTATTTTTCTCTTCCATCTTTCTTTCTTTCTTTCTTTCTTTCTTTCTTTCTTTCTTTCTTTCTTTTTTTCTTTCTTTCCTTCTTTCTTTCTTTCAACCTATTTGGTATTCTCTAAGCTTCTCAGATCTATGGTTTGGTATCTGTCATTAATTTTGGAAAAATATCAACCAATATTTTTCAAATATTTCTTTTAAATATTACTGTTCTCTTTCTCTTCTTCTTTTAGGGTTCCATTAATGTATGTTAGATCATTTGGTATTGTCTCACCGTTCTTGATGCACTGTTTTGTTTCCTTTTGTTCCTCTTGTTTTCTCTTTACATTTTTATTGACTTACTTTAAACTTCATCTTGATTCTTACCTTGCCTGTATCTCCTCTACTGATGAGCCAGTTGGAGCCATTCTTCATTTTTGTTACTGTGTTTTTCATTTCTAGTATTTCCATCCATTCTTACACAGAGTTTTCATTTCTCCACTAAAATTATCCATCTGATCTTGCGTGTAGCTAGTTTTAACTTAAGAGCTTTTAACATATTAATCATTGTTATTTTAAATTCCTTATGGGATAGTTCCAACATCTTCATTATACCTGGTCTGTTGATTGCTTTCTCTCTTGGGATTGTATTTTTTTTCTTGCTTTTCCATATGGTTTGTAATTCTTCGTTAAAATACAGACATTAGACAGTAGAGGCTGAGATAAATACATTTTATGCTTAGAAATTAGCACACCTTTCCTTCTGCTAGGGGTTTCTGCTAGGGGTTCTATTAATTTAGTCAGGAGTCAGGCTGGGTTTGAGGTTTACTGTTGCCATTGTTGCCCTCATGGCATAATAGGTTTTAAATTCTTCTAGTGATACTTATGTTTAGAGTGGGGGCAGTTTTGCTAAGGTCTGACTTCACTGTCTGCTCCACCCTCAGCATTGAATTTTCAGTACTACACTTCAGAGGCCTCTGCCTCTTGGGGCAGCTTCCCCAGCAGTATTCCACTGTTATTTTGACTTGATGTTTCTTAGCTGGGCGGGGGGTTAGGTGGGATGTATCGAGAAATTCTCCAACATTCTTATTAAGCCTCAGTCCTAGGCAGGCATTGGGTCCCTCGGTCTTGGGGCTGTGCCTCCTCCAGCTGTAATTCTGGACCCACATGTTTCCTGCCCTTTCCCAAGGGGCAAAACGTTTGTTTCTCTTCCCTTCCCCAGCTGTAATCAGTTTTCTTCAGTCCTGTAAGGGTGACACTGCCCCCCGCCTCCATTCTTGCTGTTTAAAATTTTTCATACCATCAGGCAGGAGGTGGGGGAGGGGAAGAGGTTGGAGAAGGGGGTGGGGTAGGGAGGAGATGGGGAGGATAGGGGAGAAGTGGCCTGCACCACTAGGAACCCTTCTCAGAGGTCTCTCCAGTCTTCCTTGTGAGTATCTGATAGGATTCATTTCAACTTCTAACTTTAGTTGTATGAATTATGTGTTATATGTAACCTAAGAGTCTATTAATTTCTATGTGCTAATTTTACAGCTTTTCTTTTATTCTCTGAGGTGCTTTTCCCAACTGTTTTCTAGGGTTTTCCAGGTATACTGTCTTGTCATCTGCAAGTGGAGGTAGTTCTACTCCTTTTTCCATTTTTATCCCTCCAATTGTTTTATCTGATTGGATATGTACTGTGTTAATTAATAGCAGAAATATAAAGTATTCTTGCTTTGTTCCTGATTTTAATAGGAATGTTTCTATTGTTCTCCCATTGAGTAAATCACCAGCTTTAGGACTGAAGTGTATATATTTTATCATGATAAGGAAGAATCCATTCATTTTTTGTCAAGACTTTAAATATAAAGGGGTATTGAATTTTTCAAAGACTTTATTGGCATCTATGGAGATAACCATATAATTATTTTTCTCCTTCATCTTATTAATGTGGTCAGATTTAATAGTAGATTTCTTAATACTGAGTCATCTTTGTATTGCTGGTATAGAATCTCTTCTCACTATAGTACTGATTTAGCTCCATAGTTTGGGGAAGTCCTAATTTTTCTTTTTCTTTTTTTTAATTTTTAAATTTTTTTATTTTTGAGAGAGAGAGGAAAGAGAGAGAGACAGCACGAGTGGGGGGTGAGGCAGAGAGAGAGGGAGACATAGAATCTGAAGCAGGGTCCAGGCTCTAAGCTGTCAGCACAGAGCCCGGCACGGGGCTCAAACTCAACAAGCCGCGTGATCATGACCTGAGCCGAAGTCGGAGGCTTAACTGAGCTATCCAGGTGCCCCTCTTTTTCTTGATCTCATTTTCTTGTGGCCAGAGTACACCTCAAGGTATACTTTTTCAAAATAAGTCCATGGGAGGTCAACTTTCAGAGTCTTTTCTTGCATAAAAATATGTGCATATATATGTCTTCATTGTGCCCCCTCCCTCTCCAGGCAGCCTTTAGGATTTTCTCCTTATTTTTCTAAATATGCATGAGAGAGTGTCAAGGTATTGCCCTTTTCTCAATCATCCTATAAAGAGGAATTTATAATTTTAAGACTTTTTCCCCTTTTATAGCTCTGGGAAGTTTCCCCCCATCATTTCTTTATTTCTCACCATGGTCAACAGAATAATGGTCTCCCCAAAGATGTCCACATCCTAATCCCTGGAACGCTGTGAATATGTTATCTTACATGGAAAACAGACTTTAGAGATGTGATTAAATTAAAGATCTTGAGACGGGAAGATTTTCCTGGATTAGCTGTGTGAGCCCAATGTCATCACAAAGACTCTCATGAGAGGCAGGCTACATGGTCAGAGTCAGAGAAGGAGATATGACAGCAGATGGAGAAGGAGAGAGGGCAATGCTGTAATGGGGGCAGGGGTCCCAGTCAGAGAGAGTCTTGAAAATGCTATATAGCTGGTCTTAAAGGTGGAGGATGGGACCATGAGCCAAGAATGCAGGCAACTTTCAGAAGTTGGAAAAAAGCAGGGGCTCCTGGATGGCTCATTCAGTTAAGCGTCCAACTTTGGCTCAGGTCACCATCTCACAGCTCGTGGATTTGAGCCCCCCTGTCAGGCACTGTGCTGACAGCTCAGAACCTGGATCCTGCTTCGGATTCTGTGTCTCCCTCTCTCTCTACCCCTCCCCCACTCAGGCTCTGTCTCTCTGTCTCAAAAATAAACATTAAAAAAATTAAAAAAAAAAAACCTGGAAAAGGCAAGGAAATAAATTCACTCCTAGAACTTCCAGAAGGAATACAGCCCTGCTGACACCTTGACTTTAGGACTTCTGACGTCCGTAACTGTAAAGTAATACGTTTGTGTTGTTTCAAGCCTCTAAATTCATCACAGAAGCAATAGGGACCAATACACTTACCCTCTACTGTCTGTCCTGTTCCTTGTTTCTGAACTCCTACTGACACATTTTGGATACCGTGTACTGATGCTAAACATCTCTTAACTTTCCTTCATCTTTTTCTTCATCTTCTTGTCTTTTTGCCCTATGATCTGGGAAATTTCTTTGGCTACATTCTCCCATCCTTCTCCTGAGTTCTTCTTCCAATCGTATTTTGAATTTCTGTGAACCTTTTCCTGTTCCCTGATTTTTCCTTTCTTTAGCTTCCTGTTCCTGTTTTGTGAATGCAATACCTCCTCAAAAGTCTTTAAAGTGTTAATCATGACTTTTAGATTTACTCATTGCCTTTGTTATCTCTATCTTCCCAGAACAGCTGTTACTTTTGCTCATCGGGGTCCTTCTCTTGTGTGGTGACTGTTTTCCTTGGTTGCCTGTTTACATGTACAAATGAAAGACAAGACTGATGCATATAGACAGCTGGCAAGGCTTCTGTCTGTGGTTCCCGGGTCTGTTTACTCAACAGGCCTCACCCCTTCCCGAGAAAGCTGGCTTGAGTTCTGCATAGAAGGTGACTCATAGTAGCTGGCTACCTTCGCTAGAGGGTGCCAGGACTCCTCACCCCACAACAGGATCCAACTAATGAGGGCTTTACTAGGTGGGTACTAAGCCTCCTGCCAAGGTCATTCCCAAGTGCAAACATAGCACAGATGGGCTCTTGGTGAAGCCTGGGGTTAGAGACAAGCAGAGTGTCTCTCCCCACTGTTCCATGGACAATTCTTGCACCAACTCTTCTCTCCCCACCATTAAAGCCCCTGGTCGACTCCTGTTCTCCAGCTTTAGACTCAGCTCACAGCTTTTCCAAGTGTTCAGAGAGGCTGACACCTCTACTCAGGCTGCCTCCTGCATACATAGTGGGCTGAGGTCTCCTCAACCGTGGATTTTTAATCAATATGATCATGCCTGATTTTTATGTTCTAGAAACCTATGAAAGTCACCAGTTCCCTAAAACTTGCCCCATGCCCTCATCTTCTTCTCGAGTCTGCAGGCTTTATGTGTTGTTGCCATTTCCAGAGGTTTTGGAGAAGGGAAGCAAGTGGAAAGATGCTCAATCTGCCTTCTGGACACCTAAGCTCTCCGGTAGGTCTCTAAGTACCAGATATAGGCAGCTGTCACCATACTAGCAGTAACATGTCTCTATGTGGGAAGCCTCTTCCCTGACAAGACAAAGGCCATCCTGCCACTGAATTGCCTTAGCTTAGCTACAGCATTCTAGTCTCACGAGATTACTTATAAGGACTGGCTAACCTTTGACATGAGAAACGTAATTGACTCTAAATGCTCTGCAAGTGGTGCATGGGAGAGGACTATCTTTGGCTGTGGGTGAAAAACAGTAGTGACTTTAAAGAGACAGCAGCATATTCAATGTGGGAAGTAGGAAAGTCTGCTAGAGAGGCTGCTGCATGTTGAGGTTTAGGCTCTATCTCTCCCATGCTTTGCTATGTGTGGCTCCCACTCATATATCACCACATGGTCCAAGGGGACAGCTCCAGCTCTGGTCATAAGGTCCACATTCCAGCCAGCAGAAAGAGAAAGAAGGAAGAAGGTCTCATCCGCTCCTTTTAATAATATTTCCTGGAATGGAGATCGCTCATGATGCTGCCATTCACATAACACTGGCCAGAACTGGTCCAGATAGCTGTGTGCCAAGCTTGACCCTGACGGTTCCATTATTAAGGAAGGAGCATATATGGTGGGGCCAGCTGGGGGCAGGCACCATATTCCCTCCATGACTTGACTATCCCCATGTGCCTGCACACCATGGGCACTCAGGAAGAGAGCAGGCTGACTGTCCATGGCTCAAAATGGTCTGCTCACTCCTTGCTCCCTTTGCTCTGGCCTGAATGTTTGTGCCTTCCTTTCCCCAGAATTCACATGTTGGAATCCATACACCCAATGGGCTGGTGTTAGGAGGTAAGGCCTTTGGAAGGGGATTTGGTCATGAGGGCTCCACCCTCATGAATGGGATTCGTGCTCTTTAAATTTTTTTTTAGTTTATTTATTTTTGAGAAAGACAGAGACAGTATGAGTAGGGGAGGGGCAGATAGAGAGGGAGAGAGAGAATCCCAAGCAGGGTCTTCGTTGCCGGTGTAGAGCCTGACAAGGGGCTCAGACTCACAAAACCGTGAGATCATGACCTGAGTCAAAACCAAGAGTCAGACGCTTAATCGACTGAGCCATCCAGGTGCCCCTGGGATTCGTGCTTTCATACAAGAGGCCCCACCAAGCTCTCGAGCTTCCCCCTTCTGCCCCATGAGGCTACCAATGAGAAGTTTGCAGCTCAAAAGAGAACCTTCACCCAAGCAGGCTGACTTCCTGATCTCACACTTCCAGTTTCCAGAAGTATGAGAAATAAATTTCTGTTGTTCACAAGCACCCAGTCTGTGCTAATTTGGTATAGCAGCCGGAATATACTGAGACCCCCATTTGCTGGGCCTTGAAGACCTGTACAACATTTTCTCTGTCTGGAGACAAGAATTCTGGGGCCAGAGCTAATGTTCCATTAATTATTTGCCAGACACCCAGCTTCATTGTGGTCCTTGATTTTACCCAGACCAGAGTGAAAGCTCTTGCCCCATATTGGTTCAGAGTCTCAATGACATTAAAAGAATCAGGCATGTATCTATCCTCGAACGTTTCAGGGGTCAAGGGAGACTGTTGGTTTGAATTGGCAACAGAGCTGCGGAGAGAAAGTCAATAAACAACTTGTTTCCCAAGGCCTTTGTGTAGCCCGCCCTTCCTCTCCTCCGCTTTTCCTGCTGCATCCCTAGGGACCTGCGCCCTGCGCATCAGTTCTTCTGGAACAAGTTATGGTAAGGGCGGCTTTGAAAGAAGAAAACAATTCACAAGTGCCTTTGCCGGTCCCTCCAATGCAAACATTTTCCAAAGTATTTTTCCACATTTTCGCATCTCTTGTTTGGATAAGTCCCCATTTACTGCTGCTGGCTGAGCCAGAACAGGGGGAGGGCCTGCCCCAATAGAAAGAATTCCAGACTAACAAGCTGAAGAAATGTGTTTGGTGACGTGCGTGCGTGCAGAGGACACTGAGCCTGCCTTCTCAAGCTCCACCCTGGGCTTCCTGTGGCTGCTACTTCGGGGGAAACAGCTCCTTATCCACTCTGGCAGTCGGGGGAGATGTGACAGCCCTGGATCTGGGTCCTGCGAAAGGTGCTTACTGGGTCCTACTCCAGATGGGGACATTCAAGCTCAGTCCCCTCTTCTCCTACATTAAGTCTTCACTCATCCCTTGACTACACTGCCTTTCCAGGGCCTTTGTCATCTGGGGCTGCCTGGGAAACCTGGGTCTGCTTGGTCCTGCCTCATCTCCATGGTGAATGAAGTGTCCCAAGGCACTGGTCCCCCCGCCCCCCGCCGCCGCCTTCCATCCCCCTCTAAGTCGTGCTTCCGTGGGAGAGGTCGCAGCCAATCTCCAGTCCTTACTTAAACTTCCTCCTTTCAGAGGATGGCAGAGGCACATCTTTGGGCACCAAGGTCCCTCTCACAGGGAGGCTGAGTACTGGCCCAGGGGTTCAAGAGGCTGGGGAGCAGCAGAGCCAAGAATAAACCATGCACCCCAGCTCACAGCCTGACCATTTTGCTCTGTCCTGCCTGCTAGCTTCAAGCATAATCATCCTCAAGGAAACTGCCAGTGCTGAGAGGTCAGAGGCTATGTCTGGACATACTGCATATTCCCTACCACTGGAGACATCACTGCTCACATGTCTTCCACCTCTCCTCTGGGGTGAATTGCATTTTCCAAAGTTAGCAACAAACGGGATCTCCAACCAACTGAACCTTTGATCTTTGTACGACCAGCTCTGACCATCCTCCTGCAGAGTGGCAGGGGCTATGTCCCCTCCTCCTAAATCCAAGGAGGGTGCCACTCTGGGGTAAACGATGCTATTTGACTTCTGAGGCCAGGTCACAAATGACAAGACAATTTCTGCCTGTCACTCTCGGGACTCTCCACTTTGAAAAAAAAATTTAATGTTTGTTTATTTTTTGAGAGAGAGAGAGAGAGACAGAGTGAGAATGGGTGTGGGGGGCAGAGAGAGAGAGAGGGAGACACGGAATCCGAAAAAGGCTCCAGTGTCTGAGCTGTCAGCACAGAGCCCGATGAGGGGCTTAAATTCACAAACCCTGAGATCATGACCTGAGCTGAAGTCGGACGCTTAACTGACTGAGCCACTCAGGCGCCCCTGGACTCTCTGCTTTATCATGCAACTACCATGCTATGGAGAGGCCAAAGCTGTACAGAGGCCACATGGAACTTTCTCATAACACTTCAAGCCAGTATGTGAGGAGGTAACCCTTCAGGTGACCAGACCCAAGCCCAGGAGTCCCCTCAGGCTTGGAGTCCTCCCAGTGAGATCCCAGATGCTGTGAACAGATTCTAGCTTTCCTTGCTGTTGTCTTTCCCAAATCCCAATGCTCAGGAGCATAATAAAATGATCTAAGCTGCTATGTTTGGGGTAACTTTTTATCAGCAACAGTAAGTACATCATTCCTCTTACAGAAACATCACACTTCCTGCCCCCTCGAAGTCATACGTGGCCACGCAACTTGCTGTGAGCAATGCAGTCTGAGTGGAAATGATGTGTGACAGCATTTCATTGCTTGGCTCCATTCTTTGCCTGATCTTCTGGAAGACATGGATATGTTGTCTCTGTGGGCCATATTGGACATATGGCAGGAGGAAAACACAAGCCTTTTGTTTTCAACCACTGAGATTTGGGGGTTGTTTGTCACCACATCATATTGTGTCCTGACTGATACACACGCTGTTCCAGATGCAGCTGTCTGGCTCAGAGGAGATCATTACTTATGGACTGAACACTGCGGACTCTGGTGTCCTGGTCCCCTACCTGTCCTGTCTCATGGCTTTCCCATCAAGCTTAGGAAAGATTCTCTCAATGCAGGGTTTACCCTTTTTTTACTTTTCCAGAAGCTCTTCAGTGCCAGAAGAACATGCTGCTGACCAGACTCAGGACAAGCTGGGCTCACCCCAGTTCTGGTCCAGATCCTGGAGACAGTGGTGTCAAACATGAGGGCCATCTGAGTTTAGAGGAGCAGACAGAATTTGGCCATACAGCCAGAAGAAGGATAGGGACCTGGGAACCAGAGAGGTAGGTGTAGGTCTTTGCACTGCCTCCTGGTGGTGTGACCTTGGGCAAGTCCTCTGCTTATGAGCCTCAGTTCCTTCATTTATAAAATGGCATGATAACATCAGTGTCTTGGTCTGTTCGGGCTGCTGTAATAAGATACCATAGACTGGTGACTTCTAAATGACAATAAGGATCTTCCCCCACTTAGGATGAGATGACATCCCAGTAAACCCATCATAAGTTGAAAATATCTTACATTGAGGGGCATCTGTGTGGCTGAGTTGTGTTGAGCAGTGTTGAGCATCCAACTTCAGCTCAGGTCATTATCTCGAGGTTTGTGAGTTCAAGCCCCACGTTGGACTATGTGCTGACAGTATGGAGCCTGCTTGGGATTCTCTCTCTCTCCCTCTCTCTCTGCCCCTCCCCCACTCGTTTTCTCTCTCTCTCTCTCTCTCTCTCTCTCTCTCTCTCTCTCTCTCTCACACACACACACACAAATAAATAAACATTAAAAAAAATCTTAAGTCAAAAATACATTTAATACACTTTATCTACTGAACATTATAACTAGCCTAGCATACCTTAAACATGCTCAGAACACTTCCATTAGCCTACAGTTGTGCAAAATCATCTTACACAAAACTTACTTATAATGTGTTGAGTACCTCATATAATTTGCTGATTACTGTACTGAAGGTGAAGAACAGACAGATTATGGGTGTGTGGGTTGTTTACCCTCGTGATTGTGTGGCTGACCAGGAATTGTGGCCCCTGCCACCGCCCTGGATCACAGGAGAGCAGCATACTGCAGATTGCTAGTCTAGGAAAAGATCAAAATTCAAAAGTCAAAGGATGGTTTCTACCAAATGCATGTTGCTTTTGTACCATCGTAAAGTGAAAAAATCATTAAATCAAACCACTGTAAGTCGGGCACCCTCTGTATTTATTTCTCACTGTTCTGGATACCAGAAGTCCAAGATGAAGATACCAGAAGATTAATGAAGTATCTAATGAGAGTTCTCTTCCTGATTCATAGACAAGTCTTCTCACTGTGTCGTCACATGGTGGAAAGGATATGGGAGCTCTCTGGGGTCTCCTTTACAGGGACACTAATCCTACTCACGAGGGTTCCACCTTCATGACCTAATCACTTCCCAAAGCCCCTACTTCCTAATGCTGTCATGATGGGGGTTAGGATTTTGCCATATGAATTTAGGGAGGACACAAACACTCAGAACATAGCATAATGTCTTTCCCTTGCACGGTTATTATTAAGGGGATCAAATTCCCATGGGAAGAGCCCTGCCCAAGTTAACAGCCCAGGTGGCACCATTCAATGGCAGCCATTGTTCCTGAGCATGTACTTTTACACACAGCATACACTGTCACATCCAGAAGGAAAGGTGCAGGTCCCAGCCATATGCTCCAAGCAAGCAGCCCATTAATTACTTCCTTCACCTCCCAAGATCCATGCCTTGTCTCATTCAGGCAAGCTTGGATGGGCCAACTCCTTGTCCCCAAGGGACCTCCCTCTGTAAGTGGGCAACACATTCAAATGACTCTTTCTATATGGAATTACTGGCAGATGAGTGACTTAGTGAAAAGCGCATAACTTTGCAGGATAAAAGATAATTCTCTTCATCTTCCAAGGTCGGGCTTTCGACTGATTACAGCACCTCCCTCAAAAGGTCGCACAGAGGTGTCAGTAAGGTAATGGAAACGTATGCTGCTGGGTGTTCAGGCTGTATGTAAGCTTGGAGCCAGTTCATACTCCTTTCTTACATGTGTCATATCCACTAAATCCAGCCATTGGTCCCTTCACAGTGTGGTCAACATCCAACAACTATCACATACACACACACACACACACACACACACACATACCACCATGCACACTGCCTCAAGACATCTCCACATCTCCCCAACACCCACCTCCTGCATTGTTTCCTGCTTCCCCCTTCCCCACCCCACCTTCCCCACACAGCACAGTGATCCATTTAAAACCCAAGCTGGGGCCCGTGGAATGTTTCCCAAAACTACCAAGCAACTCTCCAATTCTTAGCAAACATCAACTGGATGGATGTCCCACAAATTTAACTCAATTCATATATAACCTCCCTGGAGATGGCATCAGATCCCACAGGTTAGGGGTTCAAGCCCACAAGACAGGCCCCTACTTCAGACACCAGTTACAGTTACAGACACAGGTTGTCACCTGTGCTTCTGACCACCCGGCTGTAAATCAGAGTTCCCATGACCTCCTTCTTGGGTTCAATTAATTTGCTAAAGCAGCTCAGAGAACTCCAAGAGCACTTACTTACAAGTCCCAGTTTATTATAGAGGATACAGATGGAAAACCAGATAAAGAGGTATACAGAGCAAGATCTGGAAGGGTCTTGAGTGCAGCGGCTTCTGTCTCTGGGGAACTAGGGTGTGCCACCTTCCCTGCATGTGGAGGTATTCACTGACCTGGAAGCTCATCAAATCTCGTTGCTCAAGAGGTTTTATGGAGCTTAATCTGCAGTCCCCCATCCTTTTCCTTCCCAGAGGTCACTGGGAGAGACTGAAAGTTCCAACTTTCTAATTCGTCGGTCTTTCTAGTGACCGGCCCTATCTTGCAACCACACAGGGGCATCACCTCATTAGCATAAACTTAGGTGTGTTCAAATAACAGAAGACACTCCTATCACTCTGGAAATTCCAAGGGTTTTAGGAGTTTTGTGCTAGGAGACAGGGACAAGACCAAATACGTTTCTTCTTATACCACAAGGCCAGTCACCCCTCTGCTCTCCTCCAGCCCTAGGCCTAGGAGCTGACCTGCCCACACTTCCATCTCAAGACCTCGCATTTGCCCTTCTCTCTGCCTGGAAACTCTTCGCCTGTATATCTGTAAGTCCCATTAACTCAGCTTTCTTAGATGTTTATTTAAATGTCCCTATTCCAGGAGGGCTTCCTGGTCAACGTGTTTAAATCTGCAGACCACCCCTTCCACTTGGGGCCCCCTTCCCTCCATTATTGTTATCTATTTATTACTAACACCACCTGACACACATCAGGTGTTTATTGCCCCTCGCCCAATTAAAATCCAAGCACAAGAAGGGCAGCCAAGTGGATCAGTCGTTTAAGTGTCCGATTCTTGACTTTGGCTCAGGTTATGGCCTCATGGTTTCTGAGTTCAAGCCTCACATCAGGCTCTGTGCTGACAGTATAAAGCCTTCTTGGGATTCTTTTTCTCCTTCTTTCTCTTTGTCCCACCCCTGCTCGCTCTCTCTCTCTCTCTCTCTCTCTGTCTTTCAAAATAAATAAATAAAATAAACTTTAAGAAAAAATGAAATAAAATCCAAGCACAAAAGTGAAGGCAAGGCTTCATCTTCATCTGTTCCACTGCCCCCACTCCGGCGATTCCTAGGAGTAAATTCATGGGGAATGCCATTTTCCCACTGACAATGCCACGCAGGGGGACAGGGGTTGAGGATGGCATGACAGAGTGGGACCCAGGAACTGGCAGGCAGATGAGAACCACTTGCTGCAGCTTCGGTGGGTCCAAGTGGCACTGATGGAAGCCTGGAGGTCTGAGTCACCCTTCCCAAGGTCAGAGCAGTGGAAAGCCCCTGGGTAAGGGTCAGAAACAGAGTTCAAAGGGGATTGCTAAAGCTGTGAAGGGTCATCCAGCAAAGGGACCCTGGAGTCGACAAGGGGACTCAGTGTGGAAGAAAGCCTGGAACCCAGAGCCAGTCTCTCACCTCCTCCCTGGCAGACCCGGGCAAGACATGTGTGAGACAGAACAGGCCTGCGGCCCACATGAGCACAAAGAGCTCCTGGGCTACAGGACCCTGCCTGGCAGTGGTTGGTGCTGCTGTGCCCTGCAGCAACCCCACCCTAGGGCACCCACCCATGGTGAGCCAGCTCTGACTCAGACTGTCCTGCACCTAGCCCATGGAAAGGGGTTGGGTGGTTTTCAGCACTCTTGGGCCCATCTTGGAATAGAGGGGGCAGGCTCAGGCCTGGACCGAGAACAGTGGGTGTCAAGGAACCCCCAGAGGCTAGCTTAACACTTGCATGGGCCTGATGGCTTCAGGAAGCCAAGGGGATTATCTGGTGGTTTGGCACAGTTGACCCCAGAAAATGCAGGGATACAGATACCCCGCCAGGTGAGTTTCCACCCCCGCCCCCCCCCCATCAACCCTTGGCTCCTGGGCATCTGCCAGGCTGAGAGGCCCCTTCTATTTCCAAGCGATCTCAGTTCCCCTCAGAGGGGTGTTGGATAAGCATGGCTGAAGGGGTCTTAGCTCCACCTCTGACCAGTGCTGTCATTCTCCAGGATAGCACTCCAGAAAGGCAGTGAAGGGGACCTTGGACTCTGCCAGGGATACACAGTGCCCTGAGGCCAGGATGAGGCTGGTCTTCCCCAGTCACAGTCTCCAGGGAAAACCTCACTGAGGATGCAGCCCCACCCAGGGGGCAGATCAAAGAGATCCGTGTGGGCGAGTTCAGTGGGGCCTGCCCAGTGCTTCCAGGCCTAGCTGCCCAGTTGTCCGCCCACTGGGCGCCTGTGGCTGCCCTGGCAAGGAGGGGAGAGGGGTACTGTGGTGAGATCTGCCCTCCTGCTTCATAGCTCCGCAGCTCCACAACTCTGGGGTCTTGGCCTCCTGCCTGGTCCCTCCAGGGCCTGGGGTCCTGCTCCAAAGTCAGTCCTGTTGTAGCACTGCAACCCAGAGGCAAAGGTAGCTCATAGGGACCTGTTGCTGAGCCTTGGGGACAGGGGACAGCTCCCTTCTGGATGGAGCCCAGAAGCCGGACAGACCTTACTCCAGGGAGTGCCTGGCTGGCAGGCAGGCACCTACATGGGGAGGGGGACAAGAGCACTGAACATGTCCCTGGAACAGACACTGAACTTGAGCCTGGGAGCGTACAGTGGGGTTGGCCCCACAACAGAGCTGTCATGACTCCCACCGGCCACTACACACGGAGGCCAAGAACTGGGTTTGCCTCAGAGGTTTCTCCCCTCCTTTTGTAACATCTGTCAGTAAAGCTCTGTACCCTTGCAGCCCTGTCCCCTGATACTTGCTCACTGGGGAGATGCTCTTGTCTGGGAGGGCTGGGCTCTCACAGCTTATAGGGGGGGAGGGAGGAAGCATGGAAAACACCACAATTAGGCCCCACCCCGAGCACGGTGTGCTTTGTGATGGGAACCTGTCCAGGCAAAGGCCTTATCCGAGAGATCTGGCAAATTACTGGGTAGCCATTTGAATGGAGCCTGAGCACAGACGTGCGTGCAGCAGGCACCTTATTAGGCTAATTATGAGCTGGCTCCTTGGCCCACTGATACTGTGTAAAATGTAAAATAAACTCAGGGTTGGCCTAGAAAGCCACTCCAAGGTGGTGTTTTCCTTGGGAGGAGTGCTTGCCAAAGGTCCTCTGGCTGAGGCACCAGGGAAATATATGAAGAAGTGTTGGGGTGGAGGACCCCAAAAAGAGCAGAGAGATCTACAGACCCAAAACCAGCCTCTAAACTGTGCGAACCCCTGCCCCACTTCCTTATCTGTAAAGTTCATCCCTCTACATACACGATGTGCCAGGAATTCCTGGCCACAGGGTTTGGTTGATAATGACAATGTTACAAATACAAATGGCTTTGCACTCTACACAGATTAGCTCATTTAATCCTTGAAGCAAACCCATCCTCTTGTCACAGATGGGGAAACTGAGGCCCAGAGAGGTTAAGGAGCTTGCTGATAACAGTCAGAGCCAGGAACCAAGAAGCAGCCCCAGCCCTAAAGGGCAACCAGGCCCAGGAACTTCCCAGAACAGATAAGCCTGTGGGATGTGGCGTGCTGGGGAGACCAGCACCCCTCCCTGAAGGCCAGTCCCCAAGGTCAGGCTCATAGGCAGCTCTTAGGCCTGTCAACTGGCAGCCACAATGGGGGGATCACTGGGAGGGAGGACGCCACGCCCAGGCCCCAGCATGTGAGTGCTGGGCTGTTGAGCGGGCCGGCAGCAAGACCCACTGCTAGTCACTCCAAGTCAGGAATCACACTGGGTACCAGGTGCACCACTGCCCCACCTAATCAGGCCAGCCCCCACCTCCCTCAACACCCTCTCTTGAATCTGGCAAATTCAAGCTGCTTGGGAAATGACCACTGGGGCTGTCCCCTGTGGTGGTGTCAAAAGAAAAATAAGAACATGAAGAAGGAGTGTGTCCACTGGGCCCATGGGGGCCAGGAAAGGACCCTGCACCACCCTCTCCCCCAAGGCTTCCATGACCCACCAAGATTCTACATCCAGTCACCTGGTCCCTTTCCCTTCCCAGCACACAATGCTACACTCACAGGCCTGGCGGCTCAGAACCTCCAGGGCCCAGCCTGTCCCTTGATTCCTATGCACTCCCCATGAGCCTCAAACTTGGAGGGCAGAGACTACTGGGTCTCATCCACACCTGCAGCAGCGCCCAGTCAAGCTGAGACAGGACCAAACATACAAGGCCAAGGATCCCTTCCTTGGGGGCCACCATAAGTCACTCAGAAACTCTAAGTCCTTCCCCAAGGTCCCTGAATCTCCTGTATCCCCTCCACCCCACAGGCCTAGGGTCTTTTACGAAAAGGAGAGGGGAGAGCCTGGGTGGCTCAGTTGGTTAAGCGGGGACTTTGGCTCAGGTCATGATCTCGAGGTTCATGAGTTCAAGCCCGACATCGGGCTCTGTGCTGACAGCTGGGACCCTGGAGCCTACTTGAGACTCTGTGTCTCCCTCTCTCTTTGCCCCTCCCCCACTCATGTGCACAAGCACTCTCACTCTCTCTCTCTCTCAAAAATAAACATTAAAAACAAGAAAGAAAGAAAGAAGAAAGAAAGAAAAAGAAAGAAAGAAAGAAAGAAAGAAAGAAAGAAAGAAAGAAAGAAAGAAAAGGAAGGAGCACATCAAGTTCTAAATTGGACCTAAGGGATTTACCTGGTTTTACCCATCTCTTTTCACTCCTCTTTTCATTCAGTGAAAAGAACAAAGGGGCACAGCCTTGCTTTAGTGACTGTCCTCAGAGTATAACCAGGACCTGCAGCCACAGCAGGCTTGGGAAATACCCGGGCCCTCCCCAGACTTCCTGGGTCAGAAACTCTGGGAGTGGGGCCAGCACCAGGTTTTTAACAAGCCCTCCAGGGGGTGTTGGGGCAGCTACAGTGTGAGAGCTCCTGGTTAACAGCTTCCCTCTTCCACCCTCAGACACCACTGCCCCCACTGATTACCTCAATTGGTTCTTCCTGACCAGAAGCCCAGAACCCCAAAAGGCTTCTTTAGAGAAATACCTCCTCAGGCTCCTCCTAGTTCTTTTTGTCTAAAAACCACACGCTGGCTGATTCCTGAAACTCTATTCTGTCTGAATGTCCCTCTCAACCAATGGTAGGACTGGGGCAGGTGGGAGGCTTGAAGGTCAGCTCCCCTCCTTAGCTCATAGCCTGGAAGCCCCTGTCCCATGGATGTCACCTTCCAACAAGGCAAGGGGCTTCCAGATCTGTCTCAGTGTCTGATCTCCTTTCTTCAAAGGCAGTGCCAAACATCTGAGTGAGGAAAGAATAGAACATTGTGGAATCCCAGCCTGCCTGAGAGATAAAGAACAGAAAGGAAGTGCGGAGGTGGGGGAGGCTTTCACAGTAAGGCGCCTGGACCTGTACCCCAAGAAGCCACCATAGCCTGCCATGACACCCTAACTGTCCCTCCACTGTCCCAGTTAACAGAGTCAGAGCTGATGGATGCTCTTTCATGGCCTACTCCTGACCCTGGCCAACGGAGGGAGGTGTGCTCACCATGCCTCCCGTCAGCTCCCCAGGCTGCAAATATGAGCTGAGTTACATGGGGTTCAGGAGCCCCTATGGGCTGCCTCACCCACTCCCCAAATCTCAGGGCTAGAGCTCTGCATGTTCCTTTCTCGGCCCCACCTGGTAGTGGCCTCAGGCACCCAGAACTTGACATTCTGATTGAGGACACACGAACATCAGAGAAAAGAGACAAAAAATGTTAGACAGCAGGAAAAGGAAAAGAAGATACAGTGACTACCAGGCTTCCCCAGACTGGGTGGTAAGGGGCATCTGCCAAGGAGAGGAAAGGTAAGAAGGAACTGGTGGGTGCAGGAAGAGGAAGTGTCCGGCAGCACACAGCAGTACAGTCTCTAGACAGCAGCTTCTCAATGATTCTCAGTGACAGTGGCCTCAGATGGGAGCCCAGAGAGGCTGGGTGGTGGGGGAGGGGAAGCAGGGGACAGATGGCCAGAGACGGCGGCAGGACCAGTGTGCCGAGCTAGGGTTTTACTCTAAGGGTGACAGTAACACATCCATGGGATTAAGCAGGGGTCGCACTTTTAAATGGTCCCTCTGGTTGTGGTGGAGATAGATTTAAGACTGACCACAGTAGACAAAACTACTTTGGTCCAATGCCTGGACCAGGCAGCCCTAGTCACCCTGGGGACCCTACTGGGCCCCCATGGGCCAAAGCAGTGAAAGGAATTCTCCCAGAGCCTTTTACCCCACTCTAATGCAACAGGAGATTTGTTTTAGATCTTGAAAGGGTACATTTTGTCAATAAAATTCAGAGCTTACTTTATTTAAAAATTAAAAGATTAATACTCAAATTTACGAAGTCCCAAATATAAAGGGACTATTTCTTCCTCCAGCTTTTAAATTCTTTTACGAAACTGCTTATTTTATACATAACCCAGCAAATTTTAGTCGTCACTTTGTGGAGGAAGGGCTTTGATTTATGTTTGGCCGATCCACATCTTTTGTTAATTACACTTCTTTAAATGTATTAAACTACATTTGTGCATTTAATTTTAATTTGATTTTAAGTACTTCAATCGTATCAATGAAAAAAAAAAAACAAAACCTTCCCAAGTACTTAAGGACTGTTTTATAAATCTAATACATTAAAATATAGTGACTCACATTCTCTGAGTATTCCAATACTATATAAGAACTTAGATTTCTAGTTAAAAATCTCAAGTCTAAATTAATTACTCGATTATGGCTTTAAATTCTAATTAGAAAGTTGGCCTATGAGTCTAACAGCCCAGATTATCTTAAACATGACGAATGCTGGAAAGACCAAAAGCATATGTTTAAACAATGTTAAAATTGTGGGTTTCCTTCTCATAGACATTTGGATCGACAATTCTACAGTTTTGTCATCCAAAATAATATCAGAGTTATCTTTCTAAGGAATGTCGGGTTGTGTTCTTGGCTGGCAAAACACTAACTGTCGGGAGAGGCCCTGCCTGGTGCTTGCCTGCTCAGTAGGCTGGGGGCCTGACCTACAATTGCTCTTCCAAACCCTTGTCCAATCCAGCAGAGAGCCAGTCTTCCCAATCAAGTCCCTAGACACGAGTCACCTGTCACCTAATTCCTGTCTCTATTCACAGATGTTTGCAGTCCCCACCCTCCTGACTTCATACTTGTATCCAACTGGTCTATGTATTGTTTCATTCAGTTCTGGATTCTTTGCCAGGTCTTCCTATATGTTAGTAGGTATTTAAATGGCATCTGGCTGACTGTCCCCCAGACTGGTGACACCTGACTATTGTTGTTCGGTAATGTTGTTTTCTGTGTCCTGGCCATCTTTCCCTAACCAGACTATAGTGGTTTCCCTGACCAGTCAGGTAGACAGTGCTGTTTGGTGGCCCCAGTCCATCCCAGACAGATGTCCAGCAGCATAGACAGGATGACAGGGGTATCCCAGTCCCCCTCCATGGAGCTGGAGTACCCGTCTGTGTGGAAAGCAAGCCCTAGGCATGAGCACCCCCCAGAACCAGCCTCACAGTAACAAGCCCACCCACCCCCTCACCCAACCCAGGATATTCAGAGATGGACAATAACAAGGGTTGGTGAGGATGCAGAGTAACTGGAAATCTCATACACTGCTGGTAGAAATGTGAAATGGTACAGATGGAAAACAGTCTGGCAATTCTTCAAATGGTTAAACATAGGGTTACCACATGATTCAGCAATTCCACTCCTAGGTATAGAACCAAATAGAGCATATGTCCACACAAAAACTTGTACATGAATATTCAAAGAAGCATCATTCATGATAGTCATAAAGTAGAAACAACCCAAATGTCCATCAACTGATGAATGGATTTTAAAAAGTGGTATATCCATTCAATGGATTGTTATTCAGCCATAAAAAGGAATGAAGTACAGGGGCACCTGAGTGGCTCAGTTGGTTAAGTGGCCGGCTTCAGCTCAGGTCATGATTTCATGGTTCATGGGTTCGAGCCCTGTGTCAGGGTCTGTGCTTACAGCTTGGAGCCTGGAGCCTGCTTTGGATTCTGTGTCTCCCTCTCTCTGCTCCTGCCCCACTCACAATCTGTCTCTGTCTCTGTCTCTCAAAAATGAATAAACATTAAAAAAAAATTTTTTTAAGGAATGAAGTACTGATATGTCCTATAATATGGATGAACCTTGAAAATATTATGTTTATTGAAAGAAGCCAGATCAAAATGCCATATATTATATGGTTCCATTCACATGAAATATTCAGAATAGGCAAATCTAAAGAGTCAGAAGGTAGATTAGTGGTTGCTTATGGCCGGGGTGGTGGGGGGCAGGAAGAGTGGGGTAAGAACTAAAGGGTATGTTTTAAGGTGATGAAAATGTTCTAAAATTGACTGTGGGGATTATCTCCAAATATACCAAAATCCACTGAATTGTATCCATGAAGTGGGTGAATTTTATGATATATGAATTATATCTCAATAAACTGTTGTAGTAGCAAAAAATGTGTGCCCAGAGAAATCTTGTTTCCTCTCATTCGTATTCCCTCTGCCTATATCCACAGGACTTCTTTTTGCAACAGTAAGTGAAGTGTATATATATATACATTTTTTAATGTCCCCCACTTTCTTATAAAAGTAGTAGTGTCTTTTTTTTATTATAGTTTATTGTCAAGTTGGTTTCCATATAACACCCAGTGTTCATCCCAACAAGTGCCCTCCTCCAAAAAGTAGTAGTGTCTTGTATGTACAATTTGGCACCTTACCTTTTTTTTTTTTTTAACAGCGTACCCTAATGCCAACTGTTTCCATGTCTCTCTGTCTTTTCAATGGGTGCACAGGACTTCCTGGTGGGGGTGTCATGCACCACTAGGAACGCCCATGCCTACTTGTTGCTCCATCTCTGTCCTGATGGTTCCCTGGGGGAGGCTCCTGGATCCAAGTGCACTTGAGTGCTCTTTGGTGGCTGTTATGCACTGCCTCAGCCTCCAGCTACGTAGCTGGTCCTTGCTGCCTCCAGCTTCTCCCCTGTAAACCGGCTGTTGTGGGAGTCAAACAAGTTGATACTGGACGAAGACGTAGAACAGTGTCTGGGACATAATGACCATGATTTAAGTGGGAACTCCTATTATCATTACCCTCACCTTCAAGGCCAAGCAAGCCAATGTCTGGCTGGAAAGCGCTGCTTGCCACCTGGCACAGTGCCTCCTCTTTGCTCTTTGAGGGCAGAGGCAGCCGCAGCCTCACCCCAGAGTACAGTGGGGGCTGAGTACAGTAAAAGGGGGAGACAAGTAAGGGCATGAGCAGGGGCCTTCAGACAGAGGAACAAAGGGTGGGGACAGCCTAAGTGCATCCTACTTCGGTCAGAGTGATTCTGGGAGGGGCGGAGAGTGATGGGGCAGGTGTGCTCCCCTCATCAGGATGGTTTGCGCAGAGGCCTGCACAGAGTGAAGAGCAAACCTTGGTATCTGGGTCAGAAATTTCAGAGGCCCTGGGCAGCGCTCAGTTGTTGTATGCCAGACTCTGAGGGGAAGCCCATGTGGTTCCAGCAGGGTACGGGCCAGCAGGAAGGTAGAGGCAAGGCAGAGCTCTGGGAGAGGCATGCGCCAAGTCAAATAGGGTCTGGCTCCATATGAGTGGGTAGGGAAGCCACCTTCAGGTTCTCATCAGAAAAGGATCCATCCATCTTCCTCTAGAGTTGTAAGGCTCATGGGGGGTCTGGGCTGGGACATACGTTGTATCTTGTCAGTGGTGGCTGCTGTTTTAGTCCAGGGAGGAGGAGACAGGGTCTGGAGCCAGAGTGGCCTCTGGGGAGGTGCCACAAAGCCTTCAGAGAAGGATCTACTTTGATGATAGTGCCAACAGAATTTGCATCCGTCCGTCTCCATGTGAAGCAGGGCTTAGCTGGGCTCTGCGCATGTATCTAGAGTTGTTAGCACAAGCCTATGTCTGCTGCAGAGACCTCCGGAAGCTTTGGCTGATGGGGTGTGGGCAGTAAGAGGGGTGATAGAGGAAATGCATGTGGATTCCCAGATGGGGCTCGAGGCCCAATTCCCACACCTGATCCATGTCTGGAGTCCACGCAGAGCCCACGTTGTTAAAATAACATGAACAGGGGCACCTGGGTAGCTCAGTTGGTTAAGCGTCCGACTTCAGCTCAGGTCATGACCTTACAGTTTGTGGATTCGGGCTCTGAGTTAGGCTCTGTGCTGATAGCTCGGAGCCTGGAGCCTGCTTCATAGATTCTGTCTCCCTCTCTGACCCTCCCCTGCTCTTTCTGTCTCTCTCTCTCTCTCTCTCTCTCTCTCTCTCTCAAAAATAAATACAACAGTAAAAAAAATTTTTTTAGTAACATAAACAGACTCCACTGAATTTCCAAAATGACACCTGTCCAAGCCACTCTGCTTTCTGGTCCTCCCCAAGACACCCTTGGGGGTCCTCTGGACACTATGGCCCCAAGGGCTCCAGAACATAGAGAAAGGAGTCTCATGGGATGAAGCAAAGCAGCAATAGCCCCAAAGGGCAGGAATGAGGGAGGCAGAAGAGACAGAGTCACTGGGATGCCCCTGCAGATCTCTCGAGTAGGTGGAGGACAAAGGACATATAGTCATGGACCAGAGAAATCTGGGGATTTTGGTTACAGAATGGGGGGTAGGGGAGAAGCCTGGGGCCACTGTCCTCACAGATGGAGCATGGCAAGACCTCGAGAGGGCTCCAGGCTCAGCCCCTCACTCGCTGTGGACACCGCCAGGCATGTGGCCTGCGGAACCTCAGTGTGCTTTCTGTAAATGAGGATGGAGCCTCCTCTCCCTGTCTGGGGATAATCAGCATTAAATGAGCTCATGTGAATAAAAGCACCTTAAAATTACAAAGTGCACAGAAGAATGCAAGTTATGATTATCGTCACTGTTTCCTGAGACTGTGGCATCATTTTTCTATCACATAAGTTGTGTGTGTGCATGTGTGCGTGAGTCCCAGAGCAGATAATATTCTCAGAACCAGAGGTCTGAAAGAAATACAGGGGAGCAGCAAGGGCAGCATTTAGGAGTTCTTGGGCCAACCTTGGTCAGAAGCTGAGCGCAGAAGCCTAAGGGGGCTTCCTGGGGGGCAAAGGGCAACGCCAGAGATCCACCCCTTCCTGGTCTGGAAGTGGGCAGATAGTGCGAGGGTGGACTGGGGAGCTCCTGGGGACACAGGATGCAGCGGGAGGATTTAGACGTAGGTGGAGACGCTGTGGGTGCCTGCATGAACGTCTGGTGTGGGAGGGCCCACGGGTGTGGCAGAGTCTGAGACAACACGGGAATGCCATTTCACATGGAGCTCAGTGGAGCTATGAAGGAAAGCAGAGCTCCAGGGAGGGGTGCACAGTGACGGGCGGGGTCTGGTTTAGAGGGAGAGGCCGGATGTGAGCACCCAGCCTCTGTGAAAAAGCCCCCCTGCCTCTAGCCCTGTTGCCACGCGAGCTGACTCTGACACCTGTCAGCCCACACAGAATCCCGAGCTTTCCTGGTTTCTACAGAAAACCCTCTCACTGGGAGCAGTTCATGAATTTCAGGAATTTACTGGAGCCTTGGGAAGCAAGGAGGGCTGCCTCGCCTGGCCCCTCTCACCTCCTTCCCTCCCACACCTCGTATCCCCTCTCCCTGAAGGTTTCTAGGAGCCCTGAAGGCCTGGACAGTGCAGTGTCCCATAGCCTCAACCCACAGCCTCACCCACAGCCCCGCCCACAGCCCCACAGTCCCGCCCACAGCTTCACCCATAGCTCCGCTGACAGCACTCGCAGCTCCACCCACAGTCCCCACAGCCTTCACAGCCTCCACAAGCCTTGCCCACAGCTCCGCCCACAGCCCTCGCCCCGCCCACAGCCCGGCCCACAACCCCCACAACCCTCGGTCTCTGCAGCCCTGCCACAGCCTGGCCCACAACTCCGCCCACAGTCCCCCACCTCTCCGCCTATAACTCCACCCTACAGTCTCCAAAACTCCCCCACTGTCCCCCCGGCAGCCCCGCCCCACAGCCTCCTATAGCCCCACCCTACAGCCCCACCTCGCAGTCTCCCACGACCCTCCACCTCGTAGAGGAGGCTCAGGCGGTGAGAATCTGGCATCCTTTCCCGCTTTGGTAGCCTAGTGAGGGTCAGGACAAGGTGCTTCCAGCTGAGGAGGCCTGGGCACTGCCTGGGGTCAGGGATGTCAGGGAGGGCTGGAGAAGGACAGGAGTGTGGTATGGGTCTCAGAGGATGTGTGAAATCTGAGTACAGAAGCCCATTCCAGCTCGGGGAGCAGACCAGGAGATAAGAGGGAAGATAAATGAGAGGATAATCCAGGACAGAAAAAGTAGAGATAAGAGATACAGAAGGCTGACTCTGTAAATCTACCTTCAACTGCTATGAAACAAAAAAGGAGAGAACATGAAGTGAGGAAAATTAGCAACAAAATATTAGAAGAAAACATTTCCAGCTAAAGAGACACATGGGACAGAGAATGAAGGAAAAGTGACCTGCCCTTAGAGATATCTGCATGAAAGCACAAAATAACTGGGAGTAAGAAAAGGTTGCAAACAGGTTAAAAGTGAAAGTTTGCTGCAAAAGAGTGGGAATCACAATGGCTCAGAATCACATCCCATCAGTAGCAATGGATGTAAGAAGACACTTGGGAAGTAATTTTGAACCTAGTTTTCTATACTTGACCAAATTACCACCCAGAGTATGAGACAGAATAAATATATCTTCACACCTCCAAGGACTCAAAAATATATATACACCTCACAAATATCCTTCCTTGGACAGTTACTTGAGGACATACTGCAGCAAAATGAGAAAGAAAACCAAGAAAGAAAAAGACATGGCATTTGGAGTATAGAGTGACCCTCCCTGGGGCAATAGAGGGAGTCCCAGGTAACAGCTATGCAGAGAGTCAGGGAGCAAGCAGCCGATTGGGGCAGGAAAAGGGGCCATGCTAGGGAGGAGGTCTTGGGAACAAAACAGTGGTAAAACTGACGCAATGGCAGAGGAACCTTATCAGTTTATTAACAAGAAGGAAGAAAGGTCATTAAAAACTACAGAGGAGGGGCTCCTGGGTGGCTCAGTCAGTTAAGCACCTGACTTCAGCTCAGGTCATGATCTCACGGTTTGGGAGTTTGAGTCCCACATAGGGCTGTCTGATGTCAGCACAGAGCCTGCTTAGGATCCTCTGTTCCCTTCTCTCTCTGCCCCTACCCCGTTTGGCGCTTTCTCTCTCACTCTCTCAAAAATAAATAAGCATTTTTAAAAAAGCTACAGAGGAAAAAATGTATATAATGAAATTAAGTTTCAACTATAAAGCAAACTAAAAAGAGATATGATTTAAAGCTGCTTATGGAATAAAGTGTGTTTACCCAATTTGCCCTGGATGCTAAGAATGCTACCTTAGAAGGAAACATCCCATCACAGAGAAGGAAACATCCCCTAGCCCAGGGCCTGGCTGTGCAGTGAGTGACATGTAACACCAAAATGCTCACAGCCCTGGCGGGTAGAGGCTCCTGCAGCCTTACCACCTGAATCCACCTTTACAGTACCGTTTGCAGGAGTACATGACAGAGGGGCGGAGGGGGGATGGAGGGACGGAAGGGTGGATGGTAAGGGCCATGAGACCCTCACCTTCCAGAAAGGGAAATAGAGACATGGGCCAAAGGTAGGATAGCATCCATGAGAGAGAAACAGCATTTTGTAAAGCTTCAGAGGGAACCTACAGAGTTCAAACATTCCTGGTCATGTAAGCACAGCATGGATAGATGGAATTAATCCATCCTCTTTCATATCAGGAAGCCAGCATATTTTGTCAAATGCTCATAAATCACAAAGCAGGAGGACAGACAAGCATTTCAGTGAGGCTTAAGGGAATAGCTAACAAGATATTTAAACAGATAAATGATTTAAAAAAAAAAAGGGGTTAACCCTGGGGTGGTGGAACTTTTGGTGGCTGGTGGCTGGGGGTGGGGGGGTCGGTGGGGAGCAGGAGGAGAGAGATTATTTTATCACTAGGTTTCCTGGTATTTATTTGTTGTTTTTTTTAACCTTGTTCGTATGTATTACTTTGATTAAAATTCATAAATGTTAAAAGTGAAACCAATGATTGAATTACTTCCAAAGTCCTTGAACACCATGACTCAACACTCCATAAAGCAAAGTAAACATATTTTGCTGTTTTACTGGCATTTTCTCAATTAGTTTTACAACCATCACCAAATGCATACAGAACATGCCTTCCTTACTCTACTGTATACATGAAGGAAAAAAAAACCAGTTCCAAACTTTTACCTAAGGGTACAGCGCCAGCTGGGGTGAGGAATAACGAGCCCCCACCTCCCCTCCCCCGAGATGGCGCCTCCAGGTACCAGAGCGGGTAACTGGGATCCTTCCCTGCACTCAGGGCCTACATCCTTGCATAGTCTCAGATCAATGAACACTTCTCTCTTTTCAGAGGCTTCCTATGGAGGAGCTCACCTCCCCCCCTCCACCCCCGCCCGGCCGCTTCCCTCTGACTGGAGCAGTTCTATTTTTATTTCTTGTGTTGTACAGCTTCTGTTCCAGCCAGCAGCCATGCTCCTGGTGCCAGGCTTTGCCCAGTGTTGGGGGGTAGCCCGAAGCCATCACAGCACACTTCAGGCTACACATTGCAGGGATGGCCTTCAGGGCTGCCTGGACAAGCCCAGATGCAGGAACCAAATCCTTGGACCATGTAAAATTTTGGAACATTTCACACCTAGAGCAAATATGCAGAAAGAAAAAACAACCCCTGTAGCTCCCACCGCCTAGCAGGTGCAGGTGAAGCCCTCTGAGCCACCTGCCCTGATTTCCCCATCATGGCTCTGCACATGTGGCTTATGGGTATGGATGCATGAGAAACATGTGTCATTACCCTGTGTTTCCGACGCCAACAAGCATGTCAGTCTATGGCAGTGCTTTGTTTTTGCAGTTTGCTTCCTTTAGGCAGCTCTGCTTTTGGGTAAGTTTGATGCACTCAATTCTGCATTGCGCCTTTGCACAGTGGTGCAGACAGCCACTGGGCACATCCCTCCTCACGTGGATGCATGTTTAGGAGCCCTTGAGGTGTCTTTTGCTCTCCGTAAGGTCACAGTCATGGATGCAAGTGGACATCTCCTGGGGGGCAGGAGGTGAGTGTCCCAGCTTACCTTTGGAAAACTCTTAGCCTCACAAAAGTGCTATGGTGGTTTTTAATTACAAAAGTTATACCTGAGTGGGTTTGAAAACTTAAGAAACAAAAATAAGTAAAGAAAAATAATTTGTCATTTCTACTACTTAAACATAAAACTGCTTGAGCTTTGTCTTTTACCAGTAATTTTTCTATGCATTTATGTATACATACACGATATATTTAGCTATAGAGAAAAATTTTTAAATAACATGTGATTATACCTTACAAATTGTTTTGTAACCTGCCTTTTTTTACTTAATGATATATTGATTACTGGAGATAGTAGATGTCATATAGTTCATTTAAGCCAATCCCCCATTTCTATTTATGCTATTTTAAACATTTTGTTGTTTTTAACAGTTTTCTTTTAAGTGTTTTATTACTTAATATTTTGCTGCATTCACAAGTGTGAATGGAAGTGCGAGTTTTGACCCCTGTGCCCCCACCTCCCGTATGAGCCGATCACCACTGACATTGGCCATGTGCACCTCACAGGGTCCTGCGTCCCCCACAGTAGAGGCACCTGCCCTTCTCGATGTGGGGTTGCGCTTCCGTTACAGTCAAGGTTCAAGCACCAGCAGCTGATCTCCCCAAGGTGAAAGGTTCATATAAGCAATTCCCTGGACCATGGTTGGGAGAGAGCTGCGGAGCCTTGAATGGAGCCACTCTCCCTGCTCTGGGTGTCCTGCCCTTGCAGGCCTGCGATCAGTCTCAGCTAACCTTCCAGAATGTGCTTATAGTTAGAAAGGGCAGGAGACAGACAAAAGACGGGCATAGCTTACTTTCATCAGAGCCAGTATTCAGTAACCATTTTCCAAAAGCAATAATAAATCAATAAGCAGACCACATGGGGTGGCTCTGCGTGCTGATGACTCCTCTGAGGAGGAAGCCTCTTGATTATTCAAATCATATTGATATTTATTGTTGATGCTCACCCAGTGCTCCTGGGGAATTAATAAATAACTCACTGCCCTGCTGTAAGGCTGGGAATAGAAAACACTATGACAGGGTGATAGGGATGGGAGATGAGAAGCTGACTAAATCCCTGAGTACGGCTTCCCCAGGACTCCGCCATGGAGTCTGTTTGTCACTGAGGGTAATGACTGCAGGGCCATCTGTCTCTGGCGTGGGAAGTGGATAGTCACTGCTGCGTAGGAGCCTTCTGTGGGGAAAGGGATCTGCTTGGCTGCGGGGAGGGCCCTAACAGGAGGCCTGAGCCTCATCACTGCTGGCAACTTGGAGGCTGCTAGTGGGAGTGGAGGCCAGGCCCGAGGGAGCGGGCTGTCTGGACACAGGCACAATTCCGGCTGAATTGGCGCCTGACATCTGGGGCCTCCATGTGAACTTCACAACAAGCCTGTGTGGCCCCGGGCCAAGCCTTTTTCCCCACTGAGGAAGGCGAGGCTCAAAGACCTTTCTAGGGCTGTTCAGGCAGTGTGTTTAGAACTGAAAGCTGGGTCCGGCTGTCTGGCACAGAGACTCAGCCTCACTGAGTGAGATGGCTGCGAGAAAGCCAATCACTTTTTAATTTTTATTTATTTATTTTTTTAATGTTTATTTTTTATATTTTTGAGAGGGAGGGCATGCGTAAGTTGGGAAGGGGCAGAGAGAGAGAGGGAGACAGAGAATCTGAAGTAGGCTCCAGGCTCCAAGATGTCAGCACAGAGCCCGATGTGGGGCTCGAACTCATGGACAGCGAGATCATGACCTGAGCCGAAGTCAGACACTTAACCGACTGAGCCACCCTGGTGACCTGCTTTATAAAAAAGAACTTCAGTGCAGTGACTAGTATTTTCATTGTTGTTATTTCTACTTTTCAGAGATGACAACTGACGGAAAATACTGTGAAGGGCTACAAAATGTAAGTGGCAGAAGCCCAGTCCAATTTAATTTACTGTGTGACTTCAGGGTTCTCCCACGACGTGGGAGTCCGTCAGGCCCAGAGTTTCTCCCTGTGCTCTCCCTTGGCTCAGGGCAGGTGCAGGAAGGCTATGAGGACTGGGCAGGTGGGGAGATTATCCCGGACTTGCCAGGTGGGCCTGCTGTAGTCAAAAAGGCCTTTATAAGAGGGAAGTTGGAGGTCAAAGAGGAGAGAAGTTTCTGTGCTGTTGGCTTCGAAGACAGAGGCATGGGCCAGGAGTCAAGACATGTAGGCGACCAATCAAGAAACAGATGCTCCAGAGGGAACCAGTCTTGCTGACGCCTTGATTTTAGCTCAATTAGATTCATTTCAGATTTCTGACATCCAGAGCTATGATGAGCAGAGGAGAGAATAGATATGTGTTGCCTTAAGCCACTATGTTTGTAGTGATTTGTCACAGCAATAATAGGAAACTAACACAGGCCCTATGCTTCCAACACCATCTCCATCAAAACCTGCCTGTCCTGTGTACCACTGCTGTGCAGTCTCTGATCCGTGACGGTGGCAAAGTCAGTGTGGAGGTGGCCATCCTGCCAGGAGTAGCCAGGTGCCATCAGCAGGCTAAACCATTTCCTCTCAGCCGGCCTTAGGAGTGGTGCTAATGGTGGGAATTTTATCGTGGAATATGTGAGGTTTGATTAGGGGGTACTGAGCCACCCAGGTCCCCAGAATCAATTATGCAGTCTAACGTGTTATTCGAGGCCCTCTGCAGTCAAGCCCAAGCCACCAAACACCAGCCTGCACCCCCAACATGACTGACAAGGCCACAAAGAGATAGTTTCAGAGGATTATGTCCCAGTGGGTCCCCCCTGGAAAATACTGCGGCCTTAGTTTTGCCTACTAACCAGGCTCCCATCCAGAATCCTTTTACCGGCATTTGTGGCCAGTAGCATTTCAGCCTCTGCTTGAATACCTCCAGTAATGGGGTGGTCACTGCTTCCAGGCCAGTGCCAAATGATAGTAAGTGCCTGTAATTTGTGAGCCTTGGCCAGCCTCTGCCCTCCGACAATGTCTCAACCAGATGCCACCCCCCACCTGTTCACAGACAGCACTGTCTGGTTACTCCCAGGCTCTGTGTCCCCCAAGACCTGCTGCAGGTCAGCACCCACAAGCCAGAGGCTGGATCTCCTGCAGATTCGAAGTGGTTAGATGGGGCTATCTTCTCTGGTATAGGCACACTTCATCTTGCTGGCTATGATCAGGGACTTGCTGTCCTCCTACTGGTCTGTCCATGCCATTTTGAATCCTCACTCTGTTACCCAATAACTTAACTACTACATTCCCATCTAGGTGCAAATCCTCCCCAGCACTGCATGCTTCACCTATTTGACTTTGTAATGCAAGGTCCTGATAAAAAAGCAGAGGGTGTTGGGCAAGGAGTGTGTCTGGGGGCTGACTATTCTGTGACACCCAGTCCCTGCTCAGTTCTGATATCCTATTATCACAGACCCTCCCCCTACACTGCTTATGTGCTGTTTACGCAACATGCACTACTGCACTTTTTTTTTTTGTTTATTTATTTTAGCGGGGTTGGGGGGTGCAGGGCAGAGAAAGAGACACAGAGAGTCCCAAGCAGGCTCTCTGCTGTCAGCACACAAAATCAAGTCAGTTACTCAACGTACTGAGCCACCCAATGCACTAATGCATTGGTTTTTTAAACACCAGGAAAACCTATTTCTTGAACGTTTTCTTCTTTCTACTCTACTGGGTGCTTCTCAAGGTCTCAGGACACCCCTAGGACTTGAGGTGGAGGCTTCCTGAATGCCAGGCCCCCATCTTCTGGAAAGGAACACCAAAAGGAACCCAAAACTTCTTGCAAACCTCAGCAGCAATGTCACAACTGATGGCTACATTCGCCCCACCCCGTCAATAGTTATAAAGCATTTGGGCTCCTCTCAACACACAATTATTTATGGAAGTAGATCTATCCAGCTTGCTGCAATCAGGGAGCTCCTGAGCAAAAAGGAACGATCTCTGAGAAGGCAGTACACCCGCCTTCCATGGGAAAAACCTCCAACCAAGACTGGGCTCTGCCTCAGCACTAAAAATCTTTTGTCTGAAAATAGGCCCTTGTTTTCCTGACAGGTGCCATTCACTTCACAGCCCCTCCTCCTAATCTATCTGCAGGGAAGATTTTTATCAGGAAATGCCTAGCAGTGTAGATGTAGCTTTAGAAAAAAAATCACCTTTGATTGACTGCAGTGCTTTTCGTTCTTACTATTTTCCATTTCTTCATGTTTTCATGTGCTCTCTAAACAGTAGGCGATCACGTAAGAATCAGCCACAGACCTGGATGCAGTGCTGGATGAGCACGTGGCTGGGGGCCGAGAAGGCACGGCAGCACCTGCACCTTCCCTCCATGATCCGTGGGCACAGGTCTGGGGCCAGCCCATCTCTTCCCGCTAGCTACAGGCTTTATACTGCCTGCTGTGCAAATGCCCTGTTTTGGGGGATGGGGGGAGTAAAGGAGCAGCCAAGGGTACTTAATGATCACAGGAGACTTGAACGAGCTCTGGTATCAACACACACCATGCCAGGCCCCAGTCCTCTAGACCTGGCGCTTGTGGCAGCATGCTTTGGGGTCCATGCCCACAGCCAACATCAGGGTCTTCGGTGGCTGCAAAGAGGTTGCTCTTTGGACCCTGAGCAGAGGGGCAAGGGGAGCAGGCAGGCATCTGGCTGAGTAACAGTGTAGTCTGATAGACTTTCAGACCCTCTAAGGGTGAATGAAGTTGAGAAATGCGGCCGCTGCCCTGGGGAGCAGGTGTTTAAGGGGGTTCTAGGAGACCAGCACTATGCCCTGCTCAGGAACCTGTCATCACTGCCTCCCTGAGGTCTACCTTTCTCCTTGATGCTCTTAAGGATGGAATTGTCAGGTTGAGCTTTTTGTGGGGGAGGGAGAAGAGTTGAGGGGTGGGAATGTGACAAGCTGAAATAGGCCTGAGTAGGTGGGAGGGGATAGCCAGAGGGGCACCCACTTTCTGCAAAGCCTTCTACTCTGTAAAAGGCCTACAAAGTTCAGGGTCGGTTACTGCCCCTCAGGCAATTATATACAGTGGCTGGAGTTGGTCCATTTTGGTCCCTCCCCTCCCCCACCCTGGGCCTCTGGAACAAACCAGCTCTGGCAAATAAAATAATGAATCATAAATTTTATTTCAAAATGTAAACGTCACTAAACATGCATACACGTTAAAACAATAAAATTTACAATTTAGTTAATTTTTTTTCTTTTTGCATAGGACATCATTACAATATAGAATCTATGCCATACAAAATACATACAAAGTTTTATCCGAGCAAGCCAAGGCCAGATTGGGAACTGTACAACTGTAATACTTCACTGTAGTGATCCAGGAAAGATGAAACGTGGCCTTCGGAAGCATGGTGTGGTGCTGGTTAAAAAGAAAAAAAAAAGTTCCTACAGAAAAGGAAAATGTGTGCTCCATGGAAATGGTCTTGGACCCTTGGATTCTGCCTTGGGATTTTGGCAAACGATTCCAGAGAAGCTCCATCAATGGCTTTGGATGGGGAAGGGGTCATTTGTGTGGGTCTGGGGGTGGCTGACTCATGCACCCAACACACCCACACAAGCTATTCCCGGCTCTGCGGGAACCACAGCAAGCCCCAGGCCCCACAATGCATAGCTCGTGCTGATGCCGTTGAACCCTTGGGATCCTCGGCACTAGGCACGCGGGCTCTCCAGGCTGAGACTAAGGAGCAAAGCCACCCACCCACCCACAGGCACCCTGACCAGGAATGGCCGCTACACTGATCCCCAAGTGGTGTCTGAGCCACCCTGGGAAATGACCCTCTCAACCCACACAGAGGGCAGGCTGGGGAGGGATCCGGCCAGTACACCCAGCCCTTGTGCTCTGAGTGGGAAGGACAATCCTGGGCCAGAACTGTGGCTGTCTTGCAGGTCCACGTACTTGGGTTTCTAAATGAGTGCGTACAGCATCCTGTCAACGTGTCACTAGAAAGCTTCCCCCGAGCCCTGGGAGAAAGCTGCTCCTGTGGTCCACTCCCCTCCCATCCTGTTCATCTTTAAATAAAAGTAGTAAGGTTTTAAAGCTGAATGAGAAGGGGAGAGGCTGTGCAGGGCCAGCTGGACACACTGCCAAGTCCAACGTTGCTATAGCAGGTCAGTAGAAACCAAGAAACCACGCATGGCCCCTCCACCCTCATGGATCCAGGGCTCACAGCTCCCACCACCAAATCCTATCTTCCAACCAGTGAGGGATGGGACAGTGGGTGGGGGAAGGGCCTCGCCCTAAATGACGCTCAGGCATTTATCAGTAGTAAGTTGGATTGTACATCCAAATTCTGGTACAAAATTCTCTGGAATGTGTCTTTGACAAACCTTTGAAACCTAGCCTCAGAATAAGGAATATCAGTTATAGGAACTGGCTCTTCCCAGGGCAACCCTGCATTCAGAAGGTATTAGCCCACACCCTCCATTTTAGCTTTGGAAAATATGGCCACCAGAATCGCATATGTAATCTTTGGATAGCAAAAAGATGTGGGTGACCTACGAAGCATTTCTTACTGGTCTCAATATGACTGATACATCAGACCCTTTAAACCTTCCAGCACTGTTTTGACTGAATGACTTTTTAAAATGAGTTTTAAAAAAATCAGTATTATCTGTCAGAAGTCAAAATAATCAGGTAGCCTGGTAAACAAGCCCAAAAGAGGAGTCAAAAAACAAGGAGATGCTATTGCTCAGATCATACTTTCTTGTTAGGTGGCACTCCCACTTACACATGGCCAAGGATGAAGTCCCCGGGGAGTGCTAGGACCCTGTGCAGTCCACCTTAGCACCTGCTTCTGTCAAGAAAGGAGGCTGGGTCTTCTGAAGACTCTGGGCTGGAGGGCAGAAGGCTCAAATGGAGACCCCAGTTCTGCCACACTCTTCTTGGGACTCTAGAAAGCCACCAGCCCTCTCTTCATGTCCCAACAAGTGGGCTGGGGGCCACCTATGGCCCATCTGCTCCTATCTCTGAATCACCTTCCACAGGTCTGAGCTGTGACCCAGGGGCATGGTGAGATCTGGGGACCCCACTGCCACTGATGTTTGCACCTGGAGGCTGCACCGTGGCGAATCCTGCACCTGCCCGGTTGCATGGCCTCAGAATAAAGAGTGGAGGGTGTCCTGCACCTCAAAGTGCCATAAGTGGGGGTGTGGTGGGATGCAGGTAGGGCACCTCCAGGACTACATTCCCATCAAGGGCATCACTGCCTGTTCCTACATAGCACCCTACAGAAGAGGACCTGGGGCCCTTTGTGGAAACGGCTGTGTTCATCTGTTTCTTTCTGGATGGCTGCAGGATTCAGTGGGCATATGGGGAGCTGACAACTGGTCCCCTAACATGGCGGATGCAAAGAGGGGCCTTTTTATTTGGGACGTAAGCTAAACACTAGCCCCCTGATGGTTGGGTCCAGGGTCCCTTTTAGGACTTTTTGGAGGGAAACTCTTCCTTTTTTCAGGCATCCTTCATTTTGAGATCTCTGCCACCCTGGCCTTTGAGAACAAGTCTGCTACAAAATAAAGGTTTGCATTTTCACTATTATTTCTAGGAGTCCTATGGGGTTCCTCAATCACACTGAAGCCGGCAAGCACGGCCATAAACCAGAAAAATGAAAGACCCTGAAATAGACCCAGGCTGGGAAGACATTCTACATTTCAGAAGAAAATGCAGGCTGTTTCAGGAGGGTCCGGCACTTTCAGTGGGGGCCCAAGGGCGCCAGCTTTCCAAGGCCCACCGCCCCCTTCTACAAGCACTCATTTCATGATAAGGAGATGCCAGTGAGAGCCCATTTAAACCTCGCCGAGGTTCATGGATTTTTCCCACCCTTCAAGTGAGATGAATTTTAGCCCCAGATGAGTCAGCACGGTCTGACTGGAGCCCCAGGCCAAGTGCCCAGGGGTGCCAGGCGGGAATTCCCTCCAGGTGCCCTAAGTCAGCACAGGCCAGGCCCCTAGCGGAAGGACCACACCCTGCCATTAGACCAGCACCGTTTTGGGAACGAAGACACTCTCATTTGCCAAAAATAGCCAATGCCTGCATATTTCTGTTTTAAGGCAATGTTACCCTTCCATCTATCCGACGGAACAGCCCTGGGTCATTTAGAGGAAAAATTAAATTAAGTGCTCTCTTTGGAAACAGCAAACACCCGCTTTCCCTCCCCCACCCCCCACCCCACCTCTAAAACAAACCAGCTCTTCTTTTATTCCAAGATGACTGGGTTTAGAGTCCTTACTCCCCTTCCTATGTGCAGACAGATGTGGGGTTAGAAACCCTCCTTCTGAGATGCCGCAGGCAGATCACAAGGAGACTCCCGGCTCCTCCAGAGAACAGCACTGTGTGGCCTCCCAGAGACCCACAGCCCCCTCTCCCTGCCTTCGGGGACCCGTGGACGGTGAGCACACCAAAGGACTTTGGAATAAAATTCCTGAATCTGGAATGTGAGTTCCTGAGACATGAAATGTATTCAGAGTGTGGCTTTCTATGCCTCACACGGAAACAACTTTGGGAGGGGCCTCCGAGGGCCTTCCAGGCCTCACTTTGGAACTGGGCAGGAGGATTTTTCACACCGAGCACTCAGGGTGCTCTTCTGTCCAGGTCTCTATAGGATACTCCACCCTCTCTCCCAGACCAAATGCAAGCAGGCAGCCCGAGTGGGGCCCGACAGCCGGGGCAGTGAGCTCTGCACCTGACCCCCTGGCCCTGGCTGGCTTCCACCCATAGCAAGAACAACGCTACTGCCCAACCTGGTACCTAACATGCTACTTGGAAACCACCACCATGCCACCTGTCAATCCCAGATGACACATAGTGGAGTCAGAAAGGGGCACCCAAGTGCTGCCGACAGCAGACTGCCACCCTTGCGGTCACTATGGACAGAGGGTGCCGGCCCAAAGCAGCGGCCACAGGCAGTCAGCACCAGCCAGGCCTGGGTCGCTGCGGCTTCTCTGTGCTGCACCCCATGCTGTGACAGGATGGGGGTGGAAGCAGGGTGGCCACAACCAAGGCACTCTGGGCCCAGGAAGCCCATCTACAGCCCTCTGAGGCCCCAAGGGTCATTCCTCCTCACCAAAATGAGCAGAGGTCTCTGCAAGATACCCCAAGTCCACCCCAAACCCACCCCCCCCCAACACACACACACACACACACACACACACACACACACACATACACGCACATACCTACACACACGCACTGTCCTGGGGGCTTGTATTTACAGGCCCCAAATCTCAGGAGGAAGGGAAGGGTGGTACCTGGGCAGCGCTCAGGTAGAACGTCCAAATGTTCGCAGAGGAACGGCGCGTGGGAACGCAGCCTGACTGCCTCACTAGGGCTCAATGTTGGGGCTCCAGGAGAAACTGCTCAGCTCTCTGCTCCCCATCTCCTAGCAGGAGAATGCTGGCGATGGAGCCCCCAGAGCCCTAATGCACCACAGGCAGGGTGTGGGCTGAGGCCTCCCAGGCAGAAGGGGAGAAACGGGAGGGAAAGGGAGAAGAAGTCCAGGGGGTGCAAAGCTCATGGAGAAGCTGGAAGTTTGCTAATTCTGAACTGGGAACACAGTGGGTCTGAGCAAAGTATTTCCCACAACTTTTTGTCTGGTGTTCCCTGGGGAGCAAACAGAATGCACGTTCTCCGACAGCATTTCCCGTAACATCTGCTTCACCACTCCTGAAAAGTTCCAAGTCACAATGTTCCGGTCTCTTGCTACAGAACTGTCTCTGTGAAGCACTGAGCGCTGCCACATGCAGGGCCACACACACACACAGGGCCTCTGACAAGGTGGCCCAACAACCTTCCCCATTGTTTCCGACAAAGGTGTCTTGATAGCAGGGTGGGTTCAGGAGAACACGGGAACTGGAGGCACCAGAGACACTTTCAGACATCTTTGAAGAACACCAGGATTCCCAGCCTCTATTTTCCAGTCAGAGAACATGATAAGAGTGAGAGGTCCCCATGTACCTTCTGCAAGACACAGACTAGTTGGTGTCCCTGTGCAGGGCATGGGCCTCAGGCAGGCCAAGGGTGGGGCAGGTGTGGCCCAGGCCCTGTCGCATAGGACTTCACATGGTGCAGTGGTCTGCCTGGCTGGGGCTTGCACCTCTGCTCCCAGTACTGAGAGGCCCAGAAAGAGGCTCCTGGAGGCCGGGCCCCGCAGAAGGTGGGCGCCTCTGTGGTCTCCCCAGGTGGAGTGCTTCTTTCGCCCGCACAGCTTAAGGCATCCCTCTGAATCATCTAGTCCTGAGCCCGGCTGGGCTGCTGGGGCAGAAGCTGGCGGCAGGGAGACGTGGGGCCCCCTGCTGAGGAATCTGGCCTGGAAGCAATGTCAGTGACCATGTCCGCCCAGAACTGACTGATGGACTAACCCACAGGCCGGACGCTGAGCTCCACCTGCACTGCTCGGCCATTGTCCCCCGTGTGTTCACAAACCTAACAGAAAACTCCAGAGTGCAAATCTATGTACAGAATAAGGCGGCAGGAAGGGGGTGTCCTCACTGACCTCGTGGAACATGTCCATCCCTGAGAAAGGGGGGGAAGGGGTTCAACACCGCTGAATCTCACCTTTGTGGGTATGTCTATTGTGCAATTTGTGGATGGTGTTTTTTGAAAAATTTTTGTTTTTTGTTTTTTTTTTTTACAAATTTACTTTGACACCTGAGGTGAAGAAAATTGTCTGTTGTGTTGTTGTTATTGACTCCAGAAAGTTCTTTCTTTCTTATTACAAAAGGAAAAGACACGGCATCACAAAAAGAAGGGCGAGCATCTGCTCATGGCTGTAGTAGGGGCTGAGGGTCCTCGCCGGTCCGGGGTGGGGGGGGCCCCGCGGAGGGGTGGGAGGGGCTGTGCTGCGGCAGGGCTGTGGCCGAGCTCAGGGCGAGCTGGCTGGGCTGATGGTGGGGCTGCTGGCGTCCGAGCGGCTGTAGTCGCTGAGGGAGCCGGTCCGCGAGCCCCCGCTACGCCGCTGCAGCATTCCCGGGTGGAAGTTGGCGTGGCGGCGCGCGTGCTTCGTCAGGTGGTCGCTGCG
>CM053560.1:116789172-116947172 GCA_028646485.1 Cryptoprocta ferox
CCCCCCCCCGCGCCACCTCCACCGGCCTGAGCCTGTGACCAACCCATCGGGGCAAACGTGTACCGTGCCGCCAGTGCCCTCCAGCCAGTACCCGAGGAAGGCAGCAGACATCTCCCAGGATGAAATGTCAGCTTCTCAGTAACTGTGGTAGCAGGGCCCAAGGCCCCTGGTGGTGCTAATTCCAAGCACACGGCAGGGCAGACAATGCCCCCCCACCCCCAATAGCCTGTGCAGGCACCCCTGGCCCTGGCCCAAGGGGAGTTCAGGCCCATCTTCAGGCCCTGAGATTAAGAATCAGGAGTAAAGGGTCTAGGGCCCAGGGAGGACTTGCAGGCCTACCAGGGTCCAGCTGCCTCACACTGGCCCTAAGGGAGTCACACTCCAGAGCCCCACACCCATGCAGGCCCAAGAGACTCCCAACCTTGAGTGCTCTACCACTATTCGGATCCTCCTCAGTTTCCTTATCAATAACATGAGGAGCCCAGACCAGGCAATTTGCTTCTTATGTTGCTCTTTCTCTTACAGACGTTCCAGTGTGGCCAACAGGCAACAGCCAGGAGAGCAAGACGCTGCAACAGGCACTTGCAGACCCAAACACAGTGACAGACAAGGGTGGCTACCCAGAACACTCCCTGAGAGGGAGGTAACAAAGGTAGAGTTCAATGAGGACCTCAACCCCTCCCATCCCTCAGAGCAAGGAATAGGCCATCATTTACCCAGGCAAACTCTGAACCACAAAAAAAAAAAAAGACATCAACTGCTCAGGGAGAACCAGCAGGGGCTCCTGGCACCCCAGAATGCAGCCCTTATGGCACTGGGGGTGGCCACAGAGCCACACTTTCCATTCTGTCCGTCCCCGTCTCCCTCCTCTCTGGCCCTAAAGCCTTCAGCCAGTCCTTGAAGCTGGCCCACCTGTGCCCAGTAGAGGAAATCCATGCCACCCACCCTAAATGAGCCCATCAAACGTAAATATAAACAAACACTCAAGAATGGCCAGATGGCCAAGGAAAACCAGCAGTACAAAAGGGAAAAGGCCAAGAGCAACAAAACAAAGCTGACTCCAGAGGAAAAAGAGTGAAGCCAGGAGACAGAAGAGAATGTCAACCTAAAAATTCAAATTAGTATTCTGAGAAAATTTTCAGACAAAATTTCATGCTTAAAGTGAACACGATACCATCAAAAGGAAGTTCAGAGAACAAAAAATAGTGTTTAGAAATTCAAAGTATTACTGCCCAAACAAAAATTTCATAGAAAAGCTGGAAATATACTGAAGGAAATATCCCAGAAAAATGGAACAACATTTAAACATCTTAAAATATGTGAATGTTGCAGTGTTCTCTGCCTCTTAGTAATGCTGAAACTAAGAGCTATGTGTGGCTGTATATGTTCTTGCTGGTTTTATAGGGTTTTTTTGGGGGGGAAGGTTGTGTGTGTGGAGGATTCAAAATCAAGACAGCAAACCATCATTTCCCAAAACTACCTGATAGTTACAAATGATATTTCAGAGTTACAGGGAATCAATCCTGGGGGTACAATATATTTAAATAGTTTCTATTCGTTAGAAAAAAGAAAAGAAAAAAATGGAGGAGAGTAAATTACCAAAGAGACAAGAAAATAGTATCTGTCAGAATCAAAAAAGACATGAGAATAACATGGAAAGGGCTGGCAGAGAGGTGGGCAGGGTAATAAGTAAAGGCTCCTGCTGCAAGAATTTCTGCAATGCTGCGAGAATTTCTGCAATGTCAGAACACTGGGTAAAATGAAGAGATCACAAAACTTATTAGAAAGAGGTGAGAAACAAACACCAAATCATCCATGAGGGAATACCATATTTCTCATAAATCACATTGGATGCTAGATGACAAAGAAACAGGGCCTTCCAAGTTTACCTCTCAAACTCTAGCAAAAATGATGAAAAAAAAAAAGAAAAAATGAGAAGCCAGGGAAGTTAGTGAAAAATGAAGGGGCATCTCAGGGCAAGAGTGAGCCAGAGACCTGGGGGTCCCAGAGGCAAGATTCACAGGGGGATAGTTCCAAGAAGAAGGTGAATTCCCTGCATCAGAGAGTATGATCAAGAGGCTGAATAAACGTCAGGACATGGTGAAGGCACATACTATTCTTTGGTTAAAAGAAAAAAGAGAGGCAATTACAAACTCCAGGAAAAATAGAAGACATGCAAAATAATTGGGATCTAAATTTGAAGCAAACTAAAGTGCTACAAGATATGAGCCATCAGGGAAGAGCTCTGAGCCAAATGCTGTTCTAGGGACTTTTTTATATTGATCTTTCACAACAACCCCATGAGGCAGCAGGAGGGAATTAAATGCCACTACAGGCCCTGACATATGGAAGCAATCCTTACAGAGTCATGGTCATGTGAACCCTAGCACTAGTGTCAGTATTTAGAATCAATGTTACAGACAAAGCCCATACAACTGACTCATGGCCCCAATAGAGAATGTGGATTTAAGAGAAAGGCAGGAACATACATATGCACAGTCAAAGGAAATGTCTAAATGAGGTTAAAGTAATAAGGATAATCAACAACAAAAAATTAAAAATAAATCCATCAATTCAGGAGGAAGTTGGGGAGGGGTAGGAATGAGATAAATCCTTAAATTTCATGGCAGGGAGATAACGGATCATATATAAATTTGATACATCAAGGAACATTAAAAAATATATATATATATATAATTTATTTATGGCAGTAACTACCAAGACAACTAAAATCAGAGGAGTGTTGGTCTGTGGGAAGTGAGGTCACATTGGGAACAGGATTTTTTGTTGTTGTAAGCTCTTCTGTGTTAGATGTCTTTTAAGGATTGAATACATTGTTAATTGGTTCTGGGGAGAAAAAATTTTGTCAACAAAAAAGTTTGAGAAATGCTACATGCTAAATCCACTCTAGGAACTTCGCAATATTTGGAAAGGTCCAGCATAAAACACAACAGTTTCATTTTCGTGTGACTAGGTGCTGAGTTCAAGAGCTTGGTGTGCCACGTCTGGCAGATGAGGCTTAGACCTGTCCTCACAATGTATTCATGTGTGTGGACTCAGATAAGCACCTCATTGCCTATGGTGGGGTAAGGAGTGCCCCCCCAAAAGATATCCCAGTCCTAATCCCTTGAACCTGTGATCTAATTTGGGAAAAGGCTCTTTATAGATACAATTAAGGGTCTTGAAATGAGATCACAAGTGTCCTTTAGAAAAGAGGAGAAGGGGAAAGGACAGAGAAGAGAGGGCCAAACAATGACAGAGGAAGAGACTGGAGTGATGCATCTATAAGCCAAGAAACTCCAAAGATTGTAGGGCAGCCCCCAGAAGCTAGGAGAGAAGCATGAAATGGATTCCATCTCCCTGCCCCATCCCCAGAGCCTTCAGAAGGAAAAGAGGTGGGCAAGGTAGTAAGCTGCAAACACCCTGATCTTAGACTTCTTCCCTCCAAAACAGTGAGAGAGTGCTTTCTGTCCAGTGTACGGTAATTTGTTATGGTAGCCAGAGGAAATGAATATACTGCTGCATCCTCATAGTGAGGTACACATGGTGACTCCATGGGCTCACACGCACAACCAGACCTTGGCACTGTGCCTGACATGTGCCAAATGCTACCTATGGAATGTTAGTTATTACTATTCCTCTTATCCACTAGTTTTTACACCTGTGTCTTCTCAAATTTAGGCCTGTGGTGGGAGTAGGGGAGGAACAACACAAATTCAGACTCACCTTGCTTTCTAATAAGCCCTGGGCCCGCATTGGGAGCTTGTCCTTTATGTTTGCAGCTCTGGGAAGCACATGAGGGGTACAAATATAGATGGGCTACAATGATCTATGGGCCACAGAGAACTGTAGCATCCAACAGGATGGGATGCTGGGACCAGGTAGCCTAGAGTGGCAGAAGGCAAGGAAAAGTCCAGCATCACCCGTAGGCCAGCACACAGCTCTTGGTCCATTTGGGTATCAGCAGCTCAGCACTTTTATTGAACACAGAGTTGCTGTCTGGCCCTGGGGACAGGGTCATTATGCAGACA
Organism: Cryptoprocta ferox; assembly: GCA_028646485.1. Classification (NCBI taxonomy): domain Eukaryota; kingdom Metazoa; phylum Chordata; class Mammalia; order Carnivora; family Eupleridae; genus Cryptoprocta; species Cryptoprocta ferox. Next base: position 116,793,204 of record CM053560.1, read on the forward strand.
GAGTCCCCCTTGTTCCATCCTTTAAAAAAATTTTTTTAATGTTTATTTATTATTGAGAGACAGAGAGACACAGAGCATGAGCACAGGAGGGGCAGAGAGGGGGAGACACAGAATCCGAAGCAGGCTCCAGGCTCTGAGCTGTCAGCACAGAGCCCAGCACGGGGCTTGAACTCACAGACCACAAGATCATGACCTGAGCCGAAGTCAGATACCTAACCGACTGAGCCACCCAGGCACCACCCTGCCCCCCACCCTGTTCCATCCTTTATACCTCTGTCAGCCCATTCCAGGAGGGCAGGCAGCAATAAACAGATGAATAAAACACTTTGAAGTTATGATTCATGCTGGCAAGGAGCAGCATCAGGGTCTGGCTGGGCCGGCCTCTACATGGTGACATTCAAGCAGCACCCAGGAGGCTGATGAGGAACAGTCAGAAGAATCGAGAACAGCTGAGGGAAAGGCAGCCTGGACAGGGGGACAGAGTCACCCACGGTAGTGCGCCTACTTGTAGTGGGGGACCAAAAGAGTGTTTATGTGGGTTATATCTACTGATATTTATCATATTAGAAATTAAAACTGAAAACAGATTTAAACAAGCACACATTCCTGTAGCTGTCAGGAAGATGTCATCACACATCATGTAGCTTCTGGAATATTCCATTGTATTTTTTTTGAGAGAATAAGGGACAAATAATGTTATTATTTTGAAAATAATTTTGACCTCGTGGCCTCCTGGAAGTGTCTCAGGTACCTACAGGTGTCACTGGGCCTCACTTTGAAAACTGCTCTTCTAAGGACTGACTCCAAGGTGGTGTGGCTAGGCTGAGTAAGTATATAGGGCGCGTACCCAGAGTGGAGTAGGGGCCCAGCAGGGAGTTGGCCCACCAGACTAAATGAACCCTAGCTTCCCTCCTCCTGGGCTCAAATTCCACATCTGCCTCCTCTTGACCATGTGACAGGGAGACACAGTAGTACCACAGGGCCACCACAAGGAGAGTGCTCAGTCTAGCTCGGAAGTGACCCTGGCCCCCTTAGGACAGGAAACCTCATCATGGATTCCAGAACCCTGAAGGGAGCTCAGCCCTCATGCAGCATCCTGCCTGGTGCCTAAGGCTGGGATGGGCCCACTCCAGTCCCCCTACCCTCACTTTCCAAAGAAGGCAGGGCTGTAGGGGGCTGGGGCTGGGGGTGTGGGACAGAATGGTGAGAGGGCCTTGGGAGGGGGAGGGAGAATGAGAGCAAGGGGGTAGAGGTCAGGTCTTGTGGGGTACAGGGTGCACAGGGAGCAGGTGAAGGAAGCTGGGTGGGGAAAGGCTGAGGTCACTGTGAGGGTGCTGGGGAGGGGCCAGGCTGAAAGTGGCAGGACTTCAAGACAGGGATAACTGGTCGGTAGAGGGCGGGGTGCTGCTGGTGCACAGTGACGGGGGCAGCTGGGCGGCGGGGGCGCCTGGGCCAAGGGCTCACAGGGCGCAGGGCGGGGGTTACATAAATGTTCCTTGGCGCTGCGATGAGGCTGTGAGAGCGATTGCCTCATCTTATCAGGGAACACTGCGTCCCACATGCTCCTCTTGCCCAAGCCACAGGCCTGGGCTGGGACAGCATGTTCCTCCCAGAAGCCGCAAGAGGCCAGGCTGAGAGCACAGGGGCTTTCCTCCTGCCCAAGCCCCCGACGGAGTACCCAGCCCAGGGCCTGCCCCTTGCCCCCTTCCCGGCAGCCGCACCTGCACATGCAGCTTGCAAACTGTACATGTTCCAGCTCAGGCCCTGAGCCACCGAGAGACTCCCTCCTGCTCTGACCCCTGTCCAAAGGGCATGCTCCCAATTATCTCAATTGCACCAATGAGTTTGGGCCAGACTGCCAGCTCCCACAGGTGAGTGGGTCCCTCCTGGCTCCAACGGCACCTGCACACAGCAGTTGTTGGTCTGTGAGCCTCTTGTGGGCAATCCTGGGGGTCCTTTTGGGTTGCTCCCAGTACCTCACACAGAGCGGAAGCCAGAACAATGTCTGTAGACTAGTGCCTCTTCTGCCTATGGCAATAAGTGCCCTCCCCAGTTGGCCCCCTCGGCCTCCTGCTGGCTCTTCTCAGCTCAGGCTGGCTGTACCAGCCAAGACTCTGGGAAGCCTGGCTGAGCTCCTCTTTGTGGAAGAAAGAAGGGAGGGGACCATTTCTGAACAGGGGGCCCCTGGGGAAAAGGGCAGATGGATCCATCAACTTAACAGGGGTGCCGAAGATCACATGACCAGACCTCAGTGAGCACAAGGAATCCACATGGGTGTATGTCTGGGGAGTAATGGTGAAGGGCGGGGCTCGTCAGAGAGTCAGAGGAGGCTTCTACAGAGATGCACCTTTCCCGGGCTTCCAGGCCACAGCACCCAGGTCCTGGAAGGAATGGGCTATTACTCATCAATAGATAGCTCTGTTCTGTGGCCCCTGGCATGGGGCCACTTCCAGCTCCCCACCTCAAGACTGCCATGTTTTTCGCTCTGGGGAGTCCCTCCTGCTCACCCTCCCATTCTAGGGCAGCCTGGGAGATAGTCAACCACTGGGGCCAATCAGCTGCCAGCCTCCAAGGAAACCCAGGCCAATGGGCAGCCTCGGGGTCAACAGAAAGGCCTTTCCCCATTATGGAAAGCAGACTTCTTTTCTTTAGGAGGCCACTGGCTATTCCACTGGTACTGAAAATGCCCATGGTTTATAGACCCACATGGAGCTGATACGTGGATACCCTTTCCTAGGAAGCTCCATCTGTAAGCACTTACCGGCCATGGTGCAAGTGGAGGAGGTGAGGCCCCACTCAGTGGGGACCCCTCTTGTCCTAGGACTCTGCCTGTAGCCAGAGAGAGGCGTTCTGCACGGAAGCAGACCCCACACCCCAACTCATTTGTCGATGGCTTCGGGGTTGCCATCTTGCCTATTTCTCCTCACAGTTACCGTAAGGGTTAAGTGGGAGCACATACATGCTCATAGGAGATATACCACTATCACCACTTTGGGGGGGGGGGTGCTCCTGGGCTCCTGAGACCCCTGCGCAGGTGGCTCTAGTAAGCAAGTCAATGGATAAATGACACGTTCGAGCCCACACCACTTCGTGTTCATCTTTGCTGGAATAGCTGCAGCCCAGGACCTACCCCTGACCCAGGGCACTCTGGTCTCATGATACTGTTATGGGCGCACAGGTGTTGCTGATCACACGCTACCTTACGCTCCTGCACAAGCAGAGGGGAGGTGGCACCTGGCTGTGTAGCAACACACAGCCTTGGGGGCACAGTTCAAACAAAATCTGCCTTCCTACAATAGATGCAAGTATATTTTTGAAGTACACATTTTGGATATTGCTTTGCTTTATTTTGGAATAGGGAGAACTTGATCCTAAAATTCATACAGAAAAACAAATAGAAACAGCTAGGGAAACTCTGAAAAAAGAATACTGTGAGGGTACCAGACTGCCAGATATTCAGTACACTGCCACAGAAGCTGATAACTGACAGGTGGGGAGGAGCGGAAATGCCAGAACTAGACCCCAGAACAGTGGTAAACACGCTTAACACAAATTGCCATCTCAGATGGGTGGAGGGGAGAGGGTCCAAAAATTGTGTAAGGACAACTAAGTCCTTTCTGAAAAGAAAGTAAAGACCATGCTAGGATAGAAGTTCTTTCTAGGAATCAAAGTCCAGTAGCCATAAACAAAAAGATTGATAAATCTGACTACAAAAGTATAAAATACTTCACCATGGATAAAGCCATCATAAGCAAAGGCAAAAGATAAATAACAATCTGAGAAAAAAATATTTGCAGCTCATATCACAAAGGCCTAACCTTCAATACAGAATGAGAACGCAGAAATTAAGAGGGAAAACCAACACCCAATAGAAATATGGGCAAAGGCCATAAAGCAGTTGATAAAAAGAAAACACAATGACTCTCAAACATCTGAAAAGATGCTCAACTGCACCCATCAGGGAGCAAATGCCAACAAAACCACACTGAAATCCTACTTTTTACCTGTCAGGTTGCAAGGCTCCAGGAACATGCACTCTCAAAGAACACTTTGTACTTCACCAGTGGAAGTAAAGTGCCCCAACCCCTCCGGAGGGTGATGTGGTGATGCTAACCCCAATTACAAATGTGTGCAAACTTTGACACAAAATAACTTTTGGGAACTTACTCTATAGACACACCTGCACACCTACAAAATGGGAAATGTGCCTGATCATTCAATGCAGCAAAAGCCTCAAAACAATTCCTATCCTCTGGCTGGGGCCCATGAAATAAGTTATGGAACTCCCACATGATGGAATACTATTAAAAAAACAAGTAGAATGGGCTCTTTCTGAACAGATGGGGAGAGACCTCTAAGGCGGTACTGTTGAGGGAGGAAAGCAAGGCTCTGAGCAGAAGCAACGGTGAGTGTACATGTGTGCTTTTGCGTGCAGAAAGGTCCTCTGGGAGGATACAGAGACTACCTGGGGACAGAAGGCTGGGAGGACTGGGGAAGGGATGCCTTGAAAACTGCGTAAATCTCCTGGATTTCAAAACATGCAAATGTATTTACCTATTCAAAGAATTAAAAACAAGAATCCATAGCAAACTAGGAAATGCTAGCCACAAATAATGCAAATTTTATTTTTTAAATGTTTTATAAGAAATGTTAAGAGGGAGAACATGAGCAAAGGAGGGGCAGAGAGAGGGAGAGAGAGAATCCCAAGCAGACTTCACACTGTCAGAGCAGAGCCCAACACGGGGCTCGAACTCCCAAACCCAGAGATCGTGAAATGAGCTTAAGTTAGATGCTCAACTGAGCCACCCCAGTGCCTCAATAATGCAAATTTGAAAAGAGGAGCTAAAGGAACAACCCTGTGCGAATTCCTGGCCAGACCCATTCACACATGTGGCCATGCATACTCCTCAGCACATTCCGAATACAATCCCCAGAGCTCCTCTTAAAATAGATTCTCCTTAGAATGGGGGAGGGGCAGGAGAGCTCCTTGGAATATGAGAAATTCAAAAATAGCAATGAAGTCCAATCTACCTTTCTGGAAGGTGCTCCTGGGACAGGACCTCCAGGGCTTGAGGCCCTGGGTCACTCTGCAAATTGTTTTGTTGGAGGGCACTCCCTGATCAGTGGTTTGACAGACCCGGTATGACTTAAAAGGCAAGGGAAAAGAATCTGACAGCAGCAGACCCAGAGCTGTAACTCTAAGTGCTAGAGGCCCCCTTAGGCTCCTATTTACCATGCTCCTGTCATAACTATCACTGGGTCCGCCCTCACAGGACTGAGGAGAACCAGCCTGGGTGGCAGGGCCAGGTGCTGGCTGCTGGTGAGTTGCTGCCAGGTGAGATCATCCAGCTGTCAGGACACAGCCCACAAGTTCAAGGCAGGAGAATCAGTCCCCTCTGCCAGGGACTGGTTAAGGAGGTGGGAACTAGGGAACGGGTGCAGGCTTCTGAGAAGGGTTGTTCTCTTGGACCAAAAGAAAGGAAAAGGAAGGAAGAGAGGGAAAAAAGACAGAGGGCCGGGCACAGATCGGGTGGGGGAAGCGGGCACAGTACAGAAAAGCCTCTGGTAGGCTGTGCCGGACTGTGACGTCTGGGGTGGCACCAGTCGTTGACGGCCACACGGGGAGGTCTGCAGAGACTCACAGAGAAGTCAAACTGCTCCTAGACACAGACAAGCCTTCAGCCAACCTGAGCTGACCATGCCACCCCCTCCCCAAAGAAACAAAACTCTTCAAGGTCAGCCAGGGCCCCTGGGAGAGGGCATGGAGCAGAGCAAACGACCCCCTTCCTGCTGCCATCTGCCAGAGTGCACAACCAGCTGCCTGCTCTGTACCCCAGGGCCCCATGCCCACACCCAGTGCTCTCTAGGCAACCAAGGGAGGGGCCCTTCTCTGTAGAGCCTTTGGCAACCATTCTGTCCACTTCCTCTTCCTGTATCTCCCCCCTCCCCCAGCCTTCATTTCCTCACTCCCGTCCTCTCCCCTTTGCCCCCTGAGGCGGATCTCACCGGCAGGGCCCTAGCCTGGCCCCAGCCGCCCCGGTGGTGAGTATAGTCCACAGCACAGACACCTGCAAGCACGGAGCTTTACATGGATGCAGCCTTTACTTCCAGCATGTGGACTCTACCCTGAGGGACAGGAAGGTGTCAAGATCTCAGATATGGGGACTAAAGGTAGATAGTCAAAACGACCTCACCAAGGCCACCCATCCAGAATGGCTGGCCCTCCCAGTCCAGATTTCACTTAGAAGAGGACATTCTCACAGCCTCTCCCCACCACCGGGATAGGAAATGCTCTGACAAGCTTCCCAAGTTGACCTCGGCCATTAGCATCCTGGGACGTCAGAGCCCAAAAGAGACCATCAAGGCCAAGGGCCCATCTCACAGATGAAGGCACTGAGGCTCAGCACATACACTGTAAGGTGCCACCCTCGGCACCCTAGGGCCTCCAGCTTCCCAGAGAAAGGAGTTTCCCAGCAGCACCCCCGGCCCAGTTGAGCTGTACTGGGCCACTCTGCCTGCTGGGGACCTTGCCAGGCAGTCACCAATCCCTCTGCAGCACATGGCTACACCCAATGTGTGGATGAGCTGGGCAGCTCCTTTCCAAGAGGCCCTGCCTGTCTGCCTGTCTGCCTGTCTGAGGTCTGAGCACCCTGAGGCAGCACGTGGCCCCTGGGGAGCATGTGCTCGTCCTCCAGACCCAGCACCCACACCTGGCCTGCTCCAGGTACTCAAAGCAGAGGGCCATTTCCTTCAGGAAAAAAAAAAGTCACAAGGTTTCAAACAGAACATAGCAAAACAATGTATTTGTCAGAGTTGGTTTCATAAAGCAAATAAATCAAAATAAAAACAAGTAAGTCATTTTTCTATAGTCCTAAAATGCTTTTGGTTTTTGAGCTGATGCGGGGGGGGAAAAGATCCAGTCACTGACCTACCTTTTCTAGAACAGCTGAAGAGCGCTGAGGAACTGCTCTGGACACTCTGGGAGGAGCCTCTCCTTCAGGAGCCCAGGTCACCAGACCCCAGCAGAGCCTCAGCCACTTGGACAATTTATACCCAGTGTGTTTTAGGAACACTCTTTTGTTCAAAAGAACCACTTGCAGAGAACAAGTTACTGGAACAGTAAGCCAAAGGCCTTGCTCCTCAGTAAATCTGAGTTCCATTGCCAGAGAGGAGGTGGTCACCCACTACCCTCACCACCCGGCCCTCTCCCCACCTGGAGAAACCCATGCTGTTGTGTAGAAACAAGAGCATTTCCAGGGCCTTTTGAGGCTCAGGGCACCAAGGCCAGCCCCTTCCCTGTCACAGACCCTGCCAACCGCTTCTCGGAGCTTGTCTCTTCCTCCTCACATCCTGCCTAGTGCTCAACCCTGGCCTGGAACAGGTCACTAAGGGAGCTGACCTTGAGGACACCAGACAGGGAGAAAAGTAGACACCACTCTGCATTCCAACCCCCACAGTCCCCCAGAGTGACCCTGCTTTAACAGCTCTGCAGGGGGACACTATGATCCAAGGCTACCTGGGTCAGCCTGATGCCAAGGGAGGGCCCGTGAAAGCTGGGGCAAGCTGCCCATCCCTGAGGTAGGGTGTGAGGAACTGGGTGCTCCTTGGTGTTACCCTTCATGTGTTGAGGTTAGGAAAGTAGACAAAGGAAGGGTTGGCATGGAGGCTGCCTGCCTGTCCCTCTCTAGAGTCTCATAAGCAACAGACAGGGGCCCACTTATATACAGTCTCATTCCAACCAAGGAAACAGACCTCTGAGCAGCTCAGCCCCTGTCCCAATGCCTGTAGGAAATGCGCATGCCTCAGAGCCAGAGCTGTAGGAAGGAAACACAGCCATTATCTTGGGAAGACAGGATTCATGCGTGACTGTCCTTTCTGCATTCCTACACTTTTCGACTGAGCTGCTGTTTGCTGTCAGCAAGAGTACAGTATGTTATCTCACAAAGTCGGATGTATACATATCTACCTATACATGTTTATTTATGGATATAGATGACAAACTTCTATTGTAAAATAATAATTCCTCACCCAAAGTCCAGCTCACTAACTGGGTCTACTACTATAGAACACAGCACCTCTGGCCTCTGGTGAGGGAGTAGCACTAAGTTACACGCACGGGTGCATGTTCTCAGAAAGGTCAAAAGACCACATGCCAGAAATTTCATAAAGGTGTTTTCCATCCTTTTGCTAAGGGTTACAAAACACATTTGAAAATTTCCGTTCCGAAGGTCCCATGTAAAATAGCAATAATAAAACACTAATGATTTCTGCCAGCAGGCAGCCAGAACCCACCCCAGACAAGGGCTTTAGAGGTCCCCTACCCCCTTCACACAAACACACATATGCGCGCGCGCGCACACACACACACACACACACACACACACACATTCTCCGAAGGGACATACAGAGAGAGATCAGCTCCCACCGCCAAACTTCCAGATCCTGGACTCCAACAGTCCACCAGGTGACCAAATGTGATGAGTGGACTCATGTGACATGACCCCAAAGAACAGACATGTCCGTTTCTTTCCCCTCTATTCTGATGGTCACATTCATGAACTGTCACCAAGGGAACCCAGGAGCACTTTCCCTGAGCTGAACAGAGTGACTCATGTCAAGCTCCCTAACCACCCTTTCCTCTGCAATCTCAAAGGGAGTGTTCCCCTGCTCCAAAGGCCAGAGCACTGTCACCAGCCCTGTTCTGGGAGTATGTGATCTACTGCACACAGGCCCTGACAGCTGTTGACAGCCCAGGAATGACATTTCAGTTGGTCTTTTCAGAGATTTTCTCAAATTACAAGGACATGAATCTGGAATCCACAATTAAAAATTCAGGTTTATTTACTTGATAAAAATGTTCATTTGAGGCTGACCAAAAGTAAAGGAAGCTCATATTCAGAATATGTAAAGAACTCTTAAATCCACCAAAAACAAATATCTGATTTTAAAAATGAACAAAAGATCTGAACTCAACCAAACAAGACACAGAGATGGCAAACAACTATGTGAAAAGGTGCTCAATGTCATCATTAAGGAAATGCAAAGTAAAACAATGAGGTGGCACCATACATTTATGAGAATGGCTAAATTCCCAAAAACCAACAATACTAAAAGCTGGTGGGGCAACTGGAACTCTTGTTCATTCCTGGTAAGAATGTGGTGCAATCATTTTATAAGACAGTTGACAGTTTCTTATAAAGTTAAGTAGAGACTCACTCTACAACCCAGCAACCCCAGCCATAGGCACCTAGCAAGTGAGCTGAAAAGCCCCAGCCCTAGGCACCTAGCAAGTGAGCTGAAAAGCCATCCACAAATGTTTATAGCAGATTTATTCATAATCAGTAAAAACTACAAGTAAGCATTTTCTAGAGGTAAATGGATAAACAAATTGTGGTATATCCATACAATGGAAGACTATACAATGATGACAAGGAAGGAGCTATTGATTCACAAACACAAAATGGTTGAATATTAAATGCATTTTGCAAAGTCAAAGAAGCTAGACCCAAATGTCTATATATTGTATGAATCCATTCATATGACATTCTGCCAAAGGCAAAACTGTAAGAAACCCAACAGGGGTTGTTGGAGTTGGGGAATCAGGAAATGGCTGACCTCAAAGGAGAATTTTTAAGGCAATGGAACTGTCCTGCCTGGTCCTGGAGTGGTAGATACAAGACTGCATTTGTTAAAACCCAGAGAACTGCATATCGCAGATTACACTTTAACATACGCAAACTTTGAGCATGTAAAGGAGGTTGGGGGGTCCCAGGACAGAATACACACTGTGACAACAGATTCTGACCACATTATAAATGTATGACATGGCCTTGCGGAAGGGGTTAAGGAAAACCAGCTGACCTAAGTCATTTGCGAAAACAGTGTTTTGACTGGAAACAAAGATTTACAGACAAAACCAACTGTACTTAAGCACTGCTCTAATTTCTCACGAGAGAAACAATTATGAAACCTCTTTGCTCCAATGCTGGGACTGTGACCAGACGGTGGATGGTGGGAGCCGGTGTCTGACTGTTGGAGACAGAGGTTACACATCAGCAGGGGAAGGTGGGAATGAGTCCTTCCTGAGGGGTTGCCCCACAGACCGAGACATCAGTGTGATGCGCACACAGAGGGCCAGATTGAGAAAGTATTAAAGGTATGTGTGTGTAAATGGGCTGGGACACAGACATGTTTCCTGGCTCTGTCCACTGGGAGGGGCTAGAAGCAGTGACACCCCAAGAGCAGAAAGCACACCCAAATCTTGGTTTCTAAATACCATTTCCAATAAAACAAGTCAAGTCTCCTTAGAGAAATGGTTGATTCTAGGACTAGAGCCAGAAAAATACAAGATGAACCTGACTTATCTCATTAATGCCAGAAACTAAGGAAGTGCACAAAAAAACAAACTGGTGGGGATGTGTCAAAGGGACACAGGAGCCAACCTGATAAGAGTTCCTGGCCAACGCTGGACCAACTGAGCAACAAAATAAGTATCAGTGGTAATCACGTGGATAATGTTTTCCCACTGATATGATGTGATGAGAAGGGGACTTCACCTCTGGTATTTTTCCCCAAAAGCCATAAACCCAGTGTAATCATGAGAAAAACATCATGCAAATGCAAACGGAGTGCCAACCTACAAAATATCTGGCCACAAACCCTCAAAACTATGAAGGTTATGGAAAACAAGGAAAGTAAGAAACACCATGAGGAACCTGAGAAGGCATGACAACTGTAATTCAGGTAATAAATCAGAGAAAACCTATTTCGCTCAATTGTTGTGATCACTACAGCAGTGACCGTGTAGCTCATTTCTAAGTAATAAGTCAAAACTTCTTAGCCAGTACAAAGGGCTGATACAGCCTCACTTGTTGGGGAACAAAGTAAATGCTGAACAAAGTACATGATTTATGAAGTTCTTCAAATGCTTTGGGAGCACTGGCTCATTCAGTGGTCACCTTTGCCAGCTGGATACTTCTCAGATCAATGCTCACCCACCTTAAGGACAAATGCACAGGAGTTGCCCAGCGACTGCAACAGTGACAGCAAAGTGCCAGCTGATCTAGCACGCGTTCTCTGTGTCTTCTTTCCCCAGAGAACATGACTTCAGTTTGCAGCAACAATGCACCAGGTAAAAATGGTTTCTTTCCGACTCCCTTGCAGCCACGATTGGCTTTGTAAACTGACCGTGGCCAAATGAGCTCTGGATAAGCCACTGGATAAGCCTCATCCTGATAAAGAGGACCATGTGCCTGCCGCCCTTCTTCCTGCTTGGAGAATGTTCCAAGGTTGTAGGGGTGGCATCTATCATGATATGCTGGGTGGAAAGCACAGCCTAATTCACGTGTCAACAATGACTAAAGAGAAAGAGATGATGAGCGTCCGTCTCTGATGGCATCCCAGAGCTGCCACACTGGCCCTGGACATCTACTTTGGGACCTGTACCCAGAGAAAAAGAAACCTAAAGCTACCAACCTTAGGTTTAGACCTTCTTCTTTCCCTGAGCAACTGTCTTCTTGTGAGCTGCCTTCAGTTGCTTCAGGATTATTGCCCACTGTAGCTCTGGCTATAATTCCTGGATAACATTGTTGGATAATAACCAAAGTGGGACACTGGCAGCCGGAGGAACTGGACAATTTGGTTCATGCAGAGGTAGGAGATGGGAAGGGATTCTCCTGCTGATGAGGGAGGTCCTCATCTTCCCCTCTCGTCCCTCCCTGGACCTCCCTGCACTGGCCCACATGTCAAACAGGAACTCTGGATAAAGATAGCAGATCACCACCTTCCTATCCCCAGATCCCTCTAAAATGAAAGGAAAGGCATTTTAAAGGACTAAGTGAAAGGGAAAGGAGAAAACAATAGTAATTTGGAGGCTGGAAATTAGAGAGATGGCAGAGAAAGCAAAGAAGCATGTTACCCTGTACAATGTGACCTCCCACAGGCTGGCAGTGGAGAGATACTGGGGCTAAAAGAGGGGACACCTGAATGTTAAAGAAGCACATCACAGCCTTTTGTCTACTTCATACATAGCTGCCTGCCTTCTTCTGTCGAAGAACAATTTACCGTCTCACTGGATCAGGGGAGGTGGGGGATCTGGACTGGAGACTGCAGACATGGCTCAGGACAGGGCAGCCTCCTGAATGGGGACCTGAGGACAGGTCACCCACTCCATGCTGTCACTTCCAGCCCTCTCCCTACCCAGTCCTCTGAGCCCTGTAGCCAGGACGACACCCCCAGGTAGGGATGGAAAGTCACCGAGCCCATCTGTGCACTAGACACCAAGGATCATCAGACAGAGAAGAGCCTTGACCCGGTTGGGCGAGAGATCCAAATCAGCAAGCAGAAAAAGGCAATGCAGAGGATGCAGAGCCCATGTGATGTGGCAGGAAGAAAACTTCCAGAGCTGTCGGTCATCCTTAGAGGTAAGATACAGCAACCATGAAGCAAGGACAGGATGCTCTTTATAAAAAGGAGATCCAAAAACCTGAGTCTGAAAGTAAAGACACAACAGGGGAATATGGCAGAGGTCAAGGTTGAAAGAGAACACTGAGAGAGTCTCACAGAAAACAGTGTGAAAGACAAGTAAATGGATGATAGGAGGAAAACGGAAGGGAAGGATCAGCCAACTGTTCCAGCTCCAGATAAAAGGAACCCACAGAGCCCCGAGAGCACAGAAGGTGGGTGTCATCCAGACTACGTGCAAGAACGAGTCCCAGAAGCTGAGGGCATTTGTGGCCACACTGAAGGGCCCACTGTGGGACACAGAGCCTTGGACCCAGCACTTCTGCCACAACTCTTTAGGCTAGAAGCAAGACTCTTCTAGACATAGAAGTCTCCATGACAGGGCCTCCTGTGCCTTCACTAGAAGGCAGAGGCATGGGATCAAGGAAACAGGGCCTCAAATGTGTGTGGGGGGAGGGGTTCTCAGGGACACAGCAGTGGCCAGTCCAGGAAGCTGCTAAAGGTCTGGAGAGGAGACTTCCACACCAGTGAGAGCCGCATGGCCACAGGGCATGGGGACAAGCCAAGGACGACAGCACTGAGAAAACCAAGCAAGAGGAACAACTATTAATTCTATGGAAAACAAATTATGTGACACCAGGGTCACCATCAACTAATATTCAGTTAGTCTGGGTCATCCGTTAACACTGAATCCTGCTGACCTAATGCAAAATACCCCACTGTCCTGGGGGAGGCGGGGCCGGGGCAGGGTGACAGGGACCTCACTTCTCATCTGCCACCACGGGAAGTCAATACATGATGTTCAAAGCTGAAGCACAGAGCAGGGCCCCCACGAGCACGCAGGGGAGAGCTAGGATGGTAAACACCGAAAGAGGAAACTGAAGAAGCCAACAGCGGCCGCCGCTGGGAGAGAGAACAAGGAGAGCGGGCACAGCCAGATGCACAGAATGATTCGGTCCTTAGGCTACGTGTGTTACTTGGTGCGTTACTCTAGTATTCTTAAATTATTTTTAATGTTTTTATTTATTTTTGAGACAGAGAGAGAGAGAGAGAGAGAGGGAAGGAGGGAGAGAATAAGAGGGGGACACAGAATCTGAAGCAGGCTCCAAGCTCTGAGCTGTCAGCACAGAGCCCAACACGGGGCTTGAACTCATGAACCACGAGATCAAGACCTGAGCCAAAGTCAGACTCCTAACCGACTGAGCCACCCAGGCACCCCGAATATTTTTTTTAAACGATTTACAAAATGGGACAGATCTAACATCTGTGGCAGCCAAGCGTTTCCATGGAGAACCACCTTGCTATCCCCTTCACCCCTTCAGAAGCCGTGGGAGGGTGTGGGCTCTGCCAGCACCCAAGAGGCGTGGGTGTAACACCTGCTTTGCTCCTCCCCGTCCCCTCACACCACAGGAAAGCCCTTCCTGGGTAGTTGGGCCTCCTCCTTCCCTACCTGTGTTACCCTAGTAGCACTTTTGTTTATCTTTGTTGCTGTTGCTTTCGATTTTGATAAAAACCTGTGTCCAAAACAGTTCGGCCAGGGGTACCTTCTTCTGCCTGCAATGAAGCACCCACATGAGGGGTGTGGCCTGTACCACTTCCCAAGTCTAACAAGTGGTCAGGGGTGAGTTCAGGCTGTGGCTTTCTTTATTTCATGTTTAATTAGCGTTATTCTAGCATTAGACACATTGGACTTCCATTTAAAAATGTGCGGCACTGAAATATTAATGGGTAAAATGATACGGTGTCTGGGATTTCCTTGAAAACAATGGGAAGCATGGAGGGGCTACTAGGGCTGTGGATGTTTGTTACATGCTCCTCTCAACCAGGGTGTCCACCTGATGCTCTCCCTACTGTACAGACGTGGGTGCAACCACATCCCTTAGGCCCAGCCTGAAGGCCGCTCTGCTCACTGGATGTCATCTGGCCTCTGGCTCTCCCAAGGCTGCTCTCTGCCCGCCCTCCCGTGGGCAGGTTGATGCCCTGCAGGCCTGGCCAGCGACCTGGACTCACCACTGTCATTGGTGCACACAGGTCCTGTGTTCGCTCCCAGAGCTGGGAGAGCACAGTGCACTGGGGCGGGGACTGGGCCCGGTCAGGGCCCTCTGGCCTGACACTATCTCCTGGGCCCCACTGTGGCCAAACTCCATGACTGACCCGAGACTGTGCATGTCCACTTGTTCCTGGAGTCTGGGAGCTCTGGAAGCCTGACTCTCAGGGGTCTGTGAGCTACACAGGGCTGCAGGGGTGTTTTTTCCAAGAAGCAGCCTGGTTTCTGTTTAAAAGGAGAAACATTCAGATAAGAGTCCTTCTTCTCTTCTCCATGTTAGCGCCCTGTGGGTGTTGGGTTCTTGGTGAGAAAGGGGATGGGGGAAGGGATGTCGGGCTGAACGAGGGCTCCCCCCAGACCCACCCACCAGGGGTGAGGAAGGCCGGCTGCATGGAACTGCCCCACGCACCCTGCCAAATCACTGTGGGAACTCTGGCCGCAAACACCACAGCCCCCCTTCCCAGCAGCTATTCTTGGTCTGTGTCTCCCTTTGCGGGGGGGGGGGGGGGGAGGATAAGGGTGGAAATGATCAGAAGCTAAAATTAGCAAACGGCAAACAATTGAGGCCAGGAATCTGAGGTCAGCTGAGGATAACGGTTTGTTTTTTGCGGCCCTGAGGTGGTTTGAGCAATAAAGGGAATTGAAAATGAAAACAAATCTGGAAGCAGCCCAACCCCTGCCGGGACCAAGGCAGACACTGGGTCAGCTGGGGGTAGGCCAGGCCAGATGGCAGGGACTTTGCTCAGCCCAGGACCCTTCCAGGGCTCCCCTCCTCCCACGGGACTTCCTGCTATTTCCCTGTGAGCTGGCCTTCTACAGCCAGAACACCTACAGCTGTGAGTTACAGAAGGTTCCGAAGGGTTCCCCAGGCTCTAGTCTGGTTCTGAATTCCACTCCCGGGAGGGCCAGCATGAGTAGCTGTAAAACCCCCAGCAACTGTGCCGTGTAACCAAGGCCACCAGCGCCTGCTCTGGTCCTGTGGGCACTCGCCTTTCAACATGACCCAGTAAAACTGCCTAAATCACCGAGGAGGCAATCAAGCCCAAGGAGGGTCTGCGACATGCTGGGTCACATCGCCACCAAACAGTGGAGCCACCCTGAGCCCAGGTCCCTGCCCAGAGGCCCTGCCCCACTTTCTGCAATCCTTCCTCCTCTGGAAGGCCCACCTACACACTTAGGGGAGGTCCCACTGCCCAGTGATTTTGGGATTCTATGTTGATGCTCAAAGCAGAACCAGGACCTGGAAACAATGCCCTCCCTTAACTCCTAGGATACTCAGCTTGGCCGTGTGATGTACAGGACTTAAAAGAGCCTTTGACTAAAGCACACAGGAGCCCGGAGACGCCCTGGCCCTGAGGATGCGGCTCCTGTCCACAGGACAGAACAGGTACCCAGAGGCTCTTCCATGGGCCCAGGACCAGGGGCTGGAGCCACACCAAGTGACACCACTGCAAATGTGCACTAATCTCAACAGTCACCAAAGCTGCCACCAGACCTGTCCCCAGGCCACACCTAGGCCAGGCAGGACTCACATGGCTTGTGTTTGACCAGGTCTTCCTCACTGATGGGCTCAGAATAACATTCTACTGTGGGCACTGGCCTGAGCTGCGTTTATATTGTCAGCAAGCTCTGACCAGAGGCCAGCTGGCCACCACCCTGGTAGCCAGGGTCTTTACGCTGAGCAGGGCGGAGGATGCAGGGAACAGCAGAGCTTGGGAGGCAGCACCGTGAAGTCCAGGGCTGCCTTTTCTTGTCCTTGTCCCTCAGGGCATGTGGAGGGAGGGCCCCAGGCAGACCCTGGAGCTAAGCGGAGGGACTGAAACCCCTGGGTATGGCTGGAGCCCTAAAGATGAGAAATGCTTCCACAGCCACCTTCCCAAGCTGGATGCTAGTGTAGGAAAAATTTGCCCTTCCCTGACTAGATCTCAAGGGCCCTGGTGTCTAAGGCCACACCACACACCCTACAGCTGTGAGGATCCAGAGGTGGGATATACAAGAGGATAGTCTAAGGGCAAAGAGTGGGTGTGGGGCTTTTGTTTCATGAACTCTACACAACACCTACCTCGGTTCACTGCAAAACCCTTTTGGATATCTCATAGCACCCTCCCTGCTGCAGTGCCAAACCAGTGCTCATGTGTGCAGTCATGGTGTTGGGCTCATTCTCCCTTTCTAGAAGGCAATTTGTCCCTAACTGCATATTCCATTACTTGCTCCCAGGAGTCCATGCTGTTAAAATACCGAACCTGAGCCCACTGTGAATTGCTGTCAGTCACGAAATATTCCAGATAAGCAAGTCACTGGACATGTCACAGCCACCCAACCTCAGGGCCTGTTTAGGACACTGGAGATGACCAATGAGGGTCCATATGGCAAATGCAAGAGGCCAGGTAAAAGAGCCAGTCAGCACCTTGGGGACGTGATCGTGATGGAATGCTACTGTGGAATAAAAGTACGGATCATAAGAGGACTTCCATGAGACAATCCGAGTCTTTTTTTTTTTTTTTAGAGAGAGAGGGCACAAGTGAGCGAGGGGCAGAGAGAGAGAGAGAGAGAGAGAGAGAGAGAGAGGAGCAGTGCTCACCAGGGATGCATGTGTTTACCTGAAGTGGGGCTCATGCTCACCAGAAGTGGGGCACAGAGCTCACCTGATGTGGGACTTGAACTCACTACCTGTGAGATCATCGCCTGAGCCAAAGTCAGATGCTTAATGACTGAGCCACCCAGGTGCCCCTGAGTCTTATACTAAATACATACACAGGCAAAAACATTGACCGTGGTGACTCGTGGGCAGGTGAGATTAAAGTTATTGATATTCTTTTTTGTCTTAAGACTTTTTTGTCCCCAAAATCCTCTTTCACAAACACGCTCAACTTTTATAATTGGAAATGAAAATGAACACACTGTACTCAAATCCGTCCCTCAGCAAGCCAACTTCTTATGAGAAACAGGAACACACATCTGACCCCCTCCCAGAGCACCAAAACCCAGTCCATTCTATGGGTAGAGCACGCATTTTCTGACTGTTAACTAGACCCAACTCAGAAGCTGCCATGGGTCCAGGGATGGAGGATTTCGGTCATCTGGAAAGGTAAGTCATTCCTGGAGACACTATGGGATTCTCCACTTGGATGTCCACCAACATCCCATCCAGTGTCCTGATTCTCACCATCATCACCATGTTCTTGCAGGAAGGCCATGACAAGCTAGCTGTAGCCCCAAAAGCACCCAGGGCCTGGGTGTCGGCCTGGCCATGGGGCCTCCTCTGAAGCCTAGAGGGCTGTACCCAGACCAAAATCACCCTGTGGATCCTTTGATGTCAGACCAGAGGCCGCCTTACACGCCAAACCTCACTTTCTAAACACTGTGTGGGTGAAACAGGTGCAAAGCACCAAGCCCTGGGCCTCATTTACCCCACATCCTGAGGGACACAGTTCCTTACACCTCAAGTTTAAGCATCTGATGAAAACAGAACCTAAGGGGAGTATCCCTGCCTGGAACCTCATATACTTCACCTTGAGATCTGTAATGAGATGGAGTTCCCAGCGGTCCCCCTGTGGCTGAGGCAGAAGAGCCCAGGGCAGGATCTGGCCTGGCTCCACCCCCTCTTCTCCCCTCTCCAAGCCAGGATCCCTGGGCCCAGGAAGCCCACTCCCCCACTGTGACTTGGGCAGACTCTGCCCCTTTCCAAGCTTGCAATTTGCATACTGGCTTGAAAACAGAGACCACAAGCCACACCACCCTCCACATTCTGGGAGGTCAGGGGAATTCTCTGTAGGGCTTCACTTGATGGAGGAGAGCCACATCACCCACAGAAATGTTCACAAATTCTGTAAGAGCTTCTTGGAGGACTTGGCAATTTCAGCAACTCTCTGAGTATTTCTGGTTCAGCCAAGGACACATGGCTGATCACTTGTTCTACTGTCTAGCTTCATGTAGAATTCCAGAGACATCTGAACTCATCTGTTTTTTGTTAATTTGTGCCCAACTTTGCACTGGCAAGAGGGATACTAGAAGTTATGAGCCCCCCAGCCCCTGGAGAAAGAGGCCTAAAGGCACCTCAAACACCCGAGGACCCCTACTCCTGGTTCCTGACTCCCATCTTTCTGGCCCACACTCAGCCCCCAGGGGCCTGGCGGCCACCCATTTCCTCCTCACCACCAGCACACTCACATAGCAAGAGGCCTGTGGAAGTATCAGAGGTGAGGCAGCTGAGCAGAGGCTGGACACTACCGACACCGGTCGGGGCCTAGAGACTCAGGTCAAGGATCAGGCACAGCAAGGGGCAAGTGCACTTTCGATTCCTGGTCCCTATTCAGCCCACAAAAGAGTCACTATCCCCTACTGCAGCCCAGCAGGGCACATGCTTTCCAAGTTGGCCAGGCCAGTGGGTGGCCCAGCCACCGTCGGCCCATTCCCAGCTCTGGGAAAACAATGCCAAAGCCAGGACCTGCCCAAGTCAGGAAAGCATTGGGCAGCATTTCCATGGCCTCTGGGATTCCCCCAAATGGAATGAATTATAGTCACAGACCATGACCCTCCAAACTCAGGCATCAAAAAGCCCCTGCAAGTGGGGGCAGTGGGCCCACAGGGAATACAGCAACCCACTCCACCCACATCTGCACTCCCTGGTTTCATCAAGCCTCCACAAACGGACGATGCAAGCACCAACATCAGTGGCTGAGGCTGTACACCAGGGCCCGAGGCACAGGGGCCTGGGATGCAGTCTAAGCCCCCGACTCCAGAAACGAAGCTAGCCATGTCTGGTGCAGGCAGGCTGTGCACCACCCTCAAAGTCAGCCATGTGGTAGGCACCAGGAGGGGCTTCCTGGAATTAAGTGTCTGTAAACTACAGGTTCACTGGAGGTGAGAACAGGGCTGCACAATGGTGCTCTCAGGGAGGTAAACCTGTGTGTGCTGCTTAATCTTTTCTTTGAGCTCTTCTATATTTTCTGAATTGTTGCAGTTCATGTATCATGTTCAATAAAGATGTGTGTCTGTGCGTGTGCCATGCATGACATTTTTCTTC
This sequence comes from Cryptoprocta ferox, assembly GCA_028646485.1. Classification (NCBI taxonomy): domain Eukaryota; kingdom Metazoa; phylum Chordata; class Mammalia; order Carnivora; family Eupleridae; genus Cryptoprocta; species Cryptoprocta ferox. Next base: position 116,812,739 of record CM053560.1, read on the forward strand.
CCAGAAAGCACTCAGGCTGGGCTGACACATCCCAACTCTTGGGTTCCACTGTCACTTCTGTACAAAGTCAAGTTCAAGAGAGTAGCAGGAGCTGCCCACCACTCTGGGCTGCTTCTGCTGCATGCTCTTTCTTTTCTACACTTGACCGCTCCTGTTGTCATCTTGACAAGAGCTAAGCAGCATGTCCCACATGCCAGTCCTGTGCGTTTTCCACTTTCCTCCACCAACAGGAAAGCCTGAGGTGGGTCCTGCCTTTGAAGATAGATGACAGGTGCCCAGAATGAACAGAAAGAAGCTGCCAGAGTTGAGGCAGATCCTCCAGGGCTGGTCAAGAAGGCGAGGTGGGAAATAATCACACAGGAGACACCAGACATGACTTTTGCAAACACCCCTTTCCTCCTCATGTGCCAGCCATGCTCAAGGAAGGTGGGGCAGATGTTGGCCTGAGGAATGTGCAGTCTGGGAGAAGCCAACAAATGCCTAAATGTTCCACCAAAGCTGCCCACAGAGGGGACATGCACACAGCCACAGAGCTCAGAAGCCAGGGGACATGGAAGGGCAGGCCAGGCCAGACACTGTGACACCCACTTCTTTCTTCTTCCTTTGGTTTCCCAATCAGGTGGCCATCCCATCTCCTCTCCCCTCTTCTGGTGCTTCCTGCCCCAGGATGTCTCTCCCCACTGTCTCTTAGGAGCAGCATAATTCTATCTCCATGCCCGGGGGCTTATCTCTCATTGCCAAACAATTCCTCTCCCTGCAGACGGGGCACTCAGACCTCCCACAGACTTGCCCTTTGCTACCTAGACTCTGTCATGCTCTCCACCCCCACCCCAATAAGGGGGCAGCTCTTCTCTGCTCCCATGCCACCAATGGTCCACCTCCACGATGCCCCCTCAACTACAAAAGTCTTGCTCAGAGCTTTCAAAAGATCAGCCCCCCCACACACAAACACGAGGGACACTTCCCAGTCAGTCCAGCCCCGTCTCAGAGAAACCAGTCGCCTGGTGGCCCTGGACTCCCAGGCAGTTCCCAGACTCTGCTACAGAAGCCGTCTCCTCAGACTTGGTGCTGCTGGCACAGCTCGGGGGGTAGAAGTGGGGGGGTCCAAACCCCAACTCCTTGCCTAACCAACCTAGTTTCCCAGGCCTGCAAATCCTCCTACCTACAGAGCTTGGAGTCCTGACCCAGACCTGACCCCACAACAGACCCAGCTGAAGGCCAGTAGCCAGGGGAACTGAGATTCCTACTCAGAGCCCCTCTTGTGCTTGACCTCCCAGGCTGCCTCTCTCCCCTGCTGTCCACCCGAATCACAAATCACCGTTCCAGTCTGACCTCTCTGACTTTAGCAGCCTGGCTGCTGACCCCCAACTCTAACTGCATTCAGGAGGGTGGTGTGGAGTGGAGGGCAAGGGTAGGCCAGGCCCAATTACAAGGTCCTGGCATTTCCCTGTCTAGAAACTGAATGGTTTTGAGGCACAGGTGGTGTTTTCATTTCTTCTTCCAGTTGAAGATGATGCCTTTGCAAGAGAAAAGAAGGTACGGAAGTGAACCACTGTGACAAAGCAGGTCATTACCTCATGGGAGGCCCGCCCCAGAGCAGAGGCTGTGGTTGTGGGGGAGGGAGCAGGAATCTTTGCGCCCCTGGCGTGGGAGCCCCTGAGACCCTGAGAGGCCAGGGGACCATCTAGGACAGGAGGAGAAGGAAGAGAAAAAGTAAAGGTGGCGAGGGTCACCAGCAGCGGCACCAGGCACAGGGTCCGTGGGAGACAAGACAGAGCCACACTGTGAATGGGGGATGGCCAGAGCAGGGCCAGGTGTTCAGGCTTCCCTCTACCATGAGGGATGGCCCAGGTCTGCACATTGAGGGGACCCATAGCTCTGCTCTTGAGTCGAGGTGGGGGAGGGGGGCAGGGAGAGAAAGCTCCAAGTTTCAGAGAAATGAAGAAGGAGTTTTCTGGAACCACAGATGGGTGATCTTTCCAGAAACAACAGAGTCGAGATCATCAACCTGGTGTTCTGTGCAGAACAGGACTGGATTCCCATGGGGACAGGCTGGAGATTCATGAGGGGCGCTGAGCTGTGGGTACATGTGCCAGGACTGGGGCTCAAGCTGGGCGCACACGGCTACTCAGGTGTCATATCCCCTCTGCACACAAGCTCCATCTGAGCTCTGGGGAGGTCATGAGAAATGTCTGCCCTCTGATATTCTTCCTTTAGAACTGGGATCAGAGCTTGTTTATCAGAATGTTATTATTGTCAGTGGCTGAGAACTTTACCCACGGGGTGGCAGAAGTGATGAGCTGGTAGGAGTGCGGGGGTGGGGAACCACCGGAGCCCCCAAGGAGGTTGGCCCATTATAAGTGGGTGGTGCAAACAGGATTTCATGTGGCTAAAAACATTTGAAGACCTTCCACCAGGTTGGCTGAGCAGACACCCTGGGTCAGAAGTGGTCACTGGCCCAGCACTACTATGGGCAGTCCTGTGAGAGAGAGGTTACCACCCACCCCAACTGTGGAGACAGTACGCTGGCACCACTGGGCACAGCAGCCTCAGGCTGTGGGAGACCCAGCATGGCATCACTGCGATGATGCCCCCAGGCACAGCACACCCCTCCAGGGACATCAGGGTGCTGCTAGTCACTCTAGAAAAGCAGCCACAGGAGCAGCTCACCTCTCTGGCTCTCCTCACACTCGCTGAGGTGCTTCCTTTCACTTCCTGCATGTCTACTCATCACACACTGCTAGATACACAGTGTTCACTCGGGCCTGGATCTGCCTCCACCCCCAGTGCTTTCTGAGAAGGCATCTGAAGAGGGAAAGACCTGACTGAGTGGGATGGGTGGGAGCACTCCAGGTGAAGGGCTGGAGTGAGGGACGCAGACACCCCCTACCACACCCCACCCCCTGTCATGGCCCAGGGCAACATGTGGGAATGAGGTTGTATGGCATTGGCCTCACAGACACCACATCTTCAAGGGGCAGAAGCACCAGCCAGAGCCAGGACCCTTGCGGCATTCTGGGAATGAGTGACAAAACCCCATGCCCCATGTCTCTCACCCTGACACTGTCTCCTGATACCCCACAAATGCAGCTTTACACACCAGTCCAGTGTGTGCCACTGGCAGGGCCAACCACCCCCCCACCTGCCAGCCCACTGCCTTGACCCCTGGCCACCTTCTCTCTCCCCTCTTGAGAGCCCAGTGCTTCTCACCCAGCCTGCAGGGTAGGTTGAGACTCCCCTGCCCACTGTCTCATGAACTCACATGCCTCCTGTCTGCCACACTCTGCCTCACGCTCTGGCTAGGGTCTCATCACTACCTCTACCTGCCGGACCCCGTAGTCCCAACCCAATCACCCTTGATTAGAGCCTGGGCAGCCAGGGTAACACCCTCTGAAAAGCAACATGACACTGACCACAGACCACAGACCCCAGAAGAACCTGCCACAGACCTTAAGGGCCCAACTTCTTCGCCCAGCTCCAAGGGTTAGCCTGCACCTAGCCTGTGGCCTTGGGGGCTGACTTCCATTCATCTCGCTTCCTTCCCCTGCAAGTCACTTAGGTACAGAAGCAGGACTCTATGCTAGCCTTGGGACAACACAGCCAATGCCACTGGGGACTGTCTTCAGGGGACATGGAGTGCCCGGGAGTGCTCAGTGACAGAAGGCTCCATGGTCAAAACCCCTCCAGCGCCAACCAGCAATCCTCCCCAGCTCTGCCCTACATTGGAATCCATGGGATTTGGATGAAAGAAAGATTCTACTGCTTTTAGGAGGGAAACAAACAAACAAACAACAACAACAACAACAAAATAACCTGTAAACTCAAGGACCAGAACTCATTCCCCACATTCTTGGGACAAATCCTGTGACCACCATGTTTGGCTCTGGAGTAGGTTATGAAATGAAAGCCCAGACCTCCAGGAGCTCTCCCTTCTCACAGGTGGGAATAGGCCCCCTCAGGCCAGGCTCCTGAGAAGCAGGTGACCCCTCACTCCACTCCAGCCCATGACAGTGGGGCAAGGGCAGGCCACCTCACATGACAAAGGTCACCAGCTAGGGTACCAAGGAAACATGTTTGGTAAGTGCCTGGGCTGCTGCTGGTTCCTGGTTTTGGTCCCAGCACCCCCAATCCCCTCCCTGGAACCCCTGCCAATTGGATGCTTGGAAAATTCTGAGCCACGGCCCATTTCAGGTGTCAATGGCCTGAAAGTTTGGGTGAAAGCAGTGATGAGGACACTCAGGAGACTCCTCTGCTGACACCAGCCCTGCTGCAAGGGAGGGTGAGACCAGGTGCAGGCTGCTGTCAGGACAGACCTGGGGTGCCCCCATCAGCACAGGCAGGGCTGGGAGAGTAAGTCCCGCCTCTGCAGTTGGAGTGACAGGTTCCAGACTTTGCAGGCACAAGGCACTGAGCTGAGGTAGTTGGGGAAGTGTTGCTGAGTATTTGCCCAAAGGTTGGGGAGCGTCTTTGTGTGTTCAGGCTGGCACAAAATATCTTCGACAGGGTAGCTTACAAAGAGCAGAAATGTATTTTCTCATAGTCCTGATGGACAGGAAGTGCAAGATCAAGTCTCCAGCATGGTCGAGTTCTGGCGGGGGCCCTCTTCCTGGTTCATAGCTGGTGCCTTCCCACTGTGTCCTCACAAGAAGAAGGGGGCAAGGGAGCTCTCAGGAGCCTCTTTTATAAGGGCACTAATCCACTCACGAGGGCTCATGACCTAATCACCTCCCAAAAGCCCAACCTCCAAACATCAACACATTGGGCATTAGAATTTTAACCTAAGGATCTGGGGGGGGGGGGGGAAGGTGGCACAAACATTTGAACAACAGCATCCCTCAAGGTCAATGTCATCCCAGAGAGCCAGCTATTTGTGCCACAAGTATTTACTGAGCAGGCACAGGCCCTTCACTCTGCTCCATGTGACCTGTCTCACTGGGAGGAGACGCACTGTCACACAAAAATGCAGCCACAGGAAAGGAGGTACAGAGGGGGCAGTGATGAAATAGTCCCCTAACAAAGATACATTAAAGCAGGATGGCCATGTGGAGTACCTGGTAGCTGGGCAGGGGCCGCAGAGGGGTGACTCTGCCCTCCAGAAAAACTGAGAAGGCAGACACCTCTGGCCTCCCCAAGCTGATTCAGGAACCAGGTGACACCAATTCTGTGCCTGGGAGCCCAAGGCGCTCTTGGGTTTTCTGCCTCGGGCCTTTGCATGACTTATCGATGAAGTCATGGCAGTCCAGAGTCAGAACATCCAAAAACCCAGTGAGCATGCTAAGCACCCAAGGCTGGCCAGCTCTTGACAACAGGCAGTGTAAGCAGGAAAGTCTCCCAGGCCTTTTCCACATAGTTGTCCCCTAACATATGAAACCCAGTTTACCCTACTGTGGCCCAGGATACAGCTAGCACAGGTGGGCACATGCCCTGTGAGGGCCCTCGAGCACCCAGGCCACCTACCAGCTGCAATGCCTCCCCACACTGGGCCCCACAGGAAGCTGGACACCTCTCCAGCCTCCTTGCCTTCTCCATACAGGTGAGCACCCTGCAGACAATCTCCCCCGTCACCCTGGTGCTGCCTGGGATAGTGCAGGTTGCAGAGGCCAGATCAGCCACCACTACTGAAGGATGCACCCGTCCAGCCTTTCTGCACAATCTTGGCTTCTGCCCCTCCACCCACATCAGAAGGGCAGGGGACATGCCTATCTCTGCACATTGAAGGGCATCCAAAGGTGGCCACCACAGACCCCACCACAGCTTCTCCCTGGGTGATGTTGAGCAGACAGCTGTAGCAGCTGCACCGGAACCCAAGGGGCCTGTGCACGCCTGCAGGTGTGCCCAGCTCAGGGGTCTTACCACAGCCCACTCACTCAGAGCTGAAATGGGAGGAGGCCCACTCGGCTACTCGAGCAGGAGACAGAAACAGCACAGGCCGCTGGCCCGCTGGTGGCCTCTCCTGTCTGAACAGAAGGGCCAGGCTGGTACTCGGGAGAACGGGGAGCCCCTGCCCCCACCCAATGTTCACAAATATTCTCTGGAACAATAAGATGCGAGGAGAGAGCAAGGAAGGCCACGCTAGTGCCCAGGTGTCATCTCAGAATAGATGCCCCTCAGCCTTTATATTCATTCAAAATATTCACCTCAGACCACACAGGAAGCATCTTGATGTCAAACACATTCACACGAAGATGAAAAGTGAGCAGGAAAGGGGTATGAAACTGTGGTTCGACAGCTGAAAAGCCAGCCTCAAGAACGCTTTCAAGCTTCCCTTTAGGAAACAATTCTCATATCTGTGAACATAGAATTGCTGCCCCAAAAAAGAAAAAAAAAAGAGGGGAAAAGAAATCCACAGATGGCCCAAAGCTCATGAAAGCAATTACTCCCGCAAACAAGCAGCAGAATGAGTGCTGAAACCAGAGGAGCCCAGGAAAGTTACAAAAATAGCAAATGTGAGTCCTGAGTGGGATTCCCTAGCTGTGCGCGTCCGCGTCTAAGCAGCTCTGACAGCAGAACTAGGTGTGCTCCACTTGAAGAAGCCGCTAGGCGTGCTGGGTGAAGCAAGTTCCATGGCAGGCAGGACTTCTGCTGCCCTCAGACTCAAGAGCTAGGCTGCAGGGTACGAAACTCAGTCAGCCTGCTCCTGGAAGTCTCCCCCAGAGCACACCTGGACTCAAGTCCTCCCATTCAGGGGAGTCGCCAGGCAGGGCTGGCACAGCACCTGTCACCACGAGGCTGTGGGACGCCGCGGCAGGGAGATGCTGCAAGGCCAGTCCACCTCAGGCAGGTGGGCACATCCGGGACTGCTCTGGTGACCAGTGACGGGATCTTCCACCTCGAGGTTCCCATTCAGCTGCTTCTGCTCTTTAAAAAGCTTCAGGCCAGGTACAGCTGGCCGGGGCCTGGGAGGGCTCTGTTACCGGGTAACAAATGAGGCTCACCCTAGCCTGAGCACAGCTCCCCAAGCAGCAGGTTTCCATAGCAACAAGATGCTCAAGGAACCTGGCATCTGCACCGAATTTCTGCGGCCAGCTCATGCTTCATCCTCCCACAACCCAAGATGGGCATTTTATGGACTGGGGCATGGCAGCTGGGGCATGGCTAGGGCCACAAGGCCGGTGAGGCTCACCCCACATGCGGTGCCAGAGGGTGGGGGCATGAGCTGGCACCTGCCTCAAAAAAGTAGTTCTAAATGGCCTATTGTTGTTTGCTTTGGTTCTTTTGTTTTGTTTTGTTCAAAAGAGAAGGCAGCAAAACGTTCATTCAGGTGCCCACGAGCATCACTGCAGTGAGTGAAATTCTGCAGGTTAAACACACAGACACATACAAACCCCACCCCCACACAACACAGATGCATACACCACACATTCCACTAGCACACAGGCTCCTCCTCTCCTCTGAGGTCAGCATGCCCCGACCTGCTTTACAGATAAGAACCCTGGCCAGCTCAGTCTGTTCTCACTCCAAAGCCTGGAGTCCTCATCAACATTCCATTTAGTCCCTCTGTTTAAATGACAAAGCATAATCAGGCAAAAAAGACCTTCTCTGATAAAAACATTGAAAGGCTCCCTCCCTCAAGAGCTGACAGTAACACCAAGCACACAAACTTCCCCAGTGGGAGGAGAGGGCAGTGGGGTGGGGCTCAAAGTCCAAAGCCCAAAATGTTAGTCAGGACTGACAAAAGGGCACAGAGGCACTGGATTTCTGATAAAACTCCCAAATGGATTAGGGCTTTGGACTGTCAACACTCTTCAATACCATTTCAATACCTTTGTGTTTTTTCTCCAACATTATAAAAAAAAATAAATTCTTCACCAAAAAAAAAAAATTCTATTTCTGCATACATCCTTGAAAAAGGTCTCTTACAAAGGGAGAAAGGATGACAGGAAGGCTTCTTGGTGACCAGGTAGGGAGGCTGCCCAGCAACTGACAGAAAAATCTGGAAAAGCTGAAAGGTGCAGTGCATGAACAGAGACTCACCACAAATAAATGCAACAAATACAGACATTTCCTTCAGTTTGGGGTTAGTGGACTCTCCCCCCATGGGATGGCAACAGCCCCCTGCAGGGAAATGCTTTCAACACAGGTACACACAGGGTATTGGCCGTTGCAGAGCCACAGGGCAGCCGGGCCCAAGTCAGCAAGAATTCAGCCTGTGTGGAGGGAAGTGGACCCAGGGGCCCTGCGCACCCAGGATAAAGAAGAGACCCTGGATACAGGCCTGGGTGTTAACTGCAGAGCAGCTCAAAGGACACACCACAAGCCAGGACCACCTGGATCACCTCTACTGATGATAAAATGAATGAAGTCAGCTGACCTACTCACCTGGCTCCTGGCTCCTCCTCGCTGAGTTATTACTGCACTCGATAATAGACAGGGGGATGGAGCAGAGAGGCCCAAGGAAGCCCCAGGTAAAGGGCAAGGCCTACCGAGAACCTGCTGCTGAGTTTCACTGGCAGCCAGGCACCCCCCAGAGCCCTGTGGCCCAGACCTGCTCACAGCTCTCCCTGAGACAGCGAGCAGGGTGGCAGGAGGCCATTCCACCTGGCACATCCAGCCCAAGCTACCCACATATGGGCAGTTGCTGTTTAACAGCAAACACACCGAAGCCTCACCTTGTACCGAGAAGTAAAACTAGTTCACAGCTTGACCTCCCAGGAGAATCTGGCATCGGGTGGAGGGAGCATTGCTTAGGCTCTGAAAGACTTACAGGTCTCAGAGGACTTGCAGAAGCTCCAGTTATGGAAATGTGAATACCCCAAAATAAGAGAAGCATCTCCCCCCAATTTTCCATGGAACGTAATCAACCTCAAAGCCGGTACAATGTTGGTGTGGTGTTTACATAAGTGCTCCCAGTGCCTGGACCCTCTCCAGCTGGCACGGCTGTCAGCAGTGGGGGCCCTCTGTGCCACCCCCACCCTGCCTCGACGGGGCCTTGCCAAAGTCTAAAAGAAAAAGTCAATGAATCACTGGAAGGAACATTCTTCCTATGAAGGGAATATAAGTGTTTATTAAGAAATTATAGGAACCAGGTCAGGCACTTTGGTATCTTAGTCACTCTAGCTAATTAAAGAAAAAATCAAAACAGAACGCCATCCCAGAAACTTGAGACAATGAGAACTTCTCTTGCCACAAGCACTTTGAGCCCCAGCTCCGCCAGTTGCCAAGGTGACCCAGTGTTTACCTCGCATTGTGTAGGAGGAGGCTGACTGACCAGGAACAGCCCACCAGGCTACCTCCCAGGGAAGGGCTGCCAGGGCATCCCAGAGGGTGCAAGGAGGAAGCCATAGCCACCCCACAGGGTCCCCCAGGCTCAGCCCGGGCCACAGCACAAAGGACAGGTGTCTTCAACCGGCTCTCCTCAAGCCTCTGGGGCCCTACTCCCCCAGCACACCCTCCTGCCTTAGTCCCGTGGGCTGGCAACCCCTGATGGCAGGTTAAAAATGTGCTTAGTCCTAGGGTGCAAGGAGGGAGAGGAGAGGGGGAGGGGGAGGGAAAAGAGAAGGAAGGTAAAGGAAGGGGGGGGGAAGAAGGGGGAGGAAGGAGGGGGTAAGAGTAGGGAAGGGAGAAAAGGAAAGGGGCAAGAGAAGGGGGAGGAGGGAGGGGAAGAGTAGGGAAGGGGAGGAGGGAGGAGGAGAGGGGAAGGGAGGAGGAGGTGGATGGAGTATGAGAGGTGAGGGCACATCAGGCGGCACACTCAGATGGGTATGCAAAGAGCTTCCATGCACCTGGCCTCATCCAGGCCCCCATACCAGACTGTCTGCCCCAGTGGAAAAGGTCAAGGGCAGAATGGCTTGAGAAGGAGAACTCTACCAGGGACCTGGAATGCACCCCTTCCAGCTTGGCTCCTGGGTCCCTACTCTATCCAGCAAATGCACTCCCTCCTTCTGTGCTCTTGCAAGGTCCTGGCTTCGATGCAATACAGCCCCACTGGGGGTCATGAAGAAAAATCCATCCCTGCTGCAGCCTGTGCCACCTGGCCAGATGCCTTGTGACTGGCTTACTTCCAAAGAAGCAATCTCCTGGGCTTTGGGGGCGGCTGACAGTGCACACATGCACACACACACACACACACACACACACACACACACAGGCACACACATAAATATCTGTCTTCTGAGGCCATGGTGCAGTACTGAATGTGGGACAGGAGGGCCTGAGTATGGGAAGGAGTCTCTGCTCAGATTCAGGGAGACCAGTAAGACCAGGGAAAGGGAAATGAAAGTGGAAGTTTTTCAAAGGCTAAAGTTAGTACACTTTAGAATGAGACAACGTTCCAAAGCAAAATGCTAACATGTAACACCCACCGATCATTAAGGAAGAATAGTTTCAAATCAGAACCTAGAAGCCGAGGCTGAATTTCCTTAGACCCAAAGACCTAACAGTAACTCAAGACAACCACCTGACCACCACCAGAGCAGCAGGAGGCTTCCGATGGCAGACCCCGGCCCCACCCCCAACAAAGAAGGTGTGGCATGAGACGCTAATACTACATCTCCTCATGATTAAAAGACACCATACTGCAAAGCTCCTTGGACCCTCTTCTTAACCCCAGATGCCTAAGGCCAATCAGCAAAATAATTTTAGAAAGCAGGACATGCCATGCAAGCAGCCAAAAAGGTGCACTCTGGAAAAGACCAGGAAACCTTGGGAAACTGCCCTTAACACACAGGGCTGCAAGGAGCGGGAGTCCCTTCTGGGTCCCCACAAGCTGCTATGAGGGGCCTTCTCCTCCACCACACCACTCAGACATAAAAATGGCAACTGATAAATACGCCCAGGGAAATCCAGGGTGTGAAGCCATGGGAGGGAGCACGCCAGATCTTTGTGATGGTATGGAGGGGACCAGTGCATGGTGTCTCCAGGGCCCAGGGCCCCACCTACTCTTCCACCTGCCATTCAGTACTCCTGGACCACGGAGGGGTGGGAGGTGGGGGGAGACACAGGGACACAGGGACCACAATAAGCAGTGGACAAACCAGATGTGGCTGGTCGAAGGAATGAGGGCAATAGGCAGTAAGGCAGGGAAGTGGACAGCAGAGTATAAACTAAGACAAGAGACTGCTAAGTAGCCAGATTGTCCATCACTTGTTAAAACGGCAACTATGTAATTAACTCACATTTATTATTTCTCCTCCAATGAAAATATGTTGGAAGTTTGTTACCAGTAAGATGCCTGAGGTGCACCCATGGTGCTAACCCCCAGTTCCCAGACCCTTCCCCTAATCCCAGACATGGTCTTGAACAACTAGCTTGGCCAATGGCCCAGGTCAAACATCACTCAGTGCCAAGGACACACCTGGGCGCCTGGGCCCCTACTCCTCTCCCCTAAAGGGCTGCGCTCTAAGGCTCAAGTATGCCTCTTCTGTTTCCTCTCTTTCCCAATACTTCCTTGAAAAACCTCTATTCTTGATCTGCCATTAACTAACTTCTACCTCTAGCCCCAAACCAAGTTCTCTTTACCCCTTGTGTGTGTGTGAGGGAGCATTTATACCATATAAAAAAGTTAAAGACAAGTGAAAAAGCTCAGAGAGGGAGTGTACAGGGCCCTACACATACTCAAGGAGAATGACCTCAGGCCTACTTAACTGGAGGCCCCAATTGGGCCCTTGACCACCAGCCAAGCTGCCTAGCCATCACCTTGCTGATACCCCACCATGTCTGTGTGGTGGTCCTGGATAGGGGGCAGGAAGCCTCCTGACCTCCTCTAAGCCTACTTCTTCCTCTCCCCATTCCCAAGCTTCCTTCCAACTGGCCCATATTTGCAGGCAACCAAGTGCCAGAACTCCACCTTCAGAAGCTCCTGGGACAGGAGCCCAACACAGGCACTGAACCATGTGCTCTCTGTAAGTGATTTTTAATTTGGGTCCCTATTTCTTGCAAAGCTCTTCCATGATGTTCCCTGGGCTCTAGCTCCAAGGAGACAAGCTTGTACCCTGTGCTCAGGGGACCATGGGTCACCCACCCATGCAGGGAAAGTCACGCCCGTGGCAGCAGCACAGGGACATTTAATCTGAGGCATCAAGCCTCAGTGCTTTTCCAAACAGGTCACCTTGGGACAGACTGGCCAATCGCCACGGAGTGTGGCCAAGTTCCTGGTTAGCAAGTGTTTTTGTGTGATGAACTTCAAAAAAGGAGAACAATAAACAGACGCCCCCACCCCCAACACACACACCCCAAAATAAAAACCGGTACCCTCTGTTCTGTTTGTCCAAGATGATGTTAATTAGAACTATGGACTGGTCAAGGCTGCTCCCCCCGACCATGCACATGATGTCCAACAGCAAACAGTGACGGGGCCCAGGCCCTAGGGCAGGAGGGGAATGAGAGCTGAGTGGAAGGTACACCAGTGCCAGGGCATTGAAAGGGGCAAGGGGGATCGAGGGCAGATGACCAACCCCATTACCACGGCCTAGTTTCAGCTAAGGGAACTCCATGCCTCCAAGAAGCCTGACTTGCACAGAGCTGATCCACAGATGTTGGAAGACAGGATTGAGATCAAACTGAATAAATGAACCAGAATCACAGGTCCCACATAAACAAGTTCCAGGCTTGGATGCAACAACAAACTGAATAGCACATTTATGTGTGTGTGTGTAAGTGTAGCCAAATGGCAGAGCTTGTGTAGCCAAATGGTGGAGCTTTTGGTTGGGTGAGGATTGATTTCTCTGTCTTACATCAAGTGCCTAGTGTCAAGTCACTGTCAACAGAGTAAAAAGTTAGCATTCGAGTCTCTATTATATTGACCTAGAGCAGGGGCCAAGGCCTTCAGGGCTCAGGGTCCCCCTAGGGGTCATTCCAACCAAACCCCCACCACGCCCATCCTAGTCCCATCACAGCAGTCACGTCTCAACTACCAAGTTGGAGATAACACTTCAAAGTTTATTTCCATTTTGATGGGAAGTTGACTTCTCAAGAAAATAATCCCACTTGGCACTATGAAAGGGAAGTAAAACAGGCTCAGGTGTGTGGACTTAGATGAATATTTGTTTTTTTCTGGAAAGCATGCAGAAACCCACCAAGACCCTAAAGGTATCACTGGCTGCAGGCCAACCCCCTCCCCCACCCCCAGGCCTGGGGGATGGGTCACCTGTGGCCACAGAGCCAGGGTGGGCTAACTTAAAAAAAAATAGGCTATAAATACCATCTGGAAAGATTTTCATTCAAAATAAAATCAGGGCGTGTTGTTTGTTTGGGAAAGGAGCTCCTAAGACTAGGCTGAGCTGTCCTTTGACTATAAAAGGACTTCCAACAACAGGACCCAGAAATGCCAGCACTTCTCCAGTCAATGGACTTGTCCATTCAGAAGATGAAGCAGAAACCTACCAGGTGGACCAGACAGAAGGGGGCTGAATAAAGGTGAGGAGACACCGCACCTGCACCAACACAGCACCTGGCTATACACACAGGACCAGCAGCACCCTAACCCTCCAAACACCCAGTCTCGGGGTGTCACCCTACCAGTTACTTATTATCAAGAGGAGAATGTCCCTTTATAGTGAAGAGACCTAGCAGACACCACCTTAACCACGTATGTGATCCAGCAATCAGACAACCTGACCACATGGGCCCCCACTGTGGTGCATGCAAGTGCCCAACATTACATGACCTGTGTCATATTTTTTACCAAAAAACTGTTTAAGGTAAGTCTAATCAGGGGAAAGCAATCTGATGAATCCAGACTGTGGGATGTTCTACAAGACAACTGGTCTGGATCCCTAAAATGCCAATATAATAAAAGGCCAAAAGACTGTCCCAGACTAAAGGAAACTGAAAAGACAGGCCAACCACAAGCAATGTGTGATAAACTGGATCCCAGATCCTATATGGGACATTTTGGCGATCATTAGAGAATGTGAATATGGACCGTATGTTACATAATATGTACTACTTAAAGAGAGAGCAGAGACAGGGAATGGAGAAAATATGGTATTTAGAGAAAGGGAAAAAAGGATAGGAAAAAATGTGACAAAATATTTAACTGAGGAGTCTAGGGAATGTATAAGTGTTACTGTATTATTCCCTTAACATTTCACAGCAAGAATTTGTGGGGGGAGCAGTGTGCTGGGGATGGGCAAACTTCTAAATACCAGGAGGCACCTGTCCTCCCCTGGAACACAGGTCCAGTCAGGAAGAGCAGCCAGGCACAGCCGGCAGACCCAAACTCAGAAATGTGGCTGCCCAGGCACAAACCTCAGCTCCCCCCTCATTTGCTGTGTGACCGTGGGCATATTTCTTAACCCATCTGGGCCTTGGCATCATTATTTGAAGACTAGTAATAACAACAGCACCTATTTCATAGGGTCCTGTGAAGATTAAAAAGCTTACCAGAAATGAATGCACACAGAACAATGCCTGCCCCTAGCAAGCAGCCTGCTATTAGATACAACAGGGAGCTGAGTGTATCATCCCTGAAGTTTTCATTTCAAAAATGAGTTTAACTGCTTTCTTACAAGCACAAACCAGACACACTTTAATTGTGTCCTGAATACATCAAGACCGCTGTGACCAATGTTGGTTATTACAGAATGCAGGCCTTGGGGACTACTGAAGAGGACTAAAGGCCCCTCAACAAACAGTCCCACGTCTGTTCCAGAGCTGTTTGGTTGGGTTGGGTTTTCTGATTTATATATTTAGATAGGCGTGCATACGTACATGTATACATATTAATAACTTGTTGGTTTATTTCCTTCCTTGGTTGTAGCTGCTATCTTATCTCCCCCTTCCCCTTTTGACTTGCTACATCTAGGAACCCAAAGACCAACTCGATTCAGAATAAGGTCAAAGCAAACAGGCCCTAAGTGTCGAGGCTGTCGTGAGCTCATTTCAGTGAATAGACCTCACAGCACCAACTCTGAAGGGGTAGGGTTGTCTTACAGGTTTGAAGCCCCACACATGGGACCTCTGGTTAAGTCAAGTGTGGTCCTGTCAGCTTGCTCACACGGGAGAGGCCCTGCCCCTCTTTTAGCCAGTGAAGGGAAGGTTTCAAAGGGTATCACATCAGCCCCTCCCCCAGTGCCAACAAGCCAGGAGGCACTGCAGGGTGGGAAGGCACAGCTGACTGCTGCAGAGGCCAAGCCCTCACCCAGGCTAGGCTTCAGGGTAAGCCAAGTAAAGATGGCAGGAGAGGGGCACCTGGGTGGCTCAGTCGGTTAAGCGTCTGACTTTGTCTCAGGTCATGATCTCACAGTTTGTGAGTTCGAGCCCCATATTAGGGTCTCTGCTGTCAGCACAGAGCCCTCTTCAGATCCTCTGTCTCCCTCTCTCTCTCTCTGACACCCCCCCCCCCCAGTTCTCTCTAAATCTCTTCCCTCTCTCAAAATAAGTAAATAAAATAAAATTTAAAAAAAGATGGCAGGAGAGCCGCCGGTCATGACGTGTGAGAGAGTAATGGTGGTTTTAGTGTTGTTTTAAATCTTCTCAATATGATGATCTCACATGTGCAAAAGGAGAACTGGAAGAAATAAAAAAAAAAAAAGGCAGCAGGAACCTTAGTACTAGGGAGACCAAGACCTCCATCTATTTCCTTTAAAAACATAAAATGTGCTATTTCCTTTAAAAACATAATGTGTCTATTAAGTTAACATGGTAACTCCACAATGCATGTAAGTGTTGTCTACACTACTATGAATAACACTGCCAGGTCTCAATCTTACAGAAATGCCAGCTCCTCTGCACCAACACACACACCGGGTTCCACCGCTACAGGCACGAAACAGTAAAAAAAAAGAGAAGGCAATGTAGCTATCCTTTCAACAGGCGACAGGCTAAACAAGTTATGGTACAGCCATGCAGCCACACCTGGGAATACCACACAGCCCAGAGAAAGAACGAAGGTGCCTTGTTAAACAAGCACCCAGAACCAAAGCTAGGATCCTACATGTGTATTTTTCAGATGTCTGTGTGGATGCACATGCATGCATACACACAAATCCATTAAAAGGGTCTGTAAAGGGACACACCAACGGGAGGTGACAGTGGTCAGCCAGAGGAGGGGAAGGCTGGCACATTCTGTCTATACACATCTGCACTGTTTGAAGTTTCACAACTGGCCTACTGGCAACCTGGCACTGTGAGGGAGCAGGGATGGGAACCGCCAGCCTGGATGTGTCCCTAACAAAGTGCTGGCCCTCTGCCAGCATGGCTTTGTCCTGGGTGAAGGAGATCCCCGCCACTCACTCTCTGACAGTCTGCCTATCCAAGGCAGCTGCACCAGGAAGCACCTTCGAGGGGTTCAGGAGAGGAATGTGGTTAGAAACCAGGCTTTACAGCCAGAGTTTGTGTTGGGGGAGGGGACCTAAATACCCTGCCCCAACAATCTCACTCATGATCAAATCCCTTGTACAGTGGCTAAAGATAAACTTCAAACTAACCCCACCCAAATTATTACAGGAAATGGCTGAGAGAATGCAATCTTACTCTACTTCCACCCCCAAAGAGAGGGCCAGGTGACCAGGGATGTCTCTCTCTGGATGTCTGCAGGAGGGAGGGGCCATACACAGCACAGTGCCCCCCTTTCCAGCCAGGCCCCCAGAGCTGCTGAAGTGGGCCCAGCCTAGGCAGCATGCAATTCCATGTTTTAGCTCCCGGTGCTTCAGGGAAAACAGGGCACAGAGGCATTCTGAAAACAATCCTTTGTGGGAACAAATAGGTAGGAATGTACTCAAGGCATCTCTGCCAAGAAAGACTGAGTGCCCATTCTGCTGGGAACCCGCCAAGCCCCACCACTTCAGACAACAAGCAGGAATCTCCTGGTGAAGGACCTGGCTGGCTCAGGGGGAAGATTTGCCCTCAGAAGGCCGGGGACCTTTCCTCCTCAAAGTCCTTGAATGTTCACATCAAAACCCTTCAGCCTCCAAGAAAACATGTTCCTGGTCTTGCTATTTGCTTGAGGCAAGACTTATTAGCAAATTCCCAGATCTAGGCTGGAAGTTCTGATTAACTAAATAATAAGTGCCTAAAAACAAACAAACAAACAAAAAACCCAGCTTGAGTTGCAAAAATGTTAGTGTCTTTGATCACGTGTTTGCTGTAACATCAACAATTACCTAAATGTGACAGGGTAATCAGTCCTCAGGACACTGACACACAACTAAGCAGGCCAGGCAGCTCTGGGAGATCCCAGCAGTCAGGGAAGTCCAGGTCTCCCCAGAGTCAAGGCCGAGGCTCGTACTTCCCAAAGGGTTTTCAAACACATAGCCTCATTTCCCACAGACCTTCCAAGTGGTCAGGTGAGACATCACCAAACTGCAGGGAGGTCTGGGGACCTGTCCTTGGTCACAGAGCTAGACAGAGCAAGCTGTGAACTGCATTCTTGGCTAAAGTGGTTTTGATATTTACCTTCTGCCATGAAATTGCTATAGGTGGGTAGGTTGTGGTGGTGGTGGTGGCTCCTAGTGGAGTAGAGGGCCTGGCATGACCTGAATGGTTGCCGGCAGAGACCCTCCTGGTCCCCTCCCCAAGAAAGCTGCTGGAAGCCCACAAGCCAAACCACAGCTACCTCAGAACCAGGGGCTGCTGCTCAGGTCATCCCAGGGTAGCCTGGCCCCTTGGTCACCCACTGTGGCCTGTGGGCTACGCTTGTCTCCTCTATGAACACTAGTTAATTATGTTCTGCACACTTGGGGGCAGGCTGGAAATGGGCTCCCTAGATGTGCCCTCCACCAGAGGCTGAACCAGATTCCCTCCAGAGATGAGTTATTGGTTCATAATCAGATTCACCTGGGGCACCCCTTAAACTGTAGTGTTTGGCTGAAGGTCAGTATTTGGGACCTGAAAATCTACATCTCCTCCATCTGCTCCAGAGGTAGGGCCTCAAGTTTCTGCACACCTGGAGGGCAAGCCCGGTTCCCTGCTCTTAGACACAGCACACTGCAGTCAGAGTGTTGGTTCCATCCTCTTCTGCTTGCTTCGCGTTTCATAGCACCCCAGAGAGACTGAGTTCCACCCCACTGCGTGAGGCCCGAGTTTCCATTGCCACTGAGCAATCCTCTAGCCAAAGGGCCTGCTCAGGGACACTACAGCCTGGATCTGGGGTGGGGGTGAGGCGAGCAAACCCAAAAGGTATCCTCCAGCTAAGGCCGCTATCCAAGCCTGCTGGGTCCGTGACAGCGAGCCCCGGCCCTCGGCAAGCCCCTCCACAATTCTCGAACCCGACTAGCCGGGTGGAAAGCCACAGTGAAACAGGCTGCAGAGTTTCCGATCCTTAAATTACCAGTCCGGTACTGGCCTCGGCCCCCAAGGCGGTCCTCGAGCCACGCCCCATACACTGCCCCCGCCCCGGTAATCTGGGTGCTCCAGGATCCCAACCTAGTTTGGCCCCTCCTCGACGGCCACACCCACCCTGGCAGTAAAGTTCCCAAGCAGAACCAACACCCCCACACTAACCCCACCCCCATCTAGGTCCAAACACCCTTAAATCCGACTAAGAATGAGTAGAATGGCCCCGCCTTCACCCTCGACCCCACCACCTGCCGAGTGATTTGGGGCGGCCACAGCAGGGGACCAACACCGCGGGGTCAGCCTCTGAGGTAAAGGTTTGTCTGAGATCCGCTGGCCTTGATACCTGCAGACCTCGAGCCGCTCCGTTCCAAATTTATCAGAAGGGGGTCTTTCAGCTCTAGGGTCTTGACGACTGCAGTTTTTAACCAGATTCCGAACTATTTTACAAATGTGAAGTCTAAGTCTTTGGTAACAAGGGTCTATTTATACTGGTTTTTTAACCTGCTCCAAATGTGAAAGAATTAAGTTGTACCAGAAGAGTTATCGTGAGCCCAGAGGAAATACACAATTCTTTAGGCCAAACTAGAAGAGAAAGATTACCATCCCTTAAAACATTGTTCCCACCTTTGTGTTTAAAAAAAGAAAAACAACTACGAGGTCCTGGGTCAGTGCGAAGGGAAGGGCTGCCCAGGGGTGTCGGGGGACAGGCGATGGTCCGCTGAGGCCGCCGGTCCCCGTGGTGGTGCAGCTCGCACGCATCCGGCACCCGGCAGGTGAGAGCAGGGCCGGGAAGAAGGAGGCGCACGCGTCCCGGCAGGGAACTGCGCGCTCCTTCCTGGAGAAAGCGCCCCCAGGCCGAGTAGACCCTTCGGGTCGGGCGCGCCCCCGCCGGCCGGATGGGCGGGGCTCCCACAAAGAGCCTCCGGCGGAGAACCGGGGCCGCCCCCCGCGTCGGCCGCCGCTGGCTCTGGTTTGGACAAATTAAACCTTAGAGCGCTGGAAAAATTACAGGAAGAGCAGAGCGAAGAATGTGCCGAGTGGCTGGAGGGAGCCCTGTCCCCGCGTGAACTTCGCCCGCCGCTCGCCAGGGCCGGGCGGGTCCCTCCCATCCCGAGCGCGCGCCCAGCCGGCGGGGGAGGGGCCAGCAGGGGAGGGGCCGGGCGAGGGCACCCCCCCTCCCCCGCGGCACCCGGGAGCCCCTGCCGCCTGTCTCCCAGAGCAATACGCGCGGCCCCCACCCAACTCGCCCGCACCTGCCCGCACCGCCCCCCCGGACTCCGCGGGGTCTACGCCCGCAGCCCAGATGACGACATCCGCCCCCGCGGCCCCGCCCGAGAGTGCCCGGGGAGGGGGCGTGCCCGGCGGGGGCGCGGTCGCCGGGCGGGCGCCGGCTCCCAGCTCCCGGACCCGCCTCGCTCCGCGCGCGGGGCCGGCCGCGGGATCGTGCGGCTGGGGGAAGGGGCGAGGCCCCGACCGTTCCCGGCCCCACCGCCACTCGCGCCCGGCCGGCGGCTCCGGGGGCGTGGCCCGGTGGCTTACGCTGTCCCCGTCCGCGCGTTCGGGGTGCCCGGGCGGCCCTACTGACCTGTGTGAGTTCTCAGGTGCGCCTTGAGGTGCGAGGATTTCCCGTAAACTTTCTCGCAGCCCGCATAGTGGCACTTGTGCTTTCTCTGCGGGGATTCGAGGTCGGCGCGACTTCGGCCCCGCCGGCCCCTTTGTCTGAGGCCGGGTTCGCCGCTCCCCGCGGGCCCTGGCTCCCGCTCGGGCTCCAGCCCCGCCTCGAGCTCAGCCTCGGGCTCGCTCCACGCGGGGCTGAGGGGCGCGGCCGCCGCACCTTCGCCGCCGGGGCAGACGGGCTCCGGGGCGGGTGGCGGCGCAGGCGGCAGGCGGCAGGGGGTCCTCGCCTTCCGGGCCGCGGCGCCCTCTCGGCGCTCCGCCGGGGCGGGCGCCGGCGCTTGCTGGTTGAGGTCCGCCAGGATCCGCGCCACCACGAAGAGCGAGGCGCTGTCCTTGCCGTCGCGGCGCTCCTCGACGCGGGGCAGCGTGGCGGCGACAGCGGCGGCCGCGCCCTCGGGTCCGGGCTCCGGCCCTTCCCGCGGCCCGTGCACGACCGCGCGGCTCGACATGGACACGAGGCACTCGGCGGCGAAGTGGTCCACATAGGCGGCGGCTGCCATGCTTCGGGCTCCGGCCGGTGGGCCGGCGGAACTGCTGGTCGCTGCGAGTCGTCAGCGGCGCATCCGCACCCACGGCCTCCGGAGAGCGGGCGGGGGGCGGGGGCGCGGCGCGCCCTCTCCGCGGGCTGGGCTGGGCGCGCAGCCGCCTCTGCCGTCACCCGCGCGGCTCCGCGTCCGCGAGACGCCCGCCCGGCCGGGCACCAAAGAGTGAGCGCATGGGGGGCACGGGCCGGTGGGGTCCCCGCGCGGCGTCAGGGGCAGCCTGTCCTAAGGATGCCGAGCAGCGACGTTAGGGACTACCTCGCCAAGTCGCGGCCGCAGCCTCGCCGCGCATTGTGGCAGGCGGGACAGCCGCCGTGCGCGCCGCGGCTCGGTGTGGGCGGCCCGGCCCCGGGGATGGGCGGGGCCGGGGCCACATCTGGACCCGACGTCAGCCCCCAGCCACATCCTGGCGGCGCAGGTTACAGGCGGCGGCGGCGGCCGCGGGGAACTGCGCGCGCGAGGGGGCGGGGATCCCAGAGCGCGCACCGTCAGGATACAGCGGTCGCGCGCCCGCGCCTGGGGAGGGGGCGTGGCCTGGGACAGGGACGGACGCCGTTGGTTCGTAGGTGGGTGGCCGGGCCAATCCGGCCGCAAGAGGGACCGGCCCGGCTCGGGGCCTGCCCTCGCCAATGGGCGTGCCCTCTTGGCCCGCGGGAGGAGGAGCGGAAATTTGAGCCTGGAGCCGGGCACGCTGACGCAGGACGTCCGAGGGCGGCGGGCCGGGGCGTGGCTGCGCGGGGGCCGCTCCCCACCCCCAACCCCCCACCCCCAAGGAGCGGGGACCCCGCGGGGCATTTTCCTGCCAGTGCTTCTGTATGATGACGTCCTGGAACCCCGGCGTGGAAGCGAGCGCTCGGCAGGGCGTCCCTTTGTCCCTCCTTCCCCTCCTGTGAGGGGCGCCAGGGATGGGTGCGCCTTGGCGAGGCTCGTCTGCGCTTCTCTTTCCTTCCAGAGAGACATTTGCACGGCGGGGAGGCGTGTCCGCTCAGGCTGGGCGCGAGGCCGCAGGCCTGCCTGGGGGCGGATAAACTCCTCGTGCACCCCGCCGCGAGAGGGTTCGTGGGTGGCCGCGTCTCGGGATGCATGCTGTTCTACTCCTCCGTGTTCTTTCTCTCCTGAGCTCCGGGCAATGGTGCGGCTAGGCTGGGAGCGAGGTCACGGGTGGGGCGGGGCCTCTCCGGTAGAAAGGACCGGCTGCTACCCAGACTGGTCCCGGGCAGCTGGGGACCCTGAGGGGACCGCGCTGCTGGGGAGCCTAGGTCAGCCGGAGCCGAACTGGCCCCGGGCTGGTGGTTAAGCTGGCAACGTGGGTGACGTGCCCACCGCGTCCCGTGCTTGCAGGAGTGAACTACGTGCTGGTGCAGTCGGCGCGGCTGTTCAGGGAACGCGGGGCCCCTTCCTCCTCCCCGCCCCAGGCCTGCAGCCAACTTCTCTAGGCTGCCCCTCTCCCACCGCGGTGGAGAAGGCTTCAAACGCCACCAGCTGCGAGGACCCCGCCCACCGCGCCCCACCCACCCACTGTCTGGGCCTCCTGAAGGAAATATTCTGCTGCGCCCAGCCAGCGCTCACTCCTTGCCCTGGCCCGGCCAACTTGCCCTTGACTTTCACCGTCGCACCCACCCTCCTCCCCTCGGCCCCACAGGCCTAGGCCATCACTGGAAAAGCCAGTACATAATTTGCTACTGCCTCAGAATCGAGCGCAGCCACTCCTGCTCCGGACCTTTGCAGGCAGCCCCTTGAACCACAAGACCGAGGCCTGGGACTGCGGTCCCTGGATGGTTCGCCTTAAACGACGTTCGCACGCGTCAGCCAACAGCGAGGGAAGCCTGCTGGGTGAAGGCAGCCCAGGCACTCAAACCCTGTGTACCTGAGAAGAGGGGTGGGTGGGGCAAGGTCATCCTGCGCACAAATTAAGAACAACTATTTCTCACCAAGTTAATTTGGGGCCTAGGTAGAAAAAACTTCTTTCCAGGTAAGGAAGAAGGAACTGAGACAGACATTCTCTGTTTCATGTTATGGTGAACCGTAAACTGGTGTGGACGACTGAGCACCCTGGGTGTCTGTAACTGAAACCCTACACTTCCCTCTCACTGATCAATTTGGTGCGCCCTGGGAAGACTATGGGGGAGGGGGAGAGGGGTATGCTGGGATGGACACTGAAAGGGCATCTGGGTCAAGTCCCTCTAAGAGGGTCTCTTCTTGGCAGGAAATAATCATTCTGCCAGGCAGATTGTGTTGATGACATTTAAGAGATTTGTGTTCTGACCAAATAATGATTCAGAATGTTCCTCTAGTCCCACCACATGTCACAATCAGTCACTTCGTTAAGGATGGAGCTGGCCCTACACTGACTTACCAGCACCCATCCTCTCTCTGTCCCTCTCCAACCAGGGGGATTCTGCCCAGTTTTTGAGGTACCACATCTCTTTGGTTTCTCCATGACCCCTGCGGACACACCCCAGCCTGCGCACACACTCTGGCTGTCCTCCCACAAGTATGCACTATTCTAGGCCTTGGGCCACAACTAGGACTTCACCCTAGGTGAGGGGAAGTCAGCCTGGGACAAGGGTCCTCAGCACTGACACACACCCCACCCCATCCACAGCCTAAAGCAGTCCTTGCGCCTCTCCAAGAGTGCTGAATGCAGCCTCCCTAAGGGTTTCTGCTGTGCCCTGTGGTGTTCTGGATTCAAAACTCAGGGCTTCGGCTGGCTTCTCAGGCATTTGATCATTGTTCACTGAAAGCCTCAGGCCCTGCAGCCTTTACCATGTAGAAGTATCTTCCAGTATCCAGAGATACATTTCTCTTCCTCAGAGCTAGGAGTCCGTGTTTTTCTTGCTAAATAGGATTTTGGTAGACATAGCTCATGTACAGAAGAGGATGGGTGGGGATCAAGTGTCAGATGAAAGGAACAGAAAATACAAAAGCAGAGTAGGGAAGATCAGATGAGAACAAGTAGATGGAGACATGCCTGGGAAGTAAAGAGGTTAAAGACTGAAAAGGTGGCTGGGGTTTCTGGTAAAGGTGATGGACTGACTCTAACTTCCGGAGTCTCCTGAAACAACAGCAGGTTTGTTTGTTGTAAGACAGGAATTGGCAAGGATGGGGAGAGCAAGGGAGGATGTAATAACAACATAATTTTTGAAGCTACAATCCTTAGCAGACCAGAATACATGAAATCCCAAAATGATAGCCAGGAAAGAAAGTCAAGAACAAACTGGAACCTCCAGAAGGTTCATGAAATGGGTGGCACTAGGCACCTCTGGACATGACTGTGAATGAGGGGCTAAAGTAAGAATAAGGCTAGGGCTCCTGGGTGGCTCAGTCAGTTAAACGTCCAACTTTGGCTCAGGTCATGATCTAACGGTTTGTGGGTTTGAGCCTGGCGTCGGGCTCTGTGCTAACAGCTCAGAGCCTGGAGCCTGCTTGGGATTCTGTGTCTCCCTCTCTGTCTGCCCCTCCCCTATTTGTGCTCTGTTTCTCTTTGTCTCAATAATAAATAAACATAAAAAAAAATTTTTTTTTAAAGAATAAGACTAAAAGCCTGATTAAGAAGAATTGAGTTGCCCAGATCCCCTCCCTAATTCTGTGTGGCCTACCCATCCTGCCAAAAGACTGGATGATTATTATCTAAAGAAGGTAAAAGGAACATCTTGGTTGGGAGACACTAGGCACAATTGACAGCTTAGGAACAGGGAGATTAAATGAACATATAGATACTGGATACTGAGACCAACCCCTCCTCCCTTTTTGGGATTTCAGATTACAGGAGCCAGGAGACAAAGGGTGTTTTCTGGGGCATCAGATCAGGCCAAGGGGAACACCTAAACTTTCTGACATCTGTGGTTGTCCAGCTAAGCCAGACCACCCAAAGGAAAGGCCACTGTTAATGAGCCCCATGCATGTGTACAGAGTTGCTAATCAGTCTTTCACAGACCGCTAAAGCTGACCTGGCATCTCAGGAAACCCTTGCGTCATAAAATCTAAAGCCCCAGTGGATTTTCTTTAAAGCAACTTGGAAGAAACAGAGACTAACAGAGAGAAGTACACGTCAACATAAGTACCAGTAATGTCATCAGAGAAATTAAGATATCGCATCCCATGAAGGCAGGACACATATAAAGAAACATTCAGAGAACAAATAAGCAAAAACAACTCTTGGAAATTGAAAATAAGATATCAGAAAGGAATAAAAAAAAACCCTCAAGAGAGGGAATGAAAGGCAAAGTTGAGGAAATCCCTGTGAAAGTAGAACAAAAAAGAACCCCAAAAATTGGAAATAGAGAAAAATATTAGAAGACCATACGGGCCCTATATGCTAACTAACTTGGATGCAAATTTTTAAAATAATAATAATATTAATAAAAAGACCATACAGAAAGTCCATTGATCAAATAATAGGAACCCCAAAAGAATGATCAGAGAAAACACAGGGATTGGGTGGAGTCATCAACAAATTAATCTAAGAAAGTCTTCATTACGGAAGAATGTGTGTTGAAAGAACACACAGGGAGCCCAGCACGGTGGGAAAAAATAGCCCTACCCCAAAACAGATCTCTGTTGAAGTTCAGAATGGGGACAGAAAAGGTCCTGACAATAGAAGCAGGTCACATGGAGACTGTCAGGAGTCAGAATGGCTGTGGGCTTCTCAAGTAGAAGTGAGAAGGCAAAGGGCAAAACCTTGGAAAATCTAAAGTAAAATTATCTTCGTCTTCACCCAGCTAAAGGACAAACCAAGTGTTTTCAGATGCATGAGATCTCACAAAGTTTACCTTCCATACCTCCTTTCCCATTGTAAGAAGCTACCAACGATAATAATTCTTCCAAAATGAAGACTTCAACCAACAAAGAGGGAGGCATGCAGTCCAGGAAGCAGGCAATCCACACAGGAGAGAGAGAAAGAGGCACAGAGGGCTACCAGGCCAAGCTGGAGCAGGTCAGAAGCTCTGGGGACACATCTTCACAAGGTAAAATAGAATCCCTGGAGCAGTCATGTGAGGCTGGGCCATGCTGCAGTGCAAACAAGCTGCAGATCTCCAAGATTTATTTCTGGCCATGCTAGGAATCCATAGTGAGGCACCCAGGGACAGGTAGGTTGATGAAGCAGCCTCTGTCTAGAACATGCTGGTCATCATGGCAGACAGATTGACAATGAGAGCACTGACCCAGAAGTGTCACTGATGCCTTCTTTCCCACACACAAAATCTACTCTCCCCCACTCCAAGTGGGCCTGACCCACTTTCATGAGTCTTTTAAATCTGAATCTAGAGATCAGGGATCGGGAAATCCAAAACCAAAAGATGACAGGGTTTCGAGGTGAGGGAGACTCTGTAGGGTCCAGGTCCATAAGAAGCTCAGTGGTTTCCTCATGTGTGTGGTTCATGTGGCTGGCTCATTCAGTTCTTCTTAGTCTAGAAACCTATGACCTGAAGATAAGTCTCTGTACCCTGCACACCCACCCCACTGCTAGCTCCAATACGCAATCCCAATGCACAGTGTTAGAAAGGGACAGGATAACACAACAAACACCCTGATTCATAAAGCAGAGGAGTGGGGGAGTCCCAGTAGATGGTGTCCATAGCAATCCTAAAATCTGGCTAGGCAGATATTTTCCCCTACTCAGCAGTGAGGATATTCCTGGAATCATCCCAACCCTGCTGTCTGGGAAGCCCTGGCCAGTCACTGCTCTTGGGAGTCTTGCTTTACCCTTGGGGGTTTTCTTCATCATCATCTTCATTGTCTGCACTGGTGCGGGGCGGGGCATTGGAAATACACCTTCCTTGGGGGGCTGGGCAATTCCCAGCCCACTTCCATCTGTAGAAGGTTGGAGATTAAGGGTAATCATAAGTTCCAGCCACAAACCCTATCGGTTCTTGTACATGGTTTGTTTGACACTACTAGTTTCTCTCAAAAATGTAGTTGACTTCTCTTCTTTTTACTCTTAAATTATTATATTTTGAGAATATTTTCAATAGAACATTGATGTAAACATGGGGAAAACAAGAAATATAGTCTATGCCTGTCATTTAAAAATAGAACAGATGTGAGAGGCATTTTAGATATGATTTCCTAAGATACATAGGCTCTAGAGCAAACAGTTAAGTTTTTGCCATTTTAATCCATATAAAAACACAATGAAATTCAAATTTAAATGTTGATGGCTACATGTCTCTTTGGTAAAAATATTATAACCAAGGAAGAATTTTGAAATATTCTGCAATGACAATAAAAAAGTAACTATAGATGGTATATTTATACAGTATAAGATACATGTTTAAAGGTTTTTTTTAATGTTTATTTATTTTTGAGAGAGAGACAGAGTGTGAGCAGGGAGGGAGACACAGAATCCAAAGTAGGCTCTGAGCTGTCAGCACAGAGCCCAACACAGGGCTCAAACTCAGGAACCACAAGATCACGATCTGAGCTAAAGTTGGATGCTTAACCAACTGAACCACCCAGGTGGCCCTAAAGGTTTTTTAATGCCTTAAGACTCGAGAACACTAAAGATACAGAGGGACATTATCAACTTGCAAAGTTGTAGGTCTGGAAATGTTATTTTTCCATGGTTTCACTAAGTGTATGAATATTTTAATTTTTATTTCTTCCTGCTGTGTCCTCCTTATCTGTGGTATGTCTCATGACTGTTCTGGACAGTCTCTTGTGGTAGCTTTCCTCTGCTACTTAGATACCCCCTAGTCAACACTTGGGTACATTGAATGGCCTGGCAACTGCGGCTCCACAGCTGAGGCATTTGGATCCACATCGAAAAGCTAAACATCACAGGTGCCCGGGTGGTTCAGTTGGTAAGTGTCCAACTTTAGCTCAGATCATGGTTTCCCAGTTCATGAGTTCAAGCCCTGTGTCTGGCTCTGTGCTGACAGCTCAGAGCCTGGATTCTGCTTTGGATTCTGTGTCTCCCTCTTTCTCTGCCCCTCCCCTGCTCTGTCTCTCTCGATAATAAATAAACATTAAAAATTTAAAAAAAAGCAAAAGGCTGTACTTCATTGATTTTTTTAAAGATAAAATGTTCTCATTTTAAATATGACTAACTGATTAAATTAAAATGTAGTTAACTTCTTACCTAATCTGTTTGATTCCAGTTAGCTTCATTGTTGATAGCTGCTTTCAAGGTGCTTTTTAATACATGCTTTTCTCTCTCAACTTAATTGCAGGTCCTTTGAGCCTCTTGATCTTTGATGGTAGAATGATACCCTTTAAGTCTCTTTTCACTGGTTCTTCCAAGTTATCCCAGGTGGCAACTTAACAAATATTCTACCATTGGATACATGATGGCCAACACTTAAGCAGATGCAACAAATGTTATTTTTTTGTTGCAGCAGCACCCCATGCTTGGTTAACCTTCTCTATCAGTCAGGAGCAACTAAGTTATGTTATAGTAACAAATGATTCCAAAAGTTCCATCACTTTAAATACCATAAGGTTAATTTTCAGTGCCTCAAGGGTTGACTGGGGAACTACTCTGATCTGGACGCTGATCACCCTCACCCCAGCATCCAGATCAGTGGGGCAGCCTTTCTGTAGAACGTTGACAGTCACTTCTGTTCCTAACGGTCATAAGGACCGTCATACCCACAGGGAGCCAGGTGCAGACCCATGATGTCCCCAGAAGGCAAGGAGCTGAGCTATTCAGCGAAGCATTAATAGTTTCCACAAAACCTGTGACTTCTACAAAATGTGACTTCTGAGGCTATTGAGAAAATTGACAAAGAGTTTGGGGTTGACTTAATGATTAGTAGATAGAAAACTAAATGAACAGAAAAGAAGACAATCCAGAGCTCCAAAGAAAACAAAAAGAAAATCCATTGTCATTGACCACTTGGGCTCAGTTACGAGGGGGGGGGGGGCGTTTTCATAAGGAGAGTAACAAGCATGGAGCATCGATCTAATGAACTGTTCCATGTTACTCTAGTGGGGCTTTTTGAGGAGAGCACATGGGCAGAGGAGGCAAGACAAAAGGAAGCTATGTCTACATCTACATATGGGGAGATAACCAACAGCACCCCAAACTGAAAGCCCAAGAGGTAGCAGTATGATCATGCTGTGGTAGATGGAGTTCCAAGATGGCCCCAACATTCCAGCCCCTGGTCTACACCAACCTCCTCCCATGTGGTCAAACACTGATCCAGGTGTTTCTACAGATGTGATTAAGGCCCAAATCAGCTAACCTTAAGATGGGGAGGTTATTTGGTGGGCCTGACCCTGTCACATGACCTGTTTCATCTGGGTCTAGGGGTCAGAGATGGGAGGGAGGTCAGAGAGATAGGAAGCATGAGAGGGATTTGAGGCGGGGGATATTTTGTGTTGCTGAGATGGAGGAGAGGCTGCATGGCAAGGAACCTGGATGGCTGTGAGTGGCCTCCAGATGACAGCCAACTGGAACTGGGGACCTTATTCCTATGACCATAAAGAAAAGAATTCAAGCATCCCCGGCCTTCTGACCTACAGAACTGCCAGATCATACATGGATGGTTAAAGCTGCTAAGCTTGCAGTAATTTGTTACACTGTAGAAAATCCATACACACCCGTCTGAGTTACAGAAATCATCAGGGAAAAGAGGCAAGAGGGATTGTCTCTGGGGAGGGGGAAGGAAGGAAGGGAAGTTGAAGGCTGCTGTGTTTCATAACAAACCCTGCATCTTTAAGGTATCCACATGTATAACTTTGTTGTAAGGAATAATCACAATTAAAAGATGTATCAGAGACTACCAGCACCCAGCTGCTACAGACTGAATGCTTGTGTCTCTCCCTGCCAAATTCATATGTTGAAATCTACCCCCCACCCCCACCCCACGGGAAGGTATTAGAAGGTTGGGCCTTTGGAATGTGATTAGGTCATGAAGGTGGAGCCCCCGTGAATGGGATTAGGGCCCTTACAGGAGAGACCTCAGAGAGCTCCTTTGCCCCTTCTGTGTTGTGAGGACACAGTGCTTTGTGAAATTCCTATCTGTGAACCAGGAAGTGGGTTCTCACAAGACATCAAACAGACTAAGACACCGACAAGATCCATTCCCAATTTCTATAGCGGTGACTGACCATGTTCCCCACACACCTGTGCAGTTGACCAGGTAACCGAGTTCTCCATGTGGGAATGTGAGTGGAGGGCTGTGGGGTTGCTTCTGCACTGGGGCTTTTAAGAGAGTGCGTTTCTATCCTGCCTATTCTCTTTCCCCTGCTGCCAACTGGATGATTATGACAATAAAGCCCTCAGGGATGATGGAGCCCCCAAATAGAAGAGGCTGGAGCCCAGAAATCGGCCAAAAATGCTCTCCTGGATGGCCACTGTATTTGAGCCACAACAATTCAGGGCCCACCTGTTACTGGAGCTTAGCTCGCCTTAGCTAATATAAAAGTGGAAGTGAGAGCAAGGGATGGAGGAAAAACAAGAAAAGGTGTACAAAGAAGGAGGCTTGGTCCCAGGCAAAGCAAGGGTTGTGCTTTGTTCTACTGTGTTATTCTCTAGGGTTGGCTTCTTGGTGGCAGCCAGGCCATGGGGTGCCAGCTCTGGGCATCATCCTCTTTACTCTCCTTCCCACGGCAGCTACTGCCGTGCATCTACACACTGGTCAAGGCCTGAAGCTGGGCTGAAGGTGGCTGGAGTTTATCCAGGACCATCTCATGACATCCTGATGCCTGGTGCCCCCACTCATGGAAGGCAAACAGTGTCCTCTTCATCCACCCCAGGGGCCACTTGTAGGCTCCCATCTGCCCCTGTCTCCTGACTTAATCACAGTAGCATAAAGAATTGCTTGCCCCAAGGAGGACTTTGACCCTGAGGCTTTGCAGCCCTCAGGTCTGACCATTTCAGACTTGGATGGTTGGATGAGAAACTTCTGACCAAAACCCTCATCACAATCACTGATGGTGTAATGCGTGAAAAGAAAAACAAGCCATTCTCTGTTGTATGACATGGGGGCAGGGTAGAAAACCATTTTCATGTGCCATCTCCCAGTGGTCCTGAAGTACAAAATAATTCATCAGGTCCTAAATGATGAAAGCCGACTTCACATCTGGTGCACACTTACATGGTGAAAGATTAAAACCAGAAATGCTTCTGAGACCAGCCCTTGAAAGACTGAAGAGATATTTACAGTGTCTGCAACAAATGTAGGAGGAAAGCATGTTAAAATGATGGATGGTCCCTTCCAGGCTTGCTGGAGCAGATGGCTCACACTCCTGAACACGGCAACTGACATGGGATCCCGCTTTCCTTCCTGATAATCTGGGAGGATCTCTGGTTGGCGTGATAATTACCTGTTTTGTGTGCCTCTTCCCAATCTCACCCCTCAGTCATCTGCTGCTCATAATTTGTGATCTTCTTCCTGGGTAGGTGCTCAGGATCAAATGCTGCATTTCATCCTTTTGACTTAACTCTGAAATTCCTGCCAAGCCTCGATCAGTAACAAGTCCCAACCTTTGGGAACACTTCAGAGCGCCCCAGATCCATTGACACACATGGAAATGCTACAAGGAAAGTGCCATTTCTTCCCATTTCACAGGTGAGAAATCTAAGCCTTAGTCAGCTTGAGGGACATCCTTCCCCCAGGCCACACACAGCAAGATGCAGAGCCCAGCCTGGACTTCTTTCACCTCACATTGGTGCCCCCACCCCAAGCCTATGGGAAGCCAGCTAGTTAATGTAGGGATTTATCAAATCAATTAAATCAGAGCAAGGCTGGTGCATTCTGGACTCTGATGGAAATCCTGTCTAATGAGTATTCCCATTAATGGGATTGGGAGGATTTGCAATGGACAATATAGGATAAGACCGTCTTTAATTCTTGGCTGTTTGCATGTAGGACTTAGTGAAGAAGGGAAGGATGGTGAGGTTAAGCTTATAGTATACAAACAAAGCAGTGTTCTTTTATGCTAGTGCCCCAGATGATATTACTTAGGCATCATAAAATCACAGAAAGGGGGGCTGGAAACAGTCTGCTGGGTCATGCCCACCTGCTTCACAGTCAGGGGAGCTCTTCAGTACGGGCACATGGGGTCTGTTGTCACCTTCGTGGGAGTAGGGAGGGCGGGGAATATCCAGCCATCCATAGTCTACACCTGCCATATCTTCAGTTGGTTTTCTGGGCTTTGGGTTTCCTATGTAGGATGGTATATCAAGAGAGTCAGTAGTGATTACACCTGATTTTATAGTTAAACTAGTTGATTTAACGTATTTTCAAAACGTGGTATGAGTTGGTTCTTTCTGTGCGAGTCTCTTTGAACTGGAGCTTCCTGATATGACATTTGGTATGAAATTACTTCACAGGTAAAGCAGAGGGCTACTGATTTTCCAGGAAAAAAAAAAAAAAGAAAAGGAAGAAATGTTTTCCGTTCCAAAGGAAAAGGAAAGGAGAAGTTGAAAATGAATGAGTTTTAATCTCATCACAGTTAACTCAAGAACAGCCAAGAGGCTGCCATCTCTGACTGGAAATCATTTCCCGGAAGTCCAGAAGTAGCTTCAGGAAATTGCTGACTAGGGACCCTCTGAGCTGTCGGCCTTGGGTCTGGTGGGTGACCATGAGGGAGGCCCTCTGAAGGCTCCTCTCCAAGTGGAGAAGGAGGCCCCAGCCAGTCTTGGGGTCACTGACTGGACCGGGCTCCACTCTACCTGCCCTCTGTGACCGGTGCCTCAGGTACCTTAGGAAACAGGTGCCCAGTGAATGGGGGAATTCTTCAGCCACATTCTGTTGTCTCCCTGAAATCCCCCCTTGATGACCCTTATCTACCTAGGTGTCATTATGAAGCAGTAACTCTGGGACTGAGAAGGCTTGACTCTCACTCTGTAGTCTCGACCCCTAGGCTGGCCAAGAGCGGGAGAGGCAGGTGAGCAGCCCATTTTTTGCAGACCCATTCAGGAGGTGCACACATGCTTCCAGCCATAGCACCCCAACCGTGTGCTGGTGACACGGAGGTCCAGATGGTGTGGTAGCTGCTGTTGTCCTTTGGGAGAGGCCTGCAGAGCTAGCCAGGAGGGACCGGGGATGCCTCCAGGACACTGACAAGCTAAAGGGGGCAGCAGAAATTGTTGCAATATCACAAGGCAGTTTTAAGTATTGCTGCAGTATTATCGAAGTTTTCGTTGTTTTTTTTTTTTTAAGGGCCTCAGAGTTTTTGACACTTTTCCCATTGGATCCAGGCAGCTCTTGACTGCTTTAAACCATAGGGTACAGAGAAAGAGAAGCTATGTGTAAAAGGCAGCCAGCTCCCACCCAGCTCTCTTGAAGGGTACTTTCATATGCTCCCTCTTGGAGCCTTGAGCTTCCATATGAGAAATCCAGCTGCACTGACCTGGAAGGGGATCCCACCACAGTCCCAGCCATGTCAGTGAAGAAGCATCTGGGCAGCAGACCCTCAGGTCCTCCAAGCCTTCCAGATCTCCCAGCTGAGGCCCCAAGCATCAGTGAAGCAGAAACAAACCATCCCTTCCAGGACCCATCAAAATTCTTAATCCACAAAAGCAATGATTATTGCTTTAGGGCATTGTGTTGGGGGTTGTTTGTCACATAGCAATGGCAACCAGAATAAACATGGTTTCTTTAAACCAAGAAATGACTGGCCTAGTGCTCAAAGAAAAATGATCTCTCTCAATCCTGGGAGGACCAATAATGGGAGTCTTAGGTCTGAGAACTGGTCTCTATGGGTCAGCTAATCAAGGGGACTTATTCTGTGTTTGACTGAGGGACTCACCTGAAACTTCCCTCATGTTCACAGCTGTCTGGGAGGTGTGCTCTGGGACCCCACGCAGCAAGCTCCCTGCCTTCTCAGAGCCTTCTCTGACACAATGGGTGAAGGCTGTTCTGGACGCTTCCCTCTGTGCTACCGTTCTGTCTGGCACACGACACATTTGGGGTCCTTGCAGCCCAGCCTTGTCCTCAGGAGAAGGACTGGGGACTATGGCTGTCCTAGGCCTGGCCCCTCGGACACATTCTCCAAAATTCCATGTTTCCACAGCTTCCTTATTATAACATTATTCAATCTGAAAAACACAGGAAGCCTGATCATTGCTGTTTTCTCCAGGGAAAGAACCATTTCTTTGCTCGTTTCTGCTATCTCTTCCATGTACAAACCAGTTTTCTCTATTTACCCATTGTGACAGCCATTGCTAATTATTTACTGTGTCAATCAGCTATTGCTGCATAACAAGATATCCCCAAACACAGCAGTTCAAAAGAAAAATAAGCATTTACTATGACTCACAGTGTCTGTGGATTTGGGAATGGCTAAGCTGGGGATTCTGGTTTGGGATCTCTCTCATGAGATTGCAGTCATGATATTGGCTGGGACTGCAGTCATCCAAAGGCCTGATTGGGACTGGAGAAGCTGCTTCACTGTGGATTGCTCACATGGCTGGCAGGTTGGTAACAGTTGTTAGTGGGAAGCCTTCGTTCCTTCCCACTTGGTCTTTTCCATGGAGTTGCTGGAGTGTCCCTACCACATAGCAGCTGGCTTCTCTGACCTAGAATAAGAGATCTAGAGAGAGAGCCAAGTGACAGCTATCCTTTTTCTGACCTAGCCTCAGAAGTCACATAGTATCACTTCTGCCACATCCTAATCATTGGCTCTTCTAAGACTTGCTAAGTATGGCCCAGATTCAAAGGGGGAGGGGAATGGGGATTAAGCTCTACCTTTGGAAAGGAGAAATATGCAAAACTTTGGAGACATATTTGGAAAACACCATATCTACCCATTATTCAGTGTCCATTATCCCCTCATCCTACAATTTTATGCTAAGCAGCAAGATACCTGGCTAAAAAAATTACATTTCCAAGCCTCCCCTGAAGCAAATAGAAATTAGTGAGATGTAAGCAGAAGTTGTTGGGAGGCTTGCCAAAAGCTTTTTAAGAATGGGAAGAAACAGCTGGCATTTGTCCTATGCCTCTTCCTCTTGTTGATTGCTTGGGACACAAATGTGATGGCTAGTGCTGCAGCAGCTATTTTGTGAATATGCAGTAACCCCATATGACTGGAAGGCATATGCTAAAAATTAAAGGAAAAACTGAATGGAGCCTGAGTCCCTAGTGACATATGGAAGTTCCATAACTGACTTGAATTGTCTAACACTGAACTTCTTTTACAAGAATGGGAACTAGAAGTTCTTGATATTTATACCAGGTTTACTAACAGATGAACACAGATCTTAACTGATAAATTTATCATTGTTCTTTCTTCAAACCTGGCTTGCAAAGGACTCATCATTGTATATCTGGGCCCTCTTCCTAAATGATGTTCTTCTGCAAATGGGCTGGTGTTCTAGTTGTCTGTAAGTTAAGTTGTTGAAGGAACTGATTGATCCAGGTAATCACAGCAATCCATTTGGACACCACCTCTCATGTCAGACTCAGTTATAGGCCTGATGAGGATGGGGAACTTTGGGGATTGGTCCCACTCTTGATCCAGTCACCTGCAGCCTCTGGGGATAGGTAACATTCTGCTGATGTCTGCCTAGAGAAGAGGGTTTAGGTGAGCAGGGAGAGGCTGTGCTCCATTGTGGGAGAGAGAGGCTGCATGAGGGGCACTCTGAGTCTGCTATCATGTGAAAGGTCCAGGTCTGCTGCAGCAGGAACCCCAGGTCATTTAACAAACCAGGTCACCTGCATCACATACAGCTCCTCTGATCTCTGAGAGCCCATTTTCTGCCCTAGTATTTCAGCTCTTCCTGCCCTGGTCAGCCAGAACACGTATCTCCTGCTCAGCCATCCTGGAGCATGAGAACTACAGTCAGGAGTCCTGAGGCACGCACGTCTCTACCACACCATCCCTTTGTGGAAACTCATTTGAAATAGAAGCTACTATCGCTCCATAAAAACCACCCAAGACGTAGTGGCTACAATAGCAATTTTAGTTCATTTTGTTCACAACTCTATAATTTGGACAAGACTTGGAGAGGTTGGTTCATTGCTGCTCCATGCGGGGTCAGGTGGGTGCGCCTCAACTACAGAAGGAGAACCCACTTTCAAGATGGCTCACTCACATGGCTGGAAGATTAGTCCGGGTTGTCCCCCAGGAGCTCAGCCTGGCTATGGGATTGGGGCCTTGATTTCCCTGCAAGCAGGCCTCTCTATAGGCTGCTTGGGCTTCCTCACAGTATGGTGGGCAGGTTTCTGAGAGCAAGTGTCCCAAGAGATGGAAATGGAAGTCATGGCACTTCTATGGCCAGACATCCAGACATCACACAGCAACTCTTCCCACCCTAGTCTGTGGGTTTCAGAAGTCATAAAGGCCAACCCTGATTCAAGAGAAGGAGACATGGACTCCACTTCCTGATGGGGAAGTAGGAAGGTTCTAGAAGAGCATGTGGGGTGGGAGATATTATTGTGGCATTCTTTAGGAAATGCAACCTGCCACAGAGAGAAAGTGTGTCTGAGGCCCTTCATTGCTAAAGCTGGATTTTATTGCAGTTCATAGGACATCAGAGAGGCCTGAAATTCCATGGCTCAATCCCCCTTCCTTCTTTTCAGGAAGCCTAAGTTCTTTTTGAGAAAGATATATATATATATTATATATATATATAATTTTGTTTTTTAAAGATAAGGTATAATTTCACAAGTGCCAAGGTGAGATATTTGCCCTCCGTAGAGCCATGAGCAGTGTGGAGCTGAGCCCATCAGGGAAGGGATTGCTGTGGCTCAAGAATTCACTCCTAAGATTGCACCCAAGGCCACTTCCCAGAGGGGTGTGTTGAAAGTGACCCCCACTCAGAGCTTTGCTGCACCCTAGATCTGTCCCCCCAAGGGCCTCTGATGATGAGACAGGGAAAAAAATCCTAAAATCTCTTGCTTTCCCAGGCTCCCCTGGAGCTGGGCATGCCTCATGATGACATTTGAACCAATGGGATCTTCAGGACCCACGGAGAGAAATACCATGTCCAAGAAGCCTCCATACAGGGAGAGGTGATTCTTTGCTGCCTCTGTTCTCCCAGCACCACTGCCCATGACCCAGAGCCTTGCTGCAGCTTTAGAAGTTGCCACAAGTCTGAGGAGCACTAATACCCACTGTACTACTTACCTCTGGGCTGCTTTTATCAGAGGAAATGGAGCTCTTCCCTTCCTGAAGGAGGCTGTATTGGGTTTTCTGGAACCAGATGTGACCTCTCTGCAAGGAGGCAGTAAGCAGAGCCCTCAGGACCTTGGTTGGGGGCCTGTGGTGGGAAGACTTGGGGGGGACAAGTCCTGGGGAAGGACCACAATTGGGTTAATGTCCTTAAAAGAAGAGGAAGACCTTGGAGAGAGTTCTTTTTGACTCTCATTATCATGTGAGGACACAGCAAGAAGGTGGCCATCTATAAGCTAAGAAGCTAATTCTCACCAGATGCCAACTCCTTGATCTCGAACTTCCAGCCTCCAGAACTGTGGCAGATAAACGTCTGTTGTTGGAGCCACCCAGCCTGTGATGTTTTGTTACAGCAGTCAGAGCTGATGGAGATGCCCTGCGATGCCGGAATCATGGTCCCATTGCAATGGGGGATCCAGCCCTGACAGGCATCGTGGGCCACACTAAGGCCACATCCAGGGCCTAGGTTAGAGCCCTGTTCAGATTCCCAGCTCAGTTTATAAGTTAGAAATGCCTTGGGCTGCAAGTAACAGAACCCAGCCAACAATCACTGAAACAAATGGAAGTCTCCTGTAATAAGATGTCAGAAAGTAGGCCTTCCCAGGGCTGTGGGAAGGGGCTCAAGGGCACTGACAAGGACCCAGCGCTTTCCTTATAGTGTTGGTGTTCTGTTCTATGGACATTGGCCACAGCTCCAGTCTGCAGTTAGAGCTAGAAGCTGTGGGAGGTTGGGGAGGGTGTTGGGAGCATATGACTTGTATATGCTCTGTGCAGCAACTTCTGCTGCACAGTGAAGACTTCTGTTTCACTTTACTTGGCCATGCCAGCAACAGGGGAGACTGAGGAAGCATGTCTCTGACTTCCCCATTCTTGTGGTGGGAGGCAGCATGGGACAGGGGCCGAGGATGCCCAGTGTCAGCCACCCCAGCGTTTCATTACAGATCCCGCTTTATGACTCAGCGTTTGCCAACTTGGGACAGTCTGGGGAACTCATCCAAATTTGCAGTGCCCTGTAAGGTTTGATTGGCTACCTAACAAATGAGCATGCTCTGATGGGTGGGTGTTTATGTTCCTGGCGGGGAGGGGTAGAGGATGCAGTGTTCCTAAATCCCTACCTCTGGACTGCCTCAGATGCTGCAGGGTTTTCCTGTTGATGGCAGCTGTCTTCTTTGTCGGAGGGCAGTAAGGGCATGGGAACTTCAAGCTCGCCATGGGCTTGGAGGAGGCAGCTGTGACCGCACAGAGCCTCCTCACAGGTGGGACGGGGGATCCCCTGCATCTAAAGGGAGCACATTCTCAGGTCCTTCTTCCTCCAGCTGTGCAGCATCGTTCTATCTTCTCCTCCTAAAATGAGTGGTCCTGCCCAGGATTACCCTAAAGCAGGCCATGGCTTTGAGGGAAAGTCCCCAAACTACACAGTTGTTTCCTGGTTCAAGGCACTGCTCTGCCCACCCCATGGCGACTCTGGGGGTGCCCAGCCTCTCCTGTGCTCTTACTGTCCTATAGGTTTACCCTGTTGTTTATCTGTGCTGCTCATATCCCGTCAAGGCCTCACCAGCCACTCCCTGTGGGCGTGTGGGTGCATTTGCATCTGTGGCCAGCTTAACCCTGGCCCCTTCAGGTTAAGCTGGAGACACACAGAGAGTTAAACATCTCTCCTGAAAGCCAGAGAAGCTGTAGCATTCTCGTGTGGAGTACAGTCATAAAGTTAATTTAGGTCCATGAGTGTTGGCTGATTGTAGGCACTGAGGTGTGGCTTCTGGGCTAAGTACCCACGATACCAAAATGCAGAAGGAACTCATGGCTAAGACGTAGGACTCTGTGCAGAGAGAAGACCTCAAAGCTTGGCAGGAGCATGAAGGGGCTCAGAGGCTGAGGTATGTGCAAGGCTGGGTGGCTTCATGGGAGTTTGCGGGGCCCTCGGGGACAAAAGGGAATTTGGGTGTGATAGTAGAGGCAACCCAAGAGCAGCAAGGTGTGCTCAGGGGTGGGGAAGCTCCAGCACTGTTCTCCTGGACAGTGCCCCAGGAGGCAGGTGATGCCACCAACAGCAGGGGCCCCAACAAGCTTGGCAAGGGCGGAGGGTCATGTACTGGGGGAGCCCCTGACACAGGCAAGAGTCAATGTGCTGGCCCAGACAGCTAGATGCCATGCAGGGGTGCAGAGGAGGCGTAGGAGGGAGAAAGAAGGTTGAGATGCTCAGAAAGGGAAAGGAGATGGGCGCCTGGGTGGCTCAGTTGGTTAAGCATCTGACTCTTGATTTCAGCTCAGGTCATGATCCCAGGGTTGGGGGATCGAGGCCCAAGTCGGACTCTGTGCTGAGTGTGGAGCCTGCTTAAGATTCTCTCTCTCTCTCTCTCTCTCTCTCTCTCTCTCTCTCCCCCACCCCCCTCATGTTCTCTCTCTCTCTATCTCTAATTTAAAAAAAAAGGGGGGGAGGGAAAAAGTGAAGGGCGGGAGAAGCCTCTGGGATAGCCAAGAAGAGCAAACCTTGAGGGGATGGGTCCTTCAAACCTCAGCTCTGCTGTGTGATGCTGGGCTGCCTAGTGAACCTCTCTGAGTCTGCTCCCCCATCTGAACAGTGCAAAAAACACCTGTTGCAAGTGGAACTGAATAATGTAATATTTCAGTGTGGGTAGGGCACCCACCCTGTGGCAGGTGCATGTGGCATGGCAGTTATCTTCCCTTCTTCAAGTCCGAGGTCACTGTTAGTCATCAGGTGACCTGGAGACCTCATTTCATCTGGTCTCTCCCTCCTCTGGGTCTGACCATGGCCATGGCCAGGTCCCTGGCAAGGGAAGCATTTGCACTGAGGAGACTCGAGGCCCCTGGGCGGCGGCACAGGGAGCAGATGCCAGCTGCTGCTAGCCCCACAATGTGGCTTTTGTGAGCTGCGGTGCAGTGCAGCCCAGGAACGACCTGTGCTGGGGAA
Source organism: Cryptoprocta ferox (assembly GCA_028646485.1). Lineage (NCBI taxonomy): Eukaryota > Metazoa > Chordata > Mammalia > Carnivora > Eupleridae > Cryptoprocta > Cryptoprocta ferox. Next base: position 116,852,171 of record CM053560.1, read on the forward strand.
CAATTCCTAAGGCAGGCCCAGTGCAGCCCAGAGCTCTCAACAAAGCAGCCTAGAGCGGCTGCAGCTAGGCTGTGGGCAATTGCTTTTGTTATGCAAACGAAGGAGGAGGTTCCCAGCAATTTCTCCCCTCTGCACCGCTAACCATTTTGTGATGCAGATGAAGGAAGGTCTCAAGCCCCCCACCGCCCTTAGTCTGAGGCTGTGTATTCCTGGTCCCAGAATTTGTCCCGATTTTGCTCCCTGCTAGGCTTCGTGAGCACTGCCCACACCATGCCCAGCCAGGACGGGGCTCTCTTGGGGACTTTCAGTCCAACCAGGAGGTGACAGGACCAGAGAAAAGAAGCAGAGGCAGAAGGACATTGCCTTAAATTGTGCAACCAGCTGGGAAGAATGACACCAGGCAGCTGGGAGAGGCCCCTCGGAGCAGGCATCGGTCAGGCTGAGCTGGCCAGGCTAGGGACAGTGTCTGGGGTAGAGAGACTGTGTGTGCCTTGGCCCCAAGGTGGGGTACCTGCCTCCAGAGGAAGACTGGCTGGTGTGAGGAGGGCCCATCCACGGGCTCATGGACACATGGAGCTTGAATGGAGCCTGCCCAAAAGACACACATTACAGTGATTTAGCAAATTTCCAAATTTCTCTGAGCCTCAATTTCCTCATCTATAAAATGAAGAGAGGAATCACGTCTGTCACAGGGCTGTAGAAAGGTGGATGAGCTAATCCAGATGCAACGTTGAGTCCGTGCCGGGCACATAACAGACATGCAATGGGTAACAACGATGGACAGCAATTTGTCAATATTTACCAAGCTCAGAAGCGTGTAAGCTCATTCCCCAATAATGCTCCTTCTAGGAATTTAGTCTACAAATACTCTCACATGTGCAAAATGACATATGCTCAAGGTTATTCTTCGAAGATGTGTAGTAGCCAGGGATTGGCAACAGCCCAAGTGTCCATTTGTGAGGGTTGGTTCAGTGGATTATGGTCTGTCTGAGAGGGACTTGCCCAGAGTAGCACAGAAAGGCCCCCCAGCTCTGAGCCCCCTCACCCCTGACCCTGCCTCCATGCTTGCTTGGCCTCTCACCAGGGCTCCACAGCAGCTCAAAGTGCCTACCTCCCTAATCAGGGAAAGGTAAGTGAAGATTTCCAAGTGGAAAATGGACTTGGAAATCTTCAGCTGAAACAAGAATGAGGGTGTTCTCTTGTACCGACACAGGGGAACAGACTGCACAGGAGCTCGGTGGGATAAGCCAGCACCCTGCCCAGTGCCTTAGGAAAGGAGTGGGGCTGAATGTGGCTCCGCTGGGCCCAGGAAAGAGGGAGGGTGTGTGTGCCAGTTAGAGTGGTGGGCAGGGCCAGGGTGGTAGCTGTTCTACACACACCTGGAGGCAGACATTCACCCCTGCAGGAACGGACTGTCTTGGAGTGAGGTCGTGCACGCAGCCCAGCAGTGATGGAATAACACAACCGGTCACCATAGAAACAACCAGCAGTTGTAATTTTCAGAAGGCGGGCAGCCCCCAGCGCTCCAGAGAAAGCTACAGGCCTCCTACAAGGCTGCCTCAGGGCAATACCTCTGTAACCCCAGGTGTGCACATGGCCAGGCAGCGTGACTCCCTGGGGGCCTCAGTCTCCCCACCTGTAAAATGAGGATCTGACCTGTGACACATGTGCACCTCTGTGCCAGGGAGGAGAGGCTGAGTGAAAGGCTAGGAGTGGAGCATGGTGAAGAGCAGGCACAGGGCTCTACTGACACAAAGGCTGTTAGCCTCCCACGGCAGGCCCAGAGAGACAACTTTGTCCCTTTTCTGTTCCCTGTTGCCCTCATTAGAGTCGACTGTGTGCAAACCTGAATTTCTGCCACCAAAGTATCTTCCAGATAAATAAATGATGAGGAAGAAGGCAGATGGCATATCCTGTGGGCGGGAGGCTGCCCAGGGGGCCCTCTGCAGAGCACAGGTGTGGGTCCCCTGCCTTCCAAGCCCCTTGCCCCTGCCCCTCTCCCCAGCTCTTCCAGCTTTGAAACTACAAAGTCATTCCCTGTCTCCCCAGGAAGGCACCGCCCAAACCACTGGTCTTGCCCCGGGGCATGAAGCCAACCTCTTGAGGGACATCAATAGCTGTGCTGGGTGGGCTGTGCTCAACACCTTCCAGGCCTGACCCTGCTGGGAATGGCAGCAGATGATCTCTGACCTCTGCGTGTGGCAACCACGGCCCAGGAGGCAGCCCCTCCTCTGTCCCCTGTCCAGGATGCACAAGGCTCCATTTTCCCTGTTGAGACTGGCCTGTAAATCAATATAGGGGGCAGGGGCAGCAAAGATAGTGGGAGCCGCATGGAGGGAAGGGGCCTGGAAGGGCCTCTGTGTGCACTTCCTCCCTCCCCCCATGCCTGCATGGAGGGTGGGCCAGACTGGCTCCAAGCAGTGGTCTCCCTGTGTCCCCTTACCCACAACTGTCTCATCAGCACCTCCCTACTTACTCATCAGGTCTGCGAGGGCCTCTGTACTTGTCCTCACTTCCCCTCAAACCCCACCATGTCTACCTTGCTGCACTCACACAAGTGTTAAGGGCTGGAATTAGGAGGGTCTGGGTACAGGTGGTTGGAAGCTTAGTTCTCAAACTAGGAGCAGGAGGGCAGGGTGGGTGAGCCACTCTGAGTATGCAACAGTGACTACTTTTAAAACACCTTTAAGAAATAGTTAAAACAAGGGTGCCTGGATGGCTCAGTCAGTTAAGCATCTGACTTCGGCTCAGGTCATGATCCTGAGGTTTGTGAGTTTGAGCCCCCTGCCAGGCTCTATGCTGACAGCTCAGAGCCTGGAACCTGCTTCAGATTCTGTGTTTCCCTCTCTCTCTGCCCCTCCCCTGCTCATGCTCTGTCTCTCTCCAAAACTGAATAAACATTAAAAAAAAATTTAATAAATAAAAAAAGTTAAAAACAAACACAGGAGTATTATGGATAGCATAGAAAACCCATGTGACATTCTAAAATGACATCTTATGCAGGCAGCTTAGCAGGATGCCCTCTCTTGGATCTTATTAGCTCTCAGTTGTTTGGCGGGCATGGGTTTGGGGAAAAGCCTGATATCCGTCACCCCCATGGTGTGAACTGGTGTCCTCATGTCTTTCACAGACACCTGTGCTAGCACATAATCACCAGTCACTGCAGGAACAGTTTTGTCTCCTGCCAAGGGATTTCAGGGTTGGGCAGAGCAGTTTTGAGTGGCAAAGGTCTGCAGGAGCCTGAGGTCACCTGCCTATTCTCTGAAGCCCGTCTTCTAGCCAGGTGGGCCTGCCTGGGCAAGGTGTGGGGTTCTGGGTCACCGACATAATCCAGCCCTCAGCACAATGACTCCTGTGGGTTCAGCTCAGGGGGCCAGTGCTGCCCACGGTTGTGTTTGGGGTATGGTCTCTCTCTCTCTCTCTCTCTCTTTCTTTCTCTCTCTCTCTCAAGTTTATGTATTTATTTTGAGAGAGAGTGCAAGTGGGAGAGGCGCAGAGAGAGAATCCCAAGTAGGCTCTGCACTGTCAGAGTAAAGCCTGATGTGGGGCTTGAACTCACAAACTGTGAGATCGTGACCTGAGCCAAAGTCAGATGCTTAACTGACTGAACCACCCTGCCACCTGGGGTGTGGTCTCTTTATGCTGTACAGCAACTCCAAAAAACGTCCCCCATGGTCTTGAACAAACCAAGAATATCTGTCTCGGCCTTAATGACAGAAATACTGTGAGAAATTAAGCATCTGTCATTCAGGTATTAGACTCTATTTTTTTAGACTCTATTTTAGAGTCTAATTCTGTTGAAGGATTATGTTTCTTTCATCCTAAATGCCTCCTGTCAGTGTGCTCCTACGGGCACTTTGAAGCTTTTGGGACAAGCGTGCCCCCTCTCCTTCAGCGGCCTTGTCTGAGATTCAAGGGGACAGGCTTAGACCCCCAGCTCAGCTAGATGCTTAGAGCTCAGCATGTCCACCTAGTCTCAGAGAATTTCCTCCATTTCTTGGTGTTTCCCCCCTACCCTCAGCTTCTGTCACCCATGTAGGTCATAGGGCTAATGGTGCTCAGGCCTTCTGCTTTTAGCCTTGACAGTGAGTGTTGTAGAGGGAGCAAGGTGCCAGAGGCCTCTCCACTAGTGTCTGACACAGAAAGCCCTGGAACCCCACGGCAACAAGGCCCGCAAACAAGTACACTGCATCTCACTTCTGGGCCAGAAACCGAGCAGCGACACCAACCCAGAGCCAGGCTGAGGAGGCTGTGACCACCTGGAACATGGCCCAGCCACCCTGAGGCAGGTCAAGAGCCTGTCCTTCCATGGCCTCCCTGCCCACCCCCTCCTGGCCGGTGGCCTGGCTGCCTCACACTCCCAGAGAACATACAGTGACTCTACTAGCCTAGGAATCTTTGCACCTTGAGTGCTTTGTGCATGATTTTGTTTTTCTCCCCCAGCAAAGAGGTGACCTGCCCCTCCTCTGGCCGCTTTCGAACTGCTGGTCTCACCTCTTCCTTTGGCCTCCAGGTACATGAATGTCCATCCTGGCACCCTAACTTCCCATCTCTGGAGAAGAGTCAGGGAGTCCTGCTCTGCAGAAGCTCATCCCTGGCGAGTGGGACTCAGGGCTCAGTTGGGGAGCATGGAGGAACCCTCCAGCAAGACGGCACATTGCACTTTGAACAAAGCACTATTTCTTCCAGCCCTGGCACACCGTGTTCCCTGGTCTGCACAGGTGACACACCCCCTGAACATCCGTTTTCTTTTCTTGGGTGCTCTTTCTGCCTGCCCCCCCAACCTTCCCAGCAACCTGTGCAGTCACTTATGGCTGTTTTCATTCATTTGCCCACCAGGCTTCCTACGAAGCTGTGAATTTCTTGGGGGCCGATCTGGGCCCAAGGATTTCAGCACAGAGCTCACAGCATCTGGGGAGGGCCTGCCCACTGCCTCTGCCCCACAGTCCCTCCCTCCCCCCAATCAAGCACACAGAAAGACCCAGACTGGGCAGTGGTGGGGGGGGGGGGGAAATGATTTCCAAGCCCAGAAGCTGTTCTTCACCTACCTTTCCCTGATTAGGGAGGTAGCCACTGTGTATTCCTGTGGAGCCCTGGTGAGAGGCTGGTCAGGGGCCCTCAGAGCTGCTGGCCTTCCTGAGATACTCTGGGCAAGTCCGTCTCAGTAACCACTCCCACCCATTTATCCAAATAACTGAAATGGGTTAAAATCTTAAGAGAATCAAGCCCAGTTGGAAAGGCCTTTTAGCATTTTTTAAAAAAGCTTAATGCAAATCCAACTCAAAGAGGAAACAAACGTATCTGAGACTATTTTTTCTTAAATTAAGTTTGACACATTGCTACATCATTTGAAAAGAAGAACGAAAACAGACACCCCCCTGCACTTGTTTCTTAAACACTTCAGTAAATGAAAAGCAACATTCCTGCTAGGCTAGGGAGAACCCCGTGCTCTAGATGTTCCATCCAAACGGCCTAATCTGGTGGGGGCCAGCCTCGGGCCTGACAGAATCTCCTGGTGGGTCTGGAGGCCATTCGAGTCTCTGTGGACCCATGTGACCACATTGTCTCCGGCTGCAGGGTCCCAGAAGGATTCTGTGGCTGGGCAGCTGTGGCACGTGGGCTGTCCCCTCCTGTCCACACAGAGCAGCCCCCCCCCCCCCAGGCAGGGGACGGTCGGGACCTTCTGGCTGAGGGGACTTTGCCTCTCTCAGAGCAGGTTGAGTTGCTTAGGTGAGACGCACCCCCCTTCCTCCCAATGCTCTACTTATTCTTTTTTTTTTTTTTAATGTTTTATTTATTTTTGAGAGAGAGAGAGAGCGTGAGCAGGGGAGGGTCAGAGAGAGAGCGAGACACAGAATCCGAAGACAGGCTCCAGGCTCTGAGCTAGCTGTCAGCACAGAGCCCAACGCCGGGCTCAAACCCACCAACTGTGAGATCATGACCTGAGCCAAAGTCAGACGCTTAACCGACTGAGCCACCCAGGCTCCCCACAATGCTTTTCTTAAAGAGGACACTCAGGCAGCTATGAAGAGTCCCCTAGCACCTCTTTGTCCTCCAAGGTAAGAACTGAGGAGGGGTCTTCCTGCCCTGGGTTGAAGCACATCCTGACTCCCAACTCTGGCCTGGCTCCCACACTCTGCCTCCCACAGGCTGGAGGGGAGCAGGCTGTGCACAAGGCATGTGTGCTGGAAGCTGACGAGGGTGGAGGCGAGAGGCAGGACATTCACCTTCCCCGCTGGGCGCACACTTCATCTATACCTCGTTCAGTGAATCAGTCATAAGCGAGGAACCCCAGTAGTCAATACTCTACCTAGTCCAGAAGGGAGAGGGCCATGGGTGGAAGAAAACCCCCACCCCTACCCCAGTGCAGCTTCTGGAAACTCTGGAGCATCTCACACCCAGGGGCCTCCACAGGGGCCTGACTGCTCACCACCTGCTCTTAAGCAAGGCCCCAGCTGGCCCCAGCCAGTGCTGTAGTGTCAGCATTTGGGGGCTTCATGAAACAAAACTGTTTTTGAAAAGGGATGAAAATAGGGTTGGCAACATTTTATTTTGTCGATTAAGGGTGTTGTCACAAGACACCCTCTTTCTACTATAATCATTTCATTAAAAAAAGGATGACTTCGCATCTGAAAAACAAGCTGATATTAAAAAACCAGATACATTCAGGGGTGCCTGGGTGGCTCAGTTTGTTAAGCATCAGACTCTCGATTTCAGCTCAGGTCGTGATCTCACCGTTCGTGGCTTCAAGCCTCACATCAGGCTCTGCACTGACAGCAGAGCCTGCTTGAGATTCTCCCTCTCTCTCTGCCTCTCCCCTGCTCGCACTGTCTCTCTCAAAATAAATAAATAAGTAAACAAAACAAAACCAAAACCCAGATACATTCAGCTTTATAAAACTTGGCCAGGCTGCCCTTGTTTTCTCATTTTATCTGAGACTCTGTTGGGGGCCCCAGAGGCAGGCCGAGTTGATCCCCCTTGAGAGGCCTAGTGATGCCAGGTGGCCCTAGAGGCCCTGCCGGTTGGGGGACTGATGGCCAGGCTCTTGTTGCATGTTGCCTCTTCCCCACACACAGCCCCCAGGGTCCTAGGTGTCATCAGAAGCTTCAGCCCAGGTGTTTCCTGGAGAGCCCCCTGGCCCAGGGCCCTGGAGGGCTGGACAGGGCGCGTCCTCTCTCCCAGACATCTCTGGCCTCCATGGCTGGCACTGCTGGCCGATCAGGCTGCCCCATACACTCGGGGAGTATTCCGAGCCAGCTGCCAACACAAAGCTGCTTTGTGGGCCTCGCCTGGCGGGCAAGCACGTGACCATGGAGGGTGGGCGTGGGGCCGGACGGGTGTGCCCCATTGCCTTCCTTCTGATCAGGACTCTGCATCCTCACATCTGACCCCACGCAGCTGGAGCCTCGCCAGGCAGGGTTTGGGGGACCATGGAAACAGGAGAAAACACAGAGTTGTAAAACAAGAGAAGTCTTCTTGTCCAGGGTGCTCTGCTCGAACTGAGCTCCTTCTGGGGTCTGCTGGGCACCTAGGCCCTGACTTTACCCCAGCCTCATCCTTTGTCTCTGACACTGGCTCCTTCTCCCTGAGAGGGCCTCTGAGTCCAGTGTTCTCAGAGCCTTGACCCTAAGGCACAAAGAGGGGCTGCGGGGTCACCTAGCCAAGAGTGCACAGTGGGGCAAAGCCAGGCCCAGGCCCTGCACCCAGCGGGGCTCCCACACATACCCTTTTCCTTCAGTCCACAGGTGGTTGTGACACAGGGCCTCCAACCTGGGCCACACTCAGCTCCCCAGAGGAAAGGGAGCCCCTGAACTCAGGGCTCCAGCCACCCAGAGGTGACCCCTAGGAGTGTGGCTTTGACACATAAAAGAGCAAGAATGCTCTGCCCATGTCCATGGACTCCTTCCTTGAGCCCACAAATCTGTTCAAGACTCTCACAAACTAAAAATCAAAACAACCAAAAATATCCAGACAAAGCAGAGGCTTTTCCCTGGACCCAGTGTGTGTATGCCCACCATTGTGTTCCTCTCCTTCCCAAACTCTGGACTAATGGGGAAACAGTGGGCATAGCGAGCCATGTTCTACAAAATGGAATATTACACTGTTTAAAAAATACATACGGGGGCACCTGGGTGGCTCTGTTGGTTAAGCATCTGACTTTGGCTCAGGTCATGATGTCCCCATTCATGAGTTCAAGCCCTGCATCGGGCTCTGTGCTGACAGCTCTGAGCTGCTTCAAATTCTGTGTCTCCCTCTCTCTCTGCCCCTCCCCTGCTTGCACTCTCTCTCTCAAAAATAAATAAATATTAAAAAATCAATAAATAAAATACATACGAAAACCCCAAAAGAATATGGAAATCATGCACCCCCAGTTGTTTCCCTAAAAAGTTCCATCTTGGCAAAGGGGCTACCATCCTCCTCCTGGCCCTGACCAGACCCAAAGATGACTCTCTAGAATCATCCCTCCCCTCCCTGTATCTCTTTGTCATATACTGTACAGAGGCCACTGCCACACTCAGAGCCCACAAGAAGAGCCCTGGTCCAGAACCTTCCTTTAGCTGTGCCCCTCCCCACAAAGGGGTGGGAGTGGGAGCAAAGGGAACAGGTGGGGCCAGGCCCAGGGCTGCTTCCTTGGGCTAACAAGGGAGTCCAGGATGCTACATTTGAGCCTGGCCTGTGTTTGTGAAGATGCGTGTGTGTGTATCAAGGCGAATGGATAGAAAGGATTTCAACAATGTATTTGGTTTGACCCATCACTTTCCCACATTAAGATGCAGAGCAGGTGGACTCCCTGATGGTCTGCCCTGCAGGCATGAAGGACACCTTGGCCCTCTAGCTCTCAGATCTGTCTTCTCCATTGGCATTGCTGACTGAGCTGGGCACCCCAGCATATTAACTTCTTTTGGTGGTCATCACCCCATGCCCTTGCATTCCCCACCCCCACCCCCACCAGGTTTGAGAAGTGACCTTCCCTCTTTGTCCCCACCACTCCCTTCTCCCTGCCGCTGGAGGGCACAATGGGTCACTCACCCCTCAACATTCCCCCTTTCCTTGCTCTTTGAAGTCTATTTTGATTCATGTCCACTTCCTCTCACCAATGACTCAGGGATCAGTCCTGCTGGGTCATGGCCAGCCATTCTAGCCTCATCCCCTTGCCAGGGGCTGGTGACCTGTCCTGCCAATGAGATGTGAGCAAAAGTCTGCAGGGAGTCCCTAGCCAAGCTTTCCTCTCTGATAAAATAGACTCACGGGAAGAAATGGTCTAGCACGTTCTGCTGGACTTCACCATGTCAGGATGGCACATCTCTTTCCAGCTGAGGGTAAAGCCATACCCTAAGGAGGGCTGTGCCTGGCATACAGCACTTGCTGCTGTCCTTGCCTCTCCCTGCACTTCCTGCCATGAGCTGGTCTGTTCTGGCTGTTCTATCTTGCTTGAGCCTAGGGCTTTGCCACTCACAGCCAAGTGCTCCTCCCGCCCCCTGCTAAGTCTCCCTGGGCCCTCCCAGGGTCAGCCCACCATGTTACACTCAGCACCCCACAATGTGTTTCTGAAGGGTGGGGGTCATCTCTTACCAGGTCCTGCCCTCCCCTACCCATGCCCCCACCTGCTGGCTACAGACCAGATGCATCCAATAGTGTTCAGCAGAGTTAGTTGAAACAATGCATTTCTTATAAAATGTGCATGGGTGAACCTGCCTGTTTTGTTGTGCAATATCCTTAAGGTCCATGTGGTATTAGATTTCTGAACTAGGAAAACATTTCTCTCTCCCTTGAGATTAATTAACAGCTTCTATTACAGGCCTACGGTCTCTCATGCACAGTTCCAGAAATCTAAATATTTCTGAAAACCAAGACTTTTTCCATAAGTTAGTGGCAAACTCATCTGGTGACCAAACCTGACCAGTCAGATATAAGGATAATTAAAGTCTTAGAGAGACTATTTATATATTTCATCACAAATAAAATGAATATGGTTGGTAATGGGTTATACTCCCAGATCTTGTTCAACTATTACTTAATATATAGTATATACAGATTACTAATGGTCTAAAATTCAAATGTTCTGAATTCAGAAAAACATCCTCCTCCCAGGGCTTCTGATAAGGAGTCATGGGATTGTGTTAGAAAGCAAGAGCTTTGCAATACACTTTATTTTCCTTTTTCTGCTCTGGTTACCAAGAAAGTCAAATTTAAATAATTAAACTTATTCACAGCAACTGGCCTTTGTCTAAAGTTCCTTAATACAACTATTCTGTTCTTTTATAACGTGACCTTAAAAAATTATCTGAGCAATATAGTTATCTTGAATTTGTGTCTTTTATGTTAGCTGGCTTCATATTATTATTTTAAAAGTGAAAGGAGTATAAATTTATTACGAATGAGTGAATCCAGAGGATTCTGTGGACTAATGGGACAGATGGTCCCTAATGTCCCTGTCTGCCATCCTGCCTCCTAGGAGGTATGGATGGGGATGGGGCTGACATGATTATGGATTCTCTCTGTGCCTCGCCACATGCCCAGGGGAGACAACAGACACTCCCCAGCCATTCCTGTTGACCTCCATCCTTGGTGGCTTCCCAGTCAATCCACCCCCCACTCTTTACATACATGCAGCCACCACCCAGATGCAGAGACAGCGCACTGAGATCAATGCAGCAGACAGCTTGCTCGCAGATTTGCACTGTTGACAAGTTTCTCCCGAATTCTTCCATCAGGTCCATCTTACTGGAGAATATCAAAAATAATGTTTGCACACATCCTACATTAGGAGTCAATTTTCTTTCTTTAAAAAAATATTTTTTTTGAGAGAGAGAGAGAGAGAGAGTGAGCATAGTGGGGGTGGGGGGGCAGATAGAGAGGGAGACACAGAATCCAAAACAGTCTCCAGGCTCTGAGCTGTCAGCACAGAGACTGATGCGGGGCTTGAACTCACAAGGTATGAAATAATGACCTGAGCCGAAGTCAGACACTTAACCAACTGAGCCATGCAGGTGCCCCTAGGAGTCAATTTTCATATAAAATTATTCGTGTGGATATATAGATAATAGAGTGCATATGCTTATCTACTACAATAGTAATTAAGACAGTTGCTAAATGATAGGAATTATGAGTGATTTTTTTACTTTCCTTTATATTCTAAATTTTCAATGATGAGCATTACTTTTGTAATAACAATAATAAACACAAGTTTGTTTTTAATCCCCTTTGCAAATACTATTAGAGAGCAGTTTCTTAGGGTATGGCAGCTTTTTGCTAACCAAAATTGGATTGGATCTTTATTCATGACCTCATTTCACACAGAGAGGCCAGAAATCTATCTTAAAATGCAATCCAACCGCACAAAAATTACTGTAGTCAAGTTTCTGAGACTGTGTCCTTTATCAGGTGACATTTGAAAAAACTGACGAGAGCTTTGTCTATATGATGTCAAAGCAGTCAGATAATTCAATAATTCCAATGTAAATAAGCAGACTTTCTCTTCCTGATATGATAGAGCAACTGGCAGCAGATGAGCCTTCCTGCTGTAAACACACTGAAAACTGGGGGGAAAACATGAAATGACTATTTGCAGATATTGGACAACAGGCAGGGTAACAATGTGATCCCACAGAGAAGCTAAACAAATAACAGGAGCCCTGTAATCCACCTGGCTTCCTGCCTGCAGGCATTTACTGGACCCCAGGACAGAGAGGGTACCCCAGCAGAGAACAGCAGTCTCATTGAGCTGAGGAGACAAAATTGTGGTTTGGGGAGGCTGAAGAAGCCAAATGTTGTGGGGGTAGAGAACTTGATAGGAGGGATCCAGGCAGAAATAGGGTTTATATAAGGTCCCTTTGAGTCTTAGGATGCACACTAATATGACCTGCACAAGGTGAGATGGGAGTGAACAGAGAACAAGTTCAGGTTATCATGTAGGTATTGCAGTGGCTAGAGCTCACATGGGGTTGGGAGGCACTTCAGTTCTGACCAGCCAGGGTGGGGTGTCCTCACTGACCACCAAATTAAATCCATAGAAACCCCAGACAGGCCCCATCTTAAGAATACAGCTGAAATGACCCTGGGTAAAGGCTTAGCAAAGTTTAAAAACAAACGTTGAAAGGGTCAAGTTGGGACCCAAAGGAATTAAATGCTTGTCAGAACAAAATGTAACACTTTGTAAAGCAAGACAATAAAATCTGGGAAATTCAGCAATATAATAATCTCAAGTCTAGCATTAAATAAAAATTATTAGTCATGCAAACAGGTAGTAAAATATTACCCATAACCTAAAGAAAAATGTGTCAATAGTAACAGACCAATCTTACTATTAGAAGTCAGTAATGTTTAAAAAGCTCTTATAAACATATTCAAAGATTTAAAGAAAAATGAAAACATAATGATAGGAGACACTGAAATCATAAAAAGATAGAAGCAAATGGAAACTCTAGAGTTAAAAAATATGATCTCTGAAATGAAAAATTCACTGGGTGGAGGCTCCTGATCTGGGGCAGATGGAACACTTATATTTCGCCGTGTCTCTCCACTGAATAAAACTAGGATTCCTGGACAGAATTCGAGGAACAATAACCTGGGGACTCTGAAAAGTAAATGGAGGGAGACAGAAGAATGAGGCCAGAATTTGAGGTGCCAAGCAAATTGGTGATAGGCTGCCTATTTATTTTTCCTTCATTATTGCCCAGCTTCTATTCAAAGGCACCCCAAAAGCTGAAAGGACACAGTGGGTGGAGACAAAACCAGCTCCAAGAGAAAACCTCTCTTCCTAGTCTAAAGAGCAGGCAAGGGGTCTCCTGTCAGAGAGTGAGGACAATACCCTGGTCGTCTTTCTGTTTTCTCCTTCCCCAGCCCTAAACAGTAATGGTGGCAGTAATAGTAACAATGGCAGTAGCTGTAGGGAGGGTGCCTAAAGCTCTTATGGAGGTGAAACCTTTTCTCTGACCAGGAGAGCTGTGGTGCCAAAGAGTGTGGGACAAAGTCTTACTGTTTCTTCTTTGCTGTGCCCTCCCATAGATGGGTCCTGGATGCTGTTGCAGTCACAGGAAGTGTGCAGCAGAGTGGGAAACCAAACCCTGGCTTTCTGGCCACCAGATGAGCAAGGGAGGCTCCAGGGATCTGAAGATAATGGGGAGGAAGGAGCTCAAGAGAGCAATCCCAAAGAGTTATGTATGAATTCCTGGTTTCCCTCTGAGCCGTATGGGCATGGATCTGTCCCTATACATGCTTTAAGAACTGACTAAAAGGTAGAGCACCACCCAGATCCTATACAGAATGATCTTAAGGATATATAGGCAGAGTAAATCCAAATAGCATTGCAAATTTTGAACACTGAGTTGGCTTTGGAACCACACCCCACAGAAGATGGGTCAGAACTTGCAGCCTGAATCTAACCAGGTCAATGGTCTGCTAAAACAAAAATATCAACATTCTCTTTAGTATTTAAACAAGACACAGAGTCATATAACCTAATATTGAAAATGTCCAGGACATAACACACATTGCTTTGTATTGAAGAACCAGAAAAATCTCAACCTGCAATGAAAAAGACAATCAAAACACATCAACCCTGAAATGACAGAGATGTTAGAATTATCAAAGACTTAAAGCAGTTATTATAATCATGCTTCAATAAGTGAGGAAAATTCCTTTGAGATAAAAGGGAAGATAGAAAATTTCAGCAAAGAAATAGAAAATATAAACAAAAACCAAATGAAAATTTTAGAACTAAAAGCTGCAATAAGTGAAATTAAAAATTCAGTGGGTGGGCTTAATGTCAGAATAAAGAACAGAGGAAGGGATCAGTAAACATAAAGATAGAACAGTAGAAATAATCTAATCTGAACAACAGGAAAATTAATAAACAGAGCATCAGGATTCTGTGGAGTAATACCAAAAGATCTAACTTTTGTACTAGTAGAGTTTCAGAAGAAGATAAAGACTGTGGTACTGAAATAATATTTGAAAAAATACTGGCTTAAAACTCCCCAAATTTTGTATAAGATATGAACATACAGATTCAAGAATCTCAGTGAACTCCAAGCAGATGAACTCAGACAAATCCATGACTAAAACATCATAATCCAAGTGCTAAATATAGACAAAGAAAAAAATCTGTAACATATCCAGAGAAAAATGACACCTTAAATAGGGGCACAAGAAATTGAAAGACAGTGGATTTCTTATCAGAAACCATAGAGAATAGAAGGATGTGGTACAACATCTTTATAGTACTGAAAGAAAGAAAAAGAAAATACTGTCCACCTAGAATTCCATATCCAGTGAAAATATCCTTCAAGAACGAAAGTAAAATAAAACCACCGTAAGGTAAAGGAAAACTAAGAAAATTTATTATCAGGAGACCTCTAAAAAAAAGAAAAGAATCTGAAGGAAGATTTTTAGATGAGAGGGAAATGATGCTGGGGGAAACTGGAAAGACGAGAAAATAAGAAAAAACACAGAAGCAGCAAATATCTGAGTAAATACAACAGTCTACTTTGATTGCCTTAAATTCTTTAAAATATGCATGGCCACTGAATACAAAGGGTAACACTGCCTGATGGGATTTGTAATGTATGCAAAAGCATACAGAGAGAAAGATAGATAAAGAGACCTATATGATGGCAAGATTTTAAATTTCACTCAAAGTGAGAAAATATTAATTCTATGTAGATTTTGAAAAGTTAAGAATGTGTATTGCAATACATAGTGCAACAACTTTAAAAAGTTCAAAGAGATAGAGTAAAAAACTCAAAAATTAAAATGAAATATTAAATACTAAAATATATTCAAATAATCCAAATGAAAGAAGAAAAGGAGAAACACCAAAATAAAAAACAAAGGGAACAAACAAAATAAATAATGAAACAGTAGGCCTAAATACAAGCTTATCAAAAATTCCATTAAATGTAAATGATCTAAACACACAAATTAAAAGAGATTATCAGAATGGAATTTAAAAAAAAAAGAACCAATCATATGCAGCCAATAAGAAACCCTCTTTAAATATGATGCTATAATAAGATAAAAGTAAAAGGATGCAAAGTGATATACCATGCAAACACTAATAATACAATTGGAGCGGATATATAGATACCAGAAAAGGTAGACCTCATGCCAATGATAAAAGGTCTCTTCACCAGGAAAATATGAGATTTAACTATGTATGCATCTAACAAGAGAGCTTTGAATAAATGAAGCAAAAAATAATAAAACTGAAAGAAGAAATGGACACACACAATTATAATTTAAGATTTCAACATTCCTCTCTCAATAGTCAATAAAACCAGTAGAACAGAAAATCGGTGGGCACCTGGGTGGCTCAATGGGTTAAGTGTCCAACTTCAACTCAGTTGAACACACGTGTTCAAGCCCCATGTCGGGCTCTGTGCTGACAGCTCAGAGCCTGGAGCCTGCTTCGGATTCTCTCTCCCTCTCTCTCTGCCCCTCCTCCACTCATGTTCTGTTTCTCTCTGTCTCAATAATAATAAATAAACATAAAAAAAAAGAACAGAAAATCGGTAAGGATTTAGAAGAATGGAACATCACTATTTACCAAAGAGATCTAAATGGCGTTTATAGGATACTCCATCCAATAATTTCAGAACTTACTTTTTTAATGTTTGTTTTTGAGAGAGAGAGAGAGAGAGAGAGACAGAGCACGAGCATGGGAGGGACAGAGAGAGAGGGAGACACAGAATCCAGCTCCGAGCTGTCAGCACAGATCCTGATGTGAGGCTCGAACTCACGAATGGTGAGATCAAGGCCTGAGCCAAAGTCAGAGGCTTAACTGACTGAGCCACCCAGGTGTCCCAAATTGTTTGTTTTAAGTGCACTTGGAACATTCACCAAAATAGATCATGTCCTGTGTCATAAAACGATCTTAACAAATTTAAAAGAATTTAAATAATTCAAAGCAATATTGTCTCTGACAATAATGGAGTTAAACTGGAAATCAACAACAAAAAGGTAACTGGAAAATCAGCAAACACTTAAAAATTAACACTTCTAAATAATCCATGTGACAAAAATGTCTCAAGGGAAATTAGAAAACTGTTTTTAAAAGAAGCTGAGGGGCACCTGGGTGGCTCATTCGGTTAGGTGTTTGACATTTGATCTTAGCTCAGGTCTTGATCTCGGGGTTGTGAGTTCAAACCACACATTGGGCTCCAAGCTGGGTGTGAAGCTTACTTAAAAAAATAGGAAAAAAGAAATTGAAAATACAATATTTCCAAATTTGGAGGATAAACCTAAAGCACTGGTTAGAGGAAATTGTTTAGCATTTCATGCTTTTATTAGAAAAGAAAAAAAATTCATATATAAATTCTGAGTTTCTACCTTCATTAAGTGATAGAGCAAGATATATGAAAAGTAAAACAGAAAGAGGAGAAATCAGTGAAATTGAAAACAGAAAAATAATAGAGAAAATCAATAAACAGAAAGATTATTCTTTAAGCAGGTCAATGAAATTCATTAGCCTCTAGCCAAACTCTCTCTCTCTCTCTCAAACACACACACAGAAAGAGAGAGACTGAGAGAGTATAAATAACCTATATCTGTACTTAAAAGGGGATTTCACTACACTACACTCCCCACAGACATTAAAAGGTTAAGAGAATTCTACGAACAGATCTATACACATAAATTTGATAATTTAGATGAAATGAACCAACTCTTTGAAAGCTACAAACTATCAAAATCCACCCTGGAAGAAACAGATAATCTGACTAGTTCTAAGTCATTTGAAGAAATTGAATTTGCATTAAAAATTTTTTTTGGAAAAGAAATCTTCAGATACAAAATGAAATTTTGAATTTCATTGGTAAATCCTACGAAATGTTTACAGAAGAAATAACAAGTGTTACATAATCTCTTGTCAAAAGAAAAACATAATAGGAGGAAAAACTTCTCAACTCAATTTATAAGGCTAATATTACCTTGATACTAAAACCAAACAATGGTATAGGAAAAGAAAACTACAGATAATCTCAAGAAAATATTGACAAATAGAATCCAGAAGTATATTTTTCAAATCACCTCATGCCTAAGAGGGTTTATCTCAGGAGTATAACGCTGGTTCAATATCTGAAAATCAATCAATATAATTTACCATACTAACATACTAAAGAAGAAAAACTATATGATCATATCAATTGATGCAGAAAATGTTACAAAATTTCTAACAGCCATTTATGAATAAAAAAAAGTTGCTACAAATTAGCAGAAGGGAATTTCCTTAATTTTATAAAGGATATCTATAAAAAGTCTACAGCTAACATCATATTTAATGATAAAAGACTGAATTCAGTCTCTTCGGATTAGGAACAAGGCAAAGATATCTGCTCTTACCACTCCTATTCAACATTGTACTGGAAGTTGTAGGCAGTGCAATTAGGCAAGAAAAAGAAATAAAAACATACAGATTTTATAAGAAGACATAAAACTGTCCCTATCTCCAGGCAGCATGTTTATCTTTGGATAAAATTTTAATGAATATGCAAAAGAGATCATGGAACTAAAAAATTAGTTTTTCAGGGTTTCAGGATAAAACACTAACATATAAAAATCAATTGTATTCTTTATATAGTAGCAATGAACAATTAACCAAGTTTTTTAAAAAAACATATATTATAGCTCCAGAAATGAAACATGTGCTATAAATATAACAAAACATATTCATATCTATATGCTGAAAAATGTAAAATATTAATGAAAGAAATAATATAGATATATAGATATATAAAGATATGCCAGGCTCATGAATTGCAAACTCAATAGTATAGTTTATATGTCAATTTTCCCAGAATTGAGCTATAGATTCAATACCATTCCAATAAAAATCCCAACAAGTCTTTATTTTTGCATATATACACAAATTAATTCTAAAATTTATATAGAAAGGAAAAGAAGCTAGAATACTCAAAAGAATTTTGGAAAAGAAGAATAACATTCAAGGATGTGCACTACTCAGTTTTGAGACTTACTATATAGATATAACAGTCAAGATAGTATATTATTGGTGAAAGAATAGGTACACAGATCAATGGAATAGGTTGGGGAGTCCAGAAATAAACCCACATAAATTTGGCCAATTGATTTTCTAAATTATTTCTCAACTTTAAAAATTGAGATATTATTCACACACCATGAAATCCTCCATTTTAAGGTGTCATTTATTTTTGGTGCACTAACAGGGTTGTGCAAACATCATCACTATTTTGTTCCAGAACATTTTCATCATCCCTAAAAAAACCTGCACCCATTAGCAGTGACTCCCCATTCCCTCATTCATCAGTCCCTGGAAACCACAAATTTCCTTTCTGTCTCTATGGATATGTCTGTTCTGGACATTTCATATAAATGGAAACATAATACATAATACATAGCCTAGACTCTTTTGAGACTGATTTCTTTCACTTAGTTAAATTTTTTTGAGATTCATCCATGTTGTCACATGTATCAATACTTCATCCACTGTATAAATATACTACATTTTGTGTATCCATTCATCAGCTGGTGGACAATTGGGTTATTTCTACTTTGGCTATTTGAATAATGTTGCTATAAACATCAGTGTACAAGTTTTTGTGTGGATGTATATTTTCATTTTTTTCTTGGGACTATATTTATGAGTGGAATTGCTGGATTATATGATAACTATGTCAAACTATTTGAGAAACTGCCAGACAGTTCTCTAAAACAGCTGCACCATTTCACACTCACTAGCAGTGTATGAATACTCCAATACTTCAATATCTTTGCCACTATTTGCTCTTATTTGTGTGGGATATTTGGGATTTTAATCACGTTAGTGGGCATGAAGTGGCATCTCATTGTGGTCATATCCCTGATGGCTAATGATGTTGAGTATTTTCCTTGTTTCTATTAATAATTTGCAAATATATTTGCCTACTCGGGAAAATGTTCAAATCCTTTGCCCATAGTTTAATTAACTAGGTTTCTTTTTTTTAATGTTTATTTATTTTGAGAGAGGGAGAGAGAGAGAGCACAAGCAGAGAAGGGGCAGGGAGAGAGGGAGAGAGAATCCCAAGGAGGCTCCACAGAGCCCTATGCAGGGCTCAGTCTCATGACTGTGAGATCATGATCTGTGCCAAAATCAAGAGTCAGATGCTTAACTGAGCCACCCATGTGCCCCTAATTAATTGGATTTATTTTTGTTGTTGGGCTGTAAGAGTATATGATGCACATAATCTGGCTAGTTGACACTTATCAGATATATGATGTGCAAATTTTTCTCCAATTTTGTGGGCCATCTTTTCCCTTTGTGATAATGTCCTATGAAATACAAAAGTTTTTTTTTTAATTTTAACAAAGTCCAATTTATCTAGTTTTTCTTTTGTCACTTGTGCTTTAGATGTTGTCATATCTAAGAAACCATTGTCTAACCCAAGGTGATAGAAATTTACATCTATGTTTCCTTCCAAGAGTTTGATCATTTTAGCTCTGACATTTAGATCTTTGATACATTTTTATCTAATTTTTGTAAATGGTATGAGATAGGGGTGCAAATTCATTCTTACACATGTGAATATCCAGCTGTCTCAGCACATTTACTGAAAAAACTATTATTTCCCAGCTAAGTTGTCTTGGAATCCTTGTTGAAAATGAATTGTCCTTAAATGTATAGGCTTATTTCTGGACCATAATTCTATTTCATTAATCTATGTGTACCTGTCACTATTCCAGGTGCACATAATGTTGGTTATGAGCTTTATAATAAGTTCTGAAATTCTCTGAACTTTGCTCTTCTTTATTAAAGTTGTTTTATCTATTTTGGGTCTCTTATATTTCCCTGTGAATTTTAGGACCAGCTCATCAATTTTTGCAGAAAAACTAGCTGGGATTTTGATAATGATTGTGATGAATCTGCAAATCAATCTGGAGAGTATTGCCATCTTAACAATGTTAAGTCTTCCAATCAATAATTATGTGATATCTCTCCACTTATATAAGTCTTCTTTAATTTCTTCCAATGGTGTTTTGTACTTTTCAGTAAAGAAATACTGCACTTCTATCATTAAATCTACTTCTAAGTATTTTTGATATAATCATAAGTTGAATTGTTTTATTAACTTTCTTTTTGGTAGTATACAGGAATGCAATTGATTTTGTATATTGATCTTGTATCCTACAAACTTGCTGAGCTCATTATTAGCTGTAATAGTTTTTAGTGGATCCCTTATGATTTTCTATATACAAGATCATATCCAAATAACGATAGTTTTACTTTTTCTTTTCAATCTGGATGTCTTTTGTTTCTTTTTCGTGCTTAATTTCCCTGGCTAGAATCTAGATTATAATGTTGAAGACAAGTGGTCAGAGAATACATCCTTGTTTTGTTCCTCATCTTAGGAGGAAAGTATCCAATCTTTTATCATTAAGTGTGATGTTAGCTGTAGGTTTTTAATAGATGTTCTTTATCAGTAGAGGAGTGTCCTTATATTCCTAGTTTGTTGAGTGGTTTCTTCTTTTTTTAATCATGAAAAGGTATTAGATTTCATCAAGTTCTATTTCTCTATCTGTTGAGATCATGTGGGTTTTGTCTTTTATTCCATTAATATAGTATGCAATATCATATTTATATATACACTAATTGATTTTTATATTTTGGACCAAACTTGCATCCCTGGAATAAGTCCAATTTTGTCATGGTGCAAATTTTTTTTTACATGTTGCTACTTTGGGTTTATTAGTATTTTGTTAAGAATGTTTTGCATATATAGTCATAAGAGATACTGATCTCCACTTAATTTTCTTGTGAGATCTTTAGTTTTGAAATCAGAGTAATCTTGGCCTCATAGAATGAGTTGTAAAGTGTTTCTTGTCTATTACTTAGACAACTTTGTAAAAGATTGCTATTAATTTTCTTTAAATATTTGGTAGAGTTCACTACTGGGTCCTGGGCCTTTCTTTGTGGGAGGTATTTTTGATTACCAACTCAATCTCCCCACTTGTTATGGGCAAGTCTATACAGATTTTCTTTTTCTTATTGGTTTCTTATTTCTTATTCTTAAGACATCAAGACTTGGTATCTTTCTAGTAACTTTTCTATTTCATTTACATTATTTAATTAGTTGGTATGCAATTGTTCATAGTATTTCCTTATGATCCTTTCTATTTCTATATGATAATAAAGTCTCCTTTCATTCTTGATTCATTTGAATCCTCTTTTTTTGTCAGCTTATCTAAAAGTGTGTTGATTTTGTTAATCTTTTCAAAGAATCCATTTGTGGTTTTCTGTATTGTTTTTCTATTCTCTATTTCATCTATTTCAGCTTTAGTCTTTATTATTTCTTTCCTCCTCTTGATTTGTGTTTAGTTTTCTCTACTTTTCCTACTTTCTTCAAAAAAAAATTTTTTTTACATTTATTTTTGAGAGACAGAGAGAGACAGACCGTGAACAGGGGAGGGGCAGAGAGAGAGAAAGAGCCACAGAATCCGAAGCAGGCTCCAGGCTCTGAGCTAGTGGTCAGCACAGAGCTCAACTCAGGGCTCAAACCCATGAACTGTGAGATCATGATTTGAGCCGAATTCAGACGCTCAACCAACTGAGCCACCCAGGCACCCATCTACTTTTCCTACTTTTTTAAGTTCAGGTTTTATAACTTGAGATCTTTTTTCTTCTTAAATATAGAAGAAAAAATATAAATTTCCCTCTGAACTCTGATTTCATTGCATTCACAAGTTTGGGCAGAACTTTCTTACATTTGATTGATCTCAAAGTATTTTCTGATATTCTTTCTGATTTATTTTTTGACTCTTTGGTTATTTAAGAATGTTTTGTTTTCATATTTTTGTAGTTTTATAAAATTTTCTTCCAAATATTTTTTGACAAGTGTGCAAAGGCAATTCAGTGAAGAAAGAATAGTGGTTTCAACAAATGGTGATGCACTAAATGGACATTCATATACACAAAAATAAACCTGAACCTAACCCTTACATGTTATACATTTTTAAATTAATTTTATTTTTTTTATTTTAGCGAGAAAGAGAGAGCATGTGCAAGCAGGGGAGAGGGTTAGAAGGAGAGAGAGAGAGAGAGAGAGAATCTTAAGCAGGCTCCACACTGAGTCATGGACAGTTTTTTATATATCCCATGACCCTGGGATCATGATATAAACCAAAATCAAGAGTTGGGTGCTCAACAGATCAAGCCCCCCAGGCACCCCATTAAAAAATTTTTTTTTACTTCAACATTGATCATGAATCTGAATGTAAACTATAATGCTATAAGCTTTTTAGTTGTAAATGTAGGAGAACATCTCCATAACCTGTTGTTTAGGCAGAATTCTTAGGCTTGACACCAAAATAAAATACATTAAAAAACTACAGAAATTGGAGTTCACCAAAATTTAAAACTTTTACTCTATATAAGGCACTTAAAATTTTGTCCTTTCTAAACTATCTCAGTCCTTTCTGCATCAGGCATTTCAATCATTAAATGTATTCAATTTAGAACTTAATTGTAAGCTCATGAGTTGTTCTCCAATTTGTGTGTCATTTTTCCCATTTACCTTACTCAATGGCTGACCCAAACAATGGCTTGAGATAACCTCCCAGAGCCACCTTAGACGAATATACAACCTAAATAAAAATAAGGTCTCACTATTTTCAGTCAACTTTGAGACAATTTTCCCACAGTCCATTTTCAAGAGGTTGCCACCTCCAGGCCCTGCCTGAAGAGAAAGACTTGAGTTGCCCCAGTTTCTTCTAGACTGGATGCCTTAAAGGACACGCCATGGAGTATTTACTAAAAGGCATTATTCAGAAAGTGAAAAGACAAGCTACCTAATGATAGAAGATAGTGTAAATGACATATCTGACATATATCCAGAATATATAAAGAACCCTCAAAACTCAACATTAAGAAACGAACTGCCCAAGTTTTAAAAATGGGCAATACCAGTATTAGTGAGGAAGCGGAGCAATAGGAACAACTCAGGAAGTGGGTCAAGTACTGTGAAAAACAGTCTAGCATATTTATATAAATTTAATCTTTACATTTACTATATGACCCAGCAATCCCACCTGTAGGTATTTTCCCCATAGAAGAAAAACTTATGTTTATACCTGTATACAAATGTCTGTAGCAGGTTTTTTTCCATATACACCAAAAACTGGAAACAACCAAATGTCCTTCAGTGCATGAATGGGTAGGCATCTGTGCAGTGGAATTCTTCTCACTTAAAAAAGTAGAATTAGTGGGGTGCTTGGGTGGCTCAGTTGGTTAAGCATCCAGCTTCAGCTCAGATTGTGATCTCGAGGTTCGTGAGTTCGAGACCCACATAAGGCTCTGTGCAGACAGTGAAGAGCCTGGGGCCCACTTCAAATTCTTGTCTCTCTCTCTGTCCCTCTCCTGTTCATGCTCTCTCTCTCTCTCTCTCTCTCTCTCTCTCTCTCTTTCTCTCTCAAAAATAAATAAACATTAAAGAAAAAAAGTAGAATTACTGATACATGCAACAGCATTATTGAACCTCAAAGGCATTATGCTGGGTGAAAGAAACCAGTGTCAAATGTTATATATGGTGTGATTCTATTTGTATGGCATTCTTAGAAATGACAAAACTATGGTAAAGAGTACAGATTAGGGGTTGGGGGAGTTAGGTGTGTTTAGAGTGGGTGTGGTGAGGGAGAGTCTTGTTACAAAAGACAGGACGAGGGAGTCTGTGGGGGAGATGGAACTGTTCTGTATTCTGACTGAGGTGGTGGTTACATGACTCTATACGCGTATTAAAACTCATAGGACTGTACACCAAAGAAAGAAAGGGCTTTCTTTTAGTGTATATTAATTTAAAAAATCAATATAAATCTGGGGCACCTGGGTGGCTCAGTCGGTTGAGCATCTGACGTCAGCTCAGGTCGTGACCTCGAGTTCGTGGGTTCGAGCTCTGTATCGGGGTCTGTGCTGACAGCTGAGAACCTGGAGCCTGCTTTGGATCCTGTGTCTCCTTCTGTCTCTGTCCCTCTCCTACTAGTGCTCTGTCTCTCTGTCTCTCAAAAAATAAAATAAAAGTTAAAAAATTTGAAAAAAAATCAATATAAATCTGAAAAATAAATACTGGATGGTTTTACCAGAAGATGAGACACATCAGAAGAAAAGGCAGTTAATTTGAAGAACAGTTACTAGAACTATTTAGATTAAAGCACAGAGAGAAAAATGACTGAAGAGGTGATAAAAATGCAGTATTTAAAAATACAGAATTCAAAAGAGACAAGAAAAAAATGAACAAATGGATAAAAAGAAGATAAATAGCAAGATGGCAAATTTTAAGTCAACTATACAATTATTTTAAAAAATTAATGAACTAGGTGGGGTGCCTGGGTGGCTCACTCAGTTGAGCATCCAACTTTGTCTCAGGTCATGATCTCACTGTTCATGGATTCAAGGCCCGTGTCTGGTTCTGTGCTGACAGCTCAGATCCTGGAGCCTGCTTCGGATTCTGTCTCCCTCTCTCTCTGCCCTCCCCTGCTCATGCTCTGTCTCTTTCTGTCTCTGAAAAGTAAATAAATGTTAAAAAAAAAAGTTAAAAAAATTGATGAACTAGGGCACCTGGGGTGCTCAGTCGGTTAAGCATCAGACTTCGGATTGTATGTCTTCAGATTCTTTGTGTCCCTCTCTCTCTGCCCCTCCAATGCTTGCCTCTGTCTCTCTGTCTCTCAAAAATAAATAAACTTTTAAAAAAATTAATGAACTAAAATAAAAAGCAGACAATGTTGTACTAAATTTTAAAAAACACCCAAATAATGTTATCTATAAAAGGTGCACTTTTAATATAAACCCCAGAAAGATAAACAGTAAAAGGGTGGGAAAATATGTATCACGCAAACACTAATTATAGATAATATGAATTGATTTATTAATACCAGCTAAAGTAGACTTCAGATAGAGGAATCTTACTAGAAGTAAGGAGAAGTATTTCATGTTACATGTGCTACCAAAGCAAGCACAGGAGCATTTCATATTAATAAATGAATCCATTCATCAAAAAGACAATTGACTGCTCTGAACTCAATTGTGTGTCCCCAAAATTCAGATGTTGAACTCTTAGTCCTTCAGTATGGCTGTATCTGGACATAGGATTTTTTTTAAGCATTAATTTTTTTTAATATTTATTTTTGAGAGAGAGAGAAAGAGAGAGAGACATGATGGTGGGGGAGGGGCAGAGACAGAGGGAGAGAAAGGATCCAAAGCAGGCTCTGCACTGACAACAGAGAGCCTGATTTGGGGCTTGAAATCATGAGCTATGAGATCATGACCTGAGCCAAAGTCTGACACAACTGAGCCACCCTGGCGCCTCTGGACATAGGATCTTTAAACAGCAATTAAGTTTTTGGGCACCTGAGTAGTTCAGTAAGTTAAGAGTCTAACTCCTGATTTCAGCTCAGGTCCTTGGGATTCTCTCTACTTTTCTCTCTGCCCCTCCCCCACTGGTGTGCGGGTGTGCATTTGCGCTCTCCTCTCTCTCTCTCTCTCTCTCTCTCTTTCTCAAAATAAATAAGTAAACTTTTTTTAAGGCAATTAAGTTTAAATGAGCCCATAAAGGAGGGGCCCTAATCTGATAGGACCTTATAAGAAGAGAGAGACACCACAGCTCTCTCACTCCCTCTCTTCATGTGAACAGAGGCAAGACTTACTGTGAGAACACAGTAAGAAGGTAGCCATCAACAAGTCAAGGAGAGAGGCTTCACCAGAAACCAGACTCTGTTGGACCTTGATCTTGGACTTTCCAACCTCCAGAATCAATTTCTGTTGCGTGAGCCACCCAAGTCTATAGTATCTGTTACAGTGGCCAGAGCCAACTAAGACACTATCTTAAATGCATATGCACATATGCACTTGACCTAACTGACATTTAATCCCACAACTGCAAGCGGTACATTATTTTCATGCACACGTGGGGCATTCACCAAAATGGATCTTATGCTAGATCATAAATCTCAATACATTTAAAAGAGTGGAATTAAAGGTGTCTAGATATTCCCCAAATATTTGGAAGTTAAACAAAATCCTAGAAATTCCATGGGTCAAGGAAAAAACAATGAGTTAGAAAGTCTTTTGAATGGCGTGACAATGAAAATACAACCCTAAGAAAAATCTTAGGATATAGTTAAATAGTGTTTACAGGGAAACTTAAGGCTTTACAAACTTGTATAGAAAGGAGAAAGGTGGGTAATAGCAGTGTTTGAGAGGCCTGAAGGCAGCATGTTAGCAGGCAGAGCAGCATAGCAGGGGATCAGGCACAGGGTCCTGAGCAAACAAAGGGAGCCAGAGAAATAAGTCAGTGCCTTGTGGGAGAGCGGGGGTTGGAGGCGTTTGCTCCTCCACCTCCAGAGAATTCCCTTGACTG
The DNA here is from genome assembly GCA_028646485.1 of Cryptoprocta ferox. Lineage (NCBI taxonomy): Eukaryota > Metazoa > Chordata > Mammalia > Carnivora > Eupleridae > Cryptoprocta > Cryptoprocta ferox. Next base: position 116,878,531 of record CM053560.1, read on the forward strand.
TACTTTCTGCCTGAAATTGGAGTAATGCTTTATGGTGCTCCCTGCCACCCAAATGCCCAGAAAAGCCTGAACAGCAGTCTGGCTGGTGCTGGGCAAGGGAGGTTAGATTTGATGTGGGACGGACAGCTGAGATTTGGAGGTGGAGGGGCTCCGCCATCCAGCCCCAGAGTCTGTCTGAATCCCCACAGCCTCCCTCCTGGAACTGACTACCTCAGCTTTCCCCTTCTCGTGTCTCTGAGTGGGGGCAGGACGGGCTGCTGTGTTCTGACCTCCCAGTGAAATCTGAATAATTGATGCCCCAGTCTAATGTTTCACCCAATTGTCATAAAGCAAGAAACACAAGCCCAGTGTGTAGCAAATGAGGCTGTGGACAAAGGGCTGTTTTCATCGCCCCCTTTACCCCCGGCCTCCAGCACATGATCTGTGACAATCGTCCTGTGTTCTCCCACCCCTCCCCAGGGGAGCCGAGGGAGGGATTATCAGGGAGGTAGCTCCCCCAGGACCAGGAGGAGGGCTGCCTCCCTGCCCCCACCTTGGCATGTGTCATCTGGAGCGAGTGCCCAGCTGTTGCTGGATACCCACTTGGCACCACCTTCTCTCTGCTGAGGGCTGCTGGGAGGCTCTGTAAACACAGAGCTCTCACCCAAACAAACAGTGCCAATGGGTCCCCAGGGGCCTTCAGGCCTCACGTGCTAGGATGGATGAGTATATGGGGAAAGGAGTGGGGGGACATCCTAGGGACTCCCTAAGCTCCAGGCACAAGGTAGACAGCCTAACCTTGTGTAGATTTCTGATGCTCAGGAGGCTAGGATTCATTTGTCACACCTCGAGGGGGAAAAACAAAAGCACAACAAATGAACTCTCAACACGAGGTTACATGAGCAGGGAACAGGTGACAATCAGACCTCTTCTGAGCTGGCAACCAAGGCCATGACAGCATGTCTAGGCCACCGTGGGGACTGCATGGGGAGTTGAATCTTGTCACTGTCAGAACTACAGGAACAGAGCTGGTGGGGTACCATGTGGCTGTGTTCCCTGTAAGATTTCCCAAATCACTCATATGTAGTACCTTGGAAAAATCACAGAAATCATTGGTTAGCTCAAATGAAACCCTGCCTCCCCCCAAGTGAACAAGACCAGGCCCTGAAGTCATTCGTAGGTCTGCGGGCAGTTTTTCCTGATGAAGGTAATTTAGTGGAAGTTAACGTGAGATGCTCTGGACGAGTGTCAGGAACGTGCTGGCTGCATCTGGCAGCTTGCAGACCACGCTTGGGTTTATGGTAGGGAGAAAAAGCATGCAGATCTGAGGGAAGACCCCAGGATTTGCAGGCCCCACCCAAAATAAAAGGGCAAGAACCTTTGTTCAAAAAACAAAGGCAAAATGCTTTCCTTTCTTCCACAGTCTCTCTCTTAACCTGACATCATTTCTGAAATTTTCTATTTAATACGGCACTCCTTTGGGCTCAGGGATACTTGTAGGGGGAGTACGGACCCCATGTCCCCCACCATGCAGCCCAGGTCACTGAGCACTGGGCAAGGGAGTGGGCAGATCTGCCCCCCCCCAACCCCAAACCCACACATGCTCCACTGTCCCACTAACTTTACTTACAAAACACAAATCCAAGGATAAAACTACTAAGAATTTTAGATGATGACAGCGGAGTGCTGAACCCCAAGCACGGGCCCCTTTCTGAGCGCCAGGCCTTGTGTGCCGCTGGCTGCACATTGAGCTGTGGTTGTGTCTGCAAGGGTCTTTTTCCTGCCTTTCTAAGACAACTGGAGTGCTGGGCACCCTGCCTGGGGGGCTGTTGCAGAACTGGAGGGTCTGGGTCAAGCCTTCCCCCCAGGCAGCCTGAAGCAGCCACACCAATGCAAAGAATCAGATTCCAAGGCAGAGGGAAAGGAGTGTTGAGCTGGAGTGGAGGATGCGGTGCTCGGCCCAGACCAGATCCCTTCTTCAGAGCCCGTTCCCACCCGCAGGAACAGGACCACTAATGGTTCACAGCCAAGTCCCTCTGTGGGCATTGTCTTTACCTAAGATGATGCCCCCCAGGAGCCAATGACCACCCGATGCCACTGGTACAAAGACCAACCTCCTTCTTCCATTTGGGACAGCACTGGAGGCTCCAGGGCTCCTGCAGGATCTGCTGAAGTCTCTGGCGTAATGCTACCTTGGGTCCTTCTCCCCCTTTGCCCAGTTATGCTCTCCTTACTTTCTTCCACTTGTCTGGTACCTCTCCCAGGAAGAAGACCCTAAATGGGATCACTTGCCAACAGCTGACCCCGAAGATCACAAGTGGTAGGTGGAGCATGCCAAGGGGTGCCAAGGTGTGGTCGCCCTTTCACAGGGGTGGGGCGCTGAGGCATTTCAGGGAATAGGACCTGCCAGTCGATGGAAGAGAACTAAGAGTATAAGGGATAAAAAACATAGGCATTAATCTCTTTGACATCAGCCATAGAAACGTTTTTCTGGATATGTCTCCTTTGGCAAGGGAAATAAAAGCAAAATTAAACAATTGGGACTACACTGAAATAAAAAGCATTTGCACAGTGAAAAAAACAATCAACAGAACAAAAAGACAGATTACTAAATGGGAGAAGATATTTGCAAATGCTGTTCTGATAAGGAATTAATAATCCAGAATATATAAAGAATTTATACAGTCCAACACCAAAAACCTGCAAATGACCCAAATAAACAATAAGCAGAGGACATGAACATTTTTCCAGAGAAGACATACAGATGGCCAACAGACACATGAAAAGATGCTCAGCCTCACTGATCATCAGGGAAACACAAATCAGAACCACAATGAGGTATTACTCCACACCTGTCAGAAAGGCTAAAATCAACAACACAAGAAACAACAGGTGTTGGCAAGGATGTGGAGAAAAAGGAACCCTCTTACACTGCTGGTGGGAATGCAAGCTGGTGCCGCCACTGTGGAAAACAGTATGGATGTTCCATAAAAAAATTAAAAATAAAATCACCATATGATCCAGTAATTCCACTACTAGCTATTTACCCAAAGAAAATGAAAACAATAACTCGAAAAAATACATGTACCCCTATGTTTATTGCTGCATGATTTACAATAGCCAAGATATGAAAGTAGACCAAGTGAGGTATGAAAGCAGTCCAAGTGTCCATCAACAGATGAATGGATAAAGAAGAAGTGGTGTGTATATACAATGGAATATTACTCAGCCATAAAAAAGAATGAAATCTTGCCATTTGCAACGATGTGGCTGGAGCTAGAGTGTACTATGCTAAGCAAAATAAGTCAAACACAAATACCATATGATTTCACTTATATGTGTAATTCAAGAAACAAAATGAACAAAGAAAAAATAGACAAACAAACAAACAAACAGACTCTTAACTCTAAAGAACAAACTGATGGTTACAAGAGAGGAGGTGCGTGGGGGATGGGTGAAATAGATGATGGGGATTAGGAAGTGCGCTTGTCATGATGAGCGCTGAGTGATGTACAGAAGTGTTGAATCACTATATTGTACACTTGAAACTAATATAACTATGTTAATTATACTTGAATTTAAAAAAAACCTTTATTCTAGTAAACTAATAATTATACATTGTGAAAAATTGCCCTTTCTTACTAGTCTTGGAGCAGTGAACTGTTGTCCATACATTATAATTTTATGGAAACAGTAGATTTGCAAACAAAAATTATTTTTGTTAAATCAAGTAATGATTTATTTAATCATTTAAGTCAAATATTTAAATCCAGGGATGCCTGAGTGGCTCAGTTGATTACGTGTCCACCTTCAGCTCAGGTCATGATCTCGTGGTTCGTGAGTTCAAGCCCCGTGTCAGGCTCTGTGCTGACAGCTCAGAGCCTGGAGCCTGATTCAGATTCTGTGTCTCCCTCTCTCTCTGCCCCTCCCCCCTGTGTGTGTGTGTGTGTGTGTGTGTGTGCACACGCACGCTTTCTCTCACAAATAAATTAACAGTAAAAATTTTAAAAACCAAATATTTAAATCAAGTAATGATTCTTTTCACACATAGAAAAACTATGAGGAAGTAATGAAAATGTGATTTTATAGAAAATGGTACTTATTTTTTCCACGAGAGGAAGAGATTGTGCTATGACAGTAAACATGAGTGAGGATGCATACACTGAAGATTACTGAGTATTTAAGCACTTAAACTGCCAACAATTTTTGCCACTAATGCATTATATATATATATATATATGTATGTATGTATGTGTGTGTGTGTGTGTGTGTCTTCAAGAAGCTGAAGATCTAATTTGAATTTATATTTTATACAAAAGAAAATATAAAGGGGCACCTGGGTGGTTCAGACAGTTAAGCCTGCGACTCTTGATTTCGGCTGAGGTCATGATTCACCACTGTGAGATCGAGATCGAGTCCAGCAGGGGCTCTGCCCTGGGTGTGGAGCCTGCCTGAGATTCTCTCTCTGCTGCTTCTCTGCTCATGCATACACACGTGCACATACATGCATGTATGTGCATGCTCTCTCTCTCTCTCTCAATAATAAAAAAATAAATAAAATATATAAAAAAAGAGAAAGATATAAGAGAGGTAAGAACATAGGGCTGGGAGGGCCAGACTGCTCTGAACACTACCGGTTATAGAAGAGAGTCAATGACAGACCAATTTGACCCAAAATGTGAAAGACAGAGGGCTTCCCTGGAGCATTCTGGGGGGACCCTAACTCCTGGCGGAGGGATAAAGGAGAGGACAGACAGTGCCAAAGACAAGGCTCAGAAGTTTCTCATAGTACTGGTGGAGCTCTTAACCTTGATGGGTGTCCTTTGCAAGGTCAGGGCCATGGGACTCTGAGACCTGGGGTGGGGAGGTCTATGTAGGTTCACATGAGAACCCCCCACTTCAGATACCTGAGAACACATGGACCTCCCCTTGGTAGGTGGTCATGCTCCCCATCCCCACTCCCATCCTGCTGGAAGATCACACAGTGGACCCAAGCTTGGCAGGTGTTTAACAAAAGAATGTTTGCTCCTTCAGGATCTACCTCCACATTCCCTCTGGGCAACCTGGCTGGCAAGGTCAAAACCCAGTGCAAGCCGACTGGGGAGCTGTGGAGGGAAGCGATTTTCTGGGATTTTTTTGGTTTTGTTTTGTTTTTTACTGTGGTAAAATACAAACAACGTAAAAGTCACCATCATAACCACTTTTAAGTGTAGAGTTCAGCGGCATTAAGTACATTCCCATTGTTGTGCAGCCATCTCCACCATCATCTCTTCATCCTGCAAAACTGACCCTGCCCCCATTAAACACTAACTCCCCACTATCCCCTCTTCTCAGTTCCTGGAAACCTCCATTCTACTTTCTGTCTCTATCAATTTGACTATTCTAGTGCCTCGTATTAGTGGGATCATATGCTATTTACCCTTTTGTGTCTGGCTTATTTCACTGAGCGTAATGTCCTCAGGGTTCACTCATGTTGTAGCAGGTGTCAGAATGGGAGAGCAAGGGTTTGATGCCAAAGGGGCTACGGGCCCGGGTGGGACCTGGCAGGTGCCTGGGACTGGGTTCTGAGGGTGCAGAAGCAAGGAGGGCAAAACGCAGGATAAAGGGGGAGCCCATCAATCTCTAGATAGTGGAACTTCATGCCTTGCCTTTGGAACGTGAGAAAATGCATTTGTTGTTTAAATCAACAGTCTGTGCTATTCTGTTATGGCAGCCTGAGCAGAATGATACAGTGGGCTATACAAACCTCACCATTTATTTTTTAATTAAAAAATATTTATTTGTTCTTTAGAGAGAGAGAGAGAGCAAGCATGAGCAGGGGAGGGGCAGAGGGAGAAAGAGAGGGAGACAGAATCCAAAGCAGGCTCCAGGCTCTGAGCTGTCAGCACAGAGCCCAACGTGGGGCTCGAACTCACGAACTGTGAGATCATGACCTGAGCTGATGTCGGATGCTTAACCGACTGAGCCACCCAGGCACCTCCAAACCTCACCATTTAGAGCTCCAATTCCAGAGGCTGTGTCAGATGCTGTCTCTGGGGTAGAGTAGATTAATACAGCTCAGGGGTGTGCGTTAGGCACCCACCTGGGAGCACCATCTTTTCCATCCTCGCAGAAAGGGAGATCAGAAGCAGTTTAAATTTGTGTTGAGGGGACAACAGCACACATTTAGCCAAAGGAGCTTGTGTTGTCCTGTCATTTCATGAATGGACCATTCAGGTACATTGAATTCTAGCCTCCAGGCTTGTCAAAACCGATTCAGTAGTTTTTGGCTGGTCTAAGAAATGGGATAAAAGCCACTGATTCCAAGGTGTTGGAGGGAGGCTGCAGAGAGGAGAGATATCCTGGGGCCATAGAAGAGTGAAGGGGTTCAGACAGGCCTACCCACTAGAGGCACCTACAGGAAACCAGGGTCTTGGGAGAGGAAAGGGCACTGGATAAAGTTGCCATGTGTGTTTCTGAGCACTCATGGTAGGCAGGGGCGGGATCCTTGGTCTGGCAAAGGTCCCAGTCCTGGTGGAGATGGGATCGCTTTGCAGATCAACTGGACAGACCTCAGGAAGTCTGTTCAGGGACAGGCTTGGTGGGGGCAGTGGTGCAGGTGGCTCAGAGCTGTGAGCATTCTGGCCCCACTCAGGCCCTTGGGACCCTCCTTCCACCCTGGGGTCCATCCAGCCATCATTCCTTCCAAAGGACAACTCCAAAGCCAGATATGAGGATAATAAAAATGCTTCCACTTTGCTCCTTTGGGAACCGATCAGGAGGAGGGAGTGAACATGTGGCATCCTCCCTGAATCAACAGATCAGCTCTCAACCTCCAGGTCATGTGACTCTGAGAAATGGGGGTGATGAGGTCAACCGTGCAGCCACTCCTCCACCTGCCCCTTCTCCCCCAGCTCCTGAACATGCACCTTACTGACAGGAGACACAGAGGGAGGAGGGGCTGCAATCCACTCGCATTACTCGTCAGCTGCGGCAGCCACAGGAGTGACTTGTGCTTTGGTCCCCGCCCACAGATATTCTTGGGTACTTCCAAGGGTGCCCAATGGCTTCCTGTTAGGCCTCTGGCTGGCGCCCCACCCTCTAAAGTGCAGTGAGGAGCAGAAAGTATCCAACCCTCACCTGCCAGGCCCATGAGGACCATGGAGGGGCCTGGTCTCCCATCTCAGGGCTGGGTAGGGTCTAGGGTCTCATGATCACCAGGAACCAGGAGAGACCAGCAGGGGCAAATAGAGGGCAGAGCTACAGCTCTGCAAGTGGAAGGCTCTAGGCACTTGACATGCTGTGCACCTCACATACCTTTCTGTTGCTTGTTTTACAAAGAGATCTTTCAAAGATTTGAGTAAAGATTAGAAGACTGAATAAATCCATATTTCCTTAATATCAGTATTTGCCCTTTTGCACATTGGTGTAAAGGTCATTTGTCTGAAAGATTTGAAAAGCTACGTGGACCTGTTTTCTCAGCAGTGTCCTGGGCACTTAAGGCTCTGGGGGGCTGTATTGGGCAGAGAGAAGATCACTGAAGCAGATGAATCTTTGTAGCCTGTGCATCTCCAGAAAGATCAGGCCTAGTGTGATGGAGGGAAAGTCACACACCCTTGGAGAGACTCCCTTGCTCTGGGCAGCCCTGGGGGTGGAATGAGGGTTTTTTGTACAATGGACAGAAGAGTGGCCCCAGAGATGCAAAAGGGGGACAGGACTCGCCTCAGAGTTAGGGGGGCCCGCACAGGCCCTGGCCCAGCAATTGGTGTTGGCCGAGAGTCCTCTTCCCTCTCTGAGAGCACATGCTTCAGGGTGTGGGACCACTCCACTTACTTCCCCTTTATGGTATTTTATGGGTCTGACCAGGCATAGGAGGCAGTTCCAGCCCCATGGAAGCCCAGGATGGCAGCCTGGTCCATCTCGTGGGGTTGGGTGGGATGGGCGGGTCCCAATCCCTGGTTGGAGGCTACCAGCCTCGTCTCCTGGAAGGGTTGTGTAACTTCTGTCAGTCTAAGTTTCCTGGTTTAGAAAGTAAGATTACAATCACATGTCCTCCCCCTCCCCCACGCCAGACATTTTGTGAGGAGGAAGCAGGGGAAGGAAGGTAAAGCTTTCTGCTGCTGTACCAGAGACCAAATTCGGTCTGCGTGGAGCTGCCCAGGCCCCGTGAACAGCAGGGCCTCCAAGCCCCCCTGGAGGCTGTGGTCAGAGTGTGCAGGTTCTGAGGACGCCTCCACCACAGAATAGCCCAGTGCACTCAGGGCTTGAAGGGATCATCTGTTGAGGCTTGCAGCTTGAGACAAGGAGGCAGGTCAGGACCCGTGTGACCTCCCAAGAGAAGATAGAGCCCCAGGCCGACCAGCAGAAGCTCCTCTGAGAACAGCATCAAACCAGCCTGGTTCTGAACCCAAAACAGTCTCTTCCCCTTGGGGCAGGAGCATCATGGCGGCCTCTTTGCACACAAACAAATTCTTAGACTGAGGTGAAGCTTCTCCTACAGTATGCAACTCTCAGCTCCTTTTCCCATCTGGGCAAGGACATGGCAGAGGCCTTGGAGCTTCTCTGGAAACTACCAGAGCCAAGGAGGCAGGAAGTCCTGGGGCAGGAAGCATTGGACCCCAGAGGCTCAGCCACACCCAAGCAGGTGCCCTTTACAGCCTGGATCCTGCCCAGACATCTACCAAAAGCCATCCCTTCCCTAGCATTGGATTTTTTTTCCCCTTTAATTGCCAGTAAGAGACCAGCTTTCTGCAGGGGCTCCCAAACGCTACCCTTTTACATCTCAAAGTTTACGCTCTCTGGCCTGGCAGTAAGGTCTCTTACCATCTGGGCCTGCATGGCTCTGCCAAACTGTCACCTCTCTCCCGTTCCCTGCACCTGCTCTGTGCTGGCTGGTCTCTGCACTGCTGCTGTACCTCCTAGCCCTGTACTCTCAGAGCTCCCATTAGTGCTGGGTTCCTGAAAAGAGACGGGAATCATAGATGCAGCCCACGCCTCTCAAGCCATGCCCCTGACTCATGGAGTCCCCACTAGGGCCTCCAAACTGCCATGATGTCCTCCAAACTGTGCTTGGCATTACTATTAGCTCCATTTTGCACTTGAAGTTTCTTTCTTTTTTTCATATATTTATTTTTGGGAGAGAGAGAGATAGAGACAGAGAGAGACAGAGTGCAAACAGAGGAGGGGCAGAGAGACAAAGAAGGAGACACAGAATCTGAAGCAGCCTCTGGGCTCTGAGCTGTCCGCACAGAGCCTGATGCGGGGCTTGAATCCTGCAACTGTGAGATTATGATCTGAGCCAGGTTGGATGCTTAACCTGATTGAACCACCCAGGCAACTCTGCATTTGAAGTTTCTGAAGCCTAAAAGGCTGGAGGTCAGATTGAAACCGGGGCTACCCAGGGCTTTCCTGGTGGCCCAGAGCAGTGAGCAGCTCATCTGTCCCTTGCTCTTAGGCCAGCTGGGCCACATTTAGGCCTCCTGACCAAGCTTTACACCCCAGACAGAGATGAGTGTGCCTCAGTTTGCCTCTCCTGTCAGATACTGGGCTCGGGTTGGGGAAGCAGAGATGAGCAGGCTGGGCCTTCTACTTCCCCACACCATCGTGAGCTAGCTGAACACTTCCCTGTGGCTGAAGTGAAGGGAACCAGGAGAAGGGCAGATTGAGAGATTTCAAAGAGGGCTCTTTCACTGTTTGACACAACAGATGCCTGAGCCAGGCACACAGTAGGTGCTTTAATATCCATGTAACAGATTATGGCCAGGAGGAGCATGCCAGCTCCAGGCCCCATGTGGCCACAGAGGATAAAACGTCCAGCCCAGTCTAGAACCTTCTTATCTACTTTTCCACAACCCCACAGCCTGAGCACCAGCACTATCTCTGCCCTGGGGACACCTTGGACACCTACCCACTGTGTGCTTTCTGGAGCCAGCTTTTGCCCCTGTCCTAACCTGTCATCCTGAGCAGAGCCTTGGCCTTAGCCAGATTGTAAATCAATTTCCTCAGCAGCCTGTTGTCCCAAGAATTTAGAACCACTAAGTTAGTCTGTAAATGTGGCTGTATTTCTGAACACCAATTCCCAACACTGAAATGGTTTTAGTGTCTCCTGGGGATGGACAAACAAGCTTCCTGCTCCCACCAATTTCAAGTCCCAATGTGCGATCCCTGCCCCATACGGAGTCCTATCCACCCTAGGAGCTTCACACACCATCATGTGGGGAACCAGATGAAGGGGGCTGTCTCTGTCAAGGTCCCAGCACTCAGTAGAACTGGTGAGTTCAAGAGCGCTCCTGCTCTATTCTGACCACGTGAATTGTCCATACACAGGAAATACAAGTGTATTCTTTACAAGCATTTGGAAGATTAAAATACAGCTGCCTTGGGGGGGGGGCGAAAAATAAATAAATGAAAACAGTTGCCTTGGGTCTCAAATGATCACAATCAGAATAGGACTCTGCTCACACAGTCCCTGAGAGTTCCCTTTCCAAGCCACAGACTTGAGGAGGTGAAGACTTTAAACTGTGGTGTCTGTGCCTGTGCCCAGGGATGTCTTCAGGTGATGAGAAGGAAAAACCCATCCCCTGAAGACCTGTCTTCTCACCCCCAACACAAGCTCTCCTCCTATGCACCTTCTCATCAGCACACACCTCCTGAGTCCCAGGGTGCACCCCAACCTCTCCAAAGTCTTCGAGGAGCTTGGGTGCTGGGAGCGGAGGCTTGGAAATCAGAAATCGCAGCTTTGGGCAACACACAGAGAGGTTGGGTGATGAACTGAGTCCCGGGTGCCCCCATGGCACTGGCTCACAGTTCCTCCACCCCTGTCCCTTTCAGAAGCCTCTCTCTGCCTGGACTCCTTCAGGCCAAGGGACTCAGTGAGAGGGCCTCTTCCCTGTGCTATCCAGACCACAGTCAATACATACATATTATCTATTCTGCTGGGTGGAGAATTTCAAGGTGAAAACAGGCCCATAGAGTTTAACTGGCAGCCGTTGCACTAGCAGTGGCGAGAACTACATTTCTCAGACTCTCTTGCAGCAGGTTTCTGGTTAAATGCCGCCAGTGGGAAGCCCTGGAAGGAGGTGACAAGGTGGGAAACAGGGAGAAGCCACTTCACCACTGGCCATGGCTCCAGTGGTGTCAATGGGGGACACCTCCTGCAGTGACAATGACAGTGGCCACAGCCACAACATGAGTAACAGAAGAGGGTGGGTGGGCTATGTGGCTCTTGCTCAGGGCTGACCTGGAACCTCCAGGAGCTCCAATACAGATGCAGAACAGGAGCAGCTCTAGATCCCTGAGCGACATCCTCTTCGCCTATTTGCCCCTCCAGCCTGTCCAATACCTTTATTACCAGTGCCTGGTGCTAAGTCCCCTCTGCCTAAAATAAATGGAGTGGTTTCTGGTTTGCTGGCTGGAAATTAACTGGCAATACAGCTGTTTGCCAAATAGGTGTCTCCAGGACTGGGCTCTGGCTGGCTCCTGGCTGTCCCTGCCATCACCACACCCTGCGGCTTTCCTCTTTCTTCTTTTCCTTGGAAAAGCTTGGAGCTGACCAAGCCTCATTTCCTCACCCTAGTCAGAACCATTTTTCTGTGGCCCACCGCTAGCCCCTCTAGAAGCACAGACTCACCCCAGCTTTGAAGACCCTTGGTCAGTAGGGAAGACTCTAGTCTGTGACAGGCTTCTTGGAGTCTGTCTGGGGTCTGAGTCTGAGGCCCCAGTGCTTACACCTCTCCAGCTTCCTGGGGACCCCAGAACTCACCCAACTTCAACATGGCATCTGCTGCCATTGTTCTGGTCTTTTTCCCAAGACTCCTCTCCCCTGGTTTCTGGGAAACCCTATGCCCATTTTCTTGCTTCTTCTCCTTGTCCCCCAACTCATCCCTTTTCCTCACAGCTTCTTCCTGATTAGAATGTCAAGATCACAGTGTGGCCCTGAGAGTTGTTACTTCCTCTTCATTGATGACAGCATTCTCTGCAAAGTGACTGGTAACCTTTTCTGCAATCCCAGGGGCTCAAAGGACACTACCTGACCAACCTCAAATGCTTCTGTTGCATATCGCTGCATGGTCCACCACCCCAAACAATAATCCATCATTTCTTGTGATTCTATGAGCTTTGATAGACACACGGAATTGACCGAGATCATTTTTTTGACTGCGTGCAGTTGGCATTGGCAGCCAGGCTGGTCTGGGAGGTCCAAGAAGACTTCCTTCACCTCTCTAGTGCCTTGGTGGTCCTCTGTGTTGCTTGTGTACATGGTTAGCTTGGGCTCCCTCACAGCATGGCAGCCTCAGAGCAGTTGGACTTCTCATGGGATATGGAAAGGTATGCGCATGTGCCCCGAGGAGCTGAGGGAGTAGGCAGGACTGCAGGTAAAGGGAGAAAGTGCTATATCCTCAATGCCTGCCCTAGAAAGGGGCCCACACTGTACTCTCAGGGGGCCCAGTCTAATTCAGGTGCCTGGGACAGTGCTCTCTGAGCTCTGCCCTGATCCCATGGGTTTACACACATCACAACAATGATGGGAACACAATGCCCGGAAGATGATCAACAGCAGAGCCAGTGCCCCCCAGAGGGGAGAAAAACCACAGGTAACCATGCAGCAGACATGCCAAAGACTCTCCTTGTCCAGACTCTAGCCAAGCTCCTCTAAGCCCACTTCTCAACTAGGCCCCCACCTTGGCCTATAAAAATGGACTGTCAGCACAAACCATTTTGTCCATTCTCCCTCCTTGCCCATCTCCATACACTAAGAGACTTGAACAAACACTAGCATAGTTTTTAATGGCCCAGGGTCACTTCCCTAAAGATGATAACTCCAAACCTTCAAGTTTCTGCCTGAGAAAACTCAAGGCTGCCAGGAGAATTTACTGTTTGTTCCAGCCAAAACTTGGTGACAGGCAGATAGGCCCCTGAACTCCCGCTTAGAGCAGTTACTTCAGATAGTTGGCAACTATAAGTCCTTTCTTTGCCCTTTGAGAGGTAAACCTGGTACCATCCAGAACTGTCTCTCAGAAATGCAAGGATTCATGAGCTAACTCTCCTGCCCAGTCCAGTCCTGTGGGAAAGAAGGGCCCAACCCGGGTGGGTGGGTGCCATGCTCTAACGTACACCACTGTCTCCCATCATAAAGACATAAGAAGGTTCTCTTCCTCTGGATGAGCACCAGCTAACAAACTTAAGTGGCCTAGTCCCTGCTGCCAGGACACTCCAGCCTTTAAACCATCTCCTGCCTTTCATTTCTGGGAAGTTCAGTTTAAGTTCACTCTGGGCCCTCTTGCCTATTGCAATAGCTATATGAAATAGAGTCTCTCTTACTGCTCTAACTAGTGTCCAGCTTTGTTTATCTCTGCTGGAGGCAAGAAGCCAAGACTGGAGTCTCACCTTCAAGGTTACCCGCATGTGTTGCAGGTAAGGCCTGGGCAATCTAGGCTGTGTTTGGATGCCTATTTTCAAGGAACCTCTCTAAGGATTAGTGACACATTGGAATGCTGTTTTGTCATTGCTGGTGGTCACAGAACCGAAGGCGTCAGTGTGCACCCAATCTCTAGATGCATGCTTTCCTGAGCCTCCTTGAGCTTGGCCCTGCCGAGGCACAGTAAACCACTGACTGCAGGGCTCTCACACTTTTACAAAATGTTTCCAAGATTGAAGTGCAATTTTCCAATTAATATGCAATTTTGATGTGTGTGTGTGTGCATGTGTGTGTGCGTGTGTGTGTGCTGAAAGAAAACCTTTTCAAGACTGGACTCTACCCCTCCAGGACCAGTGATTATCCTCCTGGACTGGTCTGGTCTGGTCTGAATTGGGTCTGTAACTCTCAGCATGTCTAAAGTAGAGCCAAGTTCACAGGCACAGTAGCCGGGCTCAAGACAAATGTATGTGTAAGCTTGGTGGGCCCTTCCCCCTCCTCCCAACTCCTCCAGGGGCTTCAGCATTAAGGTGCAGAGTAGAGAAGCCTTAAGGTGCAGGTGCTGGTGAGAACAAAGGGCACAGCTCAATCAGAGCAAACTGGAGTACAAAGCATGGGGCCACCCCTCTTGTGGACACAGCACAGGTATCTATTATCTGAGAAAGGGCTGGGGAGCTTGAATGACCATGGATACTAGATGTACATGTGGTGACATGGACGCCAGCACCACCAGGGTGAGCTCATAGGAAGCAGGGATGCAGACAGAGCTCCAGGGGAGGGAAAGCTCCAGGAGTGTGTGCATGTACATGTGTGTAAATCTTGGGGGGGTATAAGTGTGTATGGGGTGCATGGTGTGTGTGTGTGTGCACGTGCACATATGCATGTGAGTGTGCATGTTGGTGTGTGTGTGTGTTGTGTGTGCAAAGTGCAGCTTCTGCCTGTAGGGTGGGCACTGGGACTCAGTGGTCTGGGAAGGGCAAGAAAGGAGGTACACAGGCCGGCAGCAGCCTTGGAAATGGGGACAGCTGGTTTAGTTGCACCTGAGAGGTCAAGAGCAGACAGGAGGAGTCCTTGGGGCGGGGGTCCATGAAGGTGCCTAGTTCCTCCCTGGAAAGCCTGGAGTTGACCTTCTGGCTCTGCGATGGAGGATGGGTCTTAAACACATGTCCAGCACGACCACCCCAGTGGCCCCAAGTTCCTGAAATGTAGTGTTTTTAGAAGAACAGGATGAGTTCCAGTCTGGGTGTGAGAGTGGACAGGATGACTGACCAGAAGTCCCCGTCTGGAAGGAGGGGAACCAGAGCAGGGTCAGTAGCATGGCCTTTTGACCCCCACGGTGAAGACTATAGATCCCCAGGATGCAAGATGGTGGGCCCCGCACCAAACCGCAAACCCAAGATGTGCGTCTCTGCTGAAATGAAAGCAGCTCCTTTCAGACCTCCTGACTTCTGGATGCACCCTTTGGAGCTGCTTCTCCCCCAACTGCCTGTCTGCGGGGCTCCACAGCATGGCCTGCTCTCTCTCCTTGGGGGCCCAGCTCTGCCCTTGAGAGCAGCAGCCTGGGTCCCTGGTGCACCCGAGAGCCCTGTGGTGAAACAGCTGCGTCCCACACCTGGGAGGCTGCTCCGCTGCTCCGCTCCTCCGCCCCAGCTCCCCCAGCTCTCCCAGGTCAGGGCAGGGGCCTCCGTGTAAGTATCTGTCCGGAGGACAGACTACAGGTGGGAAACCACCAAAGCCCAAGCTCTACTGTCCCTAATCAAAGGACACTCTTCTCTGCCAGCAGGGAATCTTCTGGGGACTTGAAGACAGTCCCACCTCAGCAAACCTCTCTGGCCTTTAACACAAACAAGCCACCAGGCAGACAGCGAGAAGGCTGAACCCTCAGGCCCAGCTGCAGCTTAATTGCATGTTTTTCTCTTCTTGTGGTTTCTCTTTGGGGTTAAGCAATGTTTCAATTCTCAGCATAAACGACCGACCGACCAACCGAGCAGGCCTCTCTCTGAGGTGTCAACACAGTCTGATCGGTGGGGGATCAGAGAGGGGTGCGGTAGGGGACGCGAGGTGTCTCCACGCCAGGCTTTGGGTCCCCCGGCTCCTTCAAAGCCTGTTAGCAGTGAATGAATGAGAAGCCCCCGTGTTCCCCAAAGGTGCCTGTGTGGAGGGAGAGGCTGGGGAGGAGTGTTCTAGAAAGATTAGGACATAGTGAAAGCCAAATGCAGCGGGCACCACTCCTGGGATAGACAGTTATCACCAATCGCACTGTGCTAGTGTCTTGACTGGAGAAGGCCACAGGGTGTGGGCCAGCAGCCCCTCTCCTATGGCCGGGCTGGGTTGGGCTGGGGGTGCCCCCATGTCCCAGTTTCCTGGAAGTCAACCCCACCCCAGTTCTTCTTCCAGTTTCTTTGTCCCCCCCACGGCATTTCCAGCTGATCCCATTGCCTCCTCTGAGGTGGGTATGCACCACCTGTCGGCTTACTTCGGAGACTCTGGAGGTCACTGTAAGGCCACAGAAAGCTGTGGAGTGGGGCCACATGGCTGAGGCCCCCCAGGAGGCCTCACTGCACATGCCCCCCAACATCCCCGCCCACTCCCAGGTGTTGGCGGTGTCTGCGCTCTGTATTAATTCCAACAGCCCCATTCACTTTCTCAGCTTTCCTTACAGTGTGGACAGGCTAATGACCCTAACCATGGTCTCTGGGGAATCCTTTGCTCTCCTGATATGAGCAGAATGAACAGCCCTTGCCCCTTTCCTACTCCTTGACTATGGGCCTAGTCTGCAGCCGTCGTGGAGAGGAGGGCCCAGAGTATGCTCTAAAACAGTGCTTGTTCTGAGAGGAAAACAGGAGGCTTTCCTAAGCCTCTCTGACGGATGCATTCGTGACTGCTGCCCTGGGCCCTCAGAGCCCTGGAGTGCAAGGGCTGGGGGCCAGCTTCCTCTGAGTGTGCACAGCCCACCAGCCCCCCGAGTGATGTTTTCTCCTCTGTGCCACTGTGGGCCTCCAGAAGCCAGTTTCTCATCCTCCTCTTGGCAAAGGGGAAGAGAGAAGATAGGGAAGACTTTCCAGGTGAAAATCTCCAGCCTCAGCATGCAGACAGAATCTTCTGGATCAGTTACTTCGTAACTAGGTAGGGTGAAGGGCACTTCCTGCCCCTTTGATGGTCTCTTGCCCCCAGTGTCAGACTTGGGACTTGGCAGGCTTCTCCTCCCTGCAGGGCTAAGGGGTCCTCATCCCAGTGCTCCATCCAGAATGTGGTGCCCCCTGGAGGCTGGCAAACCATCCTGTGGTCTCCCTCAAGCTGCCCCCCCTCTTTCCCCAGGCAGCCCCAGGCCCTGGACCTCACAGCGACCCTCTCCCTCCTGCTCAAAGCCAGAAAGTTCTGCCTCCTACTTTTCAGCTTCTTCCTCTGGATCCTAAGCCCAAACTAACTTTAAACTTCAGTCTGCTAAGCACATGTTTCCTCAAGGGCGGCCATAGAAGCAGGGACAAAGAAAGGGCCGCCAGGGAGCTTAGGTGCTGCTTGGATAGATCCCACGGAGCCAGGGTCGCCCCACACCAGGGCCCTCCTGGGAAGACCGTGTCTGGGCCACAGCTGAATGGAGTGCGCTTGCCCCGGCTGTGACTGGGAGCCGGAGTGGGAACAAGAAGAGAGACCAGCTCAGGAAGTGGCAAGCACAGTTGGGTTTCAGTTCAGCCAGCATTTGCGGAACCCGGGTCTGGGCCAGGATGAGCGCTCAGCACTGGGAGGGCGCCAAGAGGAACGGCTGCAGGGTGATTGTGGGAGACGCAAAGGGATGGCTCTCAAGCAAGCCCTCCACCAGATGGTGAAGGCAGAGTGAGGGTCGCTGCTCCTGGAGGAAACAGTGCAGAGAGAGTGGCAGGCTGGGGCTGCACGTGGGGCAGCAGTGAGGCAGGACAGACGTTGGGCCAGAGAAGGGCAGGGGTCTGGGCTTATGCATTCCACACACAGGAATCCCGTCAGGCCCCCTGCTGAGGGGTGACAAGCTAAGGCCAGAGGTTCCGGAAGATGACACAACAGCAGTGGCCTTCCAGCAGGATGGGTGCAGGGCCATGAGTTGTGGAGTCAGTGCAGCGAATCCCCTCGAGTGGCATGAGGAATTTCCCAGCTCAAGTCACGAGAGCCAGGACATTTACCCTCACAGGTAGAGATGCAATCCCAGATTGTCATGCTCATCTGGTAGTGATGCAGCGTATGCCATAGAACAGGTTATGGGATAAAACATTTTCATGGTCTCCAAGGTCTTCATGATTTTACATCAGATTTTCTAAAGAAATTGGGCAATAAAGTCATGCATGATTTAGGCCTTTTGCAAATAACCAATTCTAGCTGGCTTTACCCAAAACAGGAACTTAAGGCAAGAATGCCACGCTGAAGTTTCCAGGAGCCCCAGGGCGGGGTGCAGTAGCCTCTGGAACCAGGGCCTGGAATCATAGCTCACGGAATTGCAGAATGCAAGGGCCCCTCTGTGTCCCCTCTGGGTTCTCTCTGCATTGGCATACAGCACTTTTCTCTGTAGGTGGGCAGGCACACCCCTGGGGGGAGGGCTCTGGTTGTGCTGGCTTGGGTCAGATGCCCATTCCTGGATAGACCCAATGTGGCTGGTAGGGGGGCAAAGCTCTCTTTACAGAGAACTATTTTTTCCCTAAACAAAATCCTTCCCGAAACTGTAAATATGCCAGAAACTTCCCTGAGAGAGGAGACAGATGGCATAGAAGAGCTCAGTGTTCTCCGTGCTTGCTTTCTTCCCTCCCTGAACCCAGAACAAAGCTTCAGAGCCAGTTCAAAAAATATACAGATCGGGGCACCTGGGCAGCTCGGTCGGTTGAGCCTCTGACTCTTGATTTCGGCTCAGGTCATGATCTCACAGACATTGAGACTGAGCCCCGCATCCAGCTGCACACTGGGCGTGGAGTCTGCTTAAGATTCTCTCTCTCTCTCTCTCTCTCTCTCTCTCTCTCTCTCTCCTGCTGGTTGTATGCTCTCTCTCTCTTTAAGAAGAAAATAATAATAAACAGGTCTTCTCACCCCCAACATAAGCTCTTCCTCCTACCTGCCTTCTCCTCATCAGCACACACCTCCTGAGTCCCAGGATGCACCCCAACCTCTCCAAGGTCTGCGAGGACCTTGAGTGCTGGGAGTGGAGGCTTGGAAATCAGAAATCGCAGCTTTGGGCCACACACAGAGAGGCTGGGTGATGAGTTGAGCCCAGGGTGCACCCACAGCACTGGTTCACTGCTCCTCCACCCCTGTCCCTTCCAGAAGCCTCTCTCTGCCTGGACTCCCTCAGGCCAAGGGATTCAGTGCAAGGGTCTCTTCCCTTGCCACCCAGACCACAGTCAGAGGCCCTGTGCTTTCCCACTGTGAGTGGCCCGTGCAGGTGCTTTCATATCCCAGCAGTTTTACAGAGGAAACAACTTGCAGAGAAGCCAAAGGGAAAGAAGAAAAGTAGTATCTGTGCTTCTGCCAGTGTCAGGTCACTCAACTATCTTATTAATCCCTACAATAAGCCATGTCGTTATAAATGAGTAACCAGAGCCTGGACTAGGCCAAGTCCACAAGGTCACACAGGTGGTAGATATCAGAGCAGGAAGTTTAAACCAGATCCCCAAGATTGTAAAGCCCTCACTCTTTCTGCAGCACTGTGTTGTCCAGAGTAGCATAAACTGTCAATAGAGGCCCAGAACCCTAGGTCCTGGGGCGCCTGGGTGGCTCAGTTGGTTAAGTGTCCAACTTCGGCTCAGGTCATGATTTCACAGTTTGTGAGTTTGAGCTCCACATTCGGTTCTGTGTTGACAGTCTTGAGCCTGCTTGGGATTTTCTTTCTCTGCCCCCCTCTCTCTCAAAATAAATAAATAAACTTAAAAAAATAGAACCGTAGGTCCAGATCTCCCATCTGTGGTCACCATGCCACATGTTTAGCTGATACTCACCATGTCTTTCCCTGCTTAGAATACCACAGCAGACCCCATGCTGTGCAGGCATGTCACATGCCTAGGCTGGACCCCTGCCTACTTCATCTGGTCTTTGCCAAGTACCTTCTTACAGCTCATTCTGAAGGTGGCATGCCCTTCCTTGCCTTATGCTGGTCCCCACTACCAGCAGCGCCCTCTCTGTTACCCTACTGGATGAACTCCTCCCACAATTTCATGTCCCAGTATCTCCAGGTACCTGCAGCTCACAAGACCCACTTCCCAGGCTGCCCTTCCCCTCTGCAGCCACAACTATGCCCCACTATACCCTAGGCTACCATGATATTTGGGCCTATCATAGGCCAAATGGGCGGCAGGGGCCTGAACTGTTCCTCCCCCCACCACCCCAAATTCATATGTTGAATACTTAATCCTCAGTGCCTCAGAAAATGATAGTATTTGGAGATGGGCCCCTACAGAGGTCATTAAGGTAAAATGAGGTCATTATAGTAGGCCTTATCTAATCTGACCAGTGTTCTTAGAAGAAGGGGAGATTAGGAATAGACAGACACAGAAAGAAGGCCATGTGAGGACACAGTGAGAAGTTGGTCATCTCCAAGAATCCAAGCAGAGAGGTCTCAGAGGAAACCAGCCTGGCTGACACCTTTATCTTGGACCTCTGGCCTCCAAGTCAGTGGTACTTTGTCACAGCAGCCCTAATAGACTTCTGGACAGAAAAGTGTTTAGAAGATTCCAGCAGGGAACAAAAGGAACAATTCATTCACCAAGCATAGGCAAAGGTGACCAAGAATACCTGCAAAAAGGTGGGCCCACACTTCTCACACTGCCTGGCTCTCTTTAGGGCTGGGCCAGCAGACATTCCCTATGTCTACTAAGCCCTCAGGCAACACCATGCCTGCTGGTCTACAGGTGCCATTTTGATGAACAAGCATGTAGAAGGCTCAGCATCCTTTGAAGGACCACGTCCAAGAGCTAAGCAGATTGCTCTTACACCTGACCCGATGGTTGCTCATAGTTGGCCACAGTCTCACTGAGACCTTCAGACTCATCTGCATCCCAGGTTGAAGAGGGAGAAGCCCACATGGGTGGAGTGGCTTGGCTTGACCCCTCAATACAACAGGTGGGCTGGTGGGAGCCATCAGACACTGCATCCAGGGCATGAGGGTGCAAAGGGTGGGGAGGCAGCTTGGAGTTGAGGCATGAACAGGGTAGAGCCTGTTCCAACACCAAGGGGCTCAAGGTCCTTGGGAAAAATCACATCATCAATTTTGGCATCAACCCGCCTGCCTCACAGAACTGGGGTGACATTCAAGAAGACAACATGAGGGAAATGCCCTAAAAAGACTGCTAATCACCTTTCCAATGTTTGTTTCTCCTGTTCCCTGTCAGAGCAGTTGTCCGAGTTAGCAAAAGACATTGACACAGAATAAGACAATGAAACCCAGGGCAGGCTTGGTGCTCTGCTTTATGAATCCTACAAATGACACATGTCATGGCTGCTACTCCTCAGGGTCACAGCAGCTGGGAGGCTCTCCTGACCCTCCAGATCCAGCAGTAAGGCTGATGTGCTCTATTTGGCCTATGCTGGGCCAGGGGTGGGGCACACAGAGGCACAATGTTCTGGTCCTGCCTCCTGGGAAGGACTCTGGTTTGGAAGGCTTCCAGGATGACTATCTATCTGGTTTTCCTAGGGCTGAAAGGGTTCCTGGACTCAGAACTTCAGTTCTAAAACTGAGAAAGTCCTGGACAAATGCACAGAAAACCCCAGAAGCAGCTGGCCTGGAAGAATGGAGAATGACCCGCCCAAGGCTCAGTTTTGACACCAGCAGAACACATCTGCAGAGCTGGTACTGTCTTGAGGATGTGTTACAGGCTCTGAAGCAGCCAGTACCTGCGGCTGCTTCTCCCACAGGTCCAGGAGCCAAGGAGTGGATGCAGGAGGGGTCCTCGCAGTGCACATCCGCGCCGAGTGTTTGCTTCCCACCCCTGTAAACTGAAGAGCCAATGGTTTGAAAGTCTTAGTCTTAGTCTTAGTCTTAGTCCCCAGGGAGAAAATGCTTCCCCAGTGCACAGAACCAGAGTTCCACTGAATCTGTTGAGACCAACATCTGGGCGCCTTGGAATCCTCATGCACCTGAGCCAACGGACAAAGAAAGGGGCCTTTACTGTCCAGGGTTCCATCCTGATTACCAAGGGGTAGTGCTTCACACAGAGAGCATGAAGGACATGTTTGGAAGCCCAGGAAATCTCCAGGGTGCCTCTTAGTACCTCCTATCCAATCATAGAGTCAAAGGAAGGTCCAACAACAATAGGCTGGAGACAGACCCTTCCAAACAGAGCTTTGAAAGACCCACCAGGTAAAGAACCCACTAGGTACAGATAGGGGGAAAAGGAGGCCCAGAATGACTGCTGAGTGCAGGAAGTTCTAGTTGCCAACAGGTCTCAAGACGAGTTATAGAAATGAAAACTAGCTACTAAGGCATATATCCTCTCTTGTTTGGTGTGTGCAGATTAACTATTTTTCCTTCTCCTTTCCCTATTTTTTAAAGTGTATTTATTTATTCTTGAGAGAGAGAGAAACAGAGAGAGCAAGCAGGGGAGGAGCAGAGAGAGAGAGAGAGAGAGAGAGAGAGAGAGAATCCCAAGCAGGCTCCACAATGTCAGAATGGAGCCCGATGTGGGACTTGAACTCACAAACTGTGAGATCAGACCTGAGCCGAAACCAATAGTCTGATGCTTAACCAACTGAATCACCCAGGCATCCCACTCTTTCCCTATTTTTAAAAAATTTGGGTAAGCTTCTTATTGAACTCTAATATAAATACAGAAAATACGCATATCATCGTGTACAGCCAGGAGCACATAATTGAACCTGTCAGAGCAACAGCACCCAGATCAAGAAACAGAACATGGCCAGTACCCCAGGTGCTTTCCCTGTGCCTCTCCAAGGTCTAATCCACCCAGAGCAACCACCCCCCCTTTCTAACACTGTATTGTCATACTGTCTATTTTGAACTTCATATGCATGGACTCATACTGTCTGTTCTCCAACTTAGGGTCTGGCTTCCTTCACTCAACTCTATGGAGAAGGTTCATCTATGCTGTGAGGTTGTAGATGGTTCACACTCATTGCTGTGAAGTTTCCTTTGGTGAAGATACAAGCATTTATTTATCTATTCTACCACTGATGGATATTTGGGCTGTTTATGGTGTTGGGTTATTACCAAGTACTGCTTATGTGTCTTTTGATACATGCCATTCTCTTGGCTATGTTCCCAGGAGTGAACTGCTGGGCCACAGGTGTGCATATATGCAGCTTGAGTAATACATCTGTTTTCTAAAGTGATCACACCAAGTCACACCCCTCTGCCCCCTGCCCCAAGCAGTGTGTGGGAGCTCTGCTTTCTCCACACCATCAGCAACGCTCAGGATTCTGTCTTTTTTATTTTAGCCTTTCTGATGGGTGAGTGGTGGCATAGCACTGCAACTTTTTCTTCTTCCTTTCCTCCCTCCCTCCCTGTCTCCCTTCTTTCCTTTCTTTGACAGATTTATTGAGGTGCAATGCTTCCATTTGAATTGTACAACCCAATGGGTTTTAGCATATTTACTGAGTTGTGCAACCATCACCACGATCAATTCTAGAATGTTGTCATCATCCTCAGAAGAATTCCCTTATCTTTTAACTATGGCCCCAACACCCTGTTTGGCCCAGACCCTGGAAACTACTAAACTACTTTATCTGTAATACATTTGCCTATTCTGGACTTTCAATATAAATGAAATTATGTAATGTAGTCTTTTGTGGCTGACTTCTTTTGGTGGGCACAATGCTTTCAAGATTTATTCGTGTTGTAGCGTGCATCAGGACTTCACTCCTTCTTATGGTCAAATAATGTCTATGGTATGGATATCCCACATTTCGCTTTTCCATTCACCAGTTGAAGGGCAATTGGGTTGTTTTTACTTTCTGACTATTAAGAATAATGCTTAGGGGTGCTGGGTAGCTCAGTCAGGTAAGCATCCAACTCTTGATTTCAGCTCAGGTCATGATCTCACTGTTGTAAGATCGAGCACGGTGTCAGTCTCCATGCTGAGTGCGGAACCTGCTTAAGATTCTCTCTCTCCCTTTCTCTCTCTCTGCCCTTCTCTCACTCGCACTTTCTATCTCTCTCTTAAGAAAAAATTAAATTAAATAAAAGAAGCATAATGCTGATATGAACATTCATGTACAACTTTTTGTGTATACATGTATTTTCATTTCTCTTGGGTCTATACCTAAGAGTGGAATTGCTGGGCTATGTGGTAACTATGTTTCACCTTTGAGGGATTTCAGGTTGCTTTCCTAAGCTCATCATTTAATATTCCTTCCTCTGATGACTCTACTGTACTTGGGTTCCTTATTGTCTGCAATCTCACCATAATTTGTTCACAATACTTATCTTTTTGGTTATAGACATACTAATATATGGGAAGTGGTATCTCATTGTGGTTTTGATACATTGTAGTTTTAATTGGTGTTTTCTTGACGACTAATGAGGTTGAACACCTCATATGTTTATAGGCAACTAACTAGAACATGCTCTTGTGAAGTACTCACTCAAACCTTTAACCATTTTTTTCTGTTTGGTTATCTGCCGTCTTCTTATTGATGTCCAAGAGCTCTTTATATATTCTAGATATGAGTCCTTTGTCAAATATGCGTGTTGCAAATATGTTCTCCCTGTTGTAGCTTGCCTTTTTACTCTCTTAATGAAATATTTTGAATGTAAGTTCCTAATTTTAATTTTCAATTAATTCAGTTTTTCTTCTTCCTCTCTTCCTCATTCTCCTCTTCCTCTTCTTCTTCCTCTTTTTCTTCATCTGCCTGTTTGTAATCTCTTTTGGGAAGTCATAAGCCATCACTACATTCTTTGTAGACATCAATTTTACCATCGTGGTTGAGAGCAGTGGCAACTGCCTGTCCCAAAGTCTAACCTTCAACAGTGCTCCCTCCCAAAGCAACCCCTGGGAGATGTTTGAGTAACTGTAAGGCCACTGCGTGCCACAGATCACACTTGTCCTGTTTCCCACTGGCAATGAGCTCAGTTCTGCATTCGTGCTCAAACAGGTGAACAACCCCATCACAGGGACCCAACGGGGAGGGCTTGTTTCCTAAATAAGTACTGAATCAGTCTGGATGCAGTCAGAAAGACAGAAACCACTTTACGTATTTCACACAGAGGGAATTCATACAGAGAACTGGTTACAGAAGTGTTGGAAGGATGCAGGAGTGAAGAGGAGAGGGATAGAGAACTAAAGGAAGAAGGGGTGGCACCTAGAGATAAGAAACACGAACACCTCTGGGCTAGAGCCCAGAGCTTGCACTTTATGCTGCCCTGTGAGAGAAGCTGGCACTGTGGGAGAAGTTAGCACTTTGGGAAAAGCTGGTGCTGTTGAAGAAGCTGGTGCTATGGGAGAAGATGAAATTGCTGACTCTGGATCTGAAAGGGAGCACCTTCTAGGCCAGGACTGTAACTTCATTTTTATTTTTATTTTTTTAAAGATGTTTTAAGTGATCTCTACACCCAAGGAGGGGCTCGAACTCATAACCCCGAGATCAAGAGTTGCATGCATTACCACCTGAGGCATCCAGGCGCCCCTGGGACTGCAATTTCTGATAAAGGCACTCCCTCTGCCAGAGCTGCTGAAGTCTATAATCACCCAGTCCCTGCTGCTACAACTGCCATCCTATCAGAGCAGACACTTCTTTCTCCCTTCTGCCTTCTGAGCTCCTGCTGTGCCTCCTATGTTAGATCCTATAGCAGAAACTAACACAGAGACAATGGGCACAGAGCTTTGGAAATCAGATGACCCAGGAACCCCAGAGCA
This sequence comes from Cryptoprocta ferox, assembly GCA_028646485.1. NCBI lineage: Eukaryota > Metazoa > Chordata > Mammalia > Carnivora > Eupleridae > Cryptoprocta > Cryptoprocta ferox. The sequence continues at coordinate 116,903,722 of CM053560.1, forward strand.
GAGCTCAAGAGGGCAGTGTGTGCCGGGACCATGGGCACTCATCATCTCAGTCCACCTGGCTGTAGCCCCCACTGGCCTGCTCTCAGCAGTGCTACTAGGACATCTGCATTTCTTCACTTGGCTGCCTCCAGCTCACATCTCATGTGTGGCCCACAGGCCACTCTCTAGGGGAGACTTTGCGAAGCCCACAGTCACTGCACTATTTGGGGCTGCTGGTTTCTGCACATCTTCCTCACTAGGAGTGAGTCTCCTGAGAGCAGACAACATATCTGATTTAGGTCCAGGTCATGAACCTGGTGCATGAAGGAATGAAGGAATGAAGGAATGAAGGAATGAAGGAATTACAGGCCTGCCCTTGAGTAAACTATCGTGAGTAGGTTGAAGGGCTTTTTCTCTGGACATTCCCTTTCCATGCTTCCAAGATCCTAGAGCCTACCTGTCCCCTAGTGTCCTTCATGTCTGGACCCCACCCGTGGTGCTTAAGGAAATGTAATTGGCACCATGTTGTCAGGGGCACATTCCAATACATTGCAGCATAACACAGCTGGTTATTTATATCCAAGGCTATTTATAGAGGGTTTATGGAAAAATAGTTATGTGTTTGAACAAATTTGGAAATTTTGGGTTTAAGCAGATTAAACATTATTCTTTACTATAGCACTTCTCAGGTCCTTAATTCACTAACGTGACAGTCCAGGAAGAGGACATATTGGCCAAGTTCCCCAAACTTATGTAGCTACAAAGGTCTTTTTTTAGGAACACCAAGTAGAGGTTGGTAATTGGTAAAATAATGCTTTAAATATATTTATCTACTTTGAATAAGCAACACACACACAATACAAAATTCAGTAGACTGAAATAGGGGCTCGGGAAAAATGTGCCTTGCTCCCCCACCAACCCTCCTGTTCTCCACCCCAGAGGCAACCACTGTCAGCAACTTCATGGATTTCTTCCAGAAATGAGGCATGGTTACAAGGGGACTCCAAGAGGGCTCTGGATGTCTCAGATGTCTCCCACCTCCCCCATCACTGATGATGAGCCTTCTGTGGTGTCCGCCGCTGCTCTGGTTCTGTCCAGGCTGGACACACATTGCACCTCTTCACCTGTGTTTCAAGGACCTGCAGGTGTTTCCAATTGCTCTGTTACAAGAGGGTCCTGTGCCCCAGGCAGAAGCCGGAGAGAACAGCATGGCTTCCCTGGGCATAGCTCTTTCTTCTCTACTGTTCACTGCAGCCAATTGGAATGTCTTCTGGGATGAAAACTATCAGGGGGCACCTGTGTGGCTCAGTCAGCATCCGACTCTTGATTTCGGCTCAGGTCATGATCTCATGGTTCATGGGATTAAGCCCCTTGTTTGGGGATTCTCTCTCTCTCCCTCTTCCTCTGCCCTTCCTCTGCTTGTATGTGCAGGCACACTCTCTCTCTCAAGATTAATAAATAAACCTTATAAAATATCAGGAACATGGGGAGTCTGCGTGGCTCAGTAGGTTAAGCAGCATACTTCGGCGCAGGTCATGATCTCATGGTTTGTGAGTCTGACCCCCACATCAGGCTCTGTGCTGAGAGCTGAGAGCTGAGAGCCTGGAGCCTGCTTCAGATTCTGTGTGTCCCTTTCTCTCTGCCCCTCCCCTGCCCATGCTCTGTCTCTCAAAAAATAAGTAAATGTTAAAAACAATTTTAAAAAAGTCACCAGCACTAGGTTATAGCTTTGAGTGGCCTTGGAATCTCTTTGTCCTTTGGCGGAAGGTATATCTTGGTAGATACCCCACGGTCTACGTGAGGTGTTGTAGCATGCTGTTGACCAGAAGAGCTACCCCATATTCTCCCTTCTAGTCCCCAGACTTTCCCTGGAGGTGGTGGTAGGGACACCAAGCAGATAATTACAGCAAATGATAAAGAAGGGGGAATGGAATGGGTGCATTAGTTATTTGTTGCTGTGTAACCAATCAGCGCCAAGCTTGGCTGCTTAAACTCATCCACATTTATTATTTTCTACAGTTTCCAGGGTCAGAAATCTGCATAGTTGTCATTCCACTTCTCTCCAAGAAGTTGTCAAGGTGTCAACCAGGGCTACAGCCATGAGAAGGCTTGACTGGGGCTAGAGGGTCTGCTGCCAAGGTTACTCATGTGATTGTTGACTGGAGGCTTCAGTTCTCGCCATGTGTACTTCTCCATGGGGCTGTTAAGTGTCTTCCTGCTGTCTTTGTCCAGAGCGAGTGATCCAAGAGAGATTAAGCAAGGAGGAAGCCACAGTGCTTTTTATGACCGAGTCTCCAGAGTCATACAGTCACTTCTGCTACATTCTATTTGTTAGCAGCAGGTCGCTAAGCACAGTCCACACTCAAGGAAAGGGGATTCAGGCTCTGCAGTCTAATGGGAAGAATAAAAAATAATTTGTGGACCTATTTTAAATATGTCTTCAGTGGGGGGTAAGGATGGAGCACAGGGTCAGGGAACAGTTGGGGTCTCCTGATCCATTACTAATAATCCCTGTCACTTTCTGGGTTTCAGTCTTTCTCAGTCAATTTGGAAATGGTGACATCATATTCTAGTACAGACTCAGTAGCTAAATGTGACAGGGAGGCAGAAAGCAACACTGTCAAAGGTGTTGGCCTTGGAGTCAAACCCTGTTGCACCACTTCCTCTCTCTGAGCCTCAATTTCCCCATCTATATCATTACCTGCCTCCCTGGGGTTGTGGCAAAATGAACTGAGGCCTGTATGTGTAGTTCAGCTGAGCCTAAACCGAGCAAGTCTGGAGGCATCTATTTGCTGGAGAAGCCAAGAGGTGTGGGAAGGCTGTGCATGTAATCCAACCAATGAAGAGCAAGTTGCAGGAAAAGATTCCTACGCTCCATCACCTGCAGGTTCTGTGGCCCATATGAAGCTGACCTCCATCTTCATTGTTTTCCCCAGTGGGGCTACATTCAGGGGACATGTCCAAGATTTTGCATCTAGAGGAAGTATTCATCTCCTCCTGTGATTAAAACTACCACCCCAGGGGCACCTGGGTGGCTCAGTCGGTTGAGCATCCAGCTTCAGCTCAGGTCATGATCTCGCGGTTCGTGGGTTCGAGCCCCGCGTCAGGCTCTGTGCTGACAGTTAGCTCAGCACCTGGAGGCTGTCTTTAGATTCTGTGTCTCCCTCTCTCCCTGACCCTCCCCCTGCTCACACTGTCTGTCTGTCTCTCTCTCTCTCTCTCTCTCTCAAAAATAAATAAAACATTTTAAAAAAATAAAAAAAAAAAACTACCACCCCAGACCAAACCAAGAGCATCCTTCATTCATCATGATCCCCACTGCTTAGTGTTCTGTGTTATATGGGCATATGACCTGGCTCAAGCCCTGGTGGCTTAGGGACCATGGAAGCCACATTTAGAGAGAACATAGAAAGTGAGGTCATACCTTTGGGGAGAATGCTCAACTTAAGACTGGATGCTGCAAGCCTAAGAATCAATGTTCTGTGTCATTATGTGAAGTCTGAAAAACTTGCTAATAAAATACCAACTGGAAATCAATTTTTCACCCAGCCTTTCTGGGCACCTTAGAATTCTTTCTGGAAGGGGAATGGATGTCAGTGGCAAGAAGTTCTTCCAGGAACTAGCAAGGATCTTGCTTCTCTGACAGTCAGCTCTTGGTTTGAAGGCTTGCTGTGAAGCAGATTTGGGAACACAGGGTGTGGATTCATTGCTACTGGAGACTAGAAATGTGTGCAAGACGCTTCTCTTATGTATGTACAACTGTGTTCACAGTTCCTTGTAAGAATTCCCACCAGAGAGGCTGGGCCATCTTTGAACCTCACAGGCCCTGATTTTACCTTCTTATGGAGAGCAGTTGGCTTGAAAGTGTGGCTTGTCCATTGCACTAAGCCAGATACTCTGAGGTCTGTGTAACCCCTCCCAGACCAATCAGCACACTTACTGTGAGAGAGTTGGACATGGAACAGCCTGAAAATTTCTCTTTGCTTTGGAAGCACGCCAGTTTGCTTTTACTATTTTTAAAACAGAATAGAGAGAAACCCATATCTCAGGGCCCCATTGAGCCCAAGGCTTGAAGTTGTCTATCGCCATGGGGCACAACATCTGCCCAGATGGAGGCAGGACACTCTTCTCACTTATGATCCCAATGCATAGTATGGGTAAAGGCAGACCCTATCCCAGTTGGCCCCAGGCTGTATGAGTGGCAGTGGTCCTGAGCATGGGATGGAGCTGAGAGTTGGAGAGTCCCACCTTCATGCAGAAAGCAGGACAACGTGGCCTGGATCTAGGTAGTATTGGCACACCAGTGGTTACAGGAAAATAGGGAAAGCCATCGACTGGTGCCTGCCTCTTGGCATCCTCTGATTTCTTTCTCACTGGATAAGCAGAGGAGCACATCCAGCCCACTGGATTAGCAGACCCAAGAGCCTCCCAGCAGGTACAGGCTTGGCTAGAATCATAGGCAAAGAAGCACTGGCATTCAAATGAGACCTGTTGGTTCAGCATCCCAACCACAGAGCTCCCATGTAGAGTTGGAGAAGAGAAAACACTGGGCTCTGCTGGATTTCAGAACCACAACCATTCAGAGGGTGGGCCGGCCATACAAGACCTTCCACCAGGGGGCAGAAGAGCAAAGCTGAAAGATTGAGGCACCATTGGACCAAGTCTGTGCAAGACCAATTTAGGGCCAGGAAACTTCAAACACCTTGGGTTGCAGAACCTGATGGTATTGTTAGAGACCCAGAGTTAGAAAGCAGAGGAGAGCATCTGCTTGCCTCTGGAACAAGATAAAATATGGCAAACCAGCTCAGAGCTGGCAATGCCAGCTTGGGGTGGGGAAGAAAACAGACTGCAGGTGTTCCCCGGTTTCTTACTATCAGACCCCTCACATGGGAAGGCAGGAACTATATACCAAATCAGAGGCCTCCCAGCAGAATTTCCTTCTGACCTGGCTGGTAAGTCACAGAGCGCACATCTGTGATTGCTTTACTAGATCTGGATTTCTGTAGACTCCAACATGAGTGGGGCAAATTGAGGGATCACCCCTGACCTGCCACAACTTGAAGGAGGGGTGGTTTAGACAGCTTTGGTTGTTGTGTCGGTTATCAATTGCTGCATAACAAACCATCCTCAAAGCAGTGACATAAAATAAAAAATATCAGGTATTTTGCTGCTGAATCTGGAAGTGGATTAGGCTCAGCCAGGCATTCTGAGGCTTCTGCCACTCACTGCCTGTGTGAACACTAAATATTCCAGTTTTTCTAGACAGGGTAGAAAACCAATTTTTTTTAAAAGTTTAAATCTCCTAATTTTAACTAATTCAAAAACTGCAAACTCCAACCCAGGGTTAACCAGGTTGTGCCTCTGCCTGGCCTTGCAAGGTCAATTTGGAATGGCCAAGGCAGGTAAGGCATTCAGCACACTGGTGACTTGCCTGAGGTGTTCAGGGCCAGACAGGGGTGAAGGATGGGAAATCATGTAGGCAACAAATGAAGGGGTAGGCTGGCAGCTAAGGGGGACCATAGTGCACAGAAGCTTTCTGCACTCCACTCTCTTATTTTTCCTCTGAAGACCCATTCTTTGCCAACTTCTCCAGAAAAGCACACCTTCATCAAAGATCCTGAAGCCAAACCACACTGAAGTGTTAAGTAGCTGCTGAAGCTTAACATAACTCTCCTACCCAGGGACAGCTGTCCTTTACCAGGAGCAAAAGCTGTGGAGTCAATGTGCAAAGCTTTCATAGTAACATTTTGAACTGACAGGTAGGTGTCAGGTAGGGTATGAGACAATGGTCTTAACCAAGCATATGAATTTATCATCATCATTATCACAATCATCATAGTCGCTAACACCATCATTACCACCGCCATCACCATCATCCAACATCCTCCAACATCATCACCATTATGATCACTACCATCATCATCATCACTATCACCACCATCATCACTGCCATCACCATCACCATCATCATCATCATTGCCATCATCACTGCCTCCACTGTCACCACCACAACATCACCATCATCCATCATCGTCACCATTATGATCACTAACATCATCACCACTCCCCTCATCACCATCACTACCACCACCATTACCATCACCATCATCATCACTGCCATCATCATCACCATCATCACCATTATCATCATCACCCTATAATAACAATATCTCATCTTAGCCTCAAGTGAAAGGACATTTCTTGCTTCTGCTGTATCTACCATCCTCTATGGCCCAGGAGAGCATTCATGATCCCAAATAGCCTCTGCAAGGCCCATATCAGCCACATGATGAAAGCATCAAAAAGAGACACCAGAGTGTGAGTCAAGCCTGTCCATACTGGCCCTGAGTTGCCAAGCATCTGCTATGTGCCAGGCCAGGGGTAAACTCTGCAACCTTCCTCCTCAAGCCCCTAGCTGAGTCCCTAAAGCCAAACCCCTTTCCTTCCCTTATTGTTTTGTTATCTGGAGGACTTGACCTTCTGTCTCCATCTTGCTCTGCCTGCTCCTCCCACCTTTCAGCTTCTTTCTCAGCAACTGTCTTAGTAGATGCCCAAAACATTTTCACTAAACAAATGAATGTCCATTGCATATGTGTCTGTCTCCCATAGGGTAGGCATTAGGCAGCTGTCTAGCCACCAGTCTTTCCTCTCTCAGCCCAGTGGTGCCACCATTGGTCCCCTTCATTATGACAGGGGTCAAGGACACACATGACACATGCAAGACAATTCCATGAAGGAGCTTATCCATGGCATCCTTCAGAGGGGGCCATGGCATGAGACCATGTTACATGTCATGGATTATCAAGTTCCACAAAACCCAAAAAGGGTTGGTGTTCTCAACTTTAGAATGGGTTGTTTGGATTTTTAAGTGCAGTTACACATTTAAAAAATTGTATTTATTCTCTACCAAGTGGTAGACAGAGTGGAAGTCATATTTTCTTTTTCAATGTGGTAGGAGGGAAACCCAGGCTCTCGAGGGAGAAAGAAGACACACTCGCATCTCCATTTTCTTGATGACTTGCCATGAGATATTGGAGCAGGCTTGAGCTTCTCCAGAGCACAGATTTCTCAGTTGTACAATGAGGAGGTTGCATGGAAAGCATCTAGTGTTCCTCTGAGATACAAGGCAGCATCACCATTCTTTTACACTTCCCCAGCAAAGCCTGAAATGCTGTGGGTTGGTGGCATTTTGAGGATTCACTGTAGAGACATTCCTTCACTAAATTGCAGTGGATGCAGCCCCCAAACTGAGCAGCAGCTATGGAGTCCACCTTGAGGTGAGGGAGCAAAGGGCAAGTAATCATAGAAGTCATCATTGCTAAGCTGTAGCCAATCTTCATTGACGTATGTGGGATGAGTACTGAAATGACAAATCACTTTATAACATATCAAAATTGTTACATACATCTTATAAGAACAAGGTGACATAGATATGAAGACAATATTCTCTTTGCAAATGGGGAAAAAATGACCTTCAGAACAATTAAAGGCTTCCCTGAGACCACACAGGCAGTTATGGTACAGCTGGATCCTGACTCCCAGTTCTGTTTTATTGTGGTACAGTTAGTCATCAAGAGTGGAGAGGTCAGAGGCAACTGGAAAATATTCTTTACTCCTTAGTCTGACCTTTCTCTGGTCCTAAAACCACATTCTCTGGAGTGCTATTTCTTTCCCATTCCATGCAAAATGGAGAATTCATTAAGGGCCATTAGTCCTTCACACCCTGCTAAGAATAAAATCTCCACATTGCATTTGACCATGACTAAGTAGTGATGTTGTGTAGAAAGGAGAGAAGGATGCTCATTGTCCAAGAAGGGCCAGGTGGGTAGTCTACTGCAGTAAACAGGGTAGAGCCAAGAAAGAAAGACACAAGACAAATTACAAAAGAACACAACAGAATTTTACATTTTTATGGGATGAAATATATGCCCCTTAAAGTTCATATGTTGAAGTCCTAAGCCTTCCGTACCTCAGAATGTGACTGTATTTGGAGATAGGCACTTCAAGGAGATAGTTAAGGTAAAATGAAGCCACTGGGGTAGGCCTAATCACATTTGACCGGTGTCCTTATAAAAAGAGTAGATTAAGACACAGATAGGCATAGAGGGAAAACCATGTGAAGTTTTAGGGAGAAGGCAACAATCTACATGCTAAGGAGAGAGGCCTCAGCAGAAACCAACCCTGCCATCACCCTGACCTTCAACTTCGAGCCTCCAGAACTGTGAGAGATTAAATTTCTAAGCTATTCAGTTTGTGGCATTTTGTTATGTCAATCCAAGCAAACTAATACACACAACAAAGTGTGTCTCTTCTGGGGCACCTGGGTAGCTCAGTTGGTTAGCATCCAGTTTTGGCCCAGTTCACCTGCTTTAATTTCTGTCTCCTTCTCTCTCTGCCTCTCCCCTGCTTGCTCTCTGTCTCTCTCTCTCTCAAAAATAAATAAACATTAAAAAAAATTTGTCTCTTCTGATTAACTCTGCAATATAAGACACTGAATTTCCATTGTTCCATGAATGCCAGGGAGCTCAGAGCCAAGTGACAGATTATAGTGACTGTATAGCTTAGAGTGAATCCACACATTTTAGGGACATGTGCCCTACCCAGTAAAACCAACTGAGCAACACTCAGGAGTGAGGGTGTGACGAATCTGCTATGGGTTGGAACGATCTTCTCACTTCAGAATTGGCTGTACCATAACTCAGAACTCTTAATGATCATTTTGCCTAACCTGTGCCTCATTTACTGACCCAGTACAGAACTCCAGTCTGCAGCCTACCCTGTTCCATGTGCTAATAACTGGCTGACTTCATCTGTAACCAAAATTAAGGAGGGTGTACCTGGAATTCCCTCGTGGAAACATTCTTGGAACCTTTGCTGAAGGAAACTCCTGGAGATGATGTGTGTCTGTTCTATATACATTCCAACCCAATAGCATGGCCTTCTGACAGGGCCAGCCTCTAGTTTAAACAGGGTAAGAAGCACCCCCTGCTACTCTATTCCTCACCATGAGGTGATTTGAAGGGTGCTGAGAAGGTTTGGCATCTTGTCCCATCCTTCTGGACCTTTTGGCTAGATTCTCACATTGCAACAACAGGGCTTCACTCTTTTGGAGGAAGTCTGGAAAGGTCTTACTGAATAGAAAATTTCCCCAGGAAAGGTCATACTCTAAAATATTGGCATTACCAATATGTGTGTTCTCTGACAACAGATCTGAGGAAATAGCCTAGCACCCCCTACCCATATCCCTCCCACCCAGTGCCAGTTAAGTGACTTTTGTCTTTACCTGACCATGACCTAAAACTCCTCCTGTGTTGGCAGGGAATCCTGCATGATGGGAGTTTGGTGGATGGTGACTTCTGAAGCCAAAGTATGAAGACTATCCTTCCTCACCTGCCCACCCACCCAGCAGGGCACAGACCAGTAACCTGGGTTTGGGAACCCACATGTTTCTGTGTGGGGCTTGGACTCACGATGAGAGGTGAGATCGTGAAGAAATGTCCAGAATTTATGAACAGACAGGGCAGTGGGCTGCTCTAGAAGTTAGCAGCAGCACCCTGACTGGTCGTTCTGGTGGTGTGGCTACGAACGTGGTTCCTGCTCCAATGCTCCCTTGGTTCCTGGGTGTTTTCCAAGCTTGGTTCTGCACCCTCATCTCCCAGTGTCCTTCTAGTAAAGGCCCTTTCTGCTGAGTTATTCCAGATGGTTTGTGTTGCCTGCCATCAGGCTCTACATATTGGTCTGGTGCCAAGAGGGGAGGTCAAACAAGTTCCCAAGGAAAGCTGTCATGATCTTTGCTCATGTGAGAACTGTGTAGCCTTCAAGCAATGGATGGGGGCTTTATCTTCAATAAATGGGAGCAAAACCCTAGAGACCCCTGGAAGTGTTCAGGGGAATCTGGGGGCTCAAAGCCCTCAAGTTCAAAGACCCCTATCCCAAGTGTCAGAGCCCCAGTCCTTCCCTTGGACCCCCACTTTTGCTGGCCTATTCAAGGAGGAGAGGAATTAAACACTAAAGAAGCTCTTGAACTTGCCTAATGCATATCAGTAGGAATGAGAGTGTGTCTAGAAGTTAATCCTGAGGGTACTGGACCACAGGAGACAGTAAAATAAGCTGGATAAGAGAGATTTGTCGATATGAGAGCATTCAACCATAACACACAGTATAACACTGTGGAATGTACCCTAGGATGATTCCCTCTGGGATGGCTCTTGGAAGCTTGAAAAGAAACAATGGCTCACATTTAAAGACAGCAGTGACGGAGAAGCAATGCCAGAACTTTTGAGGCAGAGGAAGGGTCAAAAGACTCAAAGAAATAACCTCCCAGAACTGGTCTGCTCTATGAGGCTGGAAAATCCAGCATTTCCTTGGCAAGATTGGAGGACACTTTCCAAGGTGATAAGGAATTCCTGGTGAGGGGAGCGCTAACATTGTTGAGAAGCTCAGTGGTGGATGTCCTCTGCAGACCAGGGCTGAACCTAGGAAATCCCATCATAGAGCAGGCTTCCAGGAGCAGTGGGGGTAATAAAACCCTGGAATAGCAAGGGTTGAGAGCAGCACTTAACTGTAACACGTGCTTCTTTGCGATGGGTATAGTTCCCATTATTACCATAACAGACTGCAAGGTCAGAATGAGGGGAGAGGGAGTGAGAGTTCTAATTTTCAGAGACACTGGGAATGGAGATGGCTTATAGAACAAGGTGTTCCTAGGGGCCAAGCAGATGCGCATTGCTTAATAAACATAATAAAAAAGGCTAAGAATGGATTGATAGCCAAATATCCATCAGCTGATGAATGGATAGACAAATGTGGCATATCCATATGGTGGAATATGATTCGGCCATCAAAAGGGATGATGCACTGACACCTGCTACAATATGGGTGAACCTCAGAAACATCATGTTGAGTGAAAGATGCCATTCATGAAAGGCCACATACTGTATGATTCTATTTGTATGTCCAGTATTCTGGCAAATACAGAGACAAGTAGATTAATAGTTGCTGGAAGGCTGGTGTAAAGGATGAATTGACCCTGATTGCTAAGAGGTACAGGCTTCTTTTCAGGGTGATGGAAATGTTCTAGGGTGCTCCTGGTTATACAACTTGTGTATATACTAAAAATCACAGAATTGTATACTTTAAAAAAATTTTTAATGTTTATTCTTTGAGCAAGACAGAGCATAAGCAGGGGAGGGGCAGAGAGAGAGGGAGGCACAGAATCCGAAGCAGGCTCCAGGCTCTAAGCTATCAGCATGGAGCGCAACGTGGGGCTTGAACCCATGAACCATGAGATCATGACCTGAGCCGAAATCAGACGCTTAACCGACTGAGCCACCCAGGTGCCCCCAGAATTGTATACTGTAAACAGTGAATTTTTATGTTATATGGATTAGATCTAAAAAAAAAATGTATTCACAGAAGACTACGGTAAGTCATACCCTTCGCCCATTTTCCAGACTTGAACAGTTTTCAGACCCAGAGTCCTTGGACTAAAGAGGGGGCTGCTGTGCCTCACAAGGAAGAACTGTGCAAAACCATGGTGAGTGTCGTGCAGCTACAATTCTTCTGTCTCTGAAAGAAGCTGTGGGTGTTCTACTTGGATAACCACACCTTGGAAAAGGGAACTAAGCAGATTTTCAAGGGCAGTTGGATATAGTCCGAGCTGATAATGGTATTCAAAGTGCCATCATGCCTCTCCTGTTAGGATGTCAGGTAACACATGTATTCCTACTCTGGCTCCTTCTCATAGTGGCTAAGGATATCTATGTATTCATGGGCATTGGGGAATTGCTCCCCAGGTTAGTCAGGAGCCTGGAAGAGGTTCAAGGACAAGGAGGTCTGGGGAAGAGGCATGTGGTTGGACTTATGGAGTGGCCACAGAGCATAAGGATCTCTGTAGTCACCCGGGAGAGGCACTAAATCACCAAGTGAACAGGAAAATTTGATCAGTGGATGTCACCACTCACCCTCACCACCTGAGTGCTCATGCAGTGGAGGATGAAAACCAGAGGGAGCAGCCACGCTGGGGGCTGTGCAGAGCTCATTCTCGATTTTGACTGAATCCTTTATCATTACTCTCAGTTTTTGCTCATGATACTGTAGAGAATATGTAGTGATATTGAGCACCTTCTCATGTACCAGTTGGCTATGCATATGTCTTCTTTAGAAAAATGTGTATTCAGGTCCTTTGCCTATTTTTTTAGACTTTTAAAAAATGTTTATTTACTTGAGAGAGAGTGTATCAGTTGGGGGAGAGGCAGAGAGAGAGAGAGAGAGAGAGAGAGAGAGAGAGAGAATCCCAAATAGGCTCCACACCACACCAACCATGTAGAGCCTGACAGGGGACTCAAACTCATGAACAGTGAGACTATGACCTGAGACAAAACCAAGAGTCATACACTCAACTGACTGAGCCACCCAGGTGCCCCTTCTTTGCCTATTTTTAAAACTGAATTAATTTCTGTGCTGTTGAGTTATATGTGTATATTTTACATATAAACACCTTTCCATATATAGTTTGCCAGTATTTTCTCCCATTTCATAGGTTGCCTTTTCCTTTATTTGGTTTTTTTCCTTGGCTGGGCAGAAACTTTTTTATTATTTTATTTTTTTAGGTTTTTTTTTTGTTTTAATTTATTTTTAAAATTCAATTTATTTAAGCTAACAAAGCAAAACAGAAACAGTTCACCTATTTCTCCCACCCTCTACTCTTTGACTCTGGCAATCACCTATCTGTTCTCTGTCACTGTGACCTTGGTTTGCTTTGTTTGTTTACTTTTAGATTCCACATATAAAAGAAGTCAGTATTTGTCTTTCTCTGTCTGACTTATTTTACTGAGTATAATGCCCTCAAGGTGCATCCATGTTGTCACAAATGACAAGATCTCATGGCTTCTTATGACTAAATAATATTCCATTGTGTATATATACCACATTTTCTTACTTTATTCATCCACTGTTGGACACTTAGGTTGTTTCCACATCTTGGTTATTGTAAATAGTGCTGCAATGAACATAGGGGTGCAGATATCTTTGTGAGTTAGTGTTTTCATTTTCTTTAGATAAATACCCAGAAGTGGAATTGCTGGATCATATGGTAGTTCTATTTGTAATTTTTTGAGGAAGCTCCATACTATTTTCCATAGTGGCTATATCATTTTGCATTCCCACAAATAGTGCATGAGGGTTCCCTCTTCTCTACATCCTTGCCAACACTTGTTATTTCTTTCTTTCTTCTTCTTTTTACTTGAGAGAAAGAGAGAGAGAGCATGTACATGCACAAACACAAGTTGGGGAAGGGCAGAGGGAGAGAGAGTATCTTAAGCAGACTCTATGCCCAGCAAGGAGTCCAACAAAGGGCTCAGTCTCACAACCGTGAGATCATGGCCTAAGCTGAAATCAAGATTTGGATGCTCAATTGACGGAGCCACCCAGATGCCCCCCATGCTTATTATTTCTCATATTTTTGATAGCCGTCATTTTAACAGGTGTGAGGTGCTATTCATTGTGGTTTTAATTTGAATTTCCCTGATGATTAGTGATGTAGAACATCTTTTCATGTACTTGCTGGCCATCTGTATGTCTTCTTTAGAAAAATGTCTATTCAGATCTTCTGCCCATATTTTAGTCAAATTTTTTGCTATTAAGCTGTATGCGTTCTTTATATTTTTTTAATATTAGACCTTTCAGATATACAACTTGCAAATATTTTCTCCCATTCAATAGGTTGCCTTTTCATTCTTTTGATGGTTTCCTTTGCTGTGCAGGGTTTTCAGTTTGATGTAGTCCTACTTGTTTGTTTTTGCTTCTGTTTTCAGATTCAAAAAATTATTGCTAAGACCTATATCAAGGAGCTTACTGACTATGTTTTGTATGGGAGTTCTATGCTGTCAGGTCTTACATTTAAGTCTTTAATTTGTTTGGAGTTAATTTTTGTGTATGGTATAAGAAAGTGGTCCAGTTTTATTCTTTTGCATGTAACTGTTCAGTTTTCTTAACACAAGTTTTTTTTCCCCACTCTTGATTCCTTTGCTGTAGATTAATTGATCATATAATTATGGTTTATTTCAGGACTCTCTATTCTGTTCCATTGATCTGTGAGTCTGTTTTTATGTCAATACCACACTGTTTTAATTACTGAGGCTTTGTAATATAGTTTGAAATCAGGCAGCATGATGCTTTCAGCTTTGTTCTTTTTCCAGATCGCTTTGACTACTTGGGGTCCTTTAGGTTTCCATACAAAATTTAGGACTATTTGTTTTATTTCTGTGAAAAATGCCATTGGATTTTGATAGGAATTGCATTGAGTCTGTAGATTGCTTTGGGTAGTATGGACATTTTAAAGATATTAATTCTTCCAATCCATCAGCATCATTTATGTCTTTTAAATTTCATTTCATTAATGTCTTATAGTTTCCAATATATAGGCCTTTCACCTCCTTGGTTAAATTTATTCTGAGGTATTTTATTCTTTATGAAGCAATTGTAAATTGTTTTCCTAGTTTCTCTCTCTGATAGTTCATTATTAATGTGTAAAAATGCAGCAGACTTTTGTGTGCTAATTTTGTATACTGCAACTTTACTGAATTCATGCATTAGTTCTAATAGTTTTCTGATGAAGCCTTTATGGTTTTCTAGACATGTCATCTGCAAATAGTGACAGATTTACTTCTTCCTTTTCACTTTGGATACCTTTTGTTTCTTTTCCGTGGCTGGGGCTTCCATTACTGTTTTTTTTTTTAACATTTATTCATTTGTGAGACACAGAGTGTGAGTAAAGGAGGGGGAGAGAGAGAGGGAGACACAGAATCTGAAGCAGGTAGGATCCAGGCTCTAAGCTGTCAGTACAAAGCCCAATGCAGGGCTTGAACTCCCGGACCACGAGATTATGACCTGAGCTGGAGTTGGACACTTAACCGACTGAGCCACCCCAGAGCCCCTGGTTTTTTTAAGTTTATTTATTTATTTTGAGAAAGAGCTCACAGTGTGGGGGGAGGGGCACAGAGAGAGAGCGAAAGTGAGAGAGAGAGAGAGAGAGAGAGAGAGAGAGAGAGAGAATCTTTAGCAGACTCCACACTGTCAGTGCAAAGTTCAACACAGGGCTGGAATTCACAAACCATGAGATCATGACCTGAGCCAAAATCAAGAGTCGGATGCTTAACCGACTGAGCCACCCAGGTGCCCCTCCAATACTATGTTTAATAAAAGTTGTAAGAGTGGGCATCCTTGTCTTGTTCCTGACCTTAGAGAAAACACTTTCAGGTTTCTACCATTGAACATGATATTAGCAGTGGGCTTCTCATATATGGTCTTAACTACATTGAGATACATTCCTTCTATATTTGCTTTGTTGAGAGTTTTTATAATAAATGGATGTTAAATTTTGTCAAATGTCTTTTCTATATCTATTGAGATGATTATGATTTTATCCTTCATTTTGTTAATGTAGTATATCACATTGACCAGTTTGAAGATGTAAAACCATCCTTGCATCCCTGGAATAAATCCCATTTGATTGTAGTGTATGATCTTTTTAATGTATTGTTGAATTCTGTTTCCTAATATTTTGTTGAAGAGTTTTAATCTATGTTTGTCAGGGATATTGGCCTGTTACTTTCTTTTCTTGTGGCATCCTTTTCTGGTTTTGGTACCAGGGTAATCCTGGCCTTGTAAAATGAGTTTGGAAGAGTTCCCCTTTCTATTATTTTTTGGAAGAGTTTGAGAAGATTGGTATTAATTCTTCTCTGAATGTTTGGTAGAATTCACCAGTGAAGCCATCTGGTCCTGGACTTTTGTTTGTTGGGAAGATTTTGATTACTGATTCAATCTCCTTACTGGTAGTCAGTCTGTTCAGATTTTCTACTTCATCATGATTCAGTCTTGAGAGGTTGTATTTTTCTAGGAATTTATCCATTTCTTTCAGGTTGTCACTACTCTCATTCTTAAAAGATATTTTCGCTGAGTGGAAATATTAGCTCAGGCAATTTTTCTGTGAAATCCTTTTCCCAAAGTAAATCTTACATAACAGTACAACAAGTAAGGCAGGGGGAAAAAGCGCTCTCCTGATTGAAGTAGGGGTGGGAGGTCCCGAACTCCTTTTGCTCAACCTACCGCCCACCCTAATCAACCTTAAGCTCCTCCTGGAAATGTTAGGGAGGACATGGTTACAAATAAACTTAAAAATCAACTTAATCAGCATTACCTAGGTAGGTCCTAAGGAAATCCAAAGGGAAACATTGGTTTTATCCATCCTGTTCTGTTCAGGGAAAAGAGTCCATGAGTCTGAGTCAGGGGCTTTTCTGGCTCAGAAAGAGGCCAGTGGTGCTGCGGGGAATAAATGAATTCTTCTGCCCATAGCAACCACAGTGGGCCATAAACACTTGTGCAGTTTACACACGACTCAAAGGCTCCTGGCCCAGGAGGCAAGTGAGTTCTGAAGTCTAGTACATGTCCTGCTCTCCTGGCTGGGTCCCTGGGTTAGATGAGGTCACCTTTTTCTAATTCACACAAAGGTTCTGTACAGGCCAACAGTGGCTCTATGATCAGGATGAAATGTTGTGATCACTCTACCTGCCTTTCTGGGCTCAGTCTCCACATTCACTGGCCTCTTTGTCACCCTACAAACTTCACTGTAATTCTGACCCCAAGAAGAGGCACCCTGGATAGGGGACCTGAGTATTCAGACCCAGAAGGGAACTTCCCCATAGAAAACAAGCAAATCGATGCCTGGCTTCTATAATTTAACCCCTTACATGGCTCTGTGGGGGAGGGGAGGAGGTGGGGAGAGGGAGGGAGGAAAGACGAGGAAGGGATGGAGGGAAAGAGATGGGTTAGCCTCCCTGGACCCTATAGGATTCCAGGAACTGAAGACCTGACCTTGGGCTCTGAGCCCTAAAATGCCTGACAGGCTCTAGGGAGATACACCCAGCTTTCTCCATTCAAGACCTCCATCCCATCTTCCACTGTCCCTGTGACAAAGCTCAGGATGAAAACCAGCAAACAAAGAACACGTTGCCAGCAAGGCTTAACACTCCCTGTTGGTCTCCAGGCCTGTGGGGAGCAAGCAGGCCGTGGTGATGGGAAAACACACATTGTCTGGGGGCGTTGCGGATACAGTACAGATTATTTTTAGCAAGTTGTTCTGACTTAGTGAAAAACCTGAAAGATAGTGTTGATAATCATCCTTATTTTAGTGCCACAGATGGCACTGCTATAATTAGACCCTTGTTTCTGGGTGATTCTGCTGTTCCTATAAGAAGACACCTTGCCTGGTGCAGAAATACATCACTGAAGGTTGTCTTTATTTTTTAATTTAGGGTTGAAGTTTTTACTCTTTACCCTTAAGTATTAACAATATTTGTGAGAAAAAAAATAAATCATTCACACGTCTCTCACGCTAATATTAGCCTGAACATAAATGAGAGGTTTAGGCCTTCTTTTGTTCTCTGATCCTAGTGACAATGAGGAATTATCCCCTGCTGCCTGCGTTTCTCCTCAGAGGTACTTCCTGGGCCCTCAGCCAAGCCAGACTCCCTGTTATCTCATTTCACTCTGCACTTTCTCTCATATCAGTGTTTTTCACTTGTAATTGTATATTTACCTGTGAGACATTTGGATGTCCATCCCCTCTCCTGGACCATAAGCTCCCCAGGGCAGAGACTAACTAAGGCTCTTCTCTTCACTGCCCTGTCCCCAGTAGCTAGGACGAGGACATCAGTGAAACGCAAGAATGAATGAGAAAGCCACTACCAGATATGGGTGCATGGGGAATCCTCAGCTCCAGCTGTCCTCACTGCTCACCCATCCCTGCAATCATTGTACAGGCCAACCTTGTGGCCACTACTGGGCCTATCTCTGTGCACCTCAATTTTCTCATCCAACAAACAACTAATAAAGCATGCCAAACTTACAGCACAGAGATATCATGAGACTTTTAACAAGAAATATGAATGAGATAAGGCTGAAAAGGGTGACGTAGATGTGAGCTGATGGTTCTGTTATGAAAACTAAGGTTAGGCAGGGGGAGAGAGAGACTTGGAATTCCACTAAAAGCATATGTTCTTTGGGAGCAGGGGTCTGCTTCACAGCCACAGCCAAATGCAGAAACTCTCCCACACAGTAGGTGTCCAACCAATGCATCTCCCATTACCACCTGTGGAAGCAGTCTCCATGATGGCACCCACAGATCCCACCTCCTGGCGTGCACACCCTTGTGTGGAATTCTTCCACACTGTACCAGGGATACACGGAACATGTAGCATACATGGCAGCATGATGGTGTGACGTTTCTGAGATTAGGTCACAAAAGGCACTGTGGTTTCCTTCTTGGTTGAGCTGTTTGTCTGTCTCTGTGTCTCTGTCTGTCTGTCTGTCTGCCTCTGCCTCTGTCTCTCTGTAATCACTTTCTCTTGGAGAAGCCCTATTATGAGCAGCCATTTGGAGATGCTCGTGTGGTGAGGAACTGAAACTTCCCACCAACAGCCATGTGTGAGTGAGCTGGAAAGCACATCCTCTAGCCCCCATCAAACCTCCAGAGACCACCACCCTGGGCAGCAGCATGGCTTCAACCTTGAGAGCCCTTGAACCACAATAGCCAACTGAGCAGTTCCCAGAAACTGTGTGCAATGATGCATGTTTGTTGTTTTAAGCTGTTCAGTTTTGTGGTTATTTGTTACGCAGCAATAGATAACTCATACTCCAGCCAGATACAACTCTGCCTCCTGGCTGTGCTGAGTCAGGGCTGAAAGTCAAGCCTCCCTCATAACTGCTTCCAACAGTCTGCTCTTCTTTCTTCTTCCCATCTCTCTGCTTCTCACCAGCTCTCATCCTCCCGAAGACCAGCCCTCTGGCTCTGACTCAGCAAAAGTCGCCGAGAGGGGCCAGTGTAGATCAAGACAGAGGAAAGGGCAAGACCACAGGGACCTGGGTGCCAGATAACCCCAGAGAATGTCCTAGTCTGACCGCTGGCCTGAGAAGGAAACTTGACCTTGCTTCCTCCTCCCCCACACTGATTCATTCTCATTTCCTATAAAGAGGAAGGTGCTCAGCCAAACTTCTCTCCCCTCCATCCTTCTAATCCCACCAAAGGGAACTGTTTCACAACTTTCTTTCTCCACACTACCTGAGGACCATCACTCTCTTAGTCTAATGAAATCATCCTTCTGTCCCAGTACCAATGAAATGTAGCCAATCTCTTCTGTTCTCTCTCATCCCACAGTCCCACTCCCTGGGGCACTGCCTTCATTTTTTTGTATTTGCTTCTGAAAAAATAAGGAAATATGCCTATTTTTAAATTATTATATTTTGACAATATTTTTTGACTTTCTATTATAATTGTTGAGGATTTGACACCTGTAGTCCACTGTGCTCCCACTTTCCTCCCACACCCATCATCCTAATATATCTTAATATTACAGTTTTTGGTTAAATTAATACTTTGCGTTAATATTATCACGACTATCACTAATCACACAGCCAAACAGTGTGTAATAAATATATTCCTTTCCCATGATCCAGCCCTCCACACCAGAGATAAATTCATCCTTTTACTATTTTCAATGCCCTAATGGCTAACTTTACCCCAAATGTTTTATATTTTCATCCAATGCTATCAACAGGTGTTTCAAATGCCTTAACACATCAAATAATCTGGCAGTTCTCCTTTTTCCCTGGATGCCTCCCTCCCAGCTCTCTGATCTGTTCAGATATGAGCAATTGTTCTCTTGGTCTGTGGTACAAATTGCTACCTTGGGGTTTCTCTTAGTCTTTCCATCAGGCTGGGTCCCTCACTTCCTGAACCCCAGGTCCTTCTCTTTTTTGGTTTACATGCTCATTTTGTTGGAGCACATCCTCCAGGATCTTTCTGAGAAAGGATATATAGAAGGTAAAAGCTTTAAAAATGTTACAAGCCTAGAGAAGCCTGGGTGGCTCAGTCAGTTGAGCGCCGACTTTGGCTCAGGTCATGATCTCACCTTTGTGGGTTTAAAAGGCCCACGTTGGGTTCTGTGCTCACAGCTCAGAGTCTGGAGCCTGCTTCAGATTCTGCGTCTCCCTCTCTCTGAGACCCTCCCCTGCTCGTGCTCTGTCTCTCTCTGTCTAAAAAATGAAACAAACATAAAATTTTTTTTAAAAAGATGTTGCATGCCTAGAAATACTTTGATACCACTTCATGTATTAATGATAATTGGTCTTGATGTACAAATCTAAGTTGAGAATAATTTTCCATCAAAATTTGAAAGGCATAATTCCATTGTCTTCTATCTTCCAGTACTACTGTTGAAAAATCTACCATCATTCCAGGTTTGAAACCTTTGTATGTTTTATACGCCCCTCCTCACAATCCCCAGTTTGTAGGATTTTCTCTTGATCCTTGATGCTTTCACATTTCATGAGGATACACCTCGGTGTGGAATTTTAAAAGTTCATGGTCCTGGTGTTTGCTGAGCTCTTTCTGTGTGAAGGGTCCACCTTTCAGGTGACCATTTTCTCATATTATTTCTTTGAAATATCTTTGTTTTCTTTATTCTCTCTTTTTGTAACTCAAATTAGTAAAACATTGAGTAATCTGGACCTACCTTCTAGTTGTAGTTCTTCTCTTATTGTCAGTCTCTTTGCCTTTTTTTAGAGAGATTTCCTTGACTCCATCTTCTATGTTATCTATTAGAAATTCTCTTTCTTGTGCTCTGATGACTTATTCTTTATAGAATGCTAATCTTGTCTCTTGGATGCAATACCTCTGTCATCTCTCTGAGAAGATTAGTGATAGGCGTTTCATTCTGAGCTTCTGCTCTGCTCCCTTCTCTCTAACTCCTCTGAATGTCTTTCTTCTGTTTGTTGTTTGTTGAAATCCATGCTGTCAGCATCACTCACATGTTCAGGGGTCCTTGGCAATCTGTTCATTGCTGAGAGTGAAGCACTAAAGAGCTCTTTGAAAATTTGGGGGGAGGAGGGATTTTTAGACTGGTAGATGGAGTAGATTTCTTTGTCAGGCACCCCTCACATGTAAGCATTTTTAGGTCTTTTCCTAGGGACCTGTGCCCTGCCTGGGGCACATAGATCATGCAGCCAACATCCAAGGAATAGAGTGGGGTGGGGCTTTTGGGACTCTTCTCAGTTAGTATGAGGTCTTTCTTCATATATCCCAACCCCTTTTCAATCAAGAATCTCACCCCTACCTTCTGCTATCCCCCTGGTCCCTTACCCAGAGCCACTCCTCTCCAATTTCTTCAAAGAACAAACCTCCAGCCTTGTCTGGAGATTGCAGCAGAGGGTCCTGGGATCCAAATGGCTTCCTAGAGAGAGTTTGGATCAACCTCTCTTTTTTTGCCTTCACCATCCCTACTTCATCCCACTTCCTGTAGTGCCAATTGCCTCCTATTACCCAGGCTTCTGGGTTCCTCTGAGTGAATAGGCTGGATTCTTGGCAGCATAGCCCCCTCCCCAATCCCACAGGTCCTCAGGTCCTGGTTCCCTCCTGTCCCACTGCTCTAACATCTCAATCTACTCAGGAAAATGGGGATAACCATGGTTCCCAACCCCAGGATTGCTGCAAGGAATAAATGAGTTCACAGTGGTGCCATCACTATTATGATGAAGAGGAGCTAAGCCTAAGGATGATATGAAGTGCTCATTCTGAGTGTGCAGAGCAAGGGAAAGCTGTTTCCCTCCACGTGCTCCCAGCCCCTGCCAATCCATGCAGGATCCAGTAACTAACCAAGTATGGCACCAAGGGACATGTTTCATGTCCTCCCTGCAGCTTTGTTCATCCCCCTCCCTCCAACCCACAAACAGGAATGTGCACAAATGCAAAATAACAATGTAATCATGTGAGATGGCAGCTGAGAGCCGTGCGGTTGATGACAGTTTGAGAGAAGGGTGAGCAGCTCTATGTCATCTGCTTGCCCACTTTTCAATACCTTTACCCACCTTAGAAATCATGCCTGACTTTAGTGGAAATTATTACCAGAGTGATAAAGATGTGAGTGTTCACCATGTGAGGGAAGGTTAAGTCTCGCAGTAAGGACTTTGCTGTGCTCTTCGGGGTTTAACCCTTGAAGACAGAGGGGCCTCCTTTGTGCTGCGGCAGGCTCCTGGCAGAGTGCAGGCACAGGGGACCTGACATGAAAAACCAAGGAGCCAAGCCTGCTGCAGTGATTCAGGTCCCTGGAACGGCTGTCAGGACATAAAGTCTTGCCTGGAAACTCAAATGCCCAGGTGTCTGGCCAGACACATGGACAGGGCCATCTTGTTTGTACGTTACAGTCATTGTGGACACACATATTTGAGCTGAATTTCAGGGAAGCCATTAAGCTTTGGGGCATTTCACTTGATGACCTGAGCATTGTCAGATGTTTATTTAGAAAAGTACAAACCTAATGAACATGTGTTAGTTATAGTCACCTCCTTCTCCTAATGGGACAGTATTGTGGAAGGTGGAACAGCAAGGCCTTTTCTTCCCAGACAGGGGAATAGATCAGGGAAGCAGGAGAGAGAAGGGGTGATTAGGGGGCAAATCTAAGGGAAGAAGGGCCTGAGGCCACTGAGACCCCACCTGGGGCAAGGGAGCATAGGACAGCTGGTGACAAGAGAGCTACAGGAAGAGGCATGTTCTGGAAGGGAATCCTGGGCTGACCCACTGCACACAGGAGATGTAGAGCCCCCCTGGGTACCCTTATGGATTCCTGGAAGGGCAGGAAGTGAAGAAAGGCCCAATCCATTCAGATTGGCCTGGTAAGACCCCCACATGCAGGGGTTTGAGCCTCCACCACTGTACTCCACCTGTAAAGTGGATAGCAGTGGACCTGAGACACCATCATTAACCTACTCTATGTCTCAAGTGGACCTTGACCTCAGCCATTGTCCACTTGGGGGTATCAGCAATGCTCCAGGTAAGTACCTGTGCTTAGGGTTGGTAAGAAAATGAGTGGTGAGAGTGTGTGCAATCTGGCAGGCCGTTCTCAGCTGCTCCTTCCTGGTGGGGCACTGGGTGTGCCATACAGTAACCTTTCCAGGGTGGGAGGGAGACTTCCACCCCAGGAAGCAGCAGGGTAGACCCCACTTCCAGCCAGCCGCAGGCAGAAGTAGAGCTAGGGCTGGGTGGTGGCCTCCCAAAGGCATGGCTTTGATGGTTTAGAAACTGAAAATATACTTTACACAGGTCTGAACCATAAACAGGAAGGAAGGAAGGAGGAAAAAAGGAGGAAAGGAGGGAAGGGAGGAAGGAAGGAAGGGAGGAAGGGAGGCAGGGGAGGAAGGGAGGCAGGGAAGGAAGGAAGAGAGACGAAAAGAAAGAAAAGGAGGGTGGGAGGGAGGAAAGAAGGAAGAAAGGAAGGAAAGAAGGAAAGAGGGTGGGGGAGAGGAAGGGAAATTAGTCTCCCACCACTTGCCCCAGGTCCCAGGCCCCTTGTCTAGATGTCTCAGGCCCCTTGGGCTGCTGTAACAAAATACCACAGACATGTATTGCTCACAGTTCTGGAGGCTGGAAATCTACAGTCTAGTTCTGATGCATGCCTCCTTCCATGTTGCAGACAGGCCAACTTCTCGCCGTGTCCTCACATGACAGAGGGGTCAGTGAGCTCTCTGGGGTCTCTTCTGTGAGGACACTAATCCCATTCATGGGGGCTCTGCCCTCATAACTAGTCACCTCCCAAAGGCCCCCACCTCCTAATACCCTCACACTGAAGGTTCAACATATGAATTTTGGGGGGACACATTCAGTCAATAACTTTAGAGGAAACTCATGGTGCCAATTTCCATGTTTTATGTACCCTTCCAGGAATTAAATTTCATGTTTCTACACACACACACACACACACACACACACATACACAAATGAGTGGATTCCACGCACACACTTTTTCATGAAACAATAAACTATGAAGCATGCTCCATATCATAAACCTAAAAAAGACCTTTTTAAGAAAATTGCATGTAATTCCATATGAGGATGCACTGTGATTTAATTAATTAATATTACTGATGGTAGTATTTAAGTGGTTTCCCTCCTTTGCAATCACAAAGAATGCCTCCACGAGCCTTGGTGGCAAACGCGTCCTCCTCCCAAACGTGTGAGAGATCACCTGCAGGACAGAGTCCTAAGGCAGACTGGCTACATGGAGTGTTTCTAATGCTGACAGATGTGCCCAAATTCCTGCACGGAGCTTGTCTGCCCTGCTCACTCACACACCCCTTATCAGATTGGAAATTGCCAGTCTCATGGATGTCAAGCAGGGCTCCACTGCCATTTCCATTTCCATTTCTCTTACTCTGAGTGCAACTAAGGGTATTTTCAAATGTTTAGAAGCAGTGTCATTTTCTGTGAAGGATTTCTATTTATTGCCCATTTCTCCATTGAGAAATTGGATTTTTTTTTCTTTTTGATTTATAGCAGCCCTTGGCCAGTGACAGGGTTGCATGTGTTATTACTCATATGATATTATTTTTGTGTCATAAACAAAAATATACCTTGTTCTTCTTCGTGACTGCATGATAGTTCCATTTTAAGGAGGTGCCATAATTATATTCCCAGTTTATCATTTGCCTTTTTCCTTTCATCAGAATGTTTTCTGCCATTCAGAAACAGCTGGCTCTTATCTAGTAGAATAAATCCGTTATGCTGTTTATGGCCTCAGTGTTTTGTAATAAGATCAAAAAGATCACCCCCTCCAGCGTTATAAATGGTTTTCTCATTTTTTTCTGGTGTTTCTATGATTTCCATTTTCTTACATATTTTTTAAAATTTTTAAATGTTTGTTTATTTTGATAGAGAGAGAGACAGACAGAAGAGAGAGACAGAGCATGAGCAGGGGACGGGGTAGAGAGAGATGGAGACACAGAATCCAAAGCAGGCTCCAGGCTCCAAACTGTCAGCACAGAGCCTGATGCGGGGCTCAAACCCACAAACCATGAGATCATGACCTGAGCCAAAGTCGGAGACTCAACCAACTGAGCCACCCAGGCACCCCTCCATTTTCTTATATTTAAATCCTCGATCCACTTGGATCCCTCTGGAATTCATTTTAGTAATAATAGGAACTGGGTACTCAATTTTATTTTTTCCCAGATGGCTAGCTGGTTGTCCCAGCTGGTTGTCCTGTAGGAAAAAAATCCACCTTTTTCCTACAGGTTGAGAGATCACCTTCACCACATTCTAGAATCCCGCACATGTTTGGTGGCCCTGCACTGTGAATGTCCACCTGGCCACCTCTGGTCTTCTAACAAGCCAGGCAGACCAGTGAGAAGCCCTGCCTCCTGGACCTTCAACCTCTCTCACCCTTCTTCAAGGTGGACCTTCATTCCCGGCCAGCCCCTTTTAAAGCACTACAATGAACCAACGTGTCTCCAGAAAGTGACGTTCCCATCTTGGGAACCACCTGGAGGGGTGTCTGGCTCACAGCTCTGCACTCTCTGGTCAGGCCACCTAAACATGCCCCCCATCACAAGCATGACAGACCCAGAGCATGGGACCGGGATCCAGGCCAGCTTCAAGATGCCCCGGCCGAGGAAAGGCAGTAGCACAGTGTGAAGGTGGAGGTTGGGCAGGGAAGTTACCACATTCCCTCCTAGAAGGCTGGAAGGTGGAAAGCACCGGAGCCAGGACCAGCTCCCTGCCCCCTGGCCTTCCCATCCAAGCCTGCTCCAGCCTCCCCTGCAGGACACCACCATTCACATTCAAGCAGCTACTCTGTGCCAGGACCTGCACCCAGTGCTAGTGAGTGAGCAAACAGACATACAGCACACGCCTGTGGAGGCCAGTGTTCACAGAGGGCGAGCATCATGACACCTTGCAGGGGCCGCACTTGGTCAGGAGAAGCAACATATGCAGTGAGCACTGACCCGGAGTAAGAGCTGCCCAGAACGTGGGGAGGGAAGGCCCACAGCAAGAGGAAAAGGGTTGTGCAAGGGGCCTGAGGCAGGAGGCAGCAGGTGACACAGGACACAGGACAAAAGCCCAGGCTGCTCCCCACTGCAAAGGCACTACTGAAACCCAGACCTGGCAGGGCTGGGGTGCCTGATGGCACCAGGCTCTTGCCAACTGTTGGGCTCTGGCCCCAATTCTGACTTAACAGCTCTGAGGCTCAGTTTTCACATCCATGAAATGGGCATAATGCTGTGACAACACCTGACATTGGTGAGAAGTCTCCACCCCACATCTAGACCCATGTGAATCCTCACACCAGCAAATATCATTCAGTAGGTGTGAGCTGGGCCCATCCACCAGCCAACTCACACACACACATGTACTCAGCCTGAATATTATTTAGGCATTTTACTAATTTAATCTTCATAGCAACGCTTCACAGAAAGATATATTTCTGTCACAGACTTCAATCCATCCTGTCCATCTAGGATTTACCTCTATCACAAGGTCCTGATGCACCCCCTCTCCTTCTGTGGGATGCTCTAGGATTGGGGGTAAAAAGTCAAATTGCACCTGGTAGCTTTGAAAGATGAGTCCCTTGCTCCTCTCCCAGGGGTGGTAACAGGCACATATCAGGTCCTTGACAATTGCTGGCTCCCAGGCCCTCACTGCTTGTCCTGCAGAAGCGCCCACCTTCACATGATTCTGGGTCCTTGCACAGAATGACCAGCCTGTGCTCAGCCAGGGAGGCCTGGCTGGGGAGGGCCTGGTGCTGCCCATTGCGGGGTGGGGGTGGGGGCTGCCCATCCCTCTGTGGCCCCAGGAAAAGGGTTCCAATTTAGAAGGCTGGGAAGCGGTCGCTTCTTACAGAGCTGCTTTAAATTATTTCAGCTGCACTGAGGCATTTGAGAGTCAGACCAAATAAACATTTGCATCTAAAAAAGGCAAAACAGGGTCATTTGAAATAGAGAAGAAAGCCTTTCCCATATCCGGAGGGTGTGGCCAGACTTTCCAGAGAAGCCCTGCAGGGTTTGCTTTGGTTTTGTGTGTTTGCCAAGGCACATAACTCAGCCCCTGCTTTGGGAGGGAAGTATTTTTCTTTTAAATAAAATGGGAGTTGGCCTGAGTTTCCTTTCCCTGATCTTCTCTAGGGTCACCCCTAGCCCCCTGGAGCTGTTGGGACCACATCTTTAAAGGGCATGCTTTTCATGAGAAGGTGACTATGACCCACTTGATGTTATCAGCCAGGCAGGCCCAAGGCAGGGAGGAAGGGCTGTGCTCCCCAAGCTCCCAAGACTGCCGACAGCATCCCCCACACGTGGTCTGATGCATCTCCTTTCAGGATGCCTCCCATAGCCCTCTCTTCACTTTGGGAAGGAGATATGGGCCTGAAGAGTCTGGATTGGAACACAGGGTGGGCATTATGTTCTTTGCCTTCTTCCTAGCAGTTAGGCCCCCCAGGATTTCAATCCCATCATGTAGATTAAATCCCAAGGAAGGGGTATTGGCCAGGTGCTCTCACACAGGTCGGTCTCCACATTTAAGCGGTCCACCTTCACAGCAACCTTGTCTTGGAGGAAAGTTGAAATAACTTCCTAGCCCCAAGATGGAGCTGCTCCTGCCTGAGGTGCCTCATCATCAAACCCAACGGTAGATAACTAAAAAAGCTCTGTGTGACCAGAAACACAATGTATCTGGTCAGCCAGTCCCCAGATGCCCAGCCAACTCTGGGCTCCATACTTACACTTCCCTGTTCTTTATTCCCTGTCCTATGAAAGCACCCTGGCTTCTGCCCCTTTTTTAGTTCTCTGGACCCTTGGGAACAGAGACTGCCTACTTCATGAAGTGGTAAACAAAGTTTGTATCATTTAAATTGTCTTTAATCACCTTTAACAATACAAACACTGGCCCCCTCCTTTCCCTTTTGCCCAGGCACAGAGCCCTTGCTCATTCATTCTTTCATTCATTCATTTACATGTTGTTGACACTGGGTTCAAGATGTCTGATTTACCACATCCAGGTACTTCTCCCTGCCCAGATCCTCCAAATACCAGAATAAATAAAAAAACAAATACTTAGAAGCCCTGGAAAACTAGGAAAAGTCTGATAAGCACACCAGAACACTGGAGAATTTCCAAAAGATAGAAAGCAGATGAACTCAGAGTAGTGGGGAAACCCAACAAATCAATGGAGCCCACAATACCAAGCAGACGGGAAACCATCCTAAAAGTGCACCCCCACCCCCACTAGAAATGGGAGAAGTGGTGGCATGCGGAAGGAATGAGTCATGGGATATTGATAAGGTAATTACTTGAAGGGTTCCCCAAGCAGCTGGGGTGGTGCCCCATTTGCCTCCAGGATAAAGTCAGGGTGCAGCTTTAATATTGAAGGCAGGGGCACCAGGGTGACTCAGTTGGTTAAGCAGTTAAGCATCTGACTCATGATCTCGGTTCAGGTCATGATCTTATGGTTTGTGAGTCTGAGCCCCTCATCAGGCTCTGGGCCAACAGTGCAGACCCTGCTTAGGATTCTCTCTCTCTCTCTCTCTCTCTCTGCCCCTCCCTTGCTTGCAATCTGTCTCTCTCTCAAAATAAAATAATAAATAAAATAAAATAAAATAAAATAAACTTTAAAAATTAAGGCAGATTGTTGCAAGGGGCGCCCCCAGAGAGAGAAGCGGACCCTGCCCAGGTAACTACAGCCACAGTGAGAGACAGAGTGCCCCCAATCAGAGGCCTCTGAAGGCACTTTGTCCTTGAACTTCTGTGCCTGCCTCCATGACCCCAAGTGCCCAAGGGTACCAGGGTTGCTGTGACAGAGTGGACAGTCCCTTACAGGAGGGAGGTTTTCTTGTGTTCAAGATATACCCCACACAGTAAGAATGGTGCGTCAAGACCAGCAGCTCCCATACATGCTACACTTAGGACTCCTTTACCCTCTTAAAAATTCTTGAGGGCCCCAGCAAGGCCTACTCTTTGGGGAAAACCTGCTGATATCTACTGTAAGAAATCAGAATGCAGAAAAATTTTAAATCTTTATTTCTAAATGATAATAAAGCCAATACATGTTAGCACAAATAACATAACATTTATGAAAATAGATGTTTTTGTCTAAGAATAGTTTATTTAGTAAGATGAGTGACATTATTTTATATTTTTGAAAATCTCACCAATGTCTGGCTTAATAGACAGCTGGATTTTCACACCTGCTCTGACTTCAATCTGTTATGATATCACACATTATCTAGACTCTGGAAAATGCCGCCGAATATTCAGGAGAGAAAAAAAGGTCTTTGTATTCCTATTAGTTTTTTGCTTTGTGGACCCCCTGAAAGAATCCCAGGAACCCCCACAGGTCTACAGACCACACTTTAAGAACCATCATCCTGACACTCATTTACAAATGAGATCAGACAACCAGGAATCCCTATATATCTGAAGGAAACTCATAACTCTCCAAGGAAGAACCAGACAGAACCCTGGAGAAAACAGGGTAACACAGGAATCAGAAAAGAACATTAAAATAAGTAACTAATATCATCAGAGAGGTTCAACTAGACATAAGAACTGGTCAGACAGCAAGTGGGCACAAGTGGGTCAGACAGAGTAAACACACAAAATCGGTGCTTTTCCTATAAACCATTAATAATCAGATAGGAGATAGCATTTGCAATGGCACCAAAAATCACAAATAATCTAGGCCCAGACCTAACCAAAATTTTGGAAGACGTGCATGAAGGAGATTTTAAATCGTATAAAAGAACATAAATTGAGAGATGTACTGTTTACCTGGGCATGCTCCATTTTAAAAGGTGGCAGCTATAGGAGCGCCTCAGCAAGCACCCCTCTGTATTATACTGGATTGAGTTGGATTTCTATCAAAAGCATCGAGAGATGTAACCAATACATTCTCTAAGATGAAAGCCACTCCAAACAAAATGACGAGACAAGTGATTGACAAGGAGAAAATATTTTTGGCACACCTGAGTGTCTCAGTCGGTTAAGTGCCTGACTCTTGATTTCAGTTCAGGTCATGATCTCACAGTCCTGAGATGCAGCCCCGAGATGGCTCTACCCTGGCTTGCTTGAGATTCTCTCTCTCCCTCTGCCTCACCGCCCCCAGCCCGCTTCCATGTGCGTGCTCTCTCTCCCTCTCAAATAAAAAAAAATTTTTAATTAAAAAATTGCTTTTTTCAAAAAAGAAAATATTTGCAACATGAAGAACAGTCTAAAATCTAAAATTCTTGGGGAATTAAGTCAAAGAACCTGAAGGTGTGTGTGTGTGTGTGTGTGTGTGTGTGTGTGTGTGTGTGTTTGCAGGGAGATTTTTTAAAGAATTGACTCATGTGATTGTAGAGGCTGGCAAGTCCAAAATCCTCAGGGAAGGCTGCAAGAGATCCCAGGGAAGAGCTGATGTTGCCCTTTGAGTCTGAAGTCAGTCCACCTGCAGAGTTTCTTCTTGCTCAGAAGACTCCTTGCCTTTTTTTCCTCTGGAGGCCCTCAGTTGAAAGGATATGGCTCACCCAGATTATCTTGGATAATCTGCTTTACCCAAAGACTACAAACTTAAATGTCCATCTCACTTACAAAATACCTTCACCCGCAACATCTAGAATAATGTTTAACCAAATATCTGGGCTTCAGTGGCCCAGCTAAGTGGACATAAAAAAAGTAATCATCTCAGTTTCTTTCTCAGATTACAGTTCTGAGATGAATAGCAGTTCTGCTCCTCAGGGTCATTCAGGGCCCCAGGCTCCTTTCCTCAAATTGTCACCCTCCCATAGGGCACTGCTCGGTCAGAGCCAGGCTGCAGTCACAGCCAGATTCTAGGCAGCCTGGAGAGGACACATCCACTCTTTGCAGAGCTGGGGGATACAGAAGAGGCTTCTATTCCAGGTCTGTTGGTGGGAATGCAAGGCATCCTGGGAAATGTAGTCAGCTCAGCACCTGGCCAAGCTACCTCTGTTATCCTAGGAGAGAATGGATTTTACTTGAAGTGAGCAGTTTCCACCCCCACCTCCCTATAATAAGGAAATATGGGGTGCTTGGGTGGCTCAGTTGGTTAAGTGTCTGACTCTTGATTTTGGCTCAGGTCATGATCCCAGGGTAGGATTGAGCCCCGTGCTGGGCTCCACACTGAATGTGGAGCCTGCTTAAGATTCTCTCTCTCACTCCTTCTATCCCTGCCCCTCCTCCACTCATGCTTGCTCTTTCTCTCTATATATATAAAATTAAAAAAAAAATTTTTAAAGGAATATCAATTAAATCCATGAAGCACTTTTCCTTTCCTTATTTTCTTTTTCCTACCAGATTGGCAAAAATTTTTAAAGTTTACCAATAGCCAGTCGTATGTATCAATCAGGAGGGCTCTTAGTCTACAGCACCAGCCACTTTAAATAAAAATGGACTTTTTTAGACTCTTTTTCCTTTTAAAAAATGTTTATTTATTTACTTCTGAGAGTGAGAGAGAGCAAAGGTGCTGAGAAAGAGGGGACAGGGAATCTGAAGCAGGCTCTGTGCTATCAGTGCAAAGTCCAACACGGGGCTTGAACTCATGAACCATAAGATTATGACCTAAGCCAAAGTCAGTCACTTAACTGACTGAGCCACCCAGGCACCCCTAAATAAAAATGGATTTTATTTCGAAGAGCGTGCCTAGAATCTTAAGGATGCTAGAGGAACAGGCTGGGAAAATGAGCAGGGGTCAAGAGGCCTCTGTAGACCAAAGGTAGTAGAGGCAGGCTTGTTCAGACACTACGGCACCATGGGACACTGGTCCATGGGACACTGTTGCCACAACTGGACCAGGCCACAGCCAGGCAATGCTACCAGCACCATCACGGCATACCCTCTTCTAGACCTGGCTCTGGATACCCAGCACCCTGGAATGCTCTGCCCAAATGTCACCACACCTGCCTCCAGGGCCTGTGTGAACCTCTTCCCCTGATCTGGGGCATCCCTCTTCCCTACCCACTGGCCTGAGGGGGACAAAGTGTGCTTGTTTGTGTGTTGGAGTTGGGGAGGTTAAGTGTGGAGCTTGGCCCTGCAGGCTGGGTGAAGGCAACCTCTGCTTCAGAGTGTTTTGCTAGTTTCTATCAAAATCTCAAACGTACAGAGCCAGCAGTTCCTCTGCTAGGAATCTTCCATTTGTTGGAGAAGAGAACATAGTCTTAGTGGAAAAGCAACTGGTGGAACTGTATGCATAGAAAAGGAGGAAAGCCTAGTTGTTAACATGCAGGTGCTGGAGCCAGGTTTAAATCCTGATTCTGTCATTAGGAGCTCTATGATCCCAGGCAAGTGACTTAACCTCTCTGTGCCTCAAACTCCTCACCTGAAAAGCACGGAGATGATAGCAATCAACCTCACAGAGTTTCAGGAGGACGGAATTGAGCTCCAATATGTAAAGTACTGAGTGTAGTGCTTGGTATTTGGTGAACATTCATCATCCATTAGCTCTTCTTATGATATCCTGACCTCGAATCTGTACAGACCAAATTACTGTACATCCACGCATGTTAGTGTGTGTTCAACCATTACCAGTGGTTATCTAGAAGTGGGGGGGGGGGGGTTGCTAGGGAGGAAGGGGGTCAACATAGATGTTGTCCTGTGATGGGTCCATTCATGAATTCTCTTCCAAAAGGAAGAAAACTCTAACAAGTGTTAACACAGGTTGGTACGTATGTTATACGTAGTAAGGTACCCTGGGACGGGAGGACTCTCCCAGGTGGGAAGCACCCAGTAAGGGGCATCCAGGAGTAGGGCCAGGGGTGGGCTAGGGGTGCCTTCCAGCGCAGGCCACCACATCTAGTATTCACCACTCTCTTCCTTCCTTCTGCTTGCGGTTGGAGGCCAGAAGTCCTCCAAGAAGATAGAAACATTCAGTGAACCGTGGTCTCATCCAAAAATGCACAGCCTTGGGCAAGGGCCAGGGTCCATTAACCTGGCTCAGTATGAACGGCAGCCCAGGAGCTGTGCAGGCACCACGGAAATGCGGAATTAAGACTGGGGATGGCAGTCAGGCACAGGGACACAGGAAGGGAGAGGTGGGGAGGGCTGGTGGAGCCTACGCCCCAGATCCCTTGGGCCTGGGAGGCAGATGCACACTTCACATTTCAACATTTCCTCCAGGGCTAGGCTGGGCCCAGGAAACAGGCAGGGACGCGAACCTCCTTCCCCCTCTTTCCCCTCCACGTCCTGTTGCCCCTCGGGCTCCCTCTTCACCCCTTCCCCCTCCTTCCTTGCTCCACTTGCCTCCCCTCTCCCTTTTCTCTCCCCTTACTTCTCCCCCAACCCCGAGCTCCGTACTTCCCGTCTCCCCTCTAGCTCCGCCTTGCTCCTCCTCCCTTCCCTCGGCACCCACTCCCCTGCCCCGGAAGCCCGGTCCGCGGCCGGGGCAAAGCAGGGTGGGGCTGTGGCGCGCACCTGCCGCGCGGCGTTCTCCTGGGTCCGGGCAGGGGCGGGTTGGCGGGAGGGAAAGCGGGCCGCGCGGGCCGCTTGCTGGCTGTTGTCGTGCCGGGAAAGGAGCCTGCGCTCCCGGGACGGGAGGCGCCCTGCGCGGGCCACGCCGGGGACCAGAGGGCCAGGCCCGCCCGCCTGGTTGGGGGGTTGGGGCACCACGAGGGGCAGGCATGCCCTTCTTCCTTCCCCGAGTCCTCCGGGAAGGGGCTTCGGAGCCGGCCGGTACGGGGGTCTGTCCGCGGTGGGGCCGGCGGAACGGGTACCGCCTATGCCCCGGAGGCGGAGCGCTCGGCACCCACCAGGTCCGCACTTCAGATTGGGCGGCTCCCTGCTCCGGGTCGTCGTCCCCGCCACCCCTCCCTGCCCCCTAGTGTCAGCCACCTGCCTCCGCATCCTGGAGTCCCAGCACTTGAGTGCGCCTTCTGACATTTCTCTGACACCTGGCCTGCCCCGACCCCCAGACCCCTGACCGTCTGCTTGGTGTGGGATCCCTGGCTCAGCACCAGGGGGGCCTCGGAGAAACTGATGCTGGGACGCCCCTCAGCCTCTCTACTTCTGTGGCAGTCTGCCTGCCAGTGGTCCTGCCAAGGCTGCCTCTGTGGGCTGTACCCAGGTCACTCTCCTGGTGCAAGATCTGGCCAGGGAGCATGGAGGTGACAGGGCCTTCCAGCCCTTAGACCTCCCCTCAGCAGTCTCTCACACGTGGGCAGACAGTGTCAGGGGGTCCCGCTTGCATCCTTGCACTGTCGGGCCTTGTCCTGTGCACTCCACGAGCAACACAGGTGGGTATCACACTCTGCTGTCCCCTAACACTGTGAACTCTCTTGCTTTAGAGCTCCTGCTGGGGCTGGCTACCCCTTGGTCACCTAACCAAGTGTTTCACCTTATCCCAGAAGCTTTGGGAGTCACTCACTGAAATGCTTGTCCATCCCCTGGTTCCCATTGCACAGTGTGCATTCTTCAGTAACCATGCTGGGCCCTGGCCTGCCTGCTGCCCCTGGGGTCCCGCCTCTGTGAACGCTGGGGCTGAGGGGAACTTCTCATCTGGGAAACGGGGCTTGGGGGTTGCTCAGAGACTGTTGCACCAGCAGCTGCCAGGTTTGAGATTTTTTAAAAAAATTTTTAAACATTTATTTATTTTTGAGAGACAGAGACAAATTATGAGCAGGGAAGGGGCAGAGAGAGAGGGACACACAGAATCAGAAGCAAGTTCCAGGCTCTGAGCTGTCAGCACAGAGCCCAACACGGGGCTCGAACCCGCGAACTGTGAGATCATGACCTGAGCCGAAGTCAGATGTTCAACCGACTGAGCCACCCAGGTGCCCCAGGTTTGAGGTTTTACAGTGGGAAGCTGCATTAACTACATCATCGCTCATGCACGGCCATGTGTGTGTGCAGCAGCAGCACACCAGCACAGCGAGGTCTGGGGCCACCCCCTGCATTAGGCTGAATCCAGATCCGTGGAGCTCAACTGACCAGCCAGAGTTTGCTTCCCACCCCAGGCTGGTAGAAGGACTGCCATTAGCTCAGAAGCCCTCCACACTGAAAAGGACAATTGGTGGCTTGGAAACCTCTCACAGTGGGAGAACATGGTGGCAGGGTGGGGAAGAAGGGAAAGCTAGGAGAGGAAATTGGTTTAAAAGCAACATTTTTCAGCACCTGGGGAGGAAGAAGCTCTGGATGCTTTTCTCTGGGCATCCGGGTTTCAGGTCAGCCAGAGTTACAGACAAGGTGGCTGTCCTTCCTCTGTCATAGCTTTCTCTGGGGCAGATGGGAACAAGAGGGCCCCACCAAGCCACTTCAGGCAGGCCCTCAGCCAGTCAGCACACAGGTCAATCAAACATTGGTGCTCCAGAGTGAAAAGAACCCTTAAAAAAAAAAAAAAAAAGTAGGCTTCATGCCCAGCACAGAACCTAACACAGGGCTTGAACTCACGACCCAGAGATCAAGAGTCGGACCAAGCCAACCCCAGCGTCCCCCAGAATGAAAAGAATCTTAAACCCATTGGGCACAGGACTCCCACCCTCCTCACCATCCCACCTTCAGACCCTTTGTTTTGAAAACATATTTACTTATTAAATGAATGGCAATTAAATAGGAAAATTCAATTTGATTTTTTTACAGAGTTGAGTAGGGAGTCCTAGAGGCCCCTCAGAGGAGGGAGAACTGAGGGCCCCCCCATTGCCCTCCAGGACACGTCCATGTATTGTGCACCTGCCAGGTTGCATTCTGACATCCTGTTTGCAAATAAAGCCAGGGCTGCCAGTTCCTGCCAATTCTTACCCTCAGTGACAATGCAGGCCACCCAAAGCTCTACCAGCTGGCTCTGAGGCTCAAGGATTCAGACAAATTCTCAAACACAAAACCCTGTGCATTTCTCAGTACACTCAAGGAAAGCAGGACGGACAGAGGCCCTGCTTATTTGGTTATGAGAAAGATTTCAATTTAGTTTCACTTGGTTTTTATTTGACTTTTTCGTCACAGGCCCTATTATCACCTTTTAGAATCTTCCTTCCTCCCTGTACACTCTGACTGAAGTTCAGAAGTTCTCAGAGAAACCGACATTGGATAATAAGACCTGGAAGGGCCTTTTTCATGAAGAAACTATTCTTTAATGTCTGTTTATGGCTGGGCGCTGTCTGAGGGTTTATGTAGCAACATCTGATTAAAAGATGCCCCAGCATATCCTGGGGCAATAGACAAATAATTGCAGTGCTTAATTTTCCCATGTGATGATTAATGAAAGATTTGCTCATTTTGTATGTGTGGGAAAGAGGCAACATTAATTTACTTGGACTTGAAAACTTTTCAGTATTACTGTCCTGACAGTGTGACACAGTGCTGGTTGTCCTTGCCATGGTTACTCCAGGCGTTTGAAAACAGAAAAAGCTTTTGGCACCAAACAGCACGCCGGGGCGTGAAGGCAGGTATCCCAGGCCTGTTATGTAACCTATCACATATACATGGCAGAACAAATATTTCTTCCCCAAACATCAGATAAACAATACACCCCATAGATGAAGATCGTTTGTCATTGAAGCTATCACCTTTACTAATGTCTTCAACCTGTAACAAGGCTTTTCTCAAATAAGAGAAAAAAATATTTCTAACTCTACTGGTTCTCCTACGGAACTTTTCCTGCCTCTGACCATGTGGGGGGATCAAAAGGGCCTGGCCCAGGAGACAGGAGAATGTTTAGAAATGAATTTGGCTATGACCTGGCTGTGTTACTTTGCAGAACTCACTGTCCATCTCTGAGTCTCAATTGCTTTATAGGTTAATAGGGAGAAGAATAATTTTTCTTCCTTCCTTCCTTCTTTCCTTCCTTCCTTCGTACTTCCTCTTCTCTTTCTTTCCTTTCCTTTCCCTTCCTTTCCTTCTTTTTCCTTTCATTTTTCATTATGAAAAACTTTCATTCCAGACATAAATGTAGAGAAAATAGGAAAAAGAGCCCTCATATACTCCTCACCAGCTTCAACAATGATCACCTCCACCCACTCCACTCCCAGCTTATTTTGAAGCTAATCCCTAAACATCAGCGGTTTCATTTGTGAATATTTAAGAAGTGCATTTCTTATCTATTGCTGTTGTCTATTTGCTTGAAACAGCAAGAATCTATTGGATTATGATTCTGTGGGTTGTTGATTTGGGCTTGGACCAGCCAAATGATTCTTCTGTTGGTTTTGTCTGGGTCTCTCATGCAGATGCAGTTAGCTTGTGACTTGATTGGGGTGGACAGCCTTTGATGAGCTCACTCACATGTTTGGCAGTTGGCCAAGGAGCCTCAGTTGTCTACACAGCCTTTCCAGCAGACTAGTTTGGGCATGTCCCCATGGTGGCAGCACTCCGAAAGTTTCCAATGGCAAGAGAGAGCAAGCCCCAATGTGCAAGTGCTTTTCAAGCCTCTGCTTGTGTCACGTTTGCTAATGTCCTACTTTCCAAAACAAGTCCGGTAGCCAAGACTGCAATCAATGTGGGAGAGAGGATAGAAATGTACAAGGACCTAGAAATGGGAGGAGTAATTCACTGGGGGGGGGCATTATATGACAGGAATATATTCTGAAAACAGAAACCCCCTTTTTAACATAAACATAATCCCATTATCACACCCTACAAAGTCAACTACCTGTCTTAATATTGACAATATCCACTCAATTTCTGGGGTTCTCCAGTTGTCAATTATTTCTGTTTTTGTTGTTTTTACTTGTTTATAGTTGGTTTGTTTGAATCAGGACCCAAATAAGCCCACACTTTGCATTTGGAAAAGTTTCTTAAATCTCTTTAATCTGTAGAGTCTCTGTTCTCTCTCTCTCTCTCATTCTTTAATGTTATCATACTTTATTGGAGAACTTGTCTTGCTTTTCCTTTTTCTGAAGAATTTCACATATTCTGGATTACATTGTTTGCTTCCCCCTGGTGCCATTTAACATGTTCTTCTGTCCCCTGTACTTCCTGTTAGATCCAGGTAGTTAGATCAAGAGAACCGATCAGACTCCAATGTAAGTTGTTTTAGCAATGTGTCATAAAGTGATGTGATGCATTTCCACCAGCAGATACACAATGTCTGGTTGTATCTCTCTTTGTGATGTTAAGATTAACCAAGGGATTCAACATGTGTTTTCAACATGACCCACCAGATTTCATTCAATGATTGTAGTCTGTGATAATCATGGCCTTCATCCATTATTTCACTGGGAATTACAATGTGAGATTTTCTAATCCTATCATTCTATTATACTTCTGCATGTATGAATAAGGATGATAACATTCCATTTGTGAGAGTTTTTTCTCCAGTTGTGTTGACATACAATATAAATTTAAGGTGTATGCATTAATGACATGACTTACACATATCACTAAATGATTACCACTGTAAATTTAGTTATCATCCATCATCTCATATCAATACAAAAAATAAAGAAAAGAGTGTTTTTCTTGTGATGAGAACTCTTAGGATCTACTGTCTTCACAAATTTTATATACATCATTTAACAGTGTTAACTAGTTGTGTAGTACATCTTTCATTCATGAGTTTTGAAATCATTTTGGTAGGGCTTAAGAAACCAAAATGTGACACCAAGAGCATAGGAAACAAATGAAAAATAGATAAATTAGACTATATCAAACTTAAAAACTTTCATGCATCAAAGGACACAATCAGCAAAGTAAAAGGTAATCCACATAATAGGAAAAAATATTTGCAAATCACATATCTGATAAAGGGGTAATATCCAGAATACATAAAGAACTCCTATAACTCAACAACAAAAAAACAAACAACCTGATTAAAAAATGAGCAGAAGACTTGAATAGACATTTCTTCAAAGCAGATTAACAAATGGCCCATAGGCATGTGAAAGGTGCTCTGGTATTACTAATCCTTAGGGAAATGCAAATCAAAGCCAATTGAGATGCCACCTCACACCCATTGAGATGATTGATTACTATCAACAAAACAGAATATAACAAGTGTTAGCAAGAATGTGGAGAAACTGGGATTGTTGGGGGAGTGCAAAATGGTGCATCTGGTGTAGAAGATAGAATAAAAAGGTATTGTTTGTGTGTAACCATTGTTTAGCTTGATGTGTGTACATGTACTCTTTTACAGTGTGAAATATATTTATCATCAAAAAAGTTTGACAAGCCCCAGATTGGTTAATCCCAATTTTGCCTTTGGGCACCAAGATTCTGTAATTCTGTGTGCTGTTTAGAGAAACATGCCTTTGGCTTTGGGGACAAGCCCACCTCTTCCAATGGTGATATTCTCAGGCATCAGCCACTCACATTCCTTGCCATTCACCTGTCTCTAAGGCAGGTGACAGTGGAAGCAGCAAGACCTAAAAGCCTCACTCTGTTTGGCAGACCTTTTCTGGTCAGTTGTTTTCTCTTAGCATCTGTGTTTATCTGCTTCCAGAAGCTCCCTCACCTCTGCTGGCTCATAAATACTGCTAGAGCTACCATCCCATCTGAGCATCCCCAGAGAGCCCTGGATGGCCAGCAGTGTTCACCCTCAGAAACCCCATTCAGAGCTCCGTTGGTGGTCACAATGTCCTACTGACTAATCTGAAGTATTTTTCAAGATTCTTCATACTGGCTTCACCAAGCCTTGTAATGGAGGCTTAGTCACTCCCACAGAAATAGTTTCCATGGGGTACAAAATTCTTATAACACTGAGGGTTGCATGTCCCCACACCAGTGCCTTTCTGGCACCAGATCCATTGGGAGAGCAAGGCCCCTAAGGAGGATTAAAAAGGGGCTCAGTTGTTGTGCTTTCCTGTGATTGGTTCAGGGTGGGCACTTTACCCCAAGACTCAGAAAAATAACATTTCAGGGAGTATTTCCCTTAGAAATGAGAAAAGTATACCACTTCCTTCCTATGAGGGTCCTGTGGAGTGTGAAATTTTGAGGGTGCAGCCCCCAGGATCCATGGAAGAGAATTTAGGATGTACTGAGGGGCCCCAGCAGATGATGGGAGAGACCTTATCTCAGGTGGCATGGCTGAGCCCTGGCAATCACCATTGCAGTTTTTCCCTCAAGTTTTGCATGGAGGGGTGTCCCTTTGCCAACAGCACCCACAGCCAGATGTGGTGTACAGCCAGTGGCATCTGGCTGAGAGGGTCCTTCTCTTTGTTGGTAAAAGGACACAGGCAGGGACCATGTTGGAGGCCTCTGTACCCCCCACACTGTTCCCACTTTGGGAATTCCAAGGGTAGGTGGGATTTGGTGCCTATCAGACACACTTGGGTAAGAAGGATGCCCCATCCATTGTCCATCACAGTTGGAGTGAAAGACAGTGGTGCAGGCTGCTTATTTTGTAATTACCAAAGGGGAAGAGGCCCTCCAAAAACTAGGGAAGTTGTAATACTTCTAACCAACCCATTGCTTTGGCCTGAGCACTCACACCCCCTTATGATTTTGTTGTCATTCATGCTGTCACCTGATCAGCTCCGTTAAGGCTTCACTGACTTTCACTCTTTCAAGTGCATCATTTGTGCAGTAGTAAAATTCTGAAGTCCTTGCAAGTAAATTCAGTTGAAGTACACAATTTTCCTGTACACAATATAGGAATTATTCTCTAGAATTAACTGCACTATCTTAGGTCTTAATGATCATTTAGCTAGGGTGGTTCCAGCTTTTGTAAGGTCTGAAGATCATACGGTAGCAAGATCCTTTTAAGAATTAAATGTAAATACAAAATTAGGTAAAAAGTAAATATTTAGAATGAGAAAATAAATCACAACAAACTACAAACTTTAAAGTGCTGAGAAATACCATAAACATCATAAATCCAGAAATACAGATTTTTTTTTAATTAACTGCCTGACATAATCATATATACCTCTTTTCTTACATTTTTGGGTGGACTCTTTGATCACTTTTTTATATGGCAGGTTTTTCCACAAAGTGTGTAAAAAAACTACAATTCAATATATTTCTTTAATGTTTATTTACTTTGAGAGAGAGAGAACACGTGCGCACACACAAAAGTGGGGGAGGGACAGAGAGTAGAGACAGAATCCCAAGCATGCTCCACGCTGTTAGCACACAGCCAACACGGGGCTCAATCTCACAAACTGTGAGATCATGAGTGAGGCAAAATCAGGAGTTGGATTCTTAACAGACTGAGTCACCCAGGCATTTCAACAATTCAATCTTTTATCTGGCACAGAGGTCAGCAAACTTATTCAGAAAGAACCAAACAGTAAATGTATCAGTCTTTATGGGTGGTAGGATCTTTGTCACAACTACTCAACTCTGCCATTGTATCATGAAAGCAACTATAAATGATATGTAAACAAATTAGCACGGTTGGATTTTAATAAAACTTTATTTACAAAAATGGGCACCAACCTAGAGAGTGACATTAGCAAGACAGTGGAAAAAGAAACCTTAGACTGGAAGGCAAGATGGCAGACAAGTAAGAGCTCTGTAATCTTCGCCCGCCCACATCTATTAAACTGTGAAGGACTGAAGAGACAATACTCTGATCTGCAAGTGGGGGAAGAGAACATACAGGCTCCAGAAAGAAGACAACCTCAAAGATGCCTGAGTGAGTGAGTGCAAACCAGGGAAATTGGAGGACGGGCAGGGCCCCCGAGCTGCGGAGGGGTGGGAGCCCCAGCCCAACACAGGAAGAGTGAGCTGTGCCATGGAGACAAGGGGAAGAGAAAGAGAGACTGAAAACGCTCATAGAACTGTCTCTAAAGAAGAGATTTAAAAAACTCGCCCTAGGACGGAGAGAGATTTTGTCACTGCATATATAACTGCTGGGCACGGGGAGAGAAATCCATCCCACCTAGCTGGCGAATTCTTCCTTGGGCCTGGTGGCAGCGACGCCCATTCCAGGCGGCACTGGGAAAAACAGCCCTCTCGCCCTACACGATGCCGGCTGGGAAGCCAGCTGCCAGCGTGAGTCTGTCTCACCTCGGGCACCAGAGGCGCCAGAAGAGGCAGCCCCCGCCCTCTGTGCAATCCCGGCTGGGAGGCCCGCCGCCAGTGGTAGCGCATCTCCTCTCCGGTGGTAGTATTAAAGTGCGTGGACTAGGATTTGGAAGTGAGGCGGAGCTTGGAAATACAGTTTGGCTCGCCCGAGGCACAAGGAGATCAGACACAAAAGAGCAGCTTGCAACGCTTGGTCCGAGCAGAGCTTGGGGCGCCGCCATTCTTCTCCCCACAGCCACCAAGGTGGGGCCTCGGAGAGCAGCCCCCGAGACCTGACCTACCTACACCAAACCACACCCAACCACACGGGAGAGCGGCCCTTTTTATTTTTTGATTTTTATTTTATTTTATTTTATTTCCTTTTTTCATTTCTTCTCCTTTTTTTCTCTTGCCATCCAGATATATTTTTCCTTATCTCATTCTTATCTCTCCTCTCAGCTGGTTATATGCTTAGACTGTCCATAGTCTTTTGCTGTCTCTGTCCCCCCCTTGTTTTTTTTGTTTGTTTGTTTGTTTCTTTTTCTTCTTTTCTTTTCTTTCCTTTCCTTTCCTTTTCTTTACTTCCTTTCCCCTTTTGGTATGCTTGTTTGTTTGATTTGTCTGTGCGTTTGCATGCTTTTGTTCTCTGTGTGTTTTCCTTTTCAGGGCTACCTCAAGAAACAAGCCAAAGTACACATGGTGGAGAGTCCCAAATATCACTGACCAGGGAAGTAAAATAATCAAGGGCACAACAAGAGAAACCGAGAGACACCAGTAAAAGAACAATTCCTGAAATGACAGGCCCTGGACAGTCAATGAGCCTCCTTTAATAGAGCAATACTAACAGGTGCACAGTGCATAACGAGCTTTTAAAACTGACAAGAGACAGAAAGCTAGGCAAAATGACGAAAGGAAAGAACTCTCCTCTAAAGAAATTCCAGGAAGAAATCACAGCCACAGAACTGCTCAAAACAGATTTAAGCAACCTAACTGAACAACAATTTAGAACAATTGTCATAAAATTAATTGCTGGACTTGAAGAAAGCATCAAAAAGTCTATTGATACAAAGACTAGGGACCTTCAAAATAGCTGCAACAAGTTAAAAAAGGCTATAAGTGAGGTGCATAATAAAATGGAGGTGACCACTGCACCGATTAAAGAGGCAGAGAGGAGAATAGGTGAATTAGAAGACACAGTTATAGCAAAAGAGGAAGCCGAGAAAAAGAGAGAGAAGTTGATCCAGGAGCACTAAAAGAGAATTCGAGACCTGAGTGATACAATCAAATGGAACAATATCTGTATCATAGGAATTCCTGAAGAAGAAGAAGAAAGAGAAAAAGGTCCTGAAGGGGTGTTTGATCAAATTATAGCTGAGAACTTCCCGAATTTGGGGAAAGAAATAGACATTGAAACCC
Source organism: Cryptoprocta ferox (assembly GCA_028646485.1). Classification (NCBI taxonomy): domain Eukaryota; kingdom Metazoa; phylum Chordata; class Mammalia; order Carnivora; family Eupleridae; genus Cryptoprocta; species Cryptoprocta ferox. The sequence continues at coordinate 116,946,850 of CM053560.1, forward strand.
AAGAGGTGCAAAGAACCCCCTTAAGACCTAACTTGAATCGACCTTCAACACGACATATCATAGTGAAACTAGCAAAATATAAAGATAAAGAGAGAATTCTGAAAGCAGCTAGGGATAAAAGGGGCCTAACATACAAAGGGAAACCTATCAGAGTGGTTACAGACCTATCTACTGAAACTTGGCAGGCCAGAAAGGAATGGCAGGAAATCTTCAATGTGATGAACAGGAGAAATATGCAGCCAAGAATCCTTTATCCAGCGAGCCTGTCATTCAAAATAGAAGGAGAGATAAAGGTGTTCCCAAATAAACAAAAATTGAGAGAA
>CM053560.1:116947672-117140544 GCA_028646485.1 Cryptoprocta ferox
AAAAAAAAAACAAAACAGTTGAGCAGATCAATGAAACCAAGAGTTGGTTTTTTGAAAAATAAATAAAATTGATAAACCTCTAGCCAGGCTCCTCAGAAAAAAAAAGAGAGAACACCCAAATAGACAAAATCATGAATGAAAATTGATCTATTACAACCAATCCCTCAGAAATACAAGCAATCATCAGCGATTACTCTGAAAAATTACATGCCAATAAACTGGACAATCTAGAAGAAATGGACAAATTTCTAAACACACATGCACTACCAAAATTCAAATGGGAAGAAATAGAAAATATGAACAGACCTATAACCAGTGAAGAAATTGAATCAGTGATCAAAAATCTCCCAATGAATAAGAGCCCAGGGCCAGATGGCTTCCCAGGGGAATTCTACCAGACATTTCAAGCAGAGTTAATACCCTTTCTTCTCAAGCTATTACAAAAAAATAGAAATAGAAGGACAACTTCCAAACTCATTCTACGGAGTCAGCATCACTTTGATTCCCAAACCAGACAGAGACCCAACAAAAAAAGACAACTACAGGCCAATATCCTTAATGAATACAGATGCAAAAATCCTCAACAAGATACTAGCAAATCAAATTCAACAGCATATAAAAAGAATTATCCACCACAATCAGGTAGGATTCATTCCTGGGTTACAGGACTGGTTCAGTATTCGCAAATCCATCAATGTGATACATCATGTTAACAAAAGAAAAGATAAAAATCATATGATCCAGTTGATAGATGCAGCAAAAGCATTTGACAAAATATAGCATCCTTTCTTAATAAAAACTCTTGAGAAAGTTGGGATAGAAGGAACTTACTTAAACATTATAAAAGCCATTTATGAAAAGCCCACAGCTAATATCATCCTCAATGGGGAAAAACTGAGAGCTTTCCCCCTGAGATCAGGAACACGACAGGGATGTTGACTCTCACCACTGTTGTTTAACATAGTGCTGGAATCCTAGCATCAGCAGTCAGACAACAAAAGGAAATAAAAGGCATCAGAATTGGTGAAGATGAAGTCAAACTTTCACTTTTTGCAGATGACATGATACTCTACATGGAAAACTCGAAAGAATCCACCAGAAGCCTACTAGAACTGATTCATGAATTCAGCAAAGTCGCCGGGTACAAAATCAATGTACAGAAATAGGTTGTATTTTTATATACCAATAATGAAGCAACAGAAAGCGAAATCAAGAATCTGATCCCATTCACAATTGCACGAAAAACTATAAAATACTTAGGAATAAACCTAACCAAAGATGTAAAAGACCTGTACAATGAAAACTATAGAAAACTTACGAAAGAAATTGAAGAAGACACAAAGAAATGGAAAAGCATTCCATGTTCATGGATGGGAAGAATAAACATCGTTAAAATGTCATTATTACCCAAAACAATCTACACATTCAATGCAATACCAATTAAAATTGAACCAGCATTCCTCTCAAAGCTAGAACAAACTATCCTAAAATTCGTATGGAACCACAAAAAACCCAGAATAGCCAAAGTAATGTTGAAGAAGAAAACCAAAACAGGAGGCATCACAATCCCAGACTTTAGCATCTACTACAAAGCTGTCATCATCAAGACAGTATGGTACTGGCACAAAAACAGACACATAGACCATTGGAATAGATTAGAGAGCCCAGAACTAGACCTACAAATGTACAGCCAATTAATCTTTGACAAAGCAGGAAAGAGTATCCAATGGACAAAAGATAGCCTCTTTAGCAGGTAGTGCTGGGAGAACTGGACAGCAACATGCAGAAGAATGAAACTAGACCACTCTCTTACACCATACACAAAAATAAACTCAGAATGGATGAAGGACCTGAACGTGAGACAGGAAACCATCAAAACCCTAGAGGAGAAAGCAGGAAACAACCTCCTTAACCTCAACCGCAGCAATTTCCTAGGCGACACATCCCCAAAGGCAAGGGAATCAAGAACCAAAATAAACTATTGGGACCTCATCAAGATAGAAAGCTTCTGCACTGAAAAGGAAACAATCAAAAAAAATAATAGGCAACCTACTGAATGGGAAAAGGTAGTTGCAAATGACATATCGGATAAAGGGCTAGTATCCAAAATCTACAAGGAACTCACCAAACTCCACATCAGAAAAACAAATAATCCAGTGAAGAAATGGGCAGAAGACGTGAATAGACACTTCTCCGGAGAGGACATCAAGATGGCCAACAAACACATGAAACAATGCTCAGCATCACTCATCATCAGGGAAATACAAATCAAAACCACACTGAGATACCACCTCATGCCAGTCAGAGTGGCTAAAATGAACAAATCAAGAGATATAGATGCTGGCGAGGATGTGGAGAAATGGGCACCCTCCTACACTCTTGGTGGGAATGTAAACTGGTACAGCCGCTCTGGAAAACAGTGTGGAGATTCCTCAAAAAACTATCAATAAAACTCCCTTATGACCCAGCAATAGCACTGCTGGGGATTTACCCAAGGGATAGAGAAGTGCTGATGCATAGGGGCCCATGTACCCCAATGTCCATTGCAGCACTTTCAACAATAGCCAAATCATGGAAAGAGCCTAAATGTCCATCAACTGACGAATGGATCAGGAAGATGTGGTTTATCTATACAATGGAATACTGCATGGCAATGAGAAAGAATGAAATCTGGCCATTCGTGCAAAGTGGATGGACCTCGAGGGTGTCATGCTAAGTGAAATAAGTCAGGTGGATAAGGACAGATATCATATGTTTTCACTCATAGGTCTAACAGGAGAAACCCAACAGAGGACCATGGGGAGGGGAAGGAGGAAAAAGAGTTAGGGAGAGGGAGGGAGACAAAGTACGAGATACTCTTGAATACTGAAAACTTTCTGAGGGCGGAAGGGGGAGGGGGCAAGGGGAAGGGGTGTGATAGTCATGGTGGAGGACACTTGTGGGGAAGAGACTGGGTGTTATATGGAAACCAACTTGACAATAAACTATAAATTGAAAAAAAAAAGAAACAGATTTTGTTCTCCAAAGACACAATGACTTAGCAACAATATATAGTCCAGAAAGTCTTTATTAGAACCTCAGAAACTAGCTAGGAAGTCATAGCAGTCTAGGCAAGCTGAAAGCTAAGAACAGTTGCACTGAAACAGGCAAGAAAAGCCACTTCAGTTAAACCACATCAAATCCTCTCCCAAACCAAAACAGCTCTCTAACAAGAAAAAGTTTCCAACTGGAAGGTTCTTCCATGAGAGGAAAAGAGAAGAATGGGACATATATCCAATATTCTGGCTTTTCAGAGGGTTTCTGTCTCACCTGACATGGAGAACTGGGATACCTTGGGTGCCTGGGGGCTTCTGAGGACAAAAAAAAGAGCTCCGTGGCTTGTGGCAGTCCCACAGTACCTCTCCTATCACAGATGGATACAGACACAGCTTGTTGTTACCAGGAGAAAATGCCTCACATGTGGCCTCTCCCTTGGAAGGAAAAGAGAAAAGTGAAACACATTTCAGCTATGATGGGTGGAAGGGGGGAGGCTTTCCAAGGAACTAGTTTCTGTCTTGCCTGACTCAGAACACTAATGGAACCAGCATATTTTAGATGTCTGGGCGTCACAGAGAAGCAAAGAAAGATGAGCAACTTGGTGCCAACTCCAGAGAACCTGCAGTACTACAGCCAGACACCAGAGGGAGCAAAAGACAACAAGCTTCTGAAAAAGGAACCAGTAAATCTATCTATTAGAAAATTATACACACAAACCTAGAGAGGGCACATCCCCACGAAATGTTTGAGAGGTTCTCAAAATGACTAGCCAGGCTGATTATTGAAGATCTCCCCCTTTATAAACCAGCCCATAAAGACTGGGAGAGGTGACTGTTCTTTCAAGTGCACAAAACACAACAAAAAATGCTAAGGCACATGAAGAAACTGGGAAGCATGATCTAATCAAAGGGAAAAACAAATTGCCAGAAACCAACCCTAAAGAAACAGAGATCCATGAATTATTTGACAAATTCAAAGTAACTATCTTTTAAAAACCTCAATACAATGCAAGATAATACAGATAAGCAACTAAAAAATATCAGGAAAATACTGCATAAACAAAATGAGAATATCAAAAAAGAAAAACTATTAAAAGGAATCAACAGAAATTCTGGCACTAGTGGAGATCAATATCAGACTTGATCAAACAGAAAGAGGAGTCAGCAAACTTGAAGACAAGTCACTTGAAATGATCAAGTCAGAGGAATAAAAAGAAAAGAAAAGAATAAAAAAGTGAACAAAACCTAAGGGATGCATGGGACACCATGAAGTGGCCCAATATTCACATTATGGAAGTTCCAAAAGGAGAAGAGGAAGAGAAAGTGTCAGAAAGCTTATTTGAGAAAATAATGTCTGAACATTTCCCAGATCTGAAATGAACATCCAAATTCAAGAATCTTAAAAGACTCCAACCAAGATAAATCCAAAGGAGTCCACACCATGACACATTACAAATCAAACTGTCAATGTCAAATACAAAAAAAAAAAAAAATCTTAAGCATCAATAGGAAAAGGTCTCATCATGAAAAAGGGAGCTCCCAAGAAATTATCAGCAGATTTTTTAGCATAAATATTATAAACCAGAGGGAGCTGGATGACATATTCAAAGTGCTGAAAGAGGAAAACTGCTAACGAAAAAGCTACTGATCAAAAATCCTAATGATATTTTTTTTTCTGAAATAGAAACATGGAATCTCAAAACACTCCAAAAATCTTGAGAAAAAAAAAAGAATAATGGCAGTCCTCACTCTTCCTGGTTTCAATATATTTTACAAAGCAATAGCAATCAAAACAGTATGGTACTGGCATAAAAACAAACATATAGATCAATGGAACAGAATAAACAGCCCATAACCAACACATATGGTCAAATAATCTTTGAAAAGGACACTAAGACTACAAAATGGGGAAAGGATAGTGTCCTCAACAAAATCTGTTCAGAAAACTGGACATCCAAAGAAATAAAGCTGGTCCGTAACTTACACCAAAAATCAACTCAAAATGGATTAAAGACCTAAATGTAAGACCTGGAACTTTAGAAATACTAGAATAAAACATATCAGAGAAGCATCGTGACATTGGATTTGGTAATGATTTCTTGGATATAATACCAAAAGCATCAACAACAAAAGCAAAGTGAACAAATGGGACTGGAGCAAGCTTAAAAACTTCTGCACAGCTAAGGAAACAATCACCAGAGTAAAAAGATGACCTGTTTAATGGGAGAAAATATTTGCAAACTCATGTATCTAATAAGGGGTTAATATCCAGAATATATAAGGAAATCCTACAGCTCAACAACAACAAAACCAAATAATCCAGTTTAAAAATGGGCAAAGGACTTGAATAAATATGTCTTCAAAGAAGACATATAAATAGACAAGAAGATTGTGAAAAGATACTCAACATCACTAATCAGAGAAAAGCAAATGAAAACCACAATGAGATACCACTTCATACCCATTAGAATGGCCACCGTCAAAAACAAAACAAAACAAAAAACAAAACAACAACAACAACAACAAAAACAGAACATAACAATTGTTGGTGAGGATGTGGAGAAATTGGAACCTTTATGTACTGTTGGTGGGAATATTCTAACAGTGGAGCTGCTATGGAAAACAGCATGGCATTTTCTCAAAAAATTAAAAATAGAATTACCATATGGTCCAATAATCCCAGTTTGGTTTACAGCCAAAAGAAATAAAAACAAGATCTTGAAGAGATACATGCACTCTCATGTTCATTGCTATTCACAATAGCAAAGAGGTAAAAGCAGCCTAAATACCTACTGATGTGTGAATGGCTAAAGAAAATGTGGTCTATACATACAATGGAAAACTATTCATCCTTGAAAAGGAAGGAATTCCTGTCATATGCTGCAACATGGATGAAACTTGAGGACATTATGCTTAGTGAAGGAAGCCAGTCACAAAAGGACAACTATTGCATGATTTCACCCAGAGGAGAGATCTAAAGCAGTCAGCCTCATAGAAACAGAAAGTATGTGGTTACCAGGGGGTGAGGGTAGGTGGGAATGGAGAGTTATTGTTCAATGGGTATAGAATTTCAGTTCTTCAGTATATAAAAGTTCTCAAAATTTGTTGCACAATATGTACATAGTTGACACTAGTGGATTGTACACTTAAAAATGGTTATTGATGGTAAATTTTATCTAATGGATTTTTTAACCACAAAAAAAAAAAATAACAAGTGATAGTCTGCAGGCCACAGTTTGCTAGATAGTCTAGCATCAAAAATAGTTTTGGTGTTTTTTTTTTTAAGTAGGCTTCACGCCCAGTGTGGAACCCAACACTGTGCTTGAACACATGACCTTGAGATCAAGACCTGAGCTGAGATCAAAAGATGTTTAAATGACTGAGCCACCCAAGCACTTCAAAAAAAGTATGTTTTTCTTATTGAAAGTTTAGAATCTTCATCTTCATAATCCATTGTTAGTAATATGTACGTTTTTATTAAAATTTTTAATGTTTATTTTTGAGAGAGAGAGACAGAGACAGTGACAGAGTGAGAATGGGGAAGGGCAGAGAGGGAGGGAGACACAGAATCAGAAGCGGGCTCCAGGCTCTGAGCTGTCAGCACAGAACGTGACACGGGGTTTGAACTCACCAACCGTGAGATCATGACCTGAGCCAAAGCTTAATTGACTGAGCCACCCAGGCACCCCAATATGTACATTTTTTAGACTCAACGTTGACAACTGCTGTACAGCTTTCTTCCCTATATGAACTGTAAGATTTCTGGGGTTTTCAAGTCTTCTTGTGCAGAGATTCATCTTAAACATTCTTTGAAATGTGAACTCCTATTCATCAGTTTGTCACTATTATTGGCATTTCACTGCCTTGGTGGCAATTTTACATGCTGTTTCAACTGGAGGTATCTGACATTGTCAGGACAAGATCAGGACTAAAAATACTCTGATATGACATCATGTATAAATAATGTAACTGCACACACATATGTCCCCACAGTTTGTAGTTATGCTATAGGGATGCCCTATGAACACAGCCACTCCAATAAATCCTACTTCTTTCAATTCCTGACAATAAGCCCAGCTTGCAGAGAGTGGTGGCTGGGAGAGGCCGGCATCTTGGTAGATGCTGCCCAGTGTGACTGTGATTCCTTCCCTGCTCCATGAACCTGGGGCCTCAGGTAGGAAGGCTCACTACACCTGCCCAGAGATCCACTGCCTTGACCCAATGCTCCAGCCCTGAGCCTCCTGCATGTCTGGAGGTAGCCTTTCCCTGAGGCCAATCTGGGCAGCCATTTGCCCCTGCTCATGAGGAAGGAGCCACTGAGGATCACCAGGGGTTGGAGGAGCCTAGGTTAACACAGTGGGAGGAAAACCAGGTAGTGCCAAGCCCCAGTATGGATAGCACAGTTCACACCACCATTCTGGCTTGACAATGAACCCCCAGAGTGAACTAGCAATCCCTTTCAACAAGTCTGGTTCCCATGAACACCTTTCTGATGCATACATTAGGGAATTTTACCCTTCTTAGGGGACTTACATAGAGACAACAGGATCAAGGGCAGGCCTCCAGGGCACTGACTGCAGATTGGGCCACTTGAACTCATAGAGTTTTGGTTCTCTGGAGATAGTGAATGCCCGCTCTGTGGTGTTAGATAATGGACAGGGAAGTCTGTGCCCCTCTCTGGGCTCTGGCCCAGGTTTGTGTAGCACCTAGAGGTGGGCTCCATGACCCCTGCTTCCTGGATCCAAGTCTCTTGCATCCTTGCAGAAACCCACCAGCTCTCGACAGAAATCCACCCACATATCACCGCCTCAGGCCCGTTGGCCCACGATGTTCCATCCCTTTGGTGGGGTAGAGGGCTGAAGTTTCCCTCACTTATGCCCAGCACATCTTTTGAGGTACCCCACAGGAGGAAGGTGGGGCCATGTCTTCCTGACATCTGTGTCAGCATTCAAAGCACAGGGTTCCCAGTGTGTGGCCTCAGTCTGCAATGGTCCCAGACAATTGCAGGTCTTTCTGTCTCTCACTCCCTCTGACTGCCCTACTGCAGGGGGCTGGAGAGCACATATTCAGCAAGCCTCACCTGGTGCAAAGGAAGCACAGATTTCATCACACCAGGAGCTGTTATTTTTGAAAAGGAGGCATGGTGGCAGCAGCGGGGGCAGCAGGGAGAATATTGCACTTTATACTTTTATTCAGCAATAAACCACACCATTTATGAACAATGGCCATGGTTCTGTGACACAAGGAGACTCTGATGGTGCTGGCTGAAAAGCCTTTGGTAGACTCCAGGCACCCCCAAGCAGGGTCTGATGTCCTTCTTTCTTACCTTTGTTTCTCCAGTGTCCTGGGAGCTGGTAAGAAGCATTTGTTGGTTAATAATATGTTATTCTGGACATGATAGAATTTGTTGCATATGATAGATTAAGTTCAGGGGCATCTGGATGGCTCAGCTGGTTAAGCCTCTGACTCTTGATTTCAGTTTAGGTCATGATCTCATGGTTGTGGGATCTAGCTCCGCATCAGGCTCCACTCAGAGTGGGGAGCCTGCTTGGGATTTTCTCTCTTTCTCTCCCTCTGCCTCTGTCTCCCACTTGTGTTCTCACTCTCTAAAAAAAATAATAAAAATTAAATTTAAAAGATTAGATTAAGTTCAAACATTTGATTCCAACATGGCCATTTTCACAGTTAGAATTCACCCTCAACATAATTGTGTGTGCAGTTGAAAAGAAAAATCTAAATCTTGTAACCCACAGTATTTAGGTGGCTCCTCCTGAGGGTCAAAGTGTCTCAAGTGACATCTCCAGCCTCAGCCAGCTGATAGGTCTTCCAGGCCACCTCCCTTCTCCTGTCCTAAAGGAGAAGCCAGGCAAGGTCTCTACCAGGTGCCCAGGGAGTAAACATTCCCAGGGGATGCTGGGTATAATGGAAGGCCCAAGAGCCAAGCAGGGTCTCCATGGGAGGGCCTATGACAAATAGGCTGACAAATATCCTTTTCCAGGTTTTTGTGAAAACTGTGTGGTTGGGGCGCGGTGGCCATCCTAAGAGGCAGAGAGGAGACAAGATTCAGGTTGGGCTGTCTGGCGACCCAGCTGTGCTGCTCTCTGGATAGGTAAGCCCAGGAAGTCAGCCAGGTGCACTGGGCATTTGTTTCCTCACCTATAGAATGGGGGTAATAATAGCATCTACTTCCCAGTATTATAGCAGAGCTTGAATGAATCAGTATATGTAAAGCACTTGCATGTATTAATTTCATATTAATATCATGCATGCTTGATGTGTGGTAAGCACGATGTTACTGCTAGCACTGATATCTGGGGGAAAAGAGTCTAACTGGCAGCTAGAAGCCCTGCATTTTTTATGGACAGCAGTGGCCCCTGTCACACTGCTCATGGCCGGGAGCCGGGAACAACTTGGAGGTATAGATGGGTGGGAACCAGACACCTACTCCCAGACTGATATGGCCAATACTTCAGGTGTCATCTCTGACCCAAGTGTGAGCCCCAGAGACCTTGGAGTGTTGGGGAAGTGGGAGAGATCAAGAGGGACAGCAGGCACATCTCCTAGCCAGCCTTGCAGAAGGTTCCACCATGCCCTAGTGAGGAGGTCGCACCACAGCATCAACTGCCATTATTTCTAAGTCCATATATTCAAGCTCCAGTAAGCTGTGCAGAAAGTGCACAAAGTTTACTGCTCAGTGGATTTGGTTCATCTCAATGATTCTTGGTTGGATAACCTGTCTCTCCTGACGTTGATAGACTAGGCTGGGCTCTGGTCAAGAGATGGCTGCCTGAAGTCTCCATCCAGCACTCAGTCCATAACCTGTGCATGTGAGGGAGTGTGTGGGGTGGGAGGAGAGCTGAGAGTAAGGGGAGCCCAGGCTGGAGTGGGGTACAAGCCAGAGGAAATGGGGGTGGGGCAGGGATGACATCATTGGGCCTGGCTGCTGGTCAGGAACCCCTCTTCCCCCGCCCCAGTTCACGACATCCACTTCTCAGACTCTGAGAAGTGGCAGCACTGGTCCTGCAGGAGATTAGGCCTCAGGTGGCCAGGACAGCACTGCCTGGGTTGAGCCCATCTGAGACGTGCCTGGGGACATGCACTCAGGCAGCACAGGTGTGGTGACAGAATAGCCAGAACTGAGACCTAGGCTCTTTGCCTGGCTCTGAAATGTTCCCATCATATGACACAGAGCAAGCCATCTAATCCTGTCAGATCAAGGCTGACTAATTTATGATGTGAGAAGGCCCAACCCGAGGCTCCTGTGAACAGAAGTGGAGTCCCAAGAGAAGACCTGGACTGGGTGGCATCTCCTGGCTGGCTGAGGATGAGGTCTCTTCTGTGCTGCCTAAAGTTGATTTCCAGGCTCCTTGCTCCCCCAGCAACCTCTGGGTGAACTGTTTCCACTGGAAACACTGGCTCGTTCTCTCAGGCCAGAAACCTCCAGGGCTGACTTGCCAAGAGACTTTTGTCAGAGAGTGGCTGACAGGCCCCACCTGCTGGTGATGGGGTGTGGGGATGGGAGGCCATGGCATTGCAGGAGCACCAGTGGTGGGCTTCTCATGAACAGGCACCGCACATTGGGGATACCTCAAGGCACCACACATTGGGGGTACCTCAAGGTACTGCACATTGGGGGTGTCTCTTCATCAAGAGCTCCAGTGTGCTCATTTCTTTTTCACCTTTGAATTTGTTTATTTAACTGATTACAAAAGTCACACACACATGCACACACACACACACACACACACACACACACACACCTTAAAAAAAGAAACCAAGGCCAATTTCTGCTCAGTTTTAACTGGGGGTAAGTTATGAGTTTCCTTAATGGAAAGAAAATTCTGAGAAGCCGTGACCTTGTTTTGCTTCTGAATGTTTCTAGGTGAGCATGACATGGTAGAAGAGGCACGGGGGGAGGGTGCCCTGCTCTGTGTCTCAGCCACAGGCAAGGGGCAGGGAGTAGCTGCCTTGCCTCATACTCAGGACCTTGGCCAACACAATGAGGGGGCTGTTGACAGTGGATGATATACCTGATATACCTTCCACACCATTTCTCCCCTGGGATGCTCCACCCACCTCCTGAGGGCCAGGAACCCCATGAGGCTATGAGGTCTGTAGCTTCTCTCTGCACCCAGGACAGGGCATCCAAGGATTGAGATTAGTACATCACAGTTGTGGATCTGGAGTGGTGGAGAGGAGACAAGATGGAAAAGGCAGGAGAAATGAATGTCTCCTAGTGAACCTACCTCAGGGTGGAGGGCAGCAGCAGGGGAGGCTGAGGCTCAGGCTCACCCCCCACCACCCAGATCCAAGCCCATTTCACTCGGAGATGCTTTGGAAAAGGAGTTTCTGGGGGGAGCTGGGTGGCTCAGTCAGTTAAGAGTCTGACTTTGGCTCAGGACATGATCTCACAACTCATGGGTTCAGGCCCCATATTGGACTCTGTGCTGACAGCTCAGAGCCTGGAGCCTGCTTCAGATTCTGTGTGTGTGTGTGTGTCTCTCTCTCTGCCCCTCCCCTGCTCATTCTCTCTCTCTCTCTCTCTCAAAACTAAATAAACATTTAAAAAACTTTTCTTTAAAAAGGAGCTTCTGATCAAGGCCCTCAGAGCATGGGTCCCCAGGTTCTCTCTTTATGTGACCTCAGGAAAGTCACAGCAGGAACTGGGGAGAATCTCCCATCCAGGGGAAGCAAGTGTGCAGTGGGACCTCCCCCAGATACTTTCTGAGGATGCCAGTCAGATGGCCGCCTGGGTCTTCACTTTGCGGAAGGAGATTTTAGAACTGAGAGCCAAAGTTAATGGCCTGGTCCAAGGAATTGGGTTGTAGAGGAAAAAATGAAAGAAGGGTGTAAGGAAACCGGAAGGCAGAGAAGATGTTTGAGAGTCATGTCTAACGGGGTCTTCATTAAGAGTTTCTGTGAGATGTGATAACAGCTTCACCCACTATCCTTGAGGAAGTCAGGAAAACCCACCCACCTCTGCCTTTCTTAGTATAAGCGTGTAGCTGGATGTTGGGGAGATGTAATAAGGTACCAAGAATAATTCAAACGGTGAAGAGCAAGCTCTGAGGTCACCCATCAGTGGCTCCTCACATCAAGATTGTTTTATAAAAAGCTCATGAGAAGTGTGTCAATTCCTGAATGCCACTTTCATGCATACCAGAAGCAGGTGCACCCTTCCAGGCTAACAAGAAGTAAGTTCAATGTGAGGATATATATAGCAACAGTGAGCCTTAGGGTACTTGGTAGACAGTTGTTGACACAGATGCACGTAAAGGATCCAGAAGACTATATTCATCCAGATGGGATAGGCTCTGCTGCAGGAACAAATAACTGACATCTGGGGCCAGGGTTCAGTATGGTTGGTGGTTGGGGGAGTGACAGGCGATAAGAAACTCCTTGAGCCCACAGTGGAGACTACCCCCCCATTAGACTTCCCTCCATCATCTCCATTTCCAGAGTCATGCCTCTTGGATTTGGCCCCTTTGATTTTGACAAAGCTCTCTCTGGAGAGAGATGAATTTAGAAATTCATTCTAAGCAAGTTGAGGAAAGGTCTACAAAGGAGGAAGTAGAGCTAGTAGGTTTGCTAGTAGAGAAAAAGGCACAATCTGGAGCATGGCCCAGAACAGGGCAAGGCCATAGACATGTGCTCAAGTGTTTGTTATAAAGGTTGAAGACTCTGAGCATGTTTGAGGGTAGGCAGGGGTGACTTAATAGGGACATGGTAATTAGATTGTGTGAAGAGGGATAATTGCAAGAGTGAAGTTCTTGAGGAAGGTGAGCAGGAGGGACACAGAGGGACAAAGGGAAGGGCTGCCCTTGATGGAAGCAGAGGAGAAGAGAGGCTGGCTGATGGCGGGACAGGTGAGGGGAAACAGATGTTCCAATTCCTCTGTTCACTCTGCCAACAAGGATACAAGACTGAGATCCAAAGCTGAGAGATGGCAGGTAATTGGGTGCTGAATATTTAAAGGGAGAAGGGAAGTTAGAAAACCTCAGCTAAGAGAGGAGGAAGGCAAAGGTACAGAGGAATGTACTAGGAGTCCAGGCACGTGAGTGACAGTGTGAGGCCAACCGGAAGGGGATTGATTCCACCCCCTTGGTGACTTGCATCTCAATTGATTAAATCATCACAAACACTCAATGGTTGTCTGTAAGAGACAGGAGGAGGAGGAAGGGGAGGGGGAGAAAAGGAGGGGCAAGGAAAACTACTTTGATCAAGTCTTTATTTTGTGCCTGGACCCAGGCAAAGCTTTTATCACAGTATCCCTGTGATGTCAGAGTTGCCTCTGACTCCCATGGATAGGCGAAGAACAGACTTGGAGACACTTGCCCCAAGTCACACAGTCCACCAGCAATAAGCCCAGTTTTGGAGGCCAGGTCAGTTTAGAATCTGTCCCTTAACCTCTATACTGCTGGCTTTTTTTTTTAATGATTATTTAAGAGAGAGGTGTGGGAGAATAAGTGGGGGAGGAGCAGAGAGAGGGGGGCACAGAGGATCTGAAGCAGGCTCAGTGCTGACAGCAAACAGCCTGATGCGGGGCTTGAACTCATGAACCATGAGATTATGACCTGAGCCAAAATCGGACGCTTAACCAGCTGGGCCACCTGGGTACCCCCATACTGTAGGCTTTTTTGCTGTTATGCACAAAACAATCTATTTTTGGCCAGTATTTTTAACCAGTATGAACTGCTCCACAAACTCAAAATGCACAATGGTTTTTAAACATCAGTTGCTCTGGGGGCACCTGGGTGGCTCATTGGGTTAAGCATCTGACTCTTGATTCCAGCTCAGGTCATGATTTCGAGGTTCATGAGTTCAAGCCCCTCCTCGAGCTCCACACTGACAGTGTGGTGCCTGCTTGAGATTCTCTGTCCTGCTTTCTCTCTGCCCCTCCCTGTTCTCTCTCTCTCAAAATAAATAAACAAAAAAAAATTAATTGCCCTGGTATCCACTTTAGAGAGCCCACATCTTCCCCTGGAAGTTCCCTCTCCCCTTCAGTTCTCAAAAAATCCTCCCGGAATTGGTCACCAAGTTTCCTTGGTAAGAGGAAGGCAGGTTTCTGCCATTGCTGTATGCTACCACATGAGGGCACCACCGAAGCCCAGTCCAACATAATGGAACACCACTGACCTTGCCTCCCCTGCAGGGGCACCACAACCCCAGGGTGAGAGGGGTCCCACTACCTCAGAGCTAGTTTCCCAGGAGCACCACCCACCGTGCTCCTCACGATCATCCCCCTCTCTACAGTCACTCTCTTAGTTACACTTCCAGGGCCCCTTGGCCACATATTTAAATATGCAAAACTCGTAAATCGAGCTACTATGTGTAAAACTATAGTTTTTATGTGGCTAAAATTTGGCAAAATATCACTGATGGCTAAATTAAATTACTGTGCATGTCCAGGTGTGCTGCTGATGGATTGGCATTGTTTGCATGAATAACAAAGTCACAATTCATAAACTGCTACTGATTCCATAACATTTATTTCAACAAAATCACTAATTATATTGATATAGTAAGATTCTCACAGATTTTACATTCAAATGATAGGATATCAAGTGAGACAAGCTTTCTTGAGTCAAAATAATTCTCTTTAATCCGCTTCAACTTAAAGAAACTTCGCTCTGCTCAAGCAGCAACTGGAATTATCACTCAACTGCTTAAAGCAATTCTTAGATTTGGAAATCAATCACAACTTTGACAAACTATGATAAATATTGCAGGGAGTCACATGATAAAGTTTTATTCATGTAGAAAACATTGCAAAATATTTTAGTACTTTAGTTAATTTTATAATGAAAATTTTCATCACATACATTGTGGTTTTCACTCATCCTTACTGTTCCCTTAAAGCAATATTTAGATCCAACACCAAGTATACAGTAAGTAATCAATATTATACATATGTGTTTAAGAGGAGAAGTTTTGTCTTATTGTCTCCAGGTTTCAAATGCTAATCTTCCTGTTTGTTTTGCCTGACAACTTGTTTAGATGGTAGATAGGGTTCCTCTGTGTTTGGTAAGAAAGAAAGAAAAGAAAGAAAGAAAGAAAGAAAGAAAGAAAGAAAGAAAGAAAGAAAGAAAGAAAGAAAGAAAAAAAGAAAGAAAGAAAGAAAGAAAGAAAGAAAGAAAGAAAGAGAAAGAAAGAAAGAGAAAGAAAGAAAGAAAAAGAAAGAAAGAAAGAAAGAAAAAGAAAGAAAGAAAGAAGAAAGAAAGAAAGAAAGAAGAAAGAAAGAAAGAAAGAAGAAAGAAGGAAGGAAGGAAGGAAGGAAGGAAGGAAGGAAGAAAGAAAGAAAGAAAGAAAGAAAGAAAGAAAGAAAGAAAGAAAGAAAGAAAAAGAAAGAAAGAGAAAGGAAGAAAGAGAAAAAGACAGAGAGAAAGAGAGAGAGAAAGAAAGAAAGGAAAAGAAAAGAAAAGAAAAAAGAAAAGAAAGAAAAAGAAGAAAGACTAAGGAAAAAAATTATTGTGAATATACATTTATTTTTTCTGTGAAAATTTTCCCATTTGTCTCTGCCATGGATTGCAAAGATATCTCCTATCTGGGACCAATTATATGCTAATCTTGGGGATTTCCACAACCCAAGACGGGTATAGATTCAGATTTCAAACCCACATGTAACACGATTCTAAAATGGTCCCCAAGATTCATACCTGCTGGTATAAATCCCCTACTATAATTTCTTCCCCATGACTGTGTGTGCAGAGCTGGTGCCTATAATAGGATGTCACCTCTAAGATTGGGTCAGTAATTAGTTGGCTTTGAGTTAATCAAGAGACAGACTAAAAAAAAATTTTTTTTAAATTGAGGGAGATAATCCTGACCTAATCAGAGGGGCTTTTAAAAGAGGGCAAAATACATCATAGGGACAGTCTCCTGCTTGCTACCCTGGAAGAAAGCAAACTGTCCTACTGTGAACTGTCTTTGGAGTCCATGTGGCCAGGACCAAGAGTGACTTCAAGAAGCTGAGACAAGTCCCCCACTGGCCCATAGTTAGCAAGGAAATGGGGGCCCCAGGCTTACAACCCCAAGAAACTGAATTTTGCCAACAACCTGAATGTGCTCTTCTAAGAATAGGACCCCAAGATCGAAATGAGTGGATGACACCTTGATTGTAGCCTGGTGACACCCTGAGCAGAGGACCTGTGTGCAGACTCCTGACCCACATAAACTGAGATAATAAATTTGTGTTATCTGAAGTCACTGAATTTGTAGTGCTTTGTGACAGTGCAACAGAAAATTAGTATACTGCCTGTGACCCAGGCTGGGGTTTTTATTTGTTTCTTTGTTTTAAACTCAAGTCCTCAGGCAAAGACTCGCTCTCTATGCCAGTGAAAGGAATTTCCACCACCCCCTTTTCCTGAGGGTGCAGCCACTAACCAAGGACCTCAGTGAGGGCTTCCAACCTTCTGAGTGCCACAGCTTACCTGGGCTCAGCTCTTTGCCCCAGGACCTTCCTCCCCTCACCCAGCCTTGGAGCATCAGCTCCTGAGCTTTCTGGCCCCTGAGGGTTTCCTTCTTGCCCTGCCTGCTTAGCACCTTACTTAGGCTGCTTTAGTCCTGGCTATTCAGCACTGCCAGTGGGATGGTCACACTGGTGGTTTTCAAGCATTCCCTTGGCCCACACCGGCTTATGCTGAACAATCTTGCCCCACAGTTCTGCTCCTGGGGAGTAGGTTCTGGAAGAGTTGGACAGATGGTTGTAGAAAAGAAGCCCACTTTGTCAATCCCTGGAGAATCTTTCCTGGGCCATTTCCATGAGGGAAAGGAGAATGCAAAGGGGATCTTCTCAGGTCTACAGAAGTCCTAGGCTGCCCTCACCCCCAATATAATCTCAGGGTGGAGTCTCATTTCTGTGCCAACATCCTCCCTCTGAGTTCATCTTATTGAGTCCTCCTCAGCTTCTGGGGTCATAGTGTAGAGTTACCTGCCAGTGACAGTGTCCTCATGCTCTGGCCTTGGTCAGCAACTCCCACCTTCTGACATCCAAGCCTCCTCCTGATGGCAAGCCAACGAAGAAGACTCCATTGGGCTGTGCCAGCCTGGCTGGGGCTGTGCCCAATGCATCATCCTACCAAGCAAAGAAGGAAGAGAAGCAGAGATCAGAAGCTGTCTCCAGCCACTGCCCCAGTCTCTTGTACTCAATGTCAATGTCCTCTGAAAATTCTTCATAATCCCATCTCATGTTCTTCTTCCCTAAACTCCTAGGACAATGCCTCTCAGAGTACATTTCAAGAAAGATCCAGGTGTTTAGGTAACTTCTATGTTTCAAGAAATGTGTCCATTTCTTTTAAGTTATCTAATTAGTTGGCGTGAATTATTCGTGGTATTCTCCTATAATCTTTTTTTTTATCTCAGTAAAGCTGATAGTAATATCCCCACTTTTAGTTGTGATTTTAGATATTTGTGTCTTCTCTCTTTTTTCTTTGTCACTCTGATAAATAGTTTATCAGTTTTGTTGATCTTTCCAAGAACAAACTTTTAGTTTTATTGATTTTCTCAATATTTTTATTATTATCTATTTTGTTTATCTCTGCTGTAATATTTATTATTTTCTTCCTTCCACTAACTATGGGTTTAGTGTGCTTTTCTCTTCCTCAGTGTGTAAAGTTAAGTGTTTAATTTATAGCTATAAATTTTCCTCTGAGAACTGCTTTTGCTGCATCCCACAGGTTTGGTGTGTTGTATTTTCCTTTTCAAATATCTCTAAGTACTTTCTTATTTCCTTTGTGATTTATTCTTTGACCTATTAGTTGTTTAACAGTATATTGTTTAAATTCCACATATTTGTGAATTTTCCAAGTTTTACTCCTGTTACTGATTTCTAAATTCATCTCACTCTTGGTCAGAGAAGAATCTTTGTACAATACTTATCTTTAAAAAAATCTATTCATATTGTGGTCTAACATATGTTCCCTTCCTAGAGAATGTCCCTTGTACACTTGAGAAAACGTGTATTCTGCTATTGTTGAATGAAGTGTACTGTATGTGTCTGTTACGTTGCAGTGGGTTTGTTGTGTTATTCAAGTCCTCTATTCCTTATTTAACTTCTGTATGATTGTTCTATCTGTTATTGAAGGTAGGATACTAACATCTCTGACTTATTGTAGAACTGTCTATTTCTCTCTTCAGTTCTTCAAATGTTTGCTTCATTTATTTGGTGGCTCTAACAGTTGATCCATATATGTTTATAATTAGATCTTCTTACTGAATTGACTTTTATTATTATATAATTTCCTTCTTTGTTTCTTTTTTTTTAAGTTTTTATTTATTTATTTATTTATTTATTTTAAAAGGGGAAGGAAGAGGAGAGAGAGAGAGAGAGAGAGAGAGAGAGAGAGAGAGAGACAGAATCGCAAGCAGGCTCCATGCTGTCAGCACAGAGACCACCCGGTGCTTGATCTTATGAACTGTGAGATCATAACCTGAGCCAAAACAAAGAGTCAGACACTTAACCAACTCAGCCACCCAGGTGCCCCTGTTTCTTATAATTAAAAAAAAAATTTAGTTTGGGGCACCTGGGTGGCTCATTCAGTTAAGCATCTGACTCTTGATTTCAGCTCAAGTGATGATCTCACGGTTAGTGACTTCAAGCCCCACATCATGCTCTGCACTGACAGTGAGGAACCTGCTTGGGATTCTCTCTCTCTCCCTCTCTTTCTGCCTCTCCCATGCTTGTGCTCTCTCTCTCTCTCTCTCAAAATTAATAAATAAACATCTAAACATTTACATTTAAAAAAAATTTTTTTTAACTTCATCTCTATTTTTTGGATAGTAGCACAGCAACCCTAGCTCTCTTTTTGTGACTATTTGCATGGAATATCTTTTCCATTTTTTCATTTCCAACCTGTTTGTGTCTTTGGATATAAAGACAGTCTCTTGTAGACCGTATATAGTTGGATCATGTTTTATTCTAAATGTAGCTATTTTGCTATTTGTTTTTTAGATGCCTTATAGCTTTTGTGTCCCTTGTTCCCTCCAATATTGACTTCCTTTTTTGTTTAGTTTATTTCTTGTAGTGAAATTTTTTTATTCCTTTCTCCTTTCCTTTTGAGTGCATGTCATAGATATTTTCTTTGTAGTTACCGAAGGGATGACATTTAATATGCTATAGTTATAACAACCTAATTTGAATATATACCAACTTCAATAGCATATGAAAACTTTACTTCTCTACTCTTTTGTCACCTCTTTGTGTTATTGATATCACAAATTACATATTTATACATTGTGTATCAAGAATGATTAATAATTGTTTTTATGCATTTTTCTTTTAAAGCATATAAAAATAAAAAATGAGTGTAAACCAAAAATTACAATAATACTATGCTTTATAACTGTCTATATATTTACCTTTATCAAAATCTTATTTCTTCATAAGGCTTTAACTGATTTACTGATTAAAGTTCACTTCATGCAGGTCTACTGGTAACAAATTGTGTTAGTTTTTGTTTACCTGGGAATGTGTTAACTTCTCCCTAATTTCTTTTTTTTTAACTTTTTAAACATGTATTCATTTTTTGAGAGACAGAGAGAGACAGAGCATGAGTGGGAGAGGGGCAGAGAGAGAGAGACACAAAATCTGAAGCAGGATCCAGGCTCTGAGCTGTCACCACAAACCATGAGATCATGATCTGAGCCAAAGTCGACCACTTAACCAACTGAGCCACTCAAGCACCCTGATTTCTCCCTCATTTCTGAAGGACAGTTTTGGTGGATATAGAATTCTCAGTTGACAGATTTTTTTTTCTTTATAAGCACTTGAATGTATCAGCTATTGCCTTCTAGTCTCCCAGGTTTCTGGTGAGAAATTGGCTGATGATCTTATTGAGCATCGCTTGTACGTGTCAAGTCACTTCTTGCTTATTTCAGAATTCTCTCTTTGTCTTTGTCTTTTGAAAGTTTGATTGTAATGTGTCTTGGTGAGGGTTTCTCTGAGTTTATCCTCTTGGAGTTTGCTGAGTTTCTTGAATTTATAGATTCATGTCTTTCATCAAATTTGGGAAGTTTTCAGCCATTATTTCCTCAAATACCCTCTCTCTCTCTCTCTCTCTCTCTCTCTCTCTCTCTGTCCTTCTGGGACTTCAACAATGTGTGCATTTGTCCTCTTGAAGATAACCAATAGGTGCCTTAGGCTTTATTAATTTTTATTCATTATTTTTTCTTTCTTTTCCTCAGACCTGATCATTTCAGTTGTCCTATCTTCTTGTTTGCTGATACTTTCTTCTGCCTGCTCAAAACTGATTTTGTAGCCCCTCTAGTACATTTTCATTTCAATTATTGTATTTTTCAGCTCTATAATTTCTTTTTGCTTCTTTTTTTTTAATAATTTCTGTCTCTTTGTTGATATTATCATTTTATTCATACCTCTTCTCCCCTTTCTTTGTGCCTTTCTCCTTTTAGTTCTTTGAGCAACTTTAAGACAGTTGTTTTAAAGTCTTTGTGTAGTAAAGTCTACCATCTGGGTTTCTTCAGGGGCAATTTTTGTCAATTTGTTTTTTTCTTTTGGATTCACCATACTTTCTTGCTTCTTCATATGCTTTTTTTTAATTAATATTATTTTTTCTGCTCAGTGGACACCTGAGTGGCTCAGACAGTTACATATCTGACTTTTGATTTCAGCTCAGGCCATGATCTCACAGTTCATGGGATTGAGCCATGCCTTAGGCTCTGTGCTGACAGCATAAAGCCTGCTTCGAATTCTCCTCTCTCTCTCTCTCTCTCTCTCTCTCTCTCTCTCTCTCTCTCCTGTCCCTCCCCCATTCGCTTTGTCTCTCAAAATAAATAAATAAACTAGACGTTTGAATCTTATAATGTGATAACTCTAGGAATCAGATTCTCTCCTTTCTCCAGGGCTTTCTATTTGTGTGTCTGCACTTTATGTTGTAGGCTATCTCTTTGCTAGGAATCAACATTAGATGACAGCTTAAGATGTTCTCAGGTCTTTTCTGAGCCTGTGCCTTTTCGTGGGCATAAACCCGACTCCCCATATAGTGGTTGCTTATAAATGTTCTGAGTCTAAATGTATGGATCTTCAATGGGAGAGAAAGAGAAAAAAATCAAGTTTTTTCCCATTAATCCCCTGAAAACCACTTCTGGTGGATCTTGAAACAATGATGATCAGCCTCTGTGCCCACACCTAAGCTGTCAAATGCATTAGCAATCAGAACACACAACTCCAATATATGGAGGACAAAATCCTTATTGCCCACCTTGGCTCTAGCAAGCCACACCAGGAATCGAGGGTGAGGGACGGGTAGCTGATATGCATACTAAATGCTGAAATTGACCCAAGTTGACCACCATTTGCCAGCCTAGCTTTCCCCTGGAAGCTACACATGTTCAAACAGTCTCCAGAGTTCCATAAAAGTTATTTCAGAAAGCTGCTGCCAGTATAATTATTATGTAGGTGGAGAAATGGTTTATTGGTGTCTGTTACTCCACCATCTTCCCTTAATCTTTTAAATTATTTTTATAACTTTTATTTCTTTGCTGACTTTTTTACTTTTTCATTTGTTTTAAAAAATTTTGTAATTAATTATTGAGTCATTTTTTAAAAAATCTTTGTCTAACAAATCCAATATCTGATGCATCTCAGTATGGATATCAGTTGGTTGGTTATTCTCATTTAACGTACAATTTTCCTGACTTTTAACATGATAGGTATTTTCTATATTCTGCTATTTTCAACATTTTGGCTATTATGTTAGGAAGCCCTGGGTCCTATTTCCAATTTTCATTTTAGTAGGCAGTCACCCTATTTAGCAATGCAAGTGTGACCTACTTTTGTGGGCTGTGGTTCCCATGACAATCTAATTTTCAGAGCCTTTGTCATGCTTTTTAAGTCTGCTTGGTTTATTTCATGTGACTGGGTCTCTTATTGGTTCCCACTGGTGCTCTTGGAGAAGGCAGAAGGAACTTCCTCAGACCAGACCACTTGGCGCCTCTAGGTGATGGAATGGAGTCTTCAGCAGCATGGCAAAGAGTGTTACCTGGTTACCTGGCTTAGACATTTGTAGTGGTAGGACAGAACTTTCCTTATGGCTGGATTCCCCTTTAATAATGCTGCCTAATGCCCGATATATACACATGTCTCAGTTTTGGGAGACACAGAGTCTTCCCTAGCTGAGTACTTGTTATGGTAACATCCTCTTTGATGACCCTCCAGGTTGCATGGTCTCTAAGTGTGGGAGGAGAGTCTTGGATCTTGGATCTAGTGGGTAGAAAAGAGTGTTTCTCCTGACGGCTTACTATCAGCCAGACTTCTGATCAGTCCCCCATCCAGTTTTGCTAGACTTGCCTTGTATTGGCTACTGGAACTCCTGTTCAGACCAAGAAGGAAGGAGTCTATCTGGGTCACTTTCTCTTGTTGCTAGATTGGTGGTCAGAAAACACTAGGCCTATGTCATCTTTTTTTGTTGGGAAAAGGGGTCATAAAATGTCCCACCCCTATGTGATTTGTCCAATCCTGGAGCCTCTGACCAATTTATTTTCATCTCACAGCCATTTAGAATTCTTCTTTGTTTTGTTTGTTTGTTTGTTTTTAGTGTTATTTCCAGGGTTTATGATTGTACTTTGTAGGGAGGAGGAAAGAGACACAAGTATAAACCATCTTGTCTAGACAGGAAGTCTGGGTCTGATTAATGTTTTAAGCCACTAAGTTTTGAGGCAATTTGTTGCATAGCCGAGTAACTGGAATGCTCTTTAAGAAGAAAATTTCAAAATATCTCACTTAAGTAGATTTAGTAAGCAAAACCATGTGAGCATGTGGCTAGAGCTCTTCCCAGGGCCTTGGGAGGGTCATGGGCAGGTGAAGGGCCATGAAGCAGAAGGTCCATCAGCTTCCTTGTGGACCATCTTAGAATAGCACCAGTGAGTCCTTCTTCCCAGGGCCCTTGTGAGGCTTTGCAGATAATGTACAGGAAGCATTTGTACATGGATGATCCTTGGCAACTAACTGCCCTCTCTTTTGCTCCATTCAGTTTTTTCAGGTTACATTTGTAATTAGGTATTTTATCCATGAATTACATTTTACAAGTCTCATGTAAGTCTCCATTTTCATTAAGTCTCAGTTTAAGCTGAGATCAATATCACAAAGTAAGAAAGATCAGGGCCTCATTTACAGTCAATGTTATGTACTTCTAGTACATTTTATGTCCCTATTGGGGTAACATCTTTTGTGAAGAAATTTTCCTCATATTTGGTCAAGCAAATCTCAGATGGGGATTATTGGTTGGAATTGTATTTAATAGCATGCATATAAAAGAAAACTGCAATATAATAGTGACATGGCAAGTGGGGGTACTTTTTTGAGGTAAGCAGACACCTGGAGGTATGGGATCCAGAATGGAAATAGTGGCTCTGTGATGCTCAGGAACCCAGGCTCCCACTGACTCTTTGCTCCCACCATGTTTAGTTAGTGGCTTTCATCCTCACACTTGAAAATTAACTTTCCTACCTGCAGGTATCAGTTTGAGTGTGTGCTCCAGACAGGCAAAAGGGGAGAAGAGGAAGAAGGGAACATTATCAGGAAAGCAAGAGTCCCTGCCTCCCCCCAGTCCCAGCAGACTACTCTTTACTTTATATCTCATTGGCCAGAAAGGATTCTCCCACATTACCCAACATGGGAAGTGGGCACATGCTGCTCCATACATTAGCTCCATTCTGTGATAATAATAAAAGGGGGAGCAATACTGGGAGGTAAGCAGCAGTGCTTGTGCAGCTGGCATTGACAGTCTCCCTTAAGGTCTAATGACTCAGCCAGTGCTGAATCCTCCAGGCCAAAGAATCATGTAGCTCCTTCCTACTCAAATCTGGTCCAAGAACCAGCAGCAGTGATATCCCCAGGAGTTTAATATAAACTGAATGTGGGGGTGCCTGCCTGGCTCAGTCAGAGAGCATGTGACTCTTGATTTCAGGGTCATGAATTTGAGCCCAACATTGGGTGTAGAGAGTACTAAAAATAAATAAGCTTTAAAAAGAAAGGAAAAGAGGCTGAATATGAAGATCCCCAGGAGACTCCCATGTACAGTACTGACTGGCATGCACTGGTCTACCTTACTTTTTCTCTTGCAAAGGATATTATGGTGATGGTGGGGGGAGGGGTCCCTGAAATCACAGATCAGAAGCCTCCTGCTCTAGTTGCCCTGACCTCTTGGAATCCACTGATCAACTGAACCCTATCTTAACCTGCCTTGTTGAAGCAATAGAGTATAGATATAACAGCGTAGGCAGTAGGTGTAGACAGTAAGGTGTAGAGGAAAGAGTTAGCTGGTAGGTATAGATGGTAATACAGGAAGTAGGTGTAGATGCAGGTGTAAGATATAGATAGTGGGATACAGGCAGTCAGTGTAGATAGTAGGGAATAGGTGTTAAGGTACAGGCAGTAGGTGTAGACAATAGGGTGTATATGATGGGACCCAGGCAGTCAGTGTAGACAGTAGAGTGTAGATGATAGAGTGCAGGCAGTAAATATAAACAGTAGGTGTAGATGGTGGATGCAGGAAGTAGGTGTAGACAATTGGGTGTCACTGCAGGTGTCACTGTGGGAGCCAAGAAGAATGGAATGGATGCTAAGAACAATATAGAGTGCCAATGCTAGGCTGTATGCTTTACTGCCGTTACATTTCTTTTAAGTTTACTTATTTATTTTGAGAGAGAGTGAGAGCAAGAGGAAGGGAGGGGCAGAGAGAGAGGGAGAGAGAGAATCCCAAAGCAGGCTCTGCACTGCCAGCACAGAGTCCAAGGGGGGGCTCAAGCTCATGAACTGTGAGACCATGACCTGAGCCAAAACCAAGTCTCAGTTGCTTAACCGACTGAGCCACCTAGGTGCCGCTGCCATTACATTTTAAATTCATGATTATCAATATGATTATTAACAAATTGAGTCTCTCTATATATTCTTGTATTTGCCTTCATTCCCTTTTATGTAACCAGCTGCAATGCCATGTAATTGGATAGCTGGTTAATTATCTGTGCTAAGATCACAGCCAAATACTGCTTCCTGGAATTATACAAAGACCTTCTTTTTGTTCTCAATGGTATCTGGTCAAATCTGTGGGTCTAACTGATGAATATAAAGATTTCAGACCCAGGTCTCCCTCTTCCTGTTCCTCAAAGTCACCCCCGATAGCACCCAGATGCCCTGAAGTTGGGTCCCAGCTTGGGAAGGGGAACCTGCCAGCATTTCTGCTAGCCATGATTCATGGACCCACTGAAGAGCCCAGGGTGCTTGTGAGCAAGACCAGCCCAGAGAATCAGTGCTGAGGCTGGGCCCCTTTGCTGCTACGAAGACCTACAGTTGTGTCCCTGGACTTCAAGCCTCTCCACATGGGGGATGGTACCCCACCAGCTACCCCAGGTCAGGAGACACCAGTGGGCCAAGGGAGGTGAGGGTCTGAGGACCAGTCCATGATGGATGCCCCCAGTTCAAGATTCACTTGCTGCTGCTGTGGAGAGGAGATTATTGTTCCCCTTGGGTCTTTCACTCAGAAAATGGCCACCTTGATCACTCCCTGCAATAGACACCCAAGAGGCAGCCCTGCTCCTGTCACACTTGCAGTTGGGTTTCTGTTCACTCCTCTCTGGATTTCTATGCTTTCAAAAACATGATGCTACTTCTAAAATCCCAAGTTTTGGAGGTCTGGAGTATTCATGCAGGAGTTCTTCAGTGCATTCAAAGAAGAGTCTGTTGGTATGGTTTCTTCTGTAAAATGACCATTTCAAGAAACTTACAGTATTTCATTTTCTCAGCTGATGAAGAACAAAGGGGAATGTGTCAACAATAAGATTTCACTTCAATTATGCCATGTCTTTAAAATGAGCTTTAGGGGCACTTGGGAGGCTCAGCTGGTTAAGCATCCAACTGCTGGTTTCAGCTCAGGTCATAATCTCATAGTTTTGTGAGTTCAAGCCATAAGTGGGGCTCGGCACTGAAAGCATGGAGTCTGCTTGGTAGTCTCTGTCTCCCTCTCTCTCTCTTTCCCTCCTCCACTTGCACTGTCTGTTTCTCTCAAAATAAATAAATAAACTTAAAATTTTTTTAAATAAATTAAATTAAATTAAATTAAATGAGCTTTCTCACTTCTTAATAGACAGAACATAATTACTAGTATCTGTCAAAGTTAAAAGGGGGTGTTCTCATGGATTTTTCACAGAATGGAAAAGTTTTGTGTTTTTAACTATGTAAACCTCAGGAAGGAACAGGTGTAGGGAGAGATAACTGAGCCACTCTTAGTCGCTGCAAGTATCATCAGGCAGCTTGATGACCCTGTACTTCCCAATTCAGTGGGACACCCAGATCCCTCTTGCCAGGCAACAGAGAAGCCCCTCAGGGGCATAGACCACTTCTCAGATTCTTGGGTCCATTTGCCAGCACTAAGTGTGTCGGCATACAGCAGGTGCTCACTGAATGCTTGCTGAGGTGGAGATGAGCAGAGAGGTTGCTTGCTATTTGCCAAAACAAATTTGGGCAGAAGTACATCGACTGCGGCAATTCACCTTGCTCTGGGAGCCATGCCCACAAAGGTGGGTTTTCTCTGGGGCAAATGAAGCTCTAACTTGGGCCCCTCTGTGGTATGGCCCCTGCCAAGGCCCCGTACCTAATTATGCATTTGTAAGTTTGTAGTAGTTTCCTTCAAGAGTGTCTGCCTAATTGTACAAGCTTTGGGCCCCTCTAAACCTGGGTCAGCCCTTATAGATACACTTAGAAACACAGGAAAGGGAGGCTGAGATGAGTGGCTATCCTGCTAGGGTCTGATACATTGCAGACCTGGATTTCGTTGAATGTGTCCTTGGGACTGCACTGGCCCTGGCACTCTCAGAACGGGTAGGAAGGAGGGCACACTGACTGGTAGAGGACTATGACAAATGTGCCTTGCAGAATTCCCAGTTGTGGGTGAGAAAGTGAGAAGAGAGGGTGAGGAGGGTGACTTGGAATGACTCCACTACAGCAAACCAAATCCCAAAGCCCCTGCCCAGGGCTTTCCTGCGGCACCACACATCCACCTGAGTGGCAGCCAAAGGGTCCTGGCAGAGGGCCTGGAAGGGACATCTCAGTGGCAGCTGACCTTATTTTATCATTCCCTATGAGAATAAGGAGAGGTTTGTCCACAATCCTTTCTGTGCTCCATGGCAACAGATGATAAAGTAAAACAGCAGCCTTGTGGGCTATTATGAGCAGGAAAATATTATATGTATGATATAATACGATATGATTTGATATATGATATGATGTGACGTGATATATGATACAGTATAAGGTTTGATGTGATATGAGATACAGTAAGTATGATGTGATGTGATGTGATGTGATATGTGTTATAACAGATATGATATGATATGATGCAATATAATATGATAGTCTTGAATACAATGTGTTTGGGACAATGGCAATGTCAGCCCCACATGGCCCTTTCCTTTGGGATTACCTCTGGTGCTAATCAAGTCCCAAACAGACCTGGAATCCAGGGTGAAAGAGGGGCTTGCCTACTCTCCCTATTGTGTACTGTGTACTGTGTACCTACAGTCCCTCCTGTGTACCGGGGTCTTCTGTCAGATAGTGTGATGGGTTGAATGGTGACCCCTCCAAAATTCCTATGTGGAAGTCTTAACCTCCAGCTCCTCAGAATGTGACCTTATTTGGTGATAGGGCTCACAGAAGTAATCAAGTTAAAATGAGGTCACTGGAGTGGGCCCCAATCCAATATGACTGGTGTCCTTATAAGAAGGGGAAATTTGAACACACACACACACACACACACACACACACACAGAATGCTGTGTGAACATGAGGCATAGACTGGGGTAATGCTCCTACAAGTTAAGGAATAACAAAGATGGCCAGCAAACCACAGAAGCTAGGAGAGAAGCCTGGAACAGACTCTCCCTCCCAGGCCCCAGAAGAAATTGATCCGGCTGGCACCTTGTTCTCGGACTTCAGCCTCCAGAACTGTTGAGACAACATATTTGTTGTTTAAGCTGCTGAGTTTGTGGTGCTTTGTTATGGTTGCCTGGGAAACTGTGTAAGATGGGAACAAAGTATACCAGCTGTTGGCCCTGCTGTCTCCGGTGAGGAGAACATGGGGTCTGGTGCCCCTGCTGGCCCTGCCACCCACCCTGCTGAATCCACCAGCAGTCATGAGTCACGTACACACCTTCCATCCCATCCACACCAGCATGGGGCCAGGAGCAGCCTCTAGGATGCACTAATTTCTCCTGATATTTGTGGAACGCTTCCTCCGTCCAAATCCCTAGGTTGCAAGGTGCAGGTGCAAGGTCATCCCCTCTTGGGGTCACAGAGAGAGGTCAATGTCCCGCTCGCTGGATGCCAGGCATGGCCTGGGGAGTGCATGTTACATCCAGCTTGGTGGATGCCAGGCATGTCCTGGGGGAGTGCATGTTACGCCTGGGACTGTGGATGAGAACCACGAGGGGGACGACTTGGAGCCAGAGCACATGCTGCTGAGCCAGGGCAGCCTTTGCACCAATGGAGCCTTGGCCCCCACCCCCACCATGGGTGACAACACCACACAGGCAGGCCCAGACTTTGTGCCTGGTATGTTCAGGCACAAGCCTGCAAGAGTGGGAGAATAAAACATCCCTGATTACACTTGCCTGGCTGGAAAGAGACTGAGGCAGGGCCTGCCCTGTGTTTTGAAAACACATTTTCATTTTGTTGCTCTCCCTTGCAAAAGAAAGGACCATCAACACCAGACTAAACATTCTCTGCTTTCAAAGTTTCACTGAGTGGCCTTGTTCCTATTCATTCTCCACATGCCTGCATCCTAGATGCATTTCCATTTTCCTCCTCACGTATTAAAAGCTCAACTACAATAGGAATTGCACGTGTACCATTTTGCACACAAAGAAGGTGGTCTTACCAAAGCTGGGGTGACCA
The DNA here is from genome assembly GCA_028646485.1 of Cryptoprocta ferox. Taxonomy (NCBI): domain Eukaryota; kingdom Metazoa; phylum Chordata; class Mammalia; order Carnivora; family Eupleridae; genus Cryptoprocta; species Cryptoprocta ferox. The sequence continues at coordinate 116,976,608 of CM053560.1, forward strand.
GCAGGCAGGCATCCTCACCCACCACCACGCTTGCCAGCCAGCCAGCTTGCACTTCTAGGAAAATGTGACTTCCCAGCCATTAACTCACTCACTTGCTCACTCTAGAGCCAACACTGGTTCTGAGGTCCCTTTGGCCCTAGGCCAGACTATAGCCCCTGGGGATGACACCACGTGGGGCCAGCGCATATCCCTCTAAGAACTTAAGAGGCAGAATGGCATGAAGGGAGCATGACGAACCTGGAGTAGAGGGCTTGCAGGACACTGTGGAGCTAGGAAAACACACACAGGGTGGCTAAGAGGTAAGGGGAGACCTCCTTTGGAGTGTTATGGATTGAATTGTGTTCCCTTAAAATTCATATGTCGAAGCCCTAACCTCCAGTGTCTCAGAATTCGACTGTATTTGGAGACAGGGCCTTTAAAGAAGGGATTGAGTTAAACTGAGACCCATAAGGTGGACCCTGATCCAATCTGACTGGTGTCCTTATAAGAAGAGGAGATTCAAACACACAAAAGAGACAGGACGACACGCATGCAGAAGGACAACCATGTGAGGACACAGCAACGAGAAGGCAACCGTCCACAAGCCAGGGCAAGAGGCCTCAGGAGAAGCCAGCCCCGCTGATACCCTGATGTGGGATGTCTAGCCTCCTGGACTTGGAGAACCACACTTCTGTTGTTTAAGCCACTCTATCTGTGATGCTTGTTACAGCAGCCCGAGCTGATGGACATGGGGGGTGATTCTGGAAGGATCTCGTGCTCCCAGGGAAGGTGTGGTTGGGGGCATGTTCTGGTGGAAGGAAGAAGTGTGGGAGGGAAGCTAATAACCACCTCTCTAGACATCCGTGTCCACACGGAGAGACACAGCACCAGCCCCTCTTGATGCCAAATGAACCAATGTTCCCTAAGAACTGACTGCCTCTCCTCACTCTGGACTTGGTAGCCAGCCTCTGTGCCCCCATTAGCCAACAATGCCATCTGAAGACCCCTCTCGGTCACCCCCTGCTCATGCCACCCTGGACACTCCCTGGGGGTCCCTGGGAAAAAAGCCTATTTAAATATTTGCAGGGATTTGTTTGTAGCCCGAGGGCAAGGTTACAGTTACTTAGAGGATGCCTCCATCTAACCACGACCCCCCCAGAACTGCACACCGAAACTCATCTTGCCCTTGCCCTTTGCTTTGAGGAAGCCATGCCTCTCTGGGGCAATTCCGCACACTCTTAGGAATGAGACTCGGTGACGTGGGGCTCTGTCTGTGCACCAGGAGCTTGGACATCCTCAGACAGCACCCCCAAGGGTATGTTGCTGGAAGCCCCCCAAAACATCCCACTTGGGTCTGGGGTGGGATGGCTAGATCAGGGTGCTGGCCCCACAAAATATGCACATGTCATGCTGTCTACCAAGGCCCAAGAAAGTGGTCTCAGTCCTTGGGCCGACCCTGGGGCTGCGGGGCGGGAAGGACAGTGACCCAGGGCAAGAGATACCAGACATTACCCAGAGCTACCAGATCCTGGAGGAAGCTTGAGGGCAGAAACTTCTTCAATCTTTACTAAATACAACAGGGTACTTATGTGTTTAGAAAATAATACTCCTTCACTGTCATGTGAATTAGTAATATCCTTTGAAGAGCAACGTGGAAATATCTATCAAAATGAGAAATGACATGCCCTTTAATCCAGCAACTATAGTGCATATCCTGCAAAAAATATCATCACCCATGTAATCAAAGAATTGTACACTTACATTGATTAATGGGAAAAGACATCAGAGATATATGGTTAAGTGGGAAAAGCTGGCTTCATCTAGTAGTTCATGATCCTATTTGGGTGGATCGATGAATGAAAACCATGAAGATGCAGAAAACATTTCTTGAAGGATTCACAGAAAACTAGTGAATGCCTGATATATCTCTGGGAAGGACTACTTTCTTTTTGAAATTCTTTCTTGTTATTGGATTGTTTGTTTTTTTATTTTTTTATTTTTGTTTGTTTAATGTTTATTTTTAAGACAGAGAGAAACAGCGCAAGTAGGGGAGGGGCAGAGAGACAGGGAGACACAGAATCCAAAGTAGGCTCCAGGCTCTGAGTTGTCAGAACAGAGCCCGAACCTCAAGATCATGACCTGAGCTGAATTTGGACGCTTAACTGACTGAGCCACCCAGTCGCCTCTGTTTGTTTGTTTTTTTAAGTGTTTATTTATTTTTGAGAGAGAGAGAGAGGGTACAAGCTGGGGAGGGACAGTAGGAGAGGGAGAGAGAGAATCCCAAACAGGCTCTGTGTTGTTAGCACAGAACCCGACGTGGGACTCAATCTCACGAATCATGAGATCATGACCTGAGCCGAAACCAAGAGTCAGGCACTTAACTGACTGAACTGTGTTCATGAGTCATTTTTACTTTTTAAAAAAATCCACATTTATTGGAAAATTTCAGAAACAAAAAAATACAAAAGAAAAAGTGCTACCAGCAACTCCACTACCCACAGATTACTACTGTCATTTTGGAATTTATCAATTAATTAATTGACAAATTAACTAATGCATATTAATTAACGAATTAACCAATTTTTAAAATTAGCCTGAACCTTAACCACTCTCCAGCCCAATAACTCATGCGCAGCCACAGCAGAGTGCTCTTATTTATGATCTTGATTGATCGGCCTGCCCTTCCATTATTGAGGTCCAGGGGCCTTGTCCATTTTAAGTAGACCTGCTGTCAGGCGTCAGCCCGGCTCAGTACTACCCACCCCACAGGCCCAGGAGCGGACGGGGGTGCCACAGCACTGAGTTCTGCTCAAGCTTTGCCTCTGCTGCTCCCACGGGACACTCCCACCGCTCCCCGCCCAGGTCCCTCTGCTTTCTCACCGCATCTTATTCATAAAAGTCAGCACTGCCCACAGTATACTGTCTGTCATTGGCTCCAGGGACACGATTACATTCACCTTGCCTTCATGCCATTCGTTTCCCCTTCATGTACCCACCAACACACTCTGTTCTTTGCAAATATCACACTCAACAAACGAATGTCAAAAACATTAAAATAAAGTGGCCTATGTCTTTCTGTAGATGAGTGTCCAAATTTGTCACAGCAGAAACAACCTCCTGCCTGCCTCAAACCCTTGATCGTAGCAGTGATACTTAGGCCTTAAGCTATGAAGTCGTCCACAGTTTACAAGAGACTTCCACACATATTTTTAGGTCCTCTTACCCAAACTGGGGGCTACATAGGCCTTTCTAGCTATGGGAAACACATTTGCCCAGAGTCCCACAGCTACCACATGGTAGGGCCTGCACAGGGCCCAGGTCAGCTGGCACAGAGGAGCCAGGTTCCCAGAGCAGGGGCACCTGTCTCTTGTCCTGTAACAGGGGCAGGTGGGTGGCCAGATGGGCCAGCGGGATGACAATAGTCCCTCCTGCCCCCTCAGGCTACTCTCCTGATACAGGTGATGATCCCTAGCTTCCATTTAGGGGCTCAGCTCTGACCTGGCCCCACACGCTTGCCTTTAATCCTGATTTAGGATGCTCTGAAATGCAGGACGCTTAAGCCTAGGGAATGGGACAGAAGTAATAACATTTGGGCTTACTGTGAAGTTAATTCTTTCCACTCTTTGGAGTCTGGAGATACTCAGTGAATGCAGGTTTCTAATGACACATTTAATGGCATGATCCCTTGTGCCGTCTGTATTTGCAGTACGTTCCCAGGCCATGTGCTTTCACATGCAGCCTGCTCTTGGCCCCAGGAAGAACCTTCCTGCCAAACTCTCCCAGCCTCGATCTTTCTCTGGGTGCTTCTGCAATGAGACCTTTTTCCTCACTGGTCCCAAGCCAGTGAAGACTTTCTGCATCCTGACAAACTAATGTGCATGCTTTTAAGGGGCAAACTGAAAATCTGTGGAAGGAGGGAGAAAGAAGGAGAAAGATAGAGAAACATAGAAAACAATAGAAAGACACAGAGAGAAAGGGATTTAGGCAGACACATCAGCTGGCAAAAATGAAGTCGTTAGTGAAAATTAGGGGCTCATGCTCACACCAGACACCCAGGCATGATGAACAGGTGAATACGTGGCAGACATTACCAATCAATTACACAGCTCCTTATCCCAGTCCCTGGCTTGTTTCAGGTGTCTTTCCAACATAGAGACCAGATGGCTCATGACCATCTATTTGTCAGGGAACTCCATCAGACCAGTGATTTTATTCTGCCCAATAACCCTTTACATCTGCCTCCCTGATGGCAGAAGGTAAGCCCCTTGAGGGCACGGATCATGTCTTTAGGAATGAAATTGAGCTAGTCATTTCTAAAATTGGAAGACATCGATCCTGAAGGCTCATTCTTTCTGAACCAACCTCTCCTGACCCCACCCCAGGTTTAGCAGCTCAACCCACAGATTCCTGGAGCTGAAAGGTGAGACTGGGGCCGGAGAGTGAGCAGGGAGGGCAGAAAAGGGGGGAGGCAGAGGCAGCTCCTTACAGGCCTGTGAGAATTTGGGTCAGTCCTAAGCCCTAAGGGGCTTTAAGCAGAAGCAGTACATGACCAGACCTGCATTTTTTTTTTAAAAATTACTCTTTTTCTCATAGGTGTAGATAGAAATGGGATCATGAGTGTTCTGAGAGACCCCATAGGAGCTATTTGCCCAGTTGTTCCAGTGAGACTTCATGGAGTTTGGACCTGGTGTGGGAGTGGAGGCGAGTGGGATGATGTGCGAGTCCAGGAGACCATAGGTCCCAGGCCTCTGGCTTTGTATCTTGCTAATGAGGTAACTTTGTGGACACAGGGAGCTCTGGAGGAAGAGAGAGAGACCTGAGAGCCACAGGGGAAATTCTGAGCTGAGGTGCATGTCCTGGAGCTGTGCAGATGGGGAATCAGGCAGGAAGCTGGGCACAGGTACAGAGCCCAGAGGGGTGGTTAGGGCCCGAAGGTGCCCTTCAGGGACTATCAGACGATAAGGAAGCTGAGGGCCAGGACGAGTCTCCCTAGGGTGGGAGTGAGCCGGGAGGAGGGCTCAGCACAACCCTGAGGAATGTAATGACTTGGGTGCAAGAGCCTAGACCACCAGGGCATTGAGGATTTGCTTAAAGACGAGGACAAAATAGGACAGTGTGGTGACGCAGTATCCAATCCTTCCGTGAGGACTGAACGGCCATTAGGTTTAGCAGCACGGAGGCCTAGATGCTCTCCCCTAATCAGCTCCACCCACGGCTTTTCCACCTCACTCCCCGCAGTTCCGCTCTTCCTTCCAGTGGCCGTGGTCCAAAGCCTTGCACAGCCTTGTTTTCTCTCTGTCCCCCATGTCCAGGTATTCAGCACATCCTGTTGGTTTTACCTGCATGGTCTCTCTAGGATTAGCACATCTGCCTCTCTGCTGCTGCCCCACTGTTCTGAACTGCTATGGTCCCTCTGGCTGGGCTCCCTGCTTCTGCCCCGGAACCCCAGGCTAGTGTACCCCAAGGGCCACACTGGTCCTTTAAAACTGCATATCAGATCATGGGCTGGACAAAACCTTAGATTCTCAGAACGGCTTCCAAGGCCTGCACCCACCTCCCCCAGCTCCTGCCTTGTGTCTGACCTCCCTTCCAGCCACCTGTGCCTTCTTACTTTTCCTCGAACATTCAAGTACTCTCCCATGTCAAGGCCCATGACCTGGCTCATGCCTTTGCCTGGAGCCTCCTCCCAAATTCCTACATGCTTATTCCTTCCCCTCCCCCAGGTCTTTGCTTAAAGCTCATCTTCTCAGAGACCTTTCCTATTCAAAAGTGTAGTTGTCCACCCCACCCCACCCCCTCTCACTGCTTTATTTTGCTCCCTGACACTTGAGGTGTCTGCCTCCCCCACCTGAAGGACAACTCCAGGAAGGCAAGGACTTTCCCCTGCTTGTTCACTGCTGTGTTCCCCGCATCTGGTGTACACAACATGTAGCCCACATGAGAGGCTCATAAAACAGCAGTTGAGTGATAGAAAGAGGGCCTAAGAAGTGGAGGGTGGGAGCACAGGGCTGGCCTGGCTGTGCAAGGAGGAGGCAATATGTCCCCAAGTTCCCCAAGCCATACCCCAAGAGGTGAAGGTGGTGCTTCCAGGGTCAAGCGGCTTCACAGGGCAAGAAGTCAGAAGGCTGTGTGGACTCCAGTAGCTTGTCTTTTATTTTATCGACTTGGAGCCTGTGTGTCCTTGAAACAATTCCCACGTGACCTTAGGAATGCATCACTCTCCTCTCTGAGAGTGCATCTTTGGATGCAAGAGGCCAGACCACCCAGGTCTGCAGTTTGCAGGTGACGTATGCCCACGAAGGAGAGGGGTAGGTTGGTGACAATGATGACATGCTTAGCACCAGGCTCAGCATAGACGTGTGAGAATGAGACCACAGCAGCACAGAGCAGCTCTTCAGGGAGCACTCTTCCTGTGCCTACAACAAAGCAGCATGCTGAGACCTATGATCCCACCTCCCTTAAGAAATCAAATCTTTTTGTAGGGAGGGGAGAGGTAGACACTCCTGAAATAGAAATGACAGTGCTGTACATGCGGAACAATCAGAGAATGCCAGCACAGAACAGACAGGTGCACATGAAAAGCAACTTAACAGGGGAGAAAGCATATGCCAATGGCCTGGAGGAAGGAGCCCTGTGACCCAAGGGGCCGGGGCTTTGCTACCGATTTTGCTCCCAGACTCAGGCAAGTGCCCAAGTGGACACAGGGCCTCTGAAAGTCTAGATCCTGTTCTTCTGGGGGCTCAGACACCAGTTGTGAGGCTCTCTGCTCTCTAGAGGTGCCTTTTTGGACACCCAAATCCTTCCCATTTGACCACCCTTTGCAGCCGCCACTTTCTCAAAGGAGATTTACTTTCAATCGCCATTTGCTAAATCTGCCCCCCTGTAAACCTGTGGGGGATGGAGGGATTAAGCCTGATTACAGATGTTATAGAAGGGCCTGGGAGCGCCCAGTGGTGTGAGTCAGGCAAGGAGAGGCGGCTGGAACCAGCATGAGGTCCTCCTCGGCTGGCCCAGCCAACAGCTGGCCGTGTCCCAGACTCGGATCTCCTTGCCGGGGCCCGTGGGGCTGCCACTGTGGGGGCTTTGCCTCCACCCATTAAGGGACACAGGAGGCAGGCTCATGGGCTCCCTCAGGAAGATGAGCAGCTCCTTCAAGAGGGGCTCCCTCAAGAGCTCAACATCGGGGTCACAGAAGGTGAGTGAGCTTTGCCTGGCAGCCTGCGGGCAGATGGACAGAAAGACAGAGGGACACTGGTCTCCAGCTCTACCAACTGGAAGGCTGGACAGTGGGCTCTGGTTCTCTGTAGACTGTGGCAGGGATGGGGTGTTGAGTGTTCAGAGCTCCCATATCAGGACTCCTTCTGGGAAGGCTGCTTCCCTTTTCTGCTAATGTACTCAATGCCTAGCCCCTCCTGGCTGCTCCTTCCTTATGGATGTGGCCAGAGGTACACACGAGGTCTTTGGGGATACGAGCTGTGCCTTAGCAACGCGGAGTTTCAAAATCACTTTCCCCATGAGGATGTCGCCAACTTAGCCCTCTGCATGTGGACTCTAAGCTCATCTTTTGTTCTTCATCACATATGTGAGAGCACCAGTGGGCTGTGGGGGACCCCGAGTAAGGATCAGAAGCACCTCGGAAAATTTGGGGAGCACCAGGTGGTTCCCAGGACTCTCAGCAGACTTTGAGGAAGGTGTTGTGAGGTCTGAACCCACCCTATTCCCTTCTCCCCACTCCTGCCTATGGCCCCCTTCAGGGCCTTACAAAGTATGTGCTGATTTGAACCCTAGATGTGTTTTTTCCAGATGAGTGGAATGGTGGCCCTGAGCACCCAGGGCTGCCTTTAGTTGACTCTCTGAGCACAGGTATCTTGGACAGATCACGACCTCATCCTTCTGCCCTGACTGCTGTTCAGAGGGCTGGGGAGGGCCAGCCAGGAGCCTGGCCTGGGCCACACTGGAGGCCTCTGGACAGCCCCTTGCTGAGCCCACAGGAGTCAGAGGAGACCTCTGCTTCTCCCGGGTGCTGCCCACTGGGCACAGGCTGGAGCAGAAGCAGGAGCAGTCCCTGTTTGGGAAGAGAGGGAGAATTTCTCCCTCAAGCACTCACTGAGCAGTGAGTGCCAGGCAGTGCTCCAGGAGCTGGGAATGGAGGCAGGTGAACGCCCTGGGAAAGATCATTGACCTGGGCTAGAAACAGAGGGGACACCCTGCCGCAACTGCTTGCCATCTACCGGCACACAGCTCACCAGGCTTCGGTCTCCCCATCTATAAACTGGGTGGGGGGAGCTGTTGGGCCACATATTCTGCAAGTCTCCTGACATCCCAGAGCCTGAAAATGCAAATGGAAAAAATGAAAGTCTTTCTTTTTTAATAAAGAGTTAAAACTCACCTCTGTTTCAAGAGGAGGAAAGACTCATCCTTTGGGGACTTGGTGGGGTATCTATCTATTTGCTCATCTCTGGGCACGTGAGAGTCAGCATTGTTTTAAGAGAAAGGGCACACTGGAGTCTTGTGTAAATTAACATTTGCAAATCCTCTGCAGCTTTTGGCAGGAACCAGAGACTCACACGCAGCCTGGGGCCACAGGGCTCCATGTGACCCCTCCTCCCCAAACAAAGCCAGCCCACACTGTTCTTGCCGTTGAACTCTGAAAAGGAACACATTTTTGTTGTTCTTGAACTTAAGTCTCCTATTGACCTGTGCCTGGTATCCTAGGGGAGCAGAGTTTGCATTTGGCAGGGTCTGGGAGCAGGGAATTCTCCCAGAGAGAAGGAGGACAGAAGCACTTAAACTTTGGGCGAGATTGAAAAACAGCACCCAGGGATGCTTGGGTGGCTCAGTCAGTTGAGCCTCCCCCTCTTGATTTCTGCTCAGGTCATGATTCCAGGGTGGTGGGATGGAGCTCCACGTTGGACTCTGCACTGAGCGTGCAACCTGCTTAAGATTCTCTCCCTTTCTCCCTCTGCTTCACCCCAGACCCGATCGCAGCCTCTCTCCTGCCCCCACTCCCAAACAGAAAAACAGCACCCTATTTATACACACACTCACAACTATTCCTTCAGTACTGCTCACTGTAAAACGACTTTGAGTCTGAAAACAAGGATGACGCCCAACCTGCCAGCCCCCACTCCTTCGTGGGCGACCATGCCAAATTCCTACAAAAGCTGCACATAGTTAAAAGTCTTAATGGCATAGTTTGCCCTGAGGTCTATTTATAACAGCCCTCAAGCTAAGAAGTAAACTGCTAAGGCAAGAAGGAAAGACAATAACCATGGCTTTTAAGGAAGTTATACCTTAACGAGATGCTAGGAAGCATCCACAAAATCACAGGGGTAGAAAGTGGACTGTTCTCATTCTGTTTTCGCACATACTTGGCTCTCCTTTGACATCACTGGCTCGGTGCCAGTTCCCTGTTTCTTAACCAAAAGCACATCTCTCTGCCCAGTGCTTGCTGAAACACACCAGCTGCTCCCTTGGGGAAAGAAACCAACACAGCTACCTTTTATATAAGCCTTCCAAGGGCTATCTGGTCTGGACCTTTAGTTGTCAAAGGTAGATTTGGCCTCTCTCCTCTGTCGATCGGCTCTTTCCACCTCTGACAGTCTTCCTTTGGTCTTAGATGGAAATGCCCAGCGTGGAGTCCTGAACCAATGAAGCCAGTGGACTTTGAGGTCTGTCCTCAGCCTGCTGGCAAAAATAGTCCCTCTTTCAGGAAAAGCCTCAAGTATTTTCGCAGGAGGTAAAAATGTGATTGTGATTCCTTGTATAGCATTTTCATCCCCGTCGACATCTTATTTTGCTAAAATATACAGATGAAGTTTGGAGTCCATGATCAAGGTCCTATGCAAAAAGAAATAATAGTACAGCCCAGCAAATATACCCTAAAGTCTATCTTGAAAAATTCTAGTACATGATGAAATGTACACAAATGCTCACTTCAGCATTGTGTGCAATAGAAAACCAGAAAGAATCAAGTAGTTCATGTATGAGGGTATAGACAAGATTTTATTTATTCAAACAATGGAATACAACATAGCACTTAACATGAATGAACCAAGCCTTGTATCAACATGGATGCCTTGTTGAAGAAAAATGCAAGCCTCCAAAGTATACTATTTATAAAAAATTTAAAACACACAAGAAAATCCTTCATAAATACATATATATTCCTTCAGAGTGGAGGTATTTAACTGTCTCTGCAATATGCTTGCACTCTCTCTTGCTCTTTCTTTGTCTTCCTCCTTCACTGCCTTCCTTCCTTCCTTCATTTTGAAGAAAAAAAATATGAAGCACCTATGGAAAGTTATAACATCTGTAACAACAGAGTTGTGGGTCTTCACTTCCCTGTCATATAGTCTGATTGTGAAATCAAAAGAATGTTTCCATAATTTAAAAATGTTTTAATACTTTTAAAGTAAATCACTGGCAGAGTAAGGGTAAACCCAAATGTCCTGATGAGTGTGAATTCTCACGAAGCTAAAAGCATAAGTCATGCAGGGGCGCCTGGGTAGCTCAGTCAGTCAAGCATCTGACTCTTGATCTCGGCTCAGGTCATGATCTCATATTTCGTGAGTTTGAGCCCCAAGTTGGGCTCTGGGCTGACAGTGTGGATGGAGCCTACTTGGGATTCTCTTTCTCCCCTTATCTCTCAAAGTAAATAAATAACCTTAAAAAAATCAAAATCACGCAGAGAAACACCTTGGTGAGCTCACTTTGGGTTATCTGAGTTTCCATCTCTCAGTTCGTCCACTTGTCCCAGACCTGCAGGTGGGGGTCAGTCCACCAAGCCCACCCTCCACAGCGCCACTGGCCTGCAGAGCAGCAGATATGTGCCTACCTCAGGGGCCAGGGCTGGAGGTGGGGCGGGGAGGGTGTCTCACCTCAGCAACCTTCTTCACTAGGACCAGATCCAGCTCTCCATGAGGTAGTGTCATCCCCACTTCTCAGAAGGTGTTGCTGGAAACCAGGGAAGGTCTGTGTATACTCATGTAGCCTGTATATAGAAGCCACTGGAATGCAGGATTCTACATGTAAATCCAAGACGGTCTTCATTCTGAATAAGGAGTGGACCCAGGCAGCCTCCTCATTTGCCCGTTCTTAGGGAAATGTCCCAAAGGTAACAGATCCCATCGCATCTTCACCTGTGTCTGTCTAGCTTTGCTGTCACACATGGAATAGTCTCAGCTCTGTCTGTGGTGCCAGACCAGTTGTCTTGTTAAACTGTTTGTTGACCTAAGACCAATACTTTTCTTTTCTTTTCTTTTTATTTTTTTTAACATTTATATATTTTTTTGAGAATGAAAGAGACAGAGCGCGAGTGGGGGAGGGCAGAGAGAGAGGGAGACTCAGAATCTGAAGCAGGCTCCAGGCTCTGAGCTGTCATCACAGAGCCCAACGTGGGGCTCAAACTCACTAACTGTGTGAGATCATGACCTGAGCCATCCAGGCACCAAGAAGACCAATACTTCTCATGGAATGCAATAAAAAGGATTTACTAAAACATGAAATTTTCAAAAGACCTACAAAATCCAAGCCCTAATTTTGTCTTTTTATTTATTAAATTCAATAGACATCCATTGATGCCTTCAAATTATTACAATTGAGTCTGAACATGTGAGAATTCTGCATTCTCGGTTACAGACCCAGAGTTAACAGTCTGCAGCCCCTGTACTCAGAACACGCTTTGGGTACAAGAGCATAGGAGACTCTGCATGTCCCATTTAACCCTCCTCCCAACTCCATGAAACAGGGGCTCTGGTCCACTTCTAAGCTAAGGAAGATTCTCGGGGTGGGAGGAGAGGCTTGCCTGAAGAGCCCCAATCCAGGCGCCACTTTCCCCAAGGTGCTGCAGTTGGTCTCTTGGAAAGGAGTCTCTTCCAGGGAAGCTGCAAAAAACTCTATACCAAGTCCTGGGAGAGCTCCTGCAACCAGGTGGGGCTTGCTCACCACCTGTGTGAATACAGGGCTCTAGGGGGCACCTATGCCCAGGAACTGGCCCCAGATCCCATGCCCATATCTGAGAAGAGTTCTCTGGGCAACCACCCTTGAGTGATGTGGTCAAGGACCATTGAGTTGAGTTGGGGGTGTGCCACAGAGAGTCCCCAGCTTAAGGACAGTCCACTAGCCAGCAAATACTCCTTTCACCCACATGAAAACTGGTCTTCCTTGGGCCTGTGCATCCAGCCCCTTTCTGGGGCTTGGTGTGCCTTCCTCACCCATGAATATGCACCAGCATCCCATTCTCTTGAGTTCCTTGCTGTTCCATATCCTTTACTTTTAGTCCACTGACAGAAAGTGTATTTGCCTGGTTCCTCTGCTCTGAGGGGTAAAGGCCTCAGACTAGGCCAGCAGGTGGAAAGGAGGCCAGGAAATGGGTCAGTGTTATTTGCCAAAAGACACTGCCCCTTAAAGCACTAGGGAAGAGGGCAAGGGAAAGAACAGCAAGGAAGGTGTGAGGTCAGATGTGACGGGCTACCTGTGGGGTCTGTATGAGGAAGGGCAGCCAGCTGGGAGGAGTGAGCAGGTTGAAGGAGCTTGCCAGCAGTAGGGGCCCACAGCATGATGGTTGGGTCTGGCCAGGGCTGAAGCACCATTGGGCTGGTTTGTGCTGGTTGCCGGCCCAGACAAAGAGCTGACCAGAGCTCCCATGCCTCTGAAATGCCAACACAGCTTACAGATCTTCCTTAGGGTAAATGCTCAAGAGAAGGGTTGTGTCAAGGAGCTGTGTGACCTTGGACAGGCCACCCACCAGGCTGAAGGATGCAAGGGAAAACTCTTGGTAGGAGACCATGTTGGACAGAAGGCAGCCCTGTGAATTCTGGGGAGGACTGTGGCTAAGAGAGTTGTGAAACATTTGGTTGCTTTGTTCAGACAGCCTGACAGTGAGGGAGAGGGGTCATAGGCTTGAGTAGAAATCTCTGACTAGTTGGGTGGGAGTGGCTGTAAACAACTGAGACATCCTCCTGCTTCTGGACACTCCAAAGCCAAGTGCATCCTGGAAACACCCCCCCACCCACCCCAGGCATGCTCAGTCTCAAACCAGGGGGACCACAGAGTCCTCTTTCAGAGATTCACAACAGACATCTGCCTATTAAAGAATCTGATAAGTCCTGCAGGAAAGAAACCTCCATTTAACCCAGAGTTCCTTACAGAAACCCTTTCCAGGTAAAAATGGGTCACCATTTCTTGAGCCCTGACCTGAAATGCCACGTTAGGCTACAGGAAAAGCAGTGTTGTGAGCTAGCGCCTAGGGATGACATGGAAAATCCACCTCATTCCTGACTTTCGGTATAACCTTCAGCCACCCAGGCCCTGGCAATGCTGCAATCACGGAATATTGAAATTATTGAATATTGAAAATATTGAAAATATTGAAATTATTAAAGAAAGAAGGAGTCGTAAAGATTTTGCTGCTTAAAGTCACTATAGTATCATTGACGTCCACCAACAGAATATTTTCAAGTTTCCAAATCTGATGAACGTTGACAGAACCTTGTCAGGAGGGAAGAGAGACTTTAAAGATGCACATGACCAGCCATAGCAGCCAGTGGACCCAGAGGTCTCCTTGCAGCTCCCAACTTATTCTCAAAGGCTCACCAGGATGGCGTTTGGTTCTAATGCATGCCACAGTACACGGAACCAGGGAGTGATTGCTGAACTCCTTACAAGAACTTGGAATACCTCTCCACTTAATCTGAGCTGGAATGCTATTTTCTTGAGGGTATACATGATACAACTTGGGGATATAGCTAGATGTGGCTCCTCAGAGACCAGGATAAACTTTCGTGGTTCACAGAGATTTCTAAAACCCACCTTCTCCCACTCATCCCCACCCCAAAATGAGCAAGCACCTCCGGTGTCCCTCTGTCCATTTGTGTGCTTTCCAATGCAGTCCAGAGGTCCTTGAGGGGTACAGTTGCACCCCAAGCAGCCAGCAACCTGGAAGCTTCCGTGTCCCCCATGGTGGGCCAGAGGCCCAGGGGGAGGGTCTTTCCTCTGGTCTCTCTCTGGCCCCTTCCTTTGCTCCCCTCTTCCCTCTTCTTCATCCTTTCAGAAAGAAACACAGCAAATGTGGGAATTTGTTTCCTGCCTGGTTTCTCCAGCTCTCATCCAGGTGCTGGCCCGTGCCTCTGCCTATGGTAGTTCCCTCCCAGAACTTTGATGTTGGCTATTAGACTAACTCAGTGCTTTCCCAGCAACCCCATATGTGTACCATTTTCACATAAAGGGTCTATGTCTCAGCCCCCAGGGGTTTCCCTCCCACCCAGAGTGTGTGTGTGGATGGGGGGACTTGTGCCATTTCTAGGTGTGGTATGTAAGGTGCCTGCAGGTTGTCCCCAGGACTGCAAGGAGGGAAAGCCAGAGAGCCTGGGGTGCTTGTCCCGGGTGTCCAGCTCTGAGAAAACTTCAGGGATCATCAGGCTGCCCAGCCATTTTATAGCTGAGGACTGAGACCACAGCAGGGCAGTGTCTGCATACTGGTAACCCACACAGCCACCTCCCTGCTCCTCAGCGGTTTCTGGGGAGGATTATTACCTTTGCTTCTAGAGGTGACATGATTAGCATCCTGTAGCAGCATCAAGCTGAGGAGAGCTCTCCTCCCCTGGGATGGATGATAGATGACAGCTTCTGAAATTTACACAAGGACAACACTCACTAGCTGCTCTTTCATCTTCTTCTTCTCCTGTGGGAGGCCTAGGAGGCTTCTCCTGTGAAGGAGGCTACAAGAGTTTACTTACCCCTTCTTCACAGAACAAAACCAACCCTCCATGGCAGAGGCCCTGAAGTACCTAAAAGCCACCTTCTCATGGAAATTCACATCCTTATGGCTGAGTTTGTTTGTTGCGGAATTTGAATTTCCATCATTAAGAAAGAAGAGCCTTCTCTCCTACACCACACAGGGTGCAGCCCAGTCAGAGAGGGCCACGCCCAGGTCCACAGCTGCTGGCCACAGCTGGAGGATTTGCCTAGGACCCCTTGCTCACTGGGGCTTATTAACAGAGTTTCATTCTTCAACATGTATTTTGCAAGATCCAGAGGCAGGGCCCCACTGTCCTTGCAACTACTGTCAGACCCATTTCATTTGACAATCTTTGTATAGAAAGTATCTTGTGGCTTTTATACTTAGTTAGACCCTTTGCTTGGCCTGGGCTGTCCCGCTTCCACCCGAGGACATATTGTAAAGCTCTTGGGGAAAACTGACAACACAATAGACAGCCTTAGTGATCTCTGACCCTCCTGTCATTTCTGGCCACTGCTGATTTTTCTTTCATGGGTCCTAGCCAATCTGCCAGCATGCTATCCCAGAGCAAGCCTACAGCACCCAGCAGGCCAGACACCATCTAACCAAGTCCACTATCCTTAGAAGGCAGTACAGTAGCCAGTCACCTCCTGGGGTCTTGGCCCCTTTCTCCTGCCCCTTTTCAAAGAAGCTCCCTCCCCAGGAGTATTTCAGCTTCTATGGAAAGTTATACCTGTTTTCCACATCAGTCCCTCTGTGTCCTCAGAGTGTGAATGCAGGTAAGTATCTAGCGACAGCCCCTGTGGCCCTGACCAGCATCATATGGTCTGATGGTGAGCTGCACGCTGCCATGCGTGGGCCTCGTGGACACCCTTGATTCTCAGCATCCCGGCAGCTAATCTGAGAGCAGATTAGAAAAGAGTCAAGAGGGAATCTTCAATCCAAATTCTGGCTCAGCTGTGTGGCCACAGGGAAGCCATTCAACCTCTCTTGGCCTCAGTTTCCCCATCAGTAAAATGAGTTGGCTTTGCATGTGCCTTACTTTTTATATATTTTATGCCATAAAAAAAACTTGTAATAGGTCACAGTTTTAATTTTTAGAACACTGACGAAAAGGCAAACAAAATCCTGTCATCAGCTAGTAAGTTGTTGGCGGGAAATGTGGCATGGCTCTTCGTTGTTTTTCTCCATCAACCCACCATGGGGTTTTAATAAAAACAAATTCACACCATCATTCATTCGACAAGCACATTTAGTGCTGCTGTGTACTGGGCAGTGTTCTTGAGATGGGGATCTGGTGATAACAAATCACAAAACAACACAGTCCTCACCAGCAGACATCCCAGCGGGGTCAACCAGACAGTGGGCCACTGCAAGGAGAATAACAGAGCACCAGAAGGGCCAGAACATAAAATAGAATTACATCAAGGCGGGGTTGTGATTGGACTTTGGTCCCAGGGAAGGAGGCATTGAGCAAAGACCTGAAGGAGGAGGGGGAGGGAGCCACTCAGGTGCCTGTGAGATGAGCTTTGTGGCAGAGGGAACAGCCAACACAGAGGCCCTCCAGCAGAAGCGAGTCCTATGGGTAGGAGGAGAATCAAGAGGGACAGAAGCAGAGCAGAGGGAGGGGAGAATAGAGATGGGTGGGCAGGACCAGTTGAAAAGGGAGAAAGTATGGCAGGCCCTCAGCTCTGTAGGCCACTGTACAAACCTTTACTGCAATTGACTTTGACCTATTATGAAGTTTATTGATTGAAATGTAAAAGGGAGATTGTCCAGGAAGGCTAATTTGAGATTTGGAGGAGGAGGTTGAGCTAATTGTTACTGGATTCAACTGGATTTAGCATTCCACAGGTTTGTTTGAATAATACAGTGCTTCAAATGCCTTGTTATTTTATTTTATATTTTATTTATTTTTAAGTTTATTTATTTTGAGAGAAAGAGAGCATGAGCAGGGGAGGGGCATAGAAAGAGGGAGAGAGAGAATCCCAAGCAGGATCCCACTGCAAGCATCGAGTCCCAACATGGGGCTCAAACTCACAACGGTGAGATCATGACCTGAGCAGAGATCAAGAGTCGGATGCTTAACTGACTAAGTCACCCAGGCGCCCAGCCTTGTAATTCTAAATGCTGCTGTAACATGTATTCCATGGTGGAAGACAGTCCCTGTGTTCAGATGGCAAGCATGACAAGGGCTGGAAGAAAAGGAAATGCACATGGAAACACAGCCAATGCTGCAGACGCTGGGCACCTCCTGCTCCCTTAGACAGCCTACAGAGTCCACATTAGTGCCCCTCTTCCAGCTCCCTGCTGCCCATCCCCTCTCTGCCCACATCCAGAGGAAGTGCCACAAGCCCTTGGTCCCCTCCTGCCCACCCTGACATAATTTATGGCTCCTCCACACACTGAAAAGTATGTACATGGAGAGGGGTGAGGAAGGGTGTGGTGGCAGACTTGTCTTTACTAAAATAGAATTACATAATTCTCATCAATCTGCACCTTTAATGTCCCATTTACTCTTTCAGGGATATTCCTAAAAATCAGCAGATTTAGAGCTAACTCTATCTTGCCTTTCTGGGTATTTCATCCATAAGTATATACATATAATGGGTTTTTTCCTTTTCCTCTCCACCCCTCCGCTCCCCTGCCCATATAGCTATGTGCTGTGTAATCTGCCATCGTTCTCTCTGTGCTCAAATGAATGTGTACTGATGTGTGTGTACATAGAATATGTACGCACATTTAAGGTATTTGTCTGTGTTGGCTTCTAAAGATGGGATCATAAGTAACATGCTTCTCTGTGTTCTTGGACATGAATGATTTTAAGATTCTCAGAATCAACTTAATCTCTTCATTTGAGGAAACAAAGGTCTGAAAAGTTTGACCTGCTGAACTTGGCTGGGCTCACCCTGTCCAGCAAGGCCCTGCCCCATCCTCCACCCCCCCATCCCCCTGCACTCCAGCCACATGACAGGCCTGCTCCTATCCATTTGTTCTGCTATCTGAGGGCCTTTGCACTAGCCTCTCTTTCTCTCCTGGGCATGCCCTGACCAGATAGCCACAGGGCTCACTGGCATCCTTACTGGGGACCACCCCCATTTGTGTCTGCCTCACCCACCAGCCACCTTTTCCCCTTTACTTTTGCTCACAGCCTTTCCCAGGACTTAAAGGATGGATATGTGTCTTTGTTTATTCTCAGTCTAGAGCAACAACTCCAGGGAGCAGGATTCTGCCCACCTTGTGTCCCAGCTCATCAAACACTACAGAATGAGGGAGACGGTTTCCCTGGTCATCCAGGGTCCTGCTAACGGAAATGAAGCCCTCTGCGGGGTTGGCCTTTGGTGGTACTCATTGGTGTTCTCTTCCTTCAGTTTCCTGATTGCAGCCCAATCATCAGCTTTCCAAATCCCTCCTGGTTAAGGAGACTAAGTAGCTCTGAAAACCAAAATGAGCAAAATTCATCTGCACTTGAACTCACTAGCACACTGCAAGAATCTGGGAGCCGGTCAAAGTAAAGATGGCAGAGGTCTCCACCTGGAAAGGGATTCTGTAGACTGCAGCCACCCCACACCCCGGCGCCCTCTGAGGCAAAGTGCTTTATAATATTGGTAGTGGTGGTTCATAGCAAAAGGAAGCATCGGCTGGAAATGTAGGGGCACGAATTTGGCTGGGTAGCCAGTGGCCACTCCATTACAGTATTAGTTAGGACTTACTGGATAGTAAGTCAAAGAAATCATGCCTGGCTATTTACCAACTGGGACTTGGCTGGACCCAGCCGCTACAGATGCGCTGAAATCAGCTAGCCCAGCGCGCAAGGTGCCATCGGCAGTCGCCAGAAGCTGGGCTGAGAAGCCCCTGCCAAGGTTGCTTGGAGCCCAGGGCTGTCCTGCAGAGGAGCGCCTGGGGCTGAGCTCACTGCCCGCGGCCCTGCCTGCTCTGCCCACGAAGCAGCCACCTGCTTGAGTTCCTCCTCTGGGCTCTCGAAGTGCGAAGTGTGCCTTTCCGCTCCGGAGCCAGCCTGTTTGGCCCTGCCCGCAGGGCCCCTGGCACGCTTCCCCCGCGGTTGCTAGACTGATTGCAGTAACTCACTGGAGTGAGCCGGAAGGTCAGAGGGGCCCAGAGAGGGCAGGGGAGGAAGAGCATGTGTGTAGCCAGGGGGCTCAGGCCGACTTGGAGCTTCCTGTACCTTTCCCCCAACCCCTGCCCCCATCTCTGCTCAGAGCCTGTGTGATGCCCTGCAACCCAGGCACAGGGGGGGAGGGCGCTGTCCAAGGGTAATCCCTGTAATGGCCCAGGACGTGGTGCGTCAGCTGGCCTGGCTAATGCTCCTTTAATATCTGCTTTCATGTGATTAATGACTGTGGATAAAACCTTGAACCCTGGAAAGCAGGCCCGGGTGCTAAGCCTGGCCAAGAGCATCACTTTGGGTTCTGTTGATAGCAGGGAGTCATTTCAGCGATTTACATTTTAACACAACTGTTTGAGGCCAGCTGCCAATCCATTGTTTTAGAATGTGAGGAAAATAATAAAAGAAACAGGGAACTAAACTCATGGAGAGCCCAGACAAGAGGGCAAGAGGGAGATGGGCTGAACCTGTTGTCAGGGAGTGAAAGCAGCTGGGGACCCAAATGTCTTCTCACTGCCCCCACCACCAGTCCATTCTCACCTCCCCTGGGTTCACATTATCTCCCTGGCCCCCTCCTCGACCCCTCCAGGCTACACTAGTAATGATACCATGAGTATTCTGCAGAACTGTATAGGCTACACATCTTTTCTCTGCATTTGGTCTCATTTGCTTCTCAGCAGAGCCCTGTAAACAGCAGTGTCAGTGCAGAAAGGTTAGATACCAGGCAGGGTGCTGGGGAAGGTTCTAGAGGCCCCAGATGTGCCTGGCATTAACTCTTCAATTGCCAGGTCATGGGGATGTGCCCAGGGTCCCAGGGAAGGGGAAGGAACACCCAGTGGCTACTTCCTGACCTACATGGAAGAATCCTGATATCTGGAAAGATATCCTTGCTATCTGTGACGTGGAACAGGAAGATATTTTGGTGCCCAAATCACAGGTAGGAAAACCAAGGCTCAGAAAGCTATAGAACCTGCAAATGTCCAGGGCCACAGGCTGAATTGCACGTTTTCCCTCCTGCCAGGTTGGCCCTCCAGAATCTAGGGCATTGCCCCATGGTGAGGTCTGTCCCACAGCAGGCTTCCACTCCTTCTCCAACATTCTGTGACCTCTGGGCTCCCCACACAGGTGTCAGATGCCCTTGTTCCGCTATCCTTACAGGAGAAGACGGCCTCTCTCTCACAAGAACACTAGGCTGTGTGGGGATGACAGAGGTCTCCCCTCCCTTCCCTGGACCACCTAGCCTGTCTCTGCCCAGGCCCTGGCCCTGCTGCCTGCCCTCCCTGAGTGTATTCTGTGCACATCTATAATCAATTGTTCTAGGTTGAGCCATTTAAAAATTGCCATTTGTGTATGTCAAAAACAATCAACAGCAGAAGTTTCATATATATATATATATGAAGTTGGCAAACTAAACTCTAGTAGGGCAGGGTGGTCCTAGAGGTGGCCAGGTGGGGGCAGCAGAGAGCTGCCAGGCTCACAGGTGGGGCTGTGGACAGAGCTAGGTCCAGGAAATGGCAGGATCTTGCCAGATAACCCAAAGTGTAGGGAGCAACCCGACCCAGGATCCCTTAGCTGGACAGAGCTGAAGGGGGAGCAGAAATGTAGGCACTGTGACAGTTGCAGCAATAGCTCTTGGGGTAGGCTTTCCTGCCCAGTCCAGTCTGATTACCCTCAAGGCCAAGCCTCTGGTTAAGGGAACTGCCAAGCCCCTGGGGCTCTCCCTGACAGCAGTCCACAGTGGAGAGATGACCTGGCCAAAAGCAACAGCACACAAAGCTGGGAAGGCTGATCTACACACCCTTCTCTGTGACTGAGACCCATGTCAGCTTGGTTTTGACCCATGTATCGCTTGCAGAATTGCTTCCTACTCCTGCAAGCTGCTGAGGAGGCTGCATACAAGCAGCATGGAGGCCATTGGCTGGCATTGGAGGCAGACTCTCATGATTTGAAGTCACGGCGGGGGTGGGGGGTGGGGGGTATTTTTGTCAGGATTGCTTATGAGATTTGCTGGGTCCCAGTGCAAAATTAAAATGCTGGCTGTCCCTTTGCTCAAACATTAAGAATTTTAAATCGTCAGGGCGCCTGTGTGGCTCAGTCAGTTGAGTATCTGACTCTTGATTTCTACTCAGGTCATGATCTCACAGTTCGTGGGATCCAGCCCCATGTTGGGCTCTGTACTGACAGCCCCTAGCCTGCTTGGGATTCTCTTTCTCCTTCTCTCTCTGCCCCTCCCCCACTTGCTCATGGGCACACACTCTCTTTCAAAATAAATAAGTAAACCTAAAAAAAATTTTTTAACTCAGCAAAGCATAAGACCAAGCACAAAGCCCCTTTGAGGGCAGGGCCCATTTGTCAGCATAGATTTCGTGCCTGTGAAGTGCTCTGGCTTTCTTCTTGACCCTAGATCCTGTCTGGAGTGTGGTACAGGAAGAGGGAGGTTGCCTTCTGCACATCTACCTGTGCCTATGACACTCAGGCTCCAGGCTCAGGAAGCAGAAAAACCCTGGCACAGGCCAGTCATTGTCTAGCACTGCCCTGCCCCAGTTGTGAGCAGGAAGGGAGCTGAGGCACCTGGAATAAGAATGACACCAAAATCCTGAGGCTCTGAGGTGGTATATTACACTTTTCAGGTGAAATGAGGGTGTGCCACAGGTATCCACCTATGCAGTTTAGCCAGGTCACAACAGCCAGCATCCTTTACAGTTCATTCCCAAGGAACAAGGCTCAGACAGGAGAATTCAGAACAAAGACAAGCAATGCAGTTCCACAAGAGAAAGAGGAGAGTAGAAGGGGAGAGAGGCTAGATTCTAAGGCAGTCAGCTGGGGCAGCCCAGGACAATGAGATGGTGACACTGTTAGCCGTTTCAGTGCCACAACTGTTGCACTGTTGAGTATTGATTAATTTTGATGTGGATTGTTGAATACTGTAAACATCACTCCTGGATGGTGACAGGCTTAGTCCCTCCAATGATGGATTCCATCTCCAGTGGACACATTCTGGAGTTCATGGGGAAGAAGGAAGCCCTTCATCCTGTCAGCCTTGGTTGAAACAATGATCAGCAGAATGGGGAGGGAAGGCACAGGTCAGGGAGTCTACTGATCAAAGACCTGGCTGATCAAGATTCTGTTTGTCTCAGTCCTGGCTCTGTCATGGACCAGCTGTGTGATGTGGGCCAAGTCACCACCTCCCTGGTCTGAGCTCCTCATTTGCAAGGCAGAGGAAACAATGCCACTTTTCCTTCCTCACAGGATAGAGACAGATGCCAGGCATAGACAACACTAGCCAAGGACCCCAACCTCCAGCCCTCCAGGCATCTCCTTAACACAGACCACATTGCTTCATTTCCCATATCCAGGGAGAACAGTGTCTGCCCCCAGATGTCTGAGAATCCTTGGCAATGTTCCACAGTCACTGCTGATTCCTATAAATTCCCAATGCCTACCTCTTTCCCCCAGAAGCTCCTGCATTTCTTCTTATCACCATCCTATCTCAAGCATGGATCTGAACCCTTTGTGAGACATCCCCCCCACCCCGCTCCAAACAATCACTTAGCAGAGGCAGTTATATAAGGTCAAGTTGTAGTAAAGGCTGGGAACAACTGTGAGACCCAAATGGAATGTCACTATTGCCATCTCCCTGACCTGGGCTGTCCCAGCTGGCTGCTATAGAGGTCTGACCTCTCTCTCACCTTCTTTTGCTCACCTCCATTCACCTCCTTTCTCTTGTGGAACTGTATTGTTTGTCTTTGTTCCATATTCTCCTACATGAGCCCTCCTCTTCAGAATTCTACTTTCTACAGAAAATCAGCCAGTATGATGATTTTCTGCTAAACTAAAGACCATCTGACCCCCAGGACTCATAGGCCTTTGGCAACCCTGAATTGTATCCAGATGCCAGTTGGCCACAGGAAGCCCAGAGTAGCAGAGACTCAGAAACATATCATAACTGACTGGTTATCTAAGGGGATTCTGTGAGATATGCTTGGAAATGCCCCTTTTTCCACTGTCTAAGTCAGGAATTAGCTAGAAACTCCAGGAGGGGTTCCAAGGAGTAGGAAAACCCAGGGATTTAGCCTTACTGCCTCACACATCTGTTAAGTAGGCAAATCACTTCACACTTTAATTCAAGATTAATGCATTTGTAAAGTGCTTTGAAAATCAAGCCATTTCTCTTCTGCACCTGATAAAAACGGTCCAGCAATTCATCCTGCCCACACTGCCAGCATTAGCTCCCTCTTCCCAACTCCTAGCCCCCACCACCTAGAACCTGGACCTACAGTAAGGGACCATAGGTATCTGTAACCCTTCCAAGGGTAGGAGAGTTCTAAAGGCAAAATAGGTAAGGAGAGGGAGAAGAGAACATCTACTGAAAGCTGGGGTCCTAAGTGCACATGTGCTAATCACAGGAGATATCTCTAAGAGAGAGTTACCCACTCCTACATGGATTTTGCAATAGCTTCCTATTATTGTTAAATGAAATCTACAAATGTCTCTTCAATCGTTTTTTAAAATTGTATTGTTCAAATTTGTATCATTCTTGATTTTTGTTTGTTTTGTTGTCAGTCACTAAGAAAGATGCGTTTAAATCTCTCACTATGATTTCTTCTTGTGATTCTGCTAATTTTTGCTTTGTGAATTTTGAAGCTATGTTATTAGGTGTGTATATAAACACAAACCTTTTCTCATTATCTCTTTCTGTATCTTGGTTATTCTTTTTGACTTAATGTCTGCTCTGCCTGAGATTAATTATGTTGTTTTCTATCCTTTTGGTTTCAAGCTTGCTATATCCTTATATTTTAGGTGAGTCTCCTGCAAATAGAATATGATAGGTTTTTAAATATATATATTTAAATATATAAAATTTATATATTTAAATATATAAAAATTTATAGATTATATATATATATATATATACACATATATATAAAGCATGAAAACTTTGGCCTTTTCTCTACAGCATTTATTTCATTTATATATAATTTAGGTTCTGACATTGTTATTTAAACTTACCATCTTACTATGTACTTTCTATTTCTCACCTGTTTTCCCTCATTTTCTGCCTTCTTTTAGATTGATTGATTATTTTTATTATTATCTTTTTCCTTCCTACTGAAATGGAAATCACATTCTTTTTCTACACTTTTATTTTTTGCCTGGGATTATAGCAAGCATTCTTGATTTGTCAAAGTGTGGTATTAATTAGTATTTTTACCTCTTTCTAGTCAATGCAAAGACCTTGGAATTCTAACTCCATTTAATACTCTCAACTTACTTGCTCTTAATGTGATATATTTTTTAAATTACTAGCATGTATTTTTTAGAGCAGCTTTGGGTTTATAGAAAATTGAGCATGTAGTACAGAGACTTCTCATATACATCCTCTTTCCCCTCACAATTTTCCCAATTATTAACATCTTGCAAAATATGATACAATTGTTATAACTGTAAACCAATATTTATACATCATTTTTTGATACATGATTAGTAATCAAAATCCATAGTTTACATTAAGTTTCACTCTTTGTGTTGTACATTCTGTGAGTTTTGACAAATACGTAATATCATGTGTCCACCAGCACAGCATCATACAAAATAGTTTCCCTGCTCTAACAATCCCCTGTGCTCCACATATATATCCCTCCTATGCCACTGAACCTCTGGAATCAATTGTTCTTTTTAATGTCTTCATACTTTTGCCTTCTCCAGAATGCCATATAGATATGGAATCTAACAGTGTGTAGCCTTTTCAGATTGGCTTCTTTCACTTAGCAATATATATTTAAGGTCCCTCCATGTCTTTTTGTGGAGTGATAGTTCGTTTTTAGTGCTGAATAATATTCATTGGCTTACCACAGCTTGTTTAATCATTTATCTATTGAACGACAGATTGTTTGCTTCAAGTTTTATCAGTTGTGAATAAAGTTGCTATAAATATTTGTGTGCAGATTTTTGTGTAAATGTAACTTTGAATTCATTTGGATACATGTCTAGGAGCTCAACTGCTAGCTCACATGAAACTATGTTTAGCTCTGTAAGAAAGGCCAAGCTGTATTCCAAAGCGACATTCTGACCAGCAGTAATTAAATGTTTCTGTTGTTCTGTATCCTTCCTAACATTTGATATTGTCATTTTTAAAGTTTTAACCATTCTAATATGTGTGTTGGTATTCTTTGTTGTTTTAATTTGTAATCCTTGCTATTTTTGATTTAAAAAAAAGGACGAACATCTTTTCATATGTTTATTTGCCATCTGTATATCTTCTTTAGTGAGGTGTCCGACCTTTTGTCCAATTTTTAATTGGGCTGTTGTTTTCTTATTGTTGAGTTTTAAAAGTTCTATGTATATTTCGGATATAAGTCCCTTATAGAAATTTTTTGCAAATATTTTCTCCCAGGCTTTGGTTTGTTTTTCATTCTATCAACAGTGTCTTTAACAGAATAGATGTTTTTTATTTTAATAAAGTTTGATTTAGCAATTTTTTCTTTCATGGATCATTCTTTTGGCACTATGTCTGTAGTCATCCTCAAACCCAAAGTCACCTTCCTTTGATTTCTTTCATTAGAATTTTGTAGTTTTCCCCATATTGATTGTGTACATATTTTGTTAGATTACTACTGAGTACTTCTTTTTTTTTTTTTTTTTTTTTGGTGCTAACATAAATGGTATTGTATTTTTAATTCCAAATTCTAATTGTTCACTGCTGGTATATAGGAAAGTAATAGGCTTTATCTATTAACCTTATATTCTGTAGCTTTTCTGTTATTGTGTATTAGTTCCCTTAAAAAATGTTATGGGATTTTCTACATAGACCATTTGGGAACAAAGGCAATTTTATTTCTTCATTTCAAATCTGTATGCGTTTTATTTCATTTTATTATCTATGGCATAAGCTATAATTTCTGTATGATGTTGAAAAGCATAGTGAGAGGAGGCATCCTGACTTTGTTCCTGATCTTAGCAGAAAATCTTCAAGTTTCTCACCCTTAAGTATGATGCTAGCTGTAGGGTTTTTGTATATGTTCTTTATCAAGTTGAGGAAGTTCTTCTCTATTCCTGGTTTGTTAAAGAGTTTTTATGACTTATGGGTATTGAACTTTGTCAAATATTTTTTTCTGCTCTTTTGATATGATTACGTGATTTTTCTTCTTTAGCCTATCAATATCGTGGATTACATTAGTTGATTTTTGAATGTTGGACATGCCTGCATACTTGAAATAAATCCCACTTAGCCATAATATAGAACTTTTTAAATATATTATTGGATTTGATTTGTTAATATTTTTTGAGGAACTTTTGCATCTATGTTCATGAGAGATATTGGTCTGTAGTTTTCTATAGTTTGTAGTTTGTAATGACTTTGTCTGGTTTTGGTATTATAATAATATTTTACTTGTACAATAAGTTAGGAAGTGCTCCTTGTTGCTTCTATTTTCTGGAAGAGACTGTAGAGAACTGTTATATTTCATCCTTTTTAAAAAAATGTTCATTTTATTATTTTGAGAGAGAGAGCAGGAGTGGGAGAGGGGCAGAGTGAGAGGGAGAGAAAGAATCCCAAGCAGACTCCGTGGCTGTTAGTGCAGAGCCCAGTGTAGGGCTCAATCCCACAAACCGTAGATCATGCCTGAACTGAAACCAAGAGTCGGATGCCACTCAGGCACCCCAGCATATTTTCTTCCTTAAATGTATTGTATAATTCACCAGTGAACCCATCCAGTTTCCTGGTGCTTTCAGTTTTGTCAGTTTATTAATTATTGACTCATTTTCTTGAATAGATATGAGCCTATTCAGATTATCTATTTCTCTTGTGTGAGTTTTGGTAGATTGTGTCTTTCAAGAATTGGTTAATTTCATCTAAGTTGTCAAATTTGTGGTCATAGAGTTGTTCATAATATTTTTTTGCTACTCTTTTAATGTCCATAGGGTCAGTAGTGATGGCTTCTCTTTGTAACTGATACTAGTAACTGTGTCCTCTCTATTTTTTCCTGGTTAGCCTGATTAGAGATTTTATTAATTTTATTAATCTTTCCAAAGAACAAGTTTTTGATTTAACTTATATTCTCTACTGATTCTATTTTTTAATTTCATTGATTTCTGCTCTAATTTTTATTTTTCTTTTCTTGTACTTGCATTAGATTTAATTTGTTCTTTTTCTCTAGTTTCCTTAGGTGAAAGTTTAGATATTAATTTTAGATATTATTTTTTAATATATGCATCAAGGCTATAAATTTCCCTCAAACACTGCTTTCACTGCATCCCACAAATTTTGATTAAATGTATTTTCATTTTTTTCTTTGATCAAAATATTTTTAAATTTCTTGACATTTCTTCTTTGACCCATGTGTTATTTAGAAGTCTGTTGTTTAATCTCCACATGGGGGGGGGGGTTCAGCTATGTTTATATTGTTGATTCTAGTTTAATTGTGTTGTGATCTGAAAACATACTGTCTGATTTCCATTTTTTAAAATTTAATTTAAAAGTGTGTTTTATGTTCTGAAATGTAGCCTATCTTGACCATATTTGAAAATAATATACATTCTGCTGTTGAATGAAATATTCTATACTATAAAGGATGATTAGATCCCATTTATTGATGATGCTGTTTAGCTTATTGATTTTCTGACTGTTGAAACTATAAATTACTTACAGTTTTTTTTTAAGTCTCCAGCTGCAAGAGTGGATTTGTCTATTTTCCTTGCAGTTCTATCAGTTTTGCTTCACATATTCTGATGCTCTATTGTTTGGTGCATTCACACTGTTGCAGGATTTTTATACCGCAATACTTGGGGTTCATTGTCCCACCACTTTGAAGAATAAAGAGGTGAGAGGAGCCTGGGTGGCTCAGTTGGTTAAGCGTCTGACTCTTGGCTTTGGCTCAGGTCATGATCTCACGGTTTAATGGATTTGAGCCCTGCATCAGGCTCTGTACTGGCAACGTGGAGCCTGCTTGGGATTCTCTGTCTCCCTCTCTTTCTCCCCCTCCCCCATTTTCACTGTCTCTGTCTCTCTCAAAATAAATAAATAAACTTTAAAAATTAAAAAAAATGAAGAGGTAGACACAAAATAAAATGAGCAGCAGGCAAAAGTTTATTAGAGTGTAAGATCAGAAAGTAAGAATAGTATGAAAGCTCTCTTTACAGACAGGGAGCATTCAAAAGTGAATGCCAGTGACAATAGGCAAGGGTCTCTGTTTTATAAGGTTCTGGTCAGCCCTCCCTTCCCTTCCCCCTTGTTCCTTCTCAGGTCCTATCCTTATTGACTTGATAACTCTAGGTGCTGGGTTGTCCATTCCTGATTGGCTCATTTCCATTGCATATGGCCATATCATTCCTTGTGGGTCATCCATTTTATGGTCCACTATTTTTAGTTAGATCCTTTGTCAAATTCCTGAGGGAACCCTGTAGGTGGTGTCTGTTACATTCTTAAAAGGAACTTTACATCCAAGGGAGTTTGCTGTTGTCAGCCACTCCCACCATTTTTCCAAAATATGTGTTTTTCCCCACCCAGGGACCTCAGGTCCTACCTTTTTCCTCTCTGCCTATTTTATTCTATCTTTTTCCTATCATAATTCTTAGAATTATGTCTTACTGGAGGATTATTCCCTTTACATTATTTAATTCCCTTCTTTATCCTTTTTAGTTTCCTTTCCCTGAAATCTCTTTTGTCTGGAATTAACATAGCTACTCCATCTTTCTTCTGATTAGTGTTAGCATAGTATAACTTTCTTCATATTTTTACTTTTAATCTTTCTGCACCTTTATATTTAAAATTGGTCTCTTAGAAATGGTATATGTAGACATGTAGTTGGGTCCTGTTTTTATTATCCACTCTGACAATCTGTTTTTTAATAGGTATATTTAGACCATCCACATTTAAAGTGATTACTGATATAATTGGATTAATCTACCATATTACTATTTTCTATGCATTGCATATTTTCTTTGTTTCCTCCCTTTCTCTAGTTTTCTGCCTTGTCTGGTTTTAATTGAGCATTGAGCATCTTATACATTTTTTTTTATCTCTTCTTAGCTTATCTATTATGCTTTTAGAAAAAGTGTTGGTTGCCCTAAAGTTTACAGTATATATTTACAAGTGACCTAAGTCCACTTTTATTAACACTATACCACTTCATGGGTAGAACAAATATCTTATAATGAAGTATTCCCACTTTCTTCCTCCCATTTCTTATAGCATTCTGTCATTGATTTCACTTATCTGTAAGCTATAATCATCCAATACATTCCTGCTATTATTAAACAGTTTTAATATCTATTAGATTGATTGATAATAAAAATAAAAGGTTTATTTTACTTTTATTTTTACTTTCTCTAACACTCTTCCTTTTTTATGTAGATCTGAACTTCTGACCTATTTCTTTTCCTCTCTTGAGGAACTTCTAGCATTTTTTTGCAAGGCAAATCTACCAATAACAAATTTCTTTGAATTTGTACTTCATTCTTCTTATTTGGGTGATTTCTGTAAAGAATTCTGATGTAATTTTTATCCTTGTTACTCTATAGATAAAGTGACATTTATTCTCTTGCTTCTTTCAAGATTTTTTTCTTTTTCTTTGGTTTGAATATGATATGTGTCAGTGCTGATTTGGAGGTATTTATCTTGCATGGATTCTCCAAGCTTCCTGGATCTGTGGTTTGATGTATGTCATTAATTTTGGAAAATACTCAGCCATTACTACTTCAAATATTTCTTCTGCCCCTTTTGTTCTTCTCCCTCTGGTATTCTTATTACATATATGTTACAATTTTCCCACACTTCATGGATATTAAATTCCTTTTCTTTTTTCACTGCTTTTTTGCTTTACATTTCAGTTTTGGAAATTTCTATTGACATCATCAAACTCAGATTCTTTTCTCAGCTATTTCTAGTCTACTGGTGAGCCCATTAAAGGCATTGTTCATTGCAGTTACAGTGCTTTTTATTTTATTTGATTTCTAGTTTTTTTAGAGTTTCCATCTTTCTATTTATATTACCCATCTAATTTTGCATGTTGTCCATTTTTTCCATTAGAGATCTTAGTATATCAATTGTAATTATTTTAAATTCCTTGTCTGATGATTCCAGAATCTCTGCTGTATCTGAGCCTGGTCCTGTTGCTTGCTTTGTCTCTTCTGTGTGTTTTTTTAAATTTTTTAAATTTTTTTGTTTTTTTGGCCTTGGGGTTTGGGGTTTTAGGTTTGTTTTTGTTTTTGTTTGACATTTAGCATGACTTGTGATTGTTTGGTGAAAGCCAGGCATGATGTGTTGGATAATAAGAACTGAAGTAAATAGGACTTTATTTGAGGGTTTATATTTATCTGGCTAGGAGTTACACTGTGTTTATGGTTTACTGTACTGTAGACGTCTGAAGTTTTACTCTCTTCTAGTAACTTTTTTGTTGTTGTTTCTCCCTTCTCTTTGAGATCCCTTGAAACTCCTTAAAAAGAGTCTGAAGCTTGCAGTTCTTGCAGCTGTAATCCCATTATTATATAAGAGCCATGTTGTGGCAGTGATAAGGTAGTGGGGAGCAAACACTCTATAATACTACTATCAGGGTGCAGGATTTTAGTGAGCTTCTGCCCCTGGGCTCTGACCTTCACAAATGCTTATCAGCTTCTCCCCACCCCACACTTACCTGAGACAGGGAAACTAGGGAAAGCTGGAATTGGGTAGCTCCCTACTCCAACATTCATTAGGCTTTGATAGTTTCTCTTGAGGGCATATGGAGAACAGAAGGCTCCAGGCATATTTCAAAATGGATACTTTACCCCCTTCTTGCCAAAAACTTGAGGGGACTTTTCTCTGACCTTCACTGTGAGAACTTGGTTGAGCTCTTGGAGGTAATACTCACAAAAGTGAGACAGCCTCTCTAAGACTGGGCTTCCTGAAGTTTTTACTCTCAAGCTAGTCTACAGTCAGCATCCAACAATCTGTCAATTACAGTTTAGCTTTTCCTATCCATTCTTGGTTCTTGCAAACCATGGTTCTTATTTGCCTTTCTCTGCAGTTTTCTGGGTGTGAGTTCCCATGACCTCAATCATCTGACAGATTTAAGAAGATTTCTCTGGTTGTAAGAATGGAGGTGATGAATTCCAAAATCTTCACCTGTTCAAGCAGAAACCACAAGTTATTGTCAAGTATTTAAATTTTGCACCTGCTTTAAATCCCACAAAATATTATTGCTGTTACTTTATATAGTTGGTAACCATGTATATGTACACATTTACTATTTACATTTTTCTGTATTTCTTTCTGTTCCATACTTCTATCTGTGATATTTTTATTTCTATCTGAAGGAAGCCCTTTGTGATTCTTTTAATATGTGCCTATTATAAATGCATTTTTCGTTATTGTTTGCCTGAAAATGTCTCTTTTTTCCTTTTGTTAGTGATGAATATTTTTGCTGGGCATAAAATTCTAGGTTGGTAATTGTTTGTTTTCAACACTCTGAACACATCATTTTATTCTCTCTCCTGACTTTCGTTATTTCTGTTGAGAAATCAGCTGCTTTTTTTTTTGTAGCCGTCTGGTCTATTCAAGGTAATCTGGGTTTTTCTCTTCAAGCTCTTAAGTTTTTCTTTTGTCTTTGTTTTCAGCAACTTCACTATTGTATGTCAAGATGTGTACTTTTTAAAATTATTCTGCTTGGAATTCATTGGGATTTTTAAATTGTGAGCTAATATCTTTCATCTGTTTGGGAAATTCTCAGCCACTATCTTTTCAGCTACAATCTTTTCAGTTGTTGTTTCTATTCTATTTTCTCTCTACTCCTCTGGGATTTCATATAAATAGTTATACCTTTTCCCTGAGTTCTCTTTTATCCTCTCTTCTATGTTTACTTTTCTCATTCCTACTCTATTCTGAATAATTTCTTCTAATTTGGCTTCGAATTCATCAATTCTCCTTTTAATTGGTCTAATATATTGTTAACCTAATCCATCGGATTCTTAACTTCAGTTACCAGATTTTTCAATTCTACAGTTTCTAGTTGGCTGCTTGTAAAAGATATTAAGATACTTTTTAAAACTTCTCGTAAACGTTTTCAACTTTGTCTTCTATCTTGGTCACATAAGTATTATTGCATTAAAATCTATGTCTTGTAACTCCAATATATGGAAGCCCTGGAGGTCTTCTTCTATTGGCCATTTTTTCTGTTGGTTCTTTTTCATATTGTTTTATATATCCAAGGGTTTGGTTATCTTTAATTGTTTGCATAAATTGTATGTAAAATAAATTCTTTGTAGAAATACACTGAGGCTTAAGATGATGTTATCTTTCTCCAAAGAAGGTTATCACTTTTTTATCTCAAGTACCTTGAAGCATTAACAATCTAGGATCACCTTAATTCAGTTGTAAGAATTGAGATTTTTACATATATAAGCCTAAACTGAGTTACAGTTCTTGTATAAGCTGTTTACTCAGCTTTTTCCCCAGACAGTAGCTCTTCAAGATCTCAAGCCAAAGCAATACAGGGAATTTTCCATGGTCTCAGAGTCTGGATCTAAGGATTCTGCTTAGCATTAGGGAGACAAAAGAGGATTCATCCATTCTTCTTTCTCTAAAATTTTAAAACTCAAAAAAAAAAAGAAATTTTAATACTCAACAGGAAAATTCAGTCTAAATATCTACCAAGAAAGCTATGAAGGAACAGAGCAAGAGTCAATCCCAGAAGGATGATGGTATGCCCAGCAGAGAGGCAGTGTGACAAATTGGCTTACAGCACAGCTCTGGAGACTGACTGCTCTAATATCTATTCTGTAGCTGCCGTTTACTACCTGTGATGCCTTAAACAAATTATTTAATCTCACAGTGACTCATGGTGTCTTATGTGTAAAATGGAGGTACTTATCATATCTCCCTCATAATGTTGTTGTATTATGAGTTAACTTCCACTTCACACCCATTAGTATGGCTATCACTTAAACACAACAAAAAACAGAAAACAACAAAAGTTGGCCTGGATGTGGAGAAATTAGAACCCTTGTGCATTACTGGTGTAAATATAAAATTGTGTAGCTGCTGTGGAAAACAGTATGGTTGTTCCTCAAAAAATTTAACATAGAATCACCATTTGACCCATCAATTCCACTTCCGGGTACATATGCAAAAGAATTGAAAGCAGGGTCTCAGATTATTTGTACACACATATTCATAGCAGCATATTCACAATAGCAAAAAGGTAGAAACAACCCAAATGCCCATTAATAGATGAATGGATAAACAAAGGTAATTTATATATGCAATGGAATATTATTCAGCCTTAAAAAGGAAGGATATTCTGACACTTGTTGCAACATGGATGAACCTTGAGGACATTATGCTCAGGGAAATAAGCCAGTCACAAAAGGAAAAATATTATATGATTCCATCTATACGAGGTCCCTAGAGCAGTTTCATGGAGACATAAAGTACAATGGTGGCTGCCAGGGACTTAGGTCAGGGGAGGGCATGAGTACAGAGTTTCAGACTGAGATGATGAAAAAGTTCTGGAGAGAGATGGTGGTGATGGTTACACAAGAATATGAATGTGCTTAATGCCACTGAACTGTACACTTCAAAATGGTTAAAATTATACATTTTATGTTACATATAGTTTACCACAATAAAAAAATTTAAGGCTATTTAATTTATAGTGCTTTATAGGAGTGTAAAAAATGTGGTTATTATTAGGTATTTTGAGATGAGGATAAAGAGGAGGGGACTTCGATTATTATAAAGGAGTCTTAAGGCTATTCAAACATATTATGGAGAAGCCACCTGCTTCTCTTCATCCTTCTTCTTTTCTCTTTCCAGTTTAAAGTCTAGCTCATCTCCAACAGTTTCCAAAATCATGGGATTGGGCAACTTCACACGTTGCTGTGCTCAAGGATGACCTGATACTAGGGCAGTGGTTTCCGGACTGGTAGCACAGATCCCTCAGAAACATTTCCACTTCTGATCCTGTGCTCATATGTGTCTGCACACACCATCTTCAGATGGGAACAAAATAAACCAAAAGAAGTGTTGTCAATTTTGGAGCTATGGAAACTATAGATAGCTGCCAGCTGTGGGTGGGAGACTTACCCATAAACCTGCTTATGCTTTTAAAATGTTTGGACCATATGGATATATAAACTATTGAAAAGTTAAATTAATTACAAATAAAAATGACTCTTATTTGCCTTCTTTAAAAACAAAAGAAAGAAACTAATTTGATGACATTGAATCTGCAGATTAGGGTTGGTGTATTCACATGGTCTGCATGTCTTAGGTCACCCTGCAAGAAGAGTGAAGCACAGGCAGGGGAAAGGTATTGACTTTCCAGCAGTGAGTAGGGAAAACCCCAGTCCTTCTGCAGTTCCCAGAAGGGGCAGAGCTGGGGGCCTAGAGACAAGTGAGGGTGGCCAAAAGAACCAAGTGACTCACAGTGGAGCAGAGAGGCAAGGCAGCCAGGTGTGGGTGGAAACCCCACAAGCACAGCCAGAGCAGAGACTCCTGGGGCCCTCCAAGGTGGGCTGCAACAATTGCAGAGCCTCCAGCACACAAGATAGGAAGCCGGGAGCTGTAAAGCACAGCACAGAAAGGATGTTCGCCTATGGAGAGCTGTTCACATCATTTAACATAGGCACATGGGGACTCCTGCATTATGATGATGCCCTTGGCAACATGGGGATCTTTATGGCAGGGAGCACAGGGCTGTACACAATTGTTCTCATGCACAGCGGCAGGTGCTAGGCAGGTGCTAGGACAGAAGGTGCTATGACAACCAAAGAAGGCCATAGTCCTCAGGCTGAGCCAACTGGGAAGGGCTCCTGTTGGAAATGCTGCCCCCATGTGGAACATGAGGGGCACAGAAAGCAGGGCCCAACCTTAGCAAATGTGCTGAAAAAATATCAAAGGCCAAGAAAGAGAAAGGGGGAAGAAGGGGATGTTTAAAAATCTCTGGATGGGAAAGGCAGTCAGCTGGTTTGGTGGACGTGGGAGTAGAACCACAGAAGCCAGATTTGCACAGGCTGAGCACAATCAGTGGCCCTTTAGAGAGCCCTCCCTTCCGTCCAGTGGCCATGGCCCAGTTTTGCCTAGTGAGGAGCTCAGGAGGCAAATGCTCTCCCTGGAGTCTGAAAGGACAGGGGCAGGGGCAGGGCTGCTGTTGTCCTCCTCTTCCTGCTGATTTAGCTGAGAGATTCACTCCTGTCAGGAACCATTCCCCAACCAGAGCAGATGGGCCACAGTGAGTCACAGTAGGAGCTATTTAGATAGAATCCACATTAGGACATGATCCTATCTCACCAAAGCCAAGGGAGGCCTCAATAGCGACCATCAAGAACCATTCTCCAGACCTTTGAGTGGAAACTTGGGGAGGCAGTTTCCTCCAACACAGAACAGTTGTGGGCCCCTCAAATGGTTAAGTTCATGGTTACCTGAAGTTGGGGCTTCCCAAATCCTTCTTTAGGCTCTGGAGATATTTAGAGATATTTTAGAAGAAAAGGAGGATTCCAGGGTCAATGAGTTTAGGAGCTCTGTAAAAGTAAAGACATTTCTTAACTGTATAACTTCTCAGAGCCTTTAATATCCTAACATGCACTGTGACTCTCTAAGAGGAAAATAGAGTATGCAGAGCTGCCCCAATTTCATTCACATGGGGTCATTGTTTTCAGAATGCCCAAGCTCCTGAGAGCTGTTTGGAAGTTTAAAGAATGTTGCTCCCGGGCAGATACAATTCTGTTAGAGGCAGCATCCCTGAGGTAGGGACTTCTCAAAGCAGACACCACTCCTCTTCATCCCAGTGGCTTAAAAAAAAAAGTTTAATTGCCCCCTTGAGAGGAAGGAACTGGGCATGATGAGAAGGGAAAACATCACCCAAGGACATTCCCAGGACATTGGAAATTGACATTCCCAGGACAATGGAAAATTTGGGACTAATTACTAACAATCTCTTTAACCGAAGTGTCTGTTCTTTGCTTGCTTTCTGAGTCAACTGAGAAAGAAGTACTTATCTTTAAAATGTAGAACGATTCAGCCATGAGACAGAAGGAAATCCTACCATTTGCAACAACACAGATGGATCCTGAGGGCATTATGTTAAGTGAGATAAGTAAGAGACAAATACTGTATGATCTCACTTACAGGTGGGATCTAAAAAGTTAATCTTTTTTAGACTTTCAGATAAACAGCATAGAGTGGTGGTTAGCAGGGGCTCTGGGGTAGGAGGAAATGGGGAGATGTTGGTCAAAAGGTACAAACTTCCAGTTACAAGATTAACAAGTTTGAGGATCTAAGGTACAGCATGGCGATGGTAGTAATAACTCTATATCATATACTTGACTGTTGCCAAAAGAATGGATCCTAAATGTTCTCAACATAAAAAAGAAATGCTAACTATGTGCAAGGATAGGGTGGTAGCTAATACTATGGCAGTGATCATTTTGCAATCAACACATTATACACTTTAAACTTACAAATGTTATGTGGCAATTATATCTCAATAAAGCTGGAAAAAATAAATGTAATATGAATCCTCTTAACAGAAGAAAGGATATCAGGAAAAAGTTAAGTTAATCTGGATATAGTCTTTAGTTACCGATAATATATTAGGGCACCTGGGTGGCTCAGTCGGTTGAGTGTCCAACTCTTGATTTGAGCTCAGGTTATGATCCAGGGTTGTGGGATGGAGCCCCGCATCGGGTTCCACTCTGAGTGTGGAGCCTACTTGGGATTCTGTCTCTTTTTTTCTCTCTCTCTCTCTCTCCTGCCCCTCTACCCCGTTCTCTCTCTCTCTAAAAGTAAAAAAGATAATATATCAATATTAGCTCATTAATTACAATATACCACAGTATGTATGCTGGTAATATATACCCCATACATATACTTACTTCATAGTATAAATACCATAGTAATATAGGTATGAATACCATAATAATGTAAGATGTTAATAATAGAAGAGTGCAGGATATATGGGAACTCTCTATACTATCTTCTCAATTTGTCTGTAAAGGCTAAAACTGTTTTAAAAAATAAAGTCTATTAAAATTAAAAAAAAAAAAAAGAATGCCAGAATGTCTCCTCATGTTTCCACACTCTGCAGAATTCCTTAGCAGCCTGCCTTGGCCTATTTTTCAGAGTCTTTTCAAAAGATTTTTATTAAAAGATTAAAATTCAAAGCCTTTCTGCTAATTGAAATAAAGATTCATGTAACAAGGGCATTCTATTCCCAGAACTTTTGGCTTAAAGCTTTACTGAGATTTACTGGATGCACCTAAATTTTTGTTTTGAGTGCATTTTTTCTTTATGGGTTATTGCATCCAGACTGGGTAAAATCCAAATTTTAGTAGCTATGAAGCATTACTCAAAAGACATGAGACTTGTAGGAGATTATGTTGAAGACCATTAAGAGCTCTCCCTTTCCAGTAAGGCATGATGCACGAAATAATAGATAACTTCTGTGCCAGGTGTCAGGAGAGGGGGGCGCAGCCTATAGGACATTTACACAGTGCAAGGCAGCTTTTAGTGCTGATGTGTGAGAAGGCACAGCTGGCTTCATGAGGTTCATGCACATCTTTGTATCTCCCAGAGATCTGCTCTTCTCATGCAGTCAGCTGCTATAAACCAAGTCAGAGAGAGGTGAAATAACTTCTTGCCATGGTTGCTGCTCAAGTTTATTCTTGGGAACACAGATACCTTAAAGGAAGAAAAGGTCAGAGTGACTTTCACATAACTGGACTCACATTTTGGAAGATTTGCCATTGCTCCATAGGGAAGATTTAAGAAGCATCAGCCACAATATATGTTTGGAATTTGGAAAAGCACCATGAAGTCCCACCAGAGGGCAGAACATTACATTCGGACTTGTACAGACTCCAGCACTGTGATCCACTGGGGCTCCTTGCCTGTGGTTGGTGGACTGGTGGATGAACAAGATGTCAGGAATTTTGTGAGAAGGAAAACCAGCTCAGATAATGCTCTTTTTTTTTTTTTTTTTGAAACTTCCAGAAGCTCCAGCCATGACCAGGCCACCCTGCAGCAGCTGCAAGCACACTGCCTTTCTGTGCCCAGACTGGCCAGACCAGTTCTTGACATTTATACCGTTGTAAGACTTCTACAAAGCTTTGACAGAATTGGCTATTTCCACTGCAAAGTCACTGGTTTTATTTTCATTGTGGAGATTATTCTGGAAACTAAAAACTATTTAATGTTTGGCAGGTTTTTCACCCATGTGCTTGGTACCTTACCTCACATCATCTGCCAAAATTGTGATATAATCCACTGCCAAAAATAAATATATAACAACGAAGGGAAAAGAGAAAAAATAAAAGGAAAGCTTTCATGATCAGATGGGAAGCCATTGTCCAGTTGGGATCCTCCAACTGATACCTCCATGTTAGGCTGTCCAGAGCCTGTGTTCTCCATTGCAGAATGACCAGCAATGAAGGCATGTTAAGAACTCCAGCTCCCACAAGCCTGGAGCCGTGTGGAATGGAGAAGGGTTGTGTGAAAAGGCTACTGCCAATATTCAACTGTTGATAAGGCTGGGAATTCTTTGGAGAGTGACCAGCATATTTTGGCCAACTCAGCTTCTGCGACTCACCAGGAAGGACCTCTGCCTTTTAGAGAGTGGAGCTTCCACAGCCTGTGCTCCAAATGTTTGAGGATCTTAGCTTCCCTAAGTGGAAAAAAACTACTTTGTTTATCTGTCAGTCAGTGGAGACCTTACAGAGAAGTGGAAGCAGAGTTTATGGTGATCAAAAGCATTGATAGACTTATAGGTCTCTGCCTAATATAGTTATTCATTGATTCATTTTTGTGGTTATCTTTGATAACAACATCAAAGATTTAAAATACCTCTCTAGTGCTTGCTTTGGCAGCACATATATTAAAATAAAATTAAATTCCTCTCTAGCCTTCTTCATTTGCAGGCATTGTTCGATGAAATATGAGTTCCATTTACAAAGCAAATGTATCATTTTAATCTACTACCTCAGATTCTTTATTTCAGAGATTCTGCCAATTAAGTCATTCAAAAGTCAGCACTATCTTGTTTTAAAATGTGGGTAAATAATCCAGAAGTATGGAAAATGGAAACTCAGCAGTGCAGCCAATCCCAGCAGCAATATGTTTTGTTGCATGGATATAAGTCCTACCTCAAATAAAACTTTGAGAAGCAAGGTTTCTGGAACAGGACTTCCAGGTCAGGATTCAGAAATCTTCTTCTTGGCCGGCACTAGCCTGAGCCCTTAGCATCCCCAGGTATCTTCCACTTTGCCTTCTATTCCCAGCCTGGTCTCCCCCCTTCTCTGCCCATCACTCATCCTGGCCTGGGAACTATGCTCCAATTCACAGGGTCTGCCAGCCTGCCTGAGGTCCTGCTTATCCATTCCCCCCTCCAGCTCTTGCCTAAAGTGCCTCCTTCCCTCAAATTTGCCACCTAGACTCCCACCCAAACATGTCTAATTGAAACACCCCTTCTTCTCCTAATAAGCTCTCTCCCTTAATATTTTCTTACCACTTGGCAAGTCTGAATTGAATGCTTCCTATGATCTGCCTTGTATTTCAAATGTGTTTGTACAGACACCATCTCCCCCATTAGTCTGTGAACCTTGGAAGTCATATCTAAGTCATTCCCACACCTCTGCACAGTATAAAAAGGGTGATGTCATACCTGATAAAGGATTAGTATCCAAAACATATAAAGAACTTATACAAATCAACACCTTAAAAAAAATCCAATTTAAAAATGGGCAGGAGATGGGGCATCTGGGTGGCTCAGTCGGTTAAGTGTCCCACTTCGGCTTAGGTCATGATCTCACAGTTCATGACTTTGAGCCCCGCGTCAGGCTCTGTGCTGACAGCTTAGAGCCTAGAGCCTGCTTCAGATTCTGTGTCTCCCTCTCTCTCTGCCCCTCCCCCACTCACATTCTGTCTCTCTCTCAAAAATATATAAATATTTTAAAAATGGGCAGAAGACACGAACAGACATTTCTCAAAAGAAAACATCCAGGTGGTCAACAGACATGAAAAGATGCTCATCCTCACTTACCATCAGGAAAATGCAAATCAAAATTACAATGAGATATCACCTCACACCTGTCAGAATGACTAAAATCAACAACACAAGAAACAACAGGTGTTGGCAAGGATGTGGAGATAAAGGAACCCTCTTGCACTGTTGGTGATAATTCAAACTGGTGAAGCCACTGTAGAAAACACTATGGAGGTTCCTCAAAAAGTTAGAAACAGAACTACCTTATGATCCAGCAATTGCACTAATGGGTGTTTACCCAAAGAATACAGAAACACTAATTCAAAGGGATATGCGTACCCCTATTTTATAGCAGCATTATTTACAATAGCCAAGATATGGAATCAGCCCAAGTGATGATGGTTTAAGAAGATTTGGTATATATATGCAATGGAATACTATTTCACCATAAAAAAGAATGAAATCTTGCCATTTGCAATGGCATGGATAGAGCTAGAGAATATAATGCTAAACAAAATAAATCAGCCAGAGAAAGACAAATACCATATGATTTCACTTATATGTGGAATTTAAGAAACAAAACAAAAAAGCAAAAGGAGAAAAAGAGAGAGTGTGTGAAATCAAGAAACAGACTCTTTTTTTTTTTTTGAGAAAGAGAGAGAGAGAGAGCACGCACATGTACAACCAGGGGAGAGGGGCAAAGGGAGAAGAAAAGAGAGAGAGAGAGAGAGAGAGAGAGAGAGAGAGAATCTTAAGCAGACTCCACACCCAGTGCAGAGCCTGACTCAGGGCTTGATCTCAGGAGTCTGACACTCAACCCACTGAGCCATCCAGGTGCCCCCAGACTCTTAATTATAGAGAAAAAACCTGATGCCTGATGGATGCCCTAGAGGAGGTGGTGAGGGGAGGCAGGAAATAGGTGATGGGGAATAAGGAGTGCACTTGTGTTGAGCACTGGGTGATGTATGGAATTTTTGGATCACTATATTGTACACTTGAAACTAATGTACCACTGTATCTTAACTAACTGAAATTAAAATAAAAACTTTAAAAAAAAAGGAAGAGGTCAGGGTGTCTGGGTGGCTCAATCAGTTAAGCATCTGACTCTTGATTTCAGCTTAGGTCATGATCTCATGTTTTGTCAGTTCAAGCTCCATGTTGGTCTCTGTGCTGACAGTGTGGAGCTTGCTTGGGATTCTTTCTCCCTCTCTCTCTGCCCCTCACCTGCTCACAATGTCTCTCTCTCTCTCTCTCTCTCTCAAAATAAACAAATAAACTTTATATAAAAAATAAAAGGTGATGTCAGTGGTGAAGTAAATTGATGAATTGTGACTAGCAAGGAAGCAAGAGGCCAAGACAAGTAGTAAAAGTAAATGACAAATAACAAATGACAAACTGGGGGGAAATATTTGCCACTTTATCACAGTCACAAGTTCATCATCTTTAATGTATATGAACAAGGTTTAAATATAAAGAAAAAGACTCTATTAAACAATGAGTAGGTGATGTGGAAAGTTCACAGAAATAGAAATGCAGATAACACTTAAACATGAAAAGATGCCCAACTTCACTCATAGTAACATAAATGCAAATTAAAACTACGTTGCCCTCTAGACGTGGAATAGAACACTCCACCCAACAGTAGAATACATATTTCTCTCAAGTTCACATGGAACATTGTCTAGGATAGATCATATGACTAGTCCATGAAACAGACTAAATAAGTTTAAAAGGATTGAAGTCATACTAAATATGTTCTCCAATCACAGTGTAATTGAATTTGAAATCAATAAGAGAAAGAAATTTGAGAAATTCACAACTATACACAGGGTATATAAACAGGGTATATTGTTAAGTAAACAATGGGTTAAAGAAGTCACACCAAAAAATTAGAAATTACTTTAAAGTGAACAAAAATGAAAACACAACATACCACAACTTATGGAATTCAGCTAAAGCAGTGCACAGAGGGAAATTGATAGCTTTAGACACTTACGTTAATAATGAAAGACTGCAAATGAATAATCTAACCCTCAACTATAGAAAACTAAAAAACAAAGAGCAAACTAAACTCAAACCAAGCAGAAGAAAGGAAATAAGACTAGAATGGAAAGAAATAAAAAAGAGAATAGAAAAACAACAGAAGAAATCAATGCAACTAAATGTTGGTTCTCTGAAAAGCTCAACAAACTTGACAAATACTTAGCTAGATTGACAGTGAGAGAGAAAAAGAGAAAGAGAACTCAAGTTACCAAAATCAGAATGAAACAAGGGATACTACTATTGATTTCTAGAAATAAAAAACGATTATAAGGGAAGGCCATGCCAACAAACAGAAAGTCCAGATGTAATGGACAAATTCCTGGAAAGACACAAATTATTAAAACTGACTCAAGAAAAAAATAGAAAAATCTGAATAGATTGATAAAAAAAATAAAGAGATTAAACTATTAATTTTAAAACTTCCCACAAAGAATGCCCTAGACCAAGATGGTTTCTATGGTAAATTCTACCAAACTTGTAAAGAAGAATTAGTTCCAATCCTTCACCAACTCTTAGAAAATAGAAGAGGATGAACATTTCCCAAATCATTTTATGAGGCCAGTGTTACCCTGATCTGAAACCCATACAAGGGCATCCCAAGGAAAGAAAACTACAGACCAAAATTATATTGAGACATTTTTTAATAAAATTGGCAAATATCCAAAGTTTAACAATATATTCTGTAGATGAGGCTTTGGGAAAACCAGAACTCTCATAAAATCTTGGTGGAAACGCATAATGGTAACCTGTATAGAGAGGGATTTTGCAATATTTGAAAAATTACATGTGTATTTACCATTAATTTCAGCAATCTCTCTTCTAGGAATCTAGACTAAAGATTACTGGCAAAACGCAAAAGAATGTGTCACACGGCTTTTTGTTGCTATGAGACCTATAAAGACTGAAAACCACCACATGCCCATCCAGTTAAATCAACTTACATGCATTCACCCAAGGATTTGGGTTACACAGCTACAAAAAGAAATGAGGAGTGGCTAAGTACTTCCCAGAAAAAGTAGGGACACATAGAGCTCTTCCATTTATTTGAATAAGAGGAGGAGGGATATATATGGAATTAATATTATGCACTAATAATTAAAGGTGGAAAGATTAAAAAAATTTTTTTTCAGTTTACTTGTAGGGAGGGAAAGATGAGGGGGAGAGATAGATAAGTAGCCAGATAGTTCTGGATAAATCTTGCTTGCAGTTTTTGTTTTTCAATAACATAAATGTTTTATATCATCATAAAACAAAATTAAATTGCAAAACCAATTAATAAAAATCCAAAGGAAATTAAAGAAGTGAATCCAAACATGTATCAAGTTTGCAAAATAACTACCCAGAGAAGAATCATTTTAAGAGATTTAAAAACTCTAATAGAATATACCCAGGGTCAAAAAGAACAACAAAAAAATGTTTTAAACTATGTTTAGTAATTGTATCGTTAACAGTAATATTGGCATTGTAGCTCTGAAACTACATCTAGGATAAAACAAATGTCATTAGGAATAAGATTCAGCATAAGTGAAAAGAGACACAAATATAATAAATTAGTAATTAGTATTAGGATAAATAAGTAAATCAGCTGTGTCTCTAAATTGGAATTTGAACTATCAGTATGAACTCAGATGCATACCTTATACATTAAATATAATTATTATATATTGTATACAACATGTATATTATATGTATGTGCACATACAAATATCACCATTCTGCCAACTGCAAGGACTAGAAACAATTCAATTCAGAAGCAGATACTGATTTCTGAGTACCATTTCCCACTGAAATGGCATTTAGAAATACTCTTTGGAGAAATGGCCATATCCAGGTCTAGGGTAAGAAATGCACAAGGTAAGCCTGAAATACCCTTTCATTCCAGATAGCAAGGACCCTCTCGGAGACTCCTGGTGTCGTGCCAGAAGGATTCAAGAGCCAATGTGAAATTGGGACCATTTAAGCAACAGTAAGGAAAGTTACTGCTGTGAATTAAAATGAATCAAATATGTTTCCATCCATGAATTCATACTGACACTCTGAGAAAAGAAACACATTAGTCATGTTGGGATGATGCCAGGGAACCAACTCATTACTCTGAAAACCAAAACCTTTTGCCTTTCCAATTTGGTCACAGGAAGTTTCTCTTCCTAAGTGAATTACAGTGAATAAATGAAGAAGGAATGGTAGAATTGAAGATTGTCATTTTGAAAGTTCTAGTGATATAAAGGCTCTCTGCGATCATCATCAGGATCCCCTAACCTCACAAAAAACAGACAAGCAGACATACAGGTGCCTCCTGATGGAAGGACACGTGGCACCAGTGAGTCTTGTCAAAAAAGCCTTTCTGCGTCTGAATAGGTCTTGAGATCTTACTATTGGTCAGGAAATGCAGGGCACAGAGCAGCAGAGAAACATCACAAGCTTGTCTCAGAGTCTCCTTTGAGGGGAACCCAAACCAAGACCCCAGAGACAGAGTGCGAG
Organism: Cryptoprocta ferox; assembly: GCA_028646485.1. Taxonomy (NCBI): domain Eukaryota; kingdom Metazoa; phylum Chordata; class Mammalia; order Carnivora; family Eupleridae; genus Cryptoprocta; species Cryptoprocta ferox. The sequence goes on from CM053560.1 coordinate 117,020,928, forward strand.
TGCTGACTCCATGCCAGGCTCCCCCGACCTGGTTGCCCCTGCCTACTCAGGGGTCCATACAGGTGACCACACAGGTCACTGTCCCAGATCCTCCCCCCAACTGTGATCACAGGCAAGCTGCTTGTTCCCTAGGAGCCTCAGTGCCTGTACTCCTTACCCAGGATAAGAAATATGCCACCTCCAAGGCTGAGTGACTGACCAAGTAGATCACTACACAAAGGGGGCGCCCTGGCACCAGTTAATTGCCCCGTGTGTCTTCCTTGTCACTAGTATCAGTGGGACTGTCATTGGTTCAGACTGCTCACTAGACATGTAACAATCCTCAAACGCTAACGGCGTGTCTATAGTTCTCATGCATCACTTCCTAGTGCTGGGTCCTCCATGCCATGGGTCCTAGATGCCATGTCCAGAGGAGGAGACCTCCTGGAAAAAGAACTGTGCTCAGGATCCCTTCCCTCCCCCAGCTCTGGCTCAGCCCCAGCCAACAGGAATATAATGTGAGCCACATATATCATTTTAAATTTTGTAGTAGTCACTTTGGGGTTCCTGCGTGGCTCAGTTGGTTAAGCATCTGACTCTTGGTTTTGGTTCAGGTCATGATCTCAGGGTTTATGAGTTCAAGCCCCCCTTTGGGCTCTGTACTGACACACAGAGCCTACTTGGGATTCCCTCCCTTCCTCTCTCTCTGCCCCTCCCCTGTTCTCTCTCTCTCTCTTTCTCTCTCAAAGTAAATAAAAACATTCAAAAAAAATTTTAAATAAGTAAAAATAAAGTTTCTAGCAGTCACTTAAAAATAAATAGAAGTGGGTGAAAAAAAATACTACATTTTATTCAACCCAAAACATCCAAACTATCATTTCAATATGCAATTAATATGGAATCATTATCACCGATCTCAGCCATCTTATGTGCTGTGTGCGCCAAGCACGCTGCATTTCAGACTGGATGAATTTCAGGTTGTCGATGGGCAGCCACACGTGGCTCAGGCCATCACATGGCACATGGCAGTTCCAGGTTGCCTGCCTTACTGTGCCAGCTCTGGGGAGGAGTCGTGCTCACTTTTGGAAGGCTCAGAATCTCATTCTCTCCATGTTATATGACCCCATAAAGGGCCTATTTGACTGGCGACAATAGTGCCCATTGGCTGGAAAGGCACTGACTGGCCGACTTGGGTGGGACTGCTCACTGGCACTGAACACCAAGTTTCTCTACTTTGTAGCCACAATGGGATATGAGAATGCTGCTAGGCAAGGTGAGACACTCACCTGCCATGTGGGGCCTCCCAGCTCCTCCCAATCTGATTCTTGATGCTTCACCTGCCTCCATTATTCTGTCTCAACCTTGCCATCTGAAATACTGCCATTGCAGAGCCCCTCTGGCCCCTGGAGGAACTCCTGCTAAAAGCCATGAGTCTATCTAGAGCCAACCACGAGTTTACAAGGAAAACAACCCTGCCACTGGGCCCGAGCTGCCGCTGCTGGGTGGGCGCTGTCCTCTGACCCCAGGCCATGTGCACCAGCAAAACATGGGTGAAGTCACGCTTCACCCCTACTCTCGTGGGACACAGTTGTCCACCTCTGATGGGCACAGACCCAAGGGAAGCTGATGAAAGCAAAGGACAGACCCCCTCCACAGAAAATGGCCCAGTCCACCTGCACAGTTCAGCATCACCTCTGGAGGTCAGAGGCTCCCTGAGCCCCTGGGTGTCCTCCAGGTATGGAAGGGGGCTCCTGCAGCTTAGGGGTGGGGACATGGTCCCAGGCTCAGGCTGCACCCCCACCAGGGCTCTGTGGGGTGAACTAATGTTCCTGCTCCACCTCACATGCTCACTTGGAGGCCTCAGTTTCCTCATCTATGAAATGGAAACTGCCCTAACTACTCCTACATCCAGCCTGTCTGCATTTCTGTGCACTCTTCTGGGAGATGAGAGAGGCACCCCCGGAAGACCCACAAGTGTGTAGGGAGACCCAATCCCCCGCCTAGGGCGTCCTATGGAGGAGAATTTCAGGGTTTGGGCTATCTCTTTCCTGCTAAGCTGAGAAAGCTCACTAAAAGCTGGAATAACCATGCACATTCTTACAACACACCCCCCATCGTGGTGTTAGGGTGACTGTGGATATGGGTCATGCAGGCTGCTGGTGGGATGGGGACAGTGGGAGTTAGGAACACCCAGATGGGGACGAGAGTCATGCGGGACTCACACTGCATGCATACTGGAGTTCACCTCGACCTCTGGCTCAATCTCAGATGATTTGAGAAAGGATTATGGATGATTAGTGCCATGTGCTGCCTTCTCCCAGCTCCCTGGGGCCCAGGCACTGCCCGCCTGATGAGGGGCTTCTGAAAGAACGATTATGTCCAATTGTCTCAATTATGCAAACCATGCTGACATTTCTAGCAGGGGAAGGACTGGTGGTAGGGGGGAGGGTCACTTCAAAGGGAAAGTTGTGGCTCCCCCCACCTCTCTCAGATCCCAAGGCTGTTTTCATGGGCTCCCACACCGAGCAGCCTGGCAACATGGGGCCCTGGTTTCCTTTTCTGGCCTGGGAGCGAGGTCATGGGGCCATTGCCTCACCAGGATCATGAGGGGCCCGGAACGGGTGCTCACATGCTCCTCATGTGGACTTCTCCTCTTAAAGGGTGGGCCCTTCTTAGCCAGCTTCCTGCCTGGCCAGAGGAGGAAGCTGGAGGCCAAACTGGGCCCTCCCCGATCCGCCACTGTTAGCAGGTAAGTGAGGTGGAGCCAAGCGCCAGTGCGGGGAAGCTGGGTAGGGGGCTCTGCTTCCTGAGGCTTCTTGCTCTCTGCTGCTGAGGCTGGCTGGATAGGGGTGTATCTGTTCTTAGCTGACAAGGCCTCCAGGATGATTCCCTGAGGGAACGAGCCCTGTGTCAGCCAGCCCATACCCAGCTCCAGTGTGATGAGGCTCGCTCAGAGGTGGCTTTTAAACGTAGGTGCCAGGGGTCTGCAGAGAAGCCCCAGCTCCAGAGCGCAACCTTCTTGCCAGTTACTGTTACTTCTCAGTGTCTTACCTCTGCCCCTGTCCTTCCGGGAGAGCGTGCCTCTTCCCGCGAGCCCTCGCGATCGCTAAAGTTCTTCCGAGTTGGGGGGTAGGGGTTATACCTATAAGCCTTCATCAGCTGATATTTCAACCATTAGTTAAAACTTCAGCTGGGGTAGGGGAAGCTCAGGGAAAAGATAGGTTCTACTACACCGGACTGTGAAGGGAGGTGCAGATTCCCTCTCACTGCCAGTGGGAAGTGAGAATTGGTTTCTGGAAGGCAGTTCAGTAGTATGTACTCAAGTACAATTCTGTGTCTAGGGATCCATTCTGAGGAAAGAATCCTGAACGTAGGCCCAAGATTTACATGGCATTGTTTACTATAGTGAGACATGGGAACAACCCAAATGTCCAAAACAGAGGATTGGGCAGGTAAATCATGGTCTATCCACAGGATGAAATACAATGCGGCCACTTGCAAAAGGACAGAGAATAACGTGTAATGACAATGTGCAGAATGAACTTGCTTTTCATTACACACACATGTCTAATCTGTTCCCAGGGGGAAAAAACTAGGAATACACTGAGAGTCTATCTGTTGTTATTTTAGGATGAAAGCCATATGGGTGATGTTTATTATTCCTTGGTTGATTTGTATATTTCCTCTTCTTCTTTTACTTTAATCAATTTCTCTAACAAATACATTTTCCTTTTGTTACCAGAAATTATACCTTTTTTTAAAAACCTTAGCAAAAAGTATCAGAAATAACGAGGAGCAGAGGGGGACAGGGGTGGGGAAAAATGGAAATGTTTTCAGGAGTCATTCCTGGGTTGATCAGGAATAGGAACTGAAAATGAAGGAGGGCAGAGAAGTAGGGAGGAAAAATAAATGACAAATTTGCTCTGTCTGAATTAAATATTTAGGGAGGAATTAAAAAGGACACCAGCCTCTCTGGGAGCAGGCTTCATACGGGTTTGAATTTCAGGAAGGATTGTCTTTGGCAGTCTTCACCAAATATCATTCTGCACACTACCTAACAGCAGTTTTAATTCATGGCACTTGCGATGGTATTTATAGCATGAATTGGCCACTGTCTGCAGTGTATTTCAGGTTCCAGAAAATGTAATTGGAAACGTCAACTAATGTTGAATGTGTTTGCTGTAATTGTTTGTGTTTTATTGGTTATTTTCTAGGAGAAGTCTGGAATTTTGTTTGGTTTGGCTCTTTGCAACCCCACTTATTTGCTTTGCAAAGTTGATAAGTACAAGAAACAGAATAATTTTCAGGCATTTTAAGTGGCTAGTCATCTTTGTACTCAACTAAGTGAAAACAAAACACACTTTCCATTAACTTAAAATCCTCTTACTTGGAGCATTTGATATTTTTAGAAATCTCTCTTTTGCTTTGATTGAAAATGTTTTCAAGATGTCCTCTAATTTGTGTGTGTGTGTGTGTGTGTGTGTGTGTGTGTGCGCACACAAATTCTGGATCTGGGAAAATAGAGACCCTCATCCAGGGAAATAATGGAACCCAATCCCTGATTCTCTTCCATGACCTAGAGGTTAATGAGGGTCAACATCTTAACACCTCCATTTAAAAGGTAGTAGCCAGAGACATGCTGATATGTAAAGGGACCTGGGCAGTCAGTGGCTGTGATGCCCCTCATTTTCTAGTTCTATTAGACTCTGCAATCAGTGAATGAATTACAGTATCCACTGGGAACAACCAGGGTCCAGGAAATGGTTGGTTCATTGCCCCAGACACACATCACATACAGGAGCAATTTTCCCAGGCTTCCACAGAAAACACTTACCACAATTTATCTTGCTATTTTCCAGAAACTACGCCTTCAATTGCTTTCCGTGTCAGGGGGAAGAATGCATTTCCAAAGCTATAGATGGCTTAAAGAAAACAAGATAATGACAGCTCACAGCTCTCCCTTCCCCAGCTGCCAGGGTCTTCTTGTTGTTATGTGCCTTCCCACTCCCCACCCCCCACACTGCTTTTGGCTCTCATCCCACCTGGTCTGCTTTCTCCATGAACGTGGCAGGGAGACAGAATGTCCTGTGTTGGTCCTTAAGGGTTGGTCATGCTTGATATGCCCCAAGGTAAAATTAATGCTGAATTGGCAGGTGGCCTCTCTCCATGGGCCATGGGCCCTCCCTGGAGATAGGGTACTGGGGAGGGCAAATTTGTCAGGCATGGTGAGATGGAAAGCATGCTAGCCGGGAGTCACAGCAACAGCATCCTTTTTCTGTTAATCGTTGGAGAGGTAATACACAAAGATATAAAGTTGTACAACCATGCAGAAGAACCAAGTTAAGGTCCTAACACCCCCACCCCCACTGCTGAGCACACTTGATGGTTTGATGTGTATTGTTTTAAACTAGTGCCACCCAGTCAACCATGCCACAGACATAACTTTAAGCTGTAGAGGAGCTGTGTTAAAAAAAAAAAAAGGGAAAGCCATGTTAAAATAAGTGAAACTAGTTTTAGAACTTATTTAACTCAATATATCCCAACTCTTATCATTTCAACATGTGCTAAGAAAAACTTATTAATGACATATTTTATGTTATTTTTTTTTGTACTTCAAAATTTGGCCAAATACTACCCCCACCTCTGCTTTTCTTGAGCTCTAATGTCAGACATAAAAAATGGTAGTTTGCTGTCTTATACTTGAACTCACAGCATATCTCAGTTAAGATGGGCCAAATTTCAGGGTGCTTACTATAAAAGCCAAATTTCAGCCAGTGGCTACTATGTTGGGCAACATAGCTGTAGACCTTTGCATATCAAGGTTCACTCTTATACAGCTGGATCATACCAGAAAGGTCCTACTACAACTTTTTTCCAATTAATAATAGAGATATTTGCACTTTAGAACTTGAAGTTCTACTTTAGAGTATTTGATAGTTGCACAGTCCATGATTGAATGTATCATCATTGGTTTAATGATTTCTCAAAGGAGATGGAAAAAAAATTGGAGGCTTCTAATTTTTCGCTCGGTTCAAAATATACTGGAACATCCATATTGCCTGTGTACATGTGAAAGTATTTCCAGATAATAAACCCTAGAAGTGGATGTGCTGGGTCAAAGCATATGTTCGCTTGACTCTGTGACAGATAACTGCCCAGATCCCCTCCAAAAACATGCTGCCAGGAGTCTGTGAGAGGGAAGCAGATTCTTAGCCAAGTAGGCCACCAGTTGGCTTTGGGGTTTGGACCTCGGTTCCCTTAGACGTAAAACTGAGGAGTTGGGCTAACCCTTCCTTGTTTCTTAAATGCCTGCTTCTACAGCTCAAATGTTGGCGGTTCCAGCCCATTTGTTTGGTGGGTAGGGTGGTGCATGAGTGAGAGCTCTCTGTTCCACCATCAGCAGGGCAGGACCAGAGAGACTGATGAACAAACAAAGCTCCTCATGCACCTTGTCTGAGGTCAGTAGAAAACTCTTAATGAAGACCCAAGCTCCTATTTTTTGTACAATTACTATTATACTACCTTTCATTAATATGCTGTTGTCTACTAAGTGCTGTCACAGCAAAAAAGCAGAGGAGCAAGGACCAGTCCCAGCAGCCCGGCTCCTGAGCTGGCTGCCTCAGGCATCATGTTGAGCTACATCACCTTCACTCCCACTGGTATGCCACCCAGTGTCCTTCCCCACCGTGGTGGCCCCAGCAACATCACAGCCCCTGAGGGACACAGTCCTTGTTTGCACACACTGTCTTGGGAGTCCTGAGAGAGGAAGTCCACATGGAGAGTGGCAAAGGACCACCAAAAAGGAGAGGGTGCCCCCAATGGGAGCCAGGTGGGTACTGGGAGGTCAGCCTTGGTCTTCCAATCCTCTCTCCTGTGACACTGGGCTACATCCTCCCAACCAGGGAAGACCACACTGGGCTCTCGGGTAATGTCACAAAGGCCCTATACACAGTGACTTTCCAACTGGCTTGCCCTCCTGAGCAAGCCAGCCAGGACAGGGAGCTGCAAGAGGGCACCCCTGAGACCCTTGTGGCAATCCTCTGGTTCCCAGTCAGGGAGGAGCTGGTGATGGGAGGAAGGGAAGATTCATCCATCCAACTCCATCCATCCCCAGCTATGTGGGGTTGAGTCTTCCATCCAGGCGTATGGGGTGTTTTTGCATTTATCCAGACCTTCTTACCTTCCTTCAGCAATGTCTTACAGTTTTCAGTGTACAAGTCTTTCACCTCCTTGGTTAAACATTTTCCCAGATATTTTATTCTTTTTGATGTTATTATCAATGAGATTGTTTTCTTAATTTCCTTTTTGGATTCTTCACTGCTGGTGTTTGGAAACACAATTGATTTTGGAGTTATGATCGTGTACCCTTAAACTTCACTAAATTTACTTATTAGTGGTAGCAGGGTTTTTGTAGCTTCTTTCAGAGCTTTGCTTTGTTTTATTTTGGACTTCATCTGTATTCCTAAACAATATATTATTTAGCTTTGTCTGCTTTTGAACTTTATATAAACAGACTCACACTGTGTGTCCCCTTGGGGACTTGTTTCTTTTGTTTTGTGTCGTGTTTTGAGAACCATTCATATGGTGTGGTTTGTCTGTTTCTGTTGCCATATAATATTCACTTGTGTGAATATGTGGGGATGGACTTACAGGTCCTACTACAGCTGGGCAGCTGGGTTGCTGTCTCTTGGGGCTCTCATGAATGGTGCCACAGGAATGTGCATGTGGGGTCTCCTGGTACACATGTGCATGAGCATATTTGGGGGTAAACCTCAGTATAGAATTGATAGACTCAAGCTTGTGGCTGCTCTGCTTCCCCAGACAATGCCAAAAGGCCTTCTATCCTCCTTAAAAGGAGGAGCTTTTGGAGACGGCATTTGGAATCAGCCAGAGGAGACAGATGTGTGACGAAGGACTGGGCTGCTCACAGGAGTCAAGAACAGCTTCCTGGCATGAGGCCAGCCAGGACTGGTGGCTTCACCATGACTCAGTCTCCTCTCTTGGTGCCCATTCACCTCCCAGAGTCCCTACCAAAGCCCTAACCCCTCTACTGCCTCAGTTTCCTCATCTTTAAAGCCACAGTGAGGGGAGCACATGCTCTCTGTAGACCTCTTCCCCCCAACAACCACTGCATCTCAGTTCTGTGTGGCAGTCTCTGTGACCACAGTGAGAAATGGGATCAGGTGCTCTGCCTTGTTCCTGCTGTTCCCTCTTCCAAGAGTGCCCTTCCCCTTTGCTCCTGCACCCAGCTAAATTCTCCTCAGGCTTCAAAGATGAGCCAAACGCTCCCTCCCTGTTTTCCCCACCTCGTAAATTCCTCCCCAGGGAGAAGTACTTGTCCCACACACACACCATGCACAACTATACAGTGCCAGTGTGCCCGCCTGGGAGATCCTAAGGGCTGAGTGTGCTCAGTACACCTGGAACCACCAGAGCCTACCTCGTAAGGAGGCTTCATAAGCTACTAGTGTGAAATACACAAATGCTGGCTTTCTCTCATGTCACACAAGGTAGTCTTGTGTGAGCTACACACAGGTCCCACTGAACTTTTGAAGACACATTTCCTCTGACATAACCCTCCCAAGTTTTAAATGCTGAGCTGTGTGTGGGAACACTTATCTATAAATACATGAGCAGCCCAGACACTGGCTATGAGTCACGGGTCACTACAGACCACAGTGGTCAAGATAGACCTAGAGGAACACAGCGAATGAGAACCCCATTTGGGATGCTCAGCTGTGCCCCCTCCTCCACACCCAGACCTCCACCCATCTCTACACAGCTGCTCCCACCCCAGTCCTCACTTCCCAGAGTGGCCCCTGTAGGAATGCTCATCATTGCTGGACCCCTTGCCCCTTTCTCGAATTGTAACAGGACTCAAGGGGTTCACCACTTGGCGTGCAGCAAATTGGACACAACCCAAGGAACCACTGAAAGCAAAGAACTTTTTATTATTTGTTACGAGTGAGAAGACAGGGAGATGGCTCTCAAAGCACTGTCTCCCTGTGGAGTTAGAACAGGAAGCTTTTATTCAGTGTGTTGGGGTCAAGGGAGGGAACTTGCATATACATTAAGGAATGTATACATATCCTATTACTTAGGCACTTCGGTTCAATTCTGCACACCTAACCTGTCAACGTGCTAGTGCATACGTTGTATGTTTGAAAAATGGTGGAAAACTCCATCCTCAGGAGATCTTAGTATTATAATGAGCTAAAGGTAACTTCAGGACAACTCAGGGGTGAGGAGGGGGGGGGCTTCTGTGCAGGTCCTCAGCTCCAATCTGGCTCAAACTGGCTCATGTAAGGGGCTGTCAGGCGAGACCCATCTAGCAAGGGGCTCTCAGGTGAAACACCTGGCTCAGTGTCTCTTTGGCTGGAACTGTTGATTCTGCAAAACAAAACACATGCCTTCCTTGCTTATTCCCCTTCCCCTCCTCCCTTCTGCTAATAGCGCCCAGGCCTTTCTTATTTGAGTAACTCCCCTTTGCATCCTAGCTAACAAAATCTGTCTTATCCTGGCTCTCAGTCTCTGGGAGCTGACTATTGCAAACTAGCCAATCTGCTGTACAGGCACTACTGAAATATGAGAGGTGCTTGCCAATTAATGCGTGCACACTGGTCCCCAGGAACCGCAGGAAACTGACTTAGCATGGATGATAATATTGTCGGCACAGAGCTGCTATGAGGATAGGGAGGGGGAATACTGGTAAAAGAAAATCTTGGAAAAACACAAACCAAGATTTGTGTCTGACATTCTTAAAGGGCTGATGAGTGAGCCGTGAGTTTGGAAGGGAATGATCTCTGTCTCATCAAAGTGTCCCTGATCTTGGGGATAGCTGGCCAGGCCCGGGCTTGACTCTTAGTCCCGCCATCCTATGGGTTTCCTGCTTCCTCTGCCATTGACCGGGGAATTAAGAACAATGTGTTCCAATGTCTACCGACCCTACCTGACAGACCCTGGGCATTTAGACGGAAGCTGAAATCTTACCCATGTTACACTTCATGCAGTTCATGCTTACTTAAGACACTCAAAAACTATTTACTGAATACCAATCTCTGCCAGACAATGGGCTTGAGGTTTTTCACACTAAACTGTGTTTAATCCTTACAACAATCCCACCTAACAGGCAAGATAATCGAGGCTCAGGAAAGTTAAGTATATTGGCCACGGTCATAAAGATAAGAAACAGTGAATCCAGGGGTGCCTGGGTGGCTCAGTTGTTTAAGCGTCCCACTCTTGATTTTGGCTCAGGTCATGATCTCATGGTTCATGGGTTTGAGCCCTGTATCAGGCTCTGAGCTGATAGTACAGAGCCTGCTTGGGATTCTCTCTCTTTCCCTCTTTCTCTGCTCCTCCTGCACACACACACTCTCTCTGTGTCTCTCTCTCTCTCAAAATAAACAAACAAACAAAAAAAAGAAAAGAAACAGTGAATCTGGGAGCTGACTTAAGTATGACAAATCCAGAGTCCTTTTCTCCCCACCCCACCATACCTTTTATTGTATTTTTACTTTAGGGACCACCTTCAAAGCTTTAACCCAAAGAAATGACTTTAATAGTAAAACTTACAGGCACTAGCACAAGCCTACTAGCAAGATTTCAGCGTGTGACTCCATGTGGATTATACCCGGGATGCATTGCCTGCTGGTGGTGCCACAGGGTGGAATCCCATGCATCTGGGTAAAGCGTGAGGAAGCTCTCTGTACAACTGATGCAGGCTGCCTGGGTACCACAGGACCAGCCAAGAGGGTCCTTGGCTTCCCCCAGGATAGAAATCAACCACAAGCCTAGAGGAAGAGAGAGGAGGGTTTACTGAAGACGTAGAGCAAATGCAAAATGTCTGGAAGTCTCAGAAAGGAAAGGAGAGTTAGTCTTGTCTTTGTTTGGGATCTGGGGTATTTATTGAAGATGGTGATCTGGTGTATGTGTCCTTTCCGGCATCCAGGGACGGACAAAGCAAGGACAAGTAAGTGCTCAAGAGCCAGGGGTCTTGGCATCAAGGTGTCTGGAGTCAGTGGTCTTGGAAAAAGTATAGGATGACCTCGTCGGTCACTCCTTAGATGTTATCTATCGTGATGGAAGTCTCCAAATAAAGCATTAACTCCTTGACTTTTATGTGGAGGACATACATTAAGTCATCTGTAGGGGGTGCAGGTCCTAACATGAATGAAGCAGCAGAAAGCAGGCCTTCCCAGGATCCCCTCAATTTCCCTATTTCATAAGAGCTCAAAAAGATGCCCATAAATATCACTGAACTTTCATTTTTTAAAAGTTCTTTACAAGAGTATGTGTGTTGGAATAAATAGGAGGGAATGTCTGAAGGGCACGCAGCAACTGTTAGCAGGGGTCACTGCTGGAGGCTAGGGGTTGGAGGGAAGGAGGGAGAATCACTTTTCAATTTAGACACTTCTTTTTCTTTAATGTTTATTTATTTTTGAGAGAGACAGAGACAGTGCACAAACGGGAGGGGCAGAGAGAGAGCAGACTCCAGGCTCTGAGCTGTCAGCGCCCCAACATGGGGCTCCAACTCACAAACTGTGAGATCATGACCTGAGCCAAAGTCAGACGCTTAACGGACTGAGCCACTCAGGTGCCCCTCAATTTTAGACACTTCTAAATCTTTGTCATTGTTCCATTGGCCACATATTAGGTTAGGGATGCTTGTGGGTTTGTTGTTGTTGTTGTTGTTTGTTTGTTTGTTTGTTTTAAATTCTAAGCAAAGAAAAAACCACCACCTCATCCCCCCATCCCACCAGCCCATCACCATCCCCACCCTGTGCTCCAGGCATGAAGCTTTTGACGTCATCTCTAAAAGGAAAAGAGTATGAAACTGTGAGCTCCAAACCAAGATTCAGGTCTTGGAGAGGTGGGTGTGTGTCCCCATAGCTGAAACTTCTCTTGTGGTGGATCATCGCCCAAGCCGGCTTCATGTTACAGGTGACCATGTTACAGGGTGACTCCCAGGCCTTCCCCCACCCATATCCACTGTGCCCCCTAAAATGTGTCTTCTCATTATGATGCTAGGTCCACTTGTAACCAGGGCACAGGGGCACAAGAGCACCTGCCTCAGGGGCTCCCAAACAGACAAGATTTGGCCATTCCCCGCTGGCAAAATCCAAAGGCAGAGAGGCAGGTGGTGGGTGAAACAAGAAAGGAATTTATTTCAGTGAGGCCAACCCCGGGAAGACAGCAGACTAGAGTCTCAAAGACTGTCTCCTAAGTACCAAAAATACTTCTAGGTATTAGAGAATGTGGACATATAAGGAGAATGTGGGACAAAGGTCAGTGGGTATATGCAAGTGGGCAGTGAAGGTCAAGTCATCATCGTCTTGGGGTCAAACACGCAGGGGCTCGCTGGCATCAGGACAGAACTATTGCGCTTCCCATCACAGGATTATTTGCCCACCGGGTCTTTTGCCTGAGTAAGAGATAAGCTGGAAAGAAGAACTTAATCAGTTAGATAGTAAAGGCTAAGGTCAAAATGGAGGTAGGTGAAGTCCTCTGTCACACTCCTCACGGGCCTCCCCACTGTCCTCCAGCAATTGTGTGGGCAACTGAGGGCCAACCTGCCATGGTTACCAGTGACCTGTTGTGGGCACCATGCTGAGCCATATTGGAGTCTGTGGGAGAAGGAACAATGAGTGCCCTATATACACTTACCAAAATATCCCCTCATGTTAAAACTGTGTAGGAAAAGTAAGAACTCTACAGTCAAAAAACATGACTGTATAAAAAGCCTCACACTGCCCAACATGCTGGCATGTCACACAGTAAACCCTCATATACCACCCAGTGGACACATGCTGGCTGCACAGCCCAAGAGCTGTGAGCTGATCGGAAACAACCTTTGCACAATGAGGCAAGGTCATACAACAAGTGACAACCTGTCTTTAAAATGTTGATATTGTGATCACAACGGATTCTTGGCATTGATTTTATCTTTTTTTAATTGTGTATGAAATGGCAGCACCTGGGTGGCTCAGGCAGTTAAGCATCCAACTTTTGACTTCAGTTCAGGTCATGATCTCACAGTTTGAGGGTTCGAGCCCCGCATCTGGCTCTGCGCTTACAGTGCAGAGCCTACTTGTGATTCTCTCTCTCAATCTCTCTCTCTCAAAATAAATTTTTAAAAAACATTATCAAAAGATAAAATTTTGTATGAAATGTTATTTATCTTAGATACTGAATTTTTGGCACCCTGGACCTGCCCATCACCCAAGAAAGGCACAGCAGGCCCCCGTAGTGCTTTGCCTGCTTAGCCGCTTCTGAGCATTGATTCCTTCCCTGGTGTCTAGGTGCCAGCACTGATATCAGAGGCATCTCCTCTGACTTGTCTCCCTTACACCATGAACTTGCAGTTCCTTGAGAGGTCCGGCTTGTCAGGATCCAAATAGAGCAGCAGGAAGCTGAGGGCTGCATGGGCAGTGGATCTCAAATGCTTGTTAAAATACAGATTCTCACACCCTGATTCTGATTCTAGGGCCTGGAGTGAAACCTAGATATCTTCATTTTTTTAATTTATATTTAATTGTGTTAGGATACGCACAACGTAACCTTTGGCATCTTAACCATTTTTAAGAATACAGTCCACTGGCATTGAGCACATTGACACTGCTGTCCAGCCATCAGCACCATCTACTACAGAACGTTTTCATCCTCCCAAACTGAAACTCTACCCATTGAACAGTAACTCCCCACTTCTCCTCCTCAGCCCCTGGGATCCACCACTCTTACTGCCTATCTCTAGGAATTTGATTATTTTAGGTACCTCATGTAAGTATTTGTCCTTTGTGACTGGCGTATTTCACTCAGCATACTGTCCTCAAGGTTCATCCACGTTATAGCAGGTATCAGGATTTCCTTCCTTCCTTCCAGAAGACTGAGAATATCCCATCATATAGATAAACCACATTTTGTTGGGTTGTTTCACCTTTTGGCTATTTTGAATAATGCTGCTGTGAACACAGGTGTACAAATATCTCCCTGAAACTCTGTTTTCAATTCTTTGGGGCATATGCTCCGAAATGGAAATACTGTATCATATGGTAATTCTAAGTTTAATTTTTGAGGAACTACTGCACTGTTTTCCATAGCATCTGCTTCATTTTAAAAGGTTTATTTATTTATTTTGAGAGAGAGAGAGAGTAGGGGGGCGGGGAGGGCAGAGAGAAAGGAGGAAAGAGAGAATTCCAAGCAGGCTCCATGCTGTCAGTGTAGAGGCCAATGTGGGGCTCGAGCTCATGAACCATGAGATCATGACCTGAATTGAAATTAAGAATTGGATGCTTAACTGACCGGGCCACCCAAGCACCCCTGCTCCATTTTAAAATTCCACCCATAGTGCACAATTGTTTCAATATCTCCACATCCTCACCAATGCTCATTATTTTCTGTTGTGTGTGTGTTTTAATTGTAGCCATCCTAATGGTGTGAGGTGATATCTCACTGGTTTTGATTTACCTTCCCTAATGATTAGTAATACTGAGCATCTTTTCATCTGTTTGTTGGCCATCTGTATGTCTTCTTTGGAAAACGGCCATCCAGTCCTCTGCCCATCTTTAAATCAGGATGTTTACTGTTGTTGTTGTCATTGTTAAGTTGTAAGAGGTTTTGTTTTTTTTTTTTTACATATTCTGGATGTTAATTCTTTATCAGATATATGATTTGCAAATATTTCCTCCTCTTCCAGAGGTGCCAGATACTTACATTTTTAACCACTTCCCCTGCACCATCTTTGAATAACACAGGCACAGACCCTGTGGACCCCTTTCTAGAAGCAAGTTTCTGGGCCAGATTCTATCGAGGAGCAGGAAAAGATAGGGAGGAGACCTGGCTCCACTCAGGACCCAGTGGCCCATTCTAGGACAGGTATCAGCCCTCACCTGAACACCCACCAGGCATAGATCTCTGGCACCAGGAGGATAAGAGGCATGTAGAGTGGTGCAGGCCCTCACACCCAGAAACTGTGGCCTCCCCCATCTATAGAGCAAGGCTCCTCCTTCAAAAACATGATCCTAAAAAGCCACACCTACGCCCCATCCTCTAATGAGGAAGAGAGGCCACGAACATCTCTGAAGCACAGCTTGTGTTTAGAAGTGCATGTCTGGCTTACCTTTATGTGATCCTGTAAATGGGGAGCAGAGACATCTAATATCCATAAGGGCATGTGACTTGCAGGAGCTCTCCCCTCAAACAGCTCTGCCTGGGGCTGGGGCTAGAAGCTGACCCTGGCTACCTTCCCTTCTCTCCCTTCATTCCCTTCCCACACCCCCAGCCAACCCATCATCTTACCTGAGGTTCTGATAGTTCACCCCTTTTTTTCAGGCTCAGTGGAGAGCCCTCAGCTAGAGTACAAACCACCATGTTCCTTGTGTATTGGTCCTCATTGGTGACCAGCACAGCACTCCGGAAGGTGGGAGAATTCGATATCCCAACACATGGCCTGTTTTTATTTCCTCTCCTCCTTCAAATGGTCCAAGAGAAGTGGATGTGGGAGTGGGTCCCACAGGCCTTCATTCCAGGATATCGAAATATCAGCCTGGGTCTGGGGTCTTTCGCTGCATCTGTAGGACCTGAAGGTCTTTCCTGTCAATGCTAAAAATGAGGAGCACATATCAAAGTCTCAGTACCTTAAGCCAAGCTGCTGCCTGTGTGGCCGGCCCAGCTGCATATTTAAGTATCTGGGTTGCTCTGATGGGCTCTCCTTTTCTTCTGTTTTGCTTTGGTTTTTCCTCTAATTGACTATTTGCACTTGCTCTGGGCTAATAACCACCCTGCATTCCACCCAAGGTCAGCAACCCCCTCACTTCAGGTGAGGTCAGCTTGGCAGGTAGCACGTGTGAAAAGTGTATCTGGCCTCTAGGCAGCACCACTTTGAATTAAACCTTGTCTTATGTGGTTTGACTGCATCAAAAATGACCATTCCAAAAGCAAATGGGTGTCTGCTTACATTGTAACAGGAAAACCCAATTTTGATGAATCCATACACTGAATTCTGGCAAGACTTTTGTCTTTGCCATTCAGGTTACCATAACAGAACGTCATAGACTGGGTGGCTCATAAACTTATTTCTCATGGGTCTGCAGGCTGGGAAGTCCAAGATCAAGGCACCTGCAGATTTGATGTCTGGCAAGTGTTTCCTGGTTCACAAATACCTGTCTTTTCACTGCATCCTCACATGGTGAAGGGGCAAGGGAACTCTCTGGGATCTATTCTGTAAGGGCACTAATCCCACTCATTAGGGCTCCAACCTCCCGACCTAACCACCTCCCAGAGGCCTCACCTCCTAATACCCTCACATTGGGTAAGGGTTAGGATTTCAGCATATAAATTTTGGGAGGGACACAAACATTCAGTCCGTTGCAACTTTTTCTACAACTTTAGAAAAATACATAACCTTTTTTAATTCTGAATTAAACTACTAGTTACATCCGAGATGTGTCCTCGGACTCCATTATTTGCAATCACAGCTTAAAATATGCATAAATCTAAGATGATGGAATGGGAATCCGCTGTGTTATTGGAAGATTACAAAATTAGTGATGCTGCTGAAACACCAAAGGTGTTACCATGAGGCTGGTCCCTCAGAGCCGGCTACAGTTGGGAAACCCTGGGCTCAGAGACTCTAAACACTGGCCAGGTACCATGGGCACATTCTCATTTTCTTTTTTTTTCTTTTCTTTTTCTTTTTTTTTTTTAACGTTTACTCATTTTTGAGAGAGAGAGCCAGACAGAGAGCGAGTGGGGAAGGAGCAGAGAACGAGGGAGACACACAATCTGAAACAGGCTCCAGGCTCCTCGTTGTCAGCACAGAGCCTGATGCGGGGCTTGAACCCACAAACCATGATATCATGACCTGAGCCAAAGTTGGACGCTTTACTGACTGAGCCACCCAGCTGCCCCTTTTCTCATTTTCTTTTTAAAAATATTTGTAATGTTTATTTATTTTTGAGAAAGAGAAACAGAGCTTGAGCGGGGAAGGGGCAGAGAGAGAAGGAGACACAGAATCCGAACCAGGCTCCAGGTTCTAAGCTGTCAGCTGTTCGAGCTCCAGCTGTTCGAGCCCTACGTGGGGCTCAAACTCACCAACCATGAGATCGTGACCTGAGCCGAAATCGGATGCTTTACCAATGGAGCCACCCAGGCACCCCCCATTTTCTTTTTAAAATCAGTTATAGTTTTCCTTAGAAAATTAAAAACATGAAATGAACAATGAAGCAATTAAAGGAAAAAATTCTGTTTCCCCTACCACAAACATAAGCTGACAAGTTAATATATTTGCTTCTTTTTTCCTGGCTTTATTCAGTATTCCCTCTAAAAAGAGAAATGTCTTTAGAGCAGTGCTCTTTCCAATAGCCAGGGAGCAGCAACAACCCAGATGTCCATAAACTGATGAATTCCTGCAATGGAATACTACTGAGGCATAAAAAGGAATGTAGCCCAGATACCTGCTACAACATGGATGAACCTTGAAAACATTCTGCTAAATGAAAGAAGCCAGCCATAAAAGGCTATGTATTGTATGATTCTATTTATGTAAAATGCCCAGAAGAGGCAAATCCACAGACACAAAAAGCAGATTAGTGGTTGTGAGGAATTGAAGGTCTGTGGGGGCTGGGGAATGACTGCTAATAAGTAAAGGGCTTTTCTTTAGGGATCACAGACACTCTGGAGTTAGACCGTGGTGCGGTTTCACAATCTTGGGGATATACTAAAAAAACACTGCATATTTTATTTATTTGTTTGTTTATTGAAGTTTATTTATTTATCTTGAGACAGACAGAGAGCTCGCAAGTGGGGAAGGGGCAGAGTGAGAGGGGGATCCGAAGCAGGCTCCATCCTGATAGCAGAGAGCCCGATGTGGGGCTCAAACTCACGAACCGTGAGATCATGACCTGAGCCAAAGTCAGATGCTTAACCAACTGAGCCATGCATTGCACATTTTAAAAGGTGAATTTTAAGGTATGTGAATTATAGTAAAAAAGAAAGTAAAAAGGGGAACACCTGGCTGGCTCAGTTGGTTGAGCTCAGATCATGATCTCAAGGTTTGTGAATTCGAGCCCTATGTCAGGCTCTGTGCTGACAGCTCAGAGCCTGGAGCCTGCTTCAGATTCTGGGTCTCCCTCTCTCTCTCTGTCTCTCCCCCACTCGTGCTTTCTCTCTCTCTCTCTCTCTCTCTCTCTCTCTCTCTCTCTCTCAAAAATAACGTTAAAAAAACTTTTTTAAAAGAAAAGAAAGGAAAAAAGGAAAAGGTCACTTCCTGTAGCCTAAAGACCCAGCTCTGCTCCCAGGCTCCAGTCTGGAGGATCGTGTTACATTGTCCCAGGAAGGACCCCTGGACAGAAAAGGATTGGAGATCTGGGGAAGAGGGAACCCTGGGCCAGGAGAGGTGGGGGCTCTGAGGACCCCCAGAGTTTCCTCGAGGCCAGCCCTGTCACCTTCAGGGAATAGCGATGATAAAGCAGAGGAAATCAGATCTCGAAGCTCTTCCAAGCACTATCGCTCGAGTTTCATGTTATCATCCCCAGTCTACAGATGTGAAAACTGAGGCCCAGCACCTGAGGGGCAGCCTTGACGTGGGCCCTTACCTGGGGCTCCTACTTGTTCTCTTTGCTGTAAGGGGCCATGAGGCGAGGTCTGTCTGGCCCAAGAGTCCCCCTGAAGGGCCAGAGCAGGAGTATCAGCCAAACCACCCAGAAATGGCCTGTTGGACGGGGCCCAAGACCTCCTTCATGGTGGGGTGAGTGTGTGGCAGGTGGAGTAGGAAAAATTGTGGAGTTTTAATCCTTGTGCACATGAAGATGGGTGACCTGTGCCAGTGATCTGATGGGGAGGTTGTCTGATTTTCTGAGATGGAGTTTCCAGGCATGCAGATGGTGCCCCAGTTGGGGCCCACAGGTGCTCCCAGCAGCCAGGCAAGGGCAGGTCAGGCCCTGTGTGGATACCTACCAGCTACCTGCAACTGTGTGGGGTCGTCCACCAGCGTTCCCACACACCAGGGCATTCCAGAGAAGCCAGAAGTCTAGGTTTTCACATGCAATCCTCCTCTGGATTAATAATGGTAGAGAATTCTTCTTTTTATACAAGGGTCAAATCAAGTCCACGCGTGGGTCACATGCAGCCCTGGGATGAGCGTTTTGAGGCGTTGGCTCTAAATACACACAGGAGATAGGCAGTTTCCTCTGGCTAAATGGGTCTACAAATCAGTCATTTCACTGTGGGGTTTGCTGTTAATTTTGGCCCAAGAAACGGGGCCATTGAGTAAACAAAGACTTGCCTAACAGTAAACCAGCTCTTATGTTTGGAAACCACTTCCCAGGATCCGTCACAGCTGGCCAGGCCAAAAGCCACTCCCTGCTGTCCTGGCCCTGCCTCCTGCCTCCCCCTGTTGCCCTGCCCCTCCCTTTCCTCCCCCTCCTCCCCAAAGTTGTCCAGGTCCCACTCCCCCAACCCTTAGCCCCCTTACCCTCCCCACCGCCAGTCCCCATCACCCCACCCCAGCCCCAGGGTGTCACCCTGAAGACACCTCCTTCCTCCTGCACATCTGTCTCCTAGAGGGTCATCCCCATTGTGTGGACCACACTCTGGTCTTCCTGCTGGTGCCCTGCCTCCCCTTTGCTCCCCTATAATCCAGCCCCATGAGTTCATGCTACCCCTCTGCCCACCAGTTACTGTGGTCTAAAGTCGCTGCGGAACATGCCCCACCTGCCTCTCCAGTTCCAAAGTCCTCCACATACCCAGTCCATGCTCCTCAGCAACCACCCGCAGCTCTGTCTGCCACACAGCCTTTGCACATGCTGTTCCATCAACCTAGAATTCCCTTCTGGTCTCTCACCTCTCAGTTTAAATGTGTAGCCTGTTCAGCCAAGACTTCCCAATCTAACAAGCCTCCCACCCCACCCCACCCCACCCCACCCCACGTGCACACCACATACTCTATCACACCCTTTTCTTTATTCCCTTTATGTTCTTACCACAACCGGCAATGCTCTGGTTTATGCACTGCTTTGCCTGTTTGCTGTTCTGTTACTTGACCACAATGGAAGCCCCCTGAAGGTAGGGCCATGACTACCTGGCTTACCTCCACCCCCAGCCCAGAGCCCTGAACCCAGCCAGCCCCACACTGGCCACATAGTGGCACTCACAAAACACCTGGAACATAAAAATGTGGCAGTGTAGTTTCTGCCTTCACTTCGCTACCATGAGAAACCCCTATAAACACTCATCTCCTGGTTGAGGGGCCCATCCTCATCTCACTGAGGTGGGAAACTCACCCCTCCTGTCCATTTCCTCATCCACCTGCTGCTTAGCACCACCTCTTGCCCACAACCACCCTGTTCCCTTCCCTCCCCGCCTCACTCTCCACATGCATCCTCACTCCCCTTTGCTGTGCACATGCTGTTCCACTCATCCCACCATTCCCTGGCCCCAGATGTCTTCAGCCCACCTGTTCAAATCTTGTCCATACTATGAAGCTTCCTCCTGTACTTACCCACTCTGAACTCCAGGCCCCAGGTAAAGCCTTGACAGCGTGCCACCTCTGTATCCATCATGCATCTTACTATCCTGTGATACAAATAATGGCTAGGATTTCCATTTAAATCTAGTACCTCCCAGATCCTGTACAGGTGTTATCCCAGCTGAGGCTGAAACTATGCAAAGCAGTTTCCATTTCAGAGATGAAATGGCCAGGCTGCACGTGACCCGCACGTGACCCACACTTGGACTTGGGCAGCTCAGGGGGCTTGGGGGACACGATGGTGGCACCACCTCTGTGTCTCCTCACTGGGCCTCACGGACAGACTTTCCAGTTAGCGGGCGCTCCCGCAGGTGAGATTTTAATCCCCAGTGCTAGCATTCCTCTTATCTGGCCCTAAAGCATTTAAAATAACTACTTGAGGGGCATCTTGGCTTAGTCGGTTAAGTGTCTGACTTCAGCTTAGGTCATGATCTCGCAGTTCATGGGTTCAAGCCCCTCATCAGACTCTGTGCTGACAGCTCAGAGCCTGGAGCCTGCTTCGAATTCTGTCTCCCTCTCTCTACACCCCTCCTCTGCTTGCACTCTGTCTTTCTCTCAAAAAATAAATATTAAAAAAATAATAGTAACCATTTGTGATGGGCAGGAATATTTTGGATGAGTGGGCAATATCTCTAACCCAACAGGGGGATCTGAAGGGTTTATAAATGAACCACAGGAGGCTCTGCCCTTCTTTCATTTCACAAGGACGCCCTTTGTAAGATTCCATGACTCTTTGATGTTACCTTGGCGGTACTCAGCCCTGGTAGCAGAGGCTGGAGGAGAAGGAGAAATGTTTGACTCAGGGGTCCTCCATCCATTGCCTTTCACCTGCATCAGTGACTCGCAGCCATTCAGGAGGCTGAGCCCCTCCCCACGGTGAGCAGAGAGTCTCCTCAGGTGACCTGGGTTACCACCCTTGTGTTCCGGTATGTGCCCCCTGGGGATATGTGGACCCAGATGGCCAGACTGTGGCAGGCCGAGTTGACCTCTGCAATGCTCCACCAGAGGGATTTATTGATTTATTTAGTCACTACAGGGTAATGAGCACCTCCTCTCTGCCAGGCACTCCTGGAGGCACTGGGGATAGAGCAGAGAACCAACAGAACAGGGCTTCACCTTCCATGGCTTTTGTAGGAGGAGAGGGGGAAGGGAAGAGAGGGAGGAGGTTAGTGGGATGGAATGTATGAAGGACAGAGAGCAGGGGGTGGGGGTGTGATGAGGAGCCAGAGAGCCTCCCTGAAGTGCGGACATTTGAGCAGAGACTGAAACACTGTGAGAGGTTGCAGGCAAAGAGTGTACCTTTTGTTTATCCTCAGAAGATTCTAGAAGATTTCTGGAGGCTCAGCAGTAACTTGGAATTTTGAACTGAGGATGTTCTTCAGGACTAAACTTTTAAAAAATCAGTAGTTTATACTTAAAGCCAAGCACTTTCTTCCCCCAGGGAAAGTATGTTAGTCACATGCTAGCATATTCATTAGGGGAAAAAAAAAAGATTTTTGGTGAAGAGAAAGGAAATGGGGCCATGTTGTGGGTGCCAGCTGCTGCTCTTGCCCAGGGCTCCAAGCAAGGGCTGAGGTTTGGCACTCTGAAAGGGCCCCCTTCCAAGTCTGGGGGTAAGGTGAGGGCTAATATTCCCTCAAGGTCACAGATGCCCTGCACCTGCATGTAAAGGAGACGGGGTGGGGGGCACTGCGTGAACGGAGGCATTTAAATGCTGCCTGAGACAGAACAGACATTAATAAAAACGAGCCACATTGCTGCTTTCCAAGTTCTTCATCCACCTCCGCATATTAAATCCTGTAGGGCAGGTGGTATTTCCCCCTTTTGATGATATGGGACCTGAGCCTAGTTGTTCAGGAGCTGGACATTGGTTTTCTGATTGCCCACACTGCGTTGCCCCAGGATTTCCTAGGAAGTGCCCACTGGCTGGTTTGTTGTGCTAGTGGAGGCTGAGAGGGAGAACCTATGGGACAGGGTGGGGGTGGGGGGGCGGGTTAGCAGGAGGAGGGCGCAGGGACCTAGAGATGGAGCAGGGGGAGGGGCTGAGAGGCAGGGTCTATGAGACAGGCAGAGAAGGCGGAGCCTAGCCCGAGCAGGGGATGGGGCCTAGAGATGGAGTAGGGGGAGGAGCTGAGAGGTAGAGGGGTCCTGAGGTCAGGGCCCAGAGATGGAAGGGCATTTCATGGTCTTGTCTTTCCACGCAGGCTGGAACTATTCCCCAGTCTTTCCTTGTCTTTCATGGCCTTGACATTTTTGCAGAGTATGGGTCGGTTATTTTGTAGGATTCCTCTCAGTTTGGGTTGTCTGAAGTCGCCTCCTGATTAGATTCAGGTTATGCAATTTTGGCATTTTTTTCCCTCTTGCACTTTATTGGGAGGCTCATGGTGAATCTTTGTTCCATTACTGGTGATGCTCACTTGGCTTTAGGCGGTGTTCCCCAGATTTCTCCACTGTCAAGCCACTAATTTCCTCTTTGTGATTAGTAAATACCTGTGGGAGATACTACGAGATTATGTAAGTGTACTGTTACTCTTCAAACTTTTACCCACCACTTTTAGCCTTCATAAAACATGCATGATAGTTGCCACATGGAGATTTTCTACTGTCATCATTCCTTCTGTATTTGTTAAGTGACTTACTGCTGGAGGAAAGAGTGTTCCCATCACTTCTATGTATTGAATTACATATGGATTTATACCAGGGTGGGTCCATGGGTTATTAAAAGGTTATACTTCTTTATTGTAAGTATTTATTCTCATGCTCCAATTTTTCCAGATAAAGCCAGTGACAACCCCTTCAAAGTGGCTTCAGTGTTCCTTTGACAAGTTCCCACATTTCCTTTGACAAGTTCCCACATCAAAAGTAAACACTTCTTGGCTCAACAAGATGTTCCAGGTCCTTCTTGTACTCTCCCTGCTCCAGTCCTGGATTCAGCCATTTCTCCAAGAAACCCCAGTTCGCTTCAGTGGAGAACAATATTTAGAAACCAATATTTGAGCACTAAGTATACTCATTGCTGGTACGCCCTTTCAGTGGATAGAGCCAGGAAATACATGAATGTGTACACATACAGACATACCTGTGTATGTGTGGTAGGCATATGACCCCAATGACCCTAGCTTCCTGATATTTATGCCTTTGTAGTTGTTGTGTTGGTCCCAGCCTATTGCTAGTGATGCTCTTGGCTAGGAATGGCTGAGGCATTCACCAAGACCTGTGTTATTCACAGCAAACCTCTACAGATATTCCCCCTGTGAAACTAATGTTGTGGCTGGACCATCCTTTGTTATTCTTATTATGACCACAAGAAAACTAGCAGGAAACTGAGGAACAAGATTTATTACTCACAAGCCTGGAACATACATAGCATGCCCAAGGGCCACATAGTGTGGGCACAGGTAGAGATAGAGGTAACAGATCTAGAACTCTGCCTTTATTAGAGTCCAAGGGTGGGGTGTCTGGGGTTTCGAGGGTTCACTCTCTATGGCCAATTTCAGGCATGAGAGCAGGAATTAGGCACAGGAAGGGCAATGGTCAGTAGTTCTGTAGGTTAACCAGCACTTTCTTAAAGAGGGACCTTGGTAAGGGGGAGAAGTCTAGTTCTTTAGTTGGTTGTTTTGCTAGTAGCTGTATAATACACCTGGAAATACATTTATTTGAGATGGATGTCTTTGACATGAATGCCTCAGCAATCAAAAGCTGAATGTCAGGCACTCACATGATGAGAGAAAAGCTTAATGTCCACTTACACTACAGTAACCCTGTCCACCTGATTGTGGGTAGCAGGACTGGGTGACTCTCTTCTAATCCATGGAATACAGCTACAGAGATATCACTTCAGATATGCAGTTATAAAAAGATTGTGGCTTCTATCTTGTGTGACTCTTGTGCTCCCCACTCTGATGGAGGTCACCGCCATGTTGTGAGGTGCCTTGCCTCACATGGCAAGGAACTGACTGAGGTGCTGGGCCCAAAACCCTTGAGAGGAAGCGGATCTTGGCAACAGCCACATGAGGGAACTGGGAATAGGTCCTCCCCAGCGAGTTTCCTTTGGATGAGACCACAGACCCCACCCACAGCTTGGTCGAATCCCTGGGGAGACAGAGTCAGAAGCACTCAGTCAGATAAGCCACATTCAATTACTGGTCCACAGAAACTGTGAGGTAATAAATGTTATTGTTTTAAGCCACCGAGTTTGGGGACAATTTGTTATGTTAAACAATAGATAACTAATACAATATGTTATATATATTCGTTGTGGGGAGGGGAGAGCGAGGGACCACACCCGCCTTTATCTGGTCTCATATCTATTTCTCTACATGTTACAAACCATGGGTTCACACTGATCATTTTGATTTCAGTCCACTGCTGCAGGGATTTGTTCTTACCTTCCCCACTCTCCATGCTTGTAATCCTTCTCCAACAGTGAGAAACCCAGCCTCCATTATCCACAATATATTGATTTCTTTGTTCCATCCTAGAATACACAGAAAGTAATTTCAGATTCGCTCTCCTATTGTCTCTGTGAAAAACTAGCCTGTTCATGGGAGTTCAGTGTTTGTTAGCGCTCTTATTGTCTTTCATTGAAGGCATATAGTCCAAACACTGTGAACTCTATTTTAAAAGGGGTGGGGGCAGGTATGCTCTCCCAGCTTCTCTGGGTAGTGAGGAGTGACGTGCAAAAGGGGAAGCATATTTTCTTTCCAGACAGCAAATGCTCTGCTTGGCTATTTTGCACTGGATTGTTGTTCTACCACTCCACATGAGAAGGGCTGGGGCCCGGGCTTCAGGCCCTTGCCACTCTGAGGTTTCTCCTCTGGGCAGATGCAACCACTTTCCTCTCCCTAGTGATGTGGTTTTCAAGCCACATTAAATTACTTGGAGACAAAGGTGTACTGTGTTGCTTTCTGAAGGCCCCTAGGGAAAGTTGTGAATTATACTCATTCCTGTTGTTCAAAAAGAAGTCAAGTGACCAGCTGACTTTAATATCTTCCCAGAAAGGCTCGGGGACCCATAGGTCCTTCCAGAAGGATGAAAACCCTGATCAGACTGTCTCCGCATGACTAAGACTGGGGCTAGGACTATGTGTGGAGCAACAAAAGTGGCATTGGGTCCTTGGCATGACCTCGCTGAGAAGGACGTCTGTGACATGTGGTCACTGCTACCACCCTCTGAGGAGGCAGCGTCCGTGGACACACAGGAACCCCTAAATCAGAATTGCTGCCCAGGAGGGTGAGGGCTACGAGACCCTCAGGTCACAGGTCACACTGTGATGCTCGCTCTAGAGACTGTGGAAGAGTGGCCACCAACATGAGGCTCTGCCCTCCAGAGTTTCTCCAAGATCTGATTCAGGGTTCTCCAGGTTTCACATGCTAGGCTGCTCCATTTCCCTGTGCCTGCTGACCCACCCTCAGAGATACACACATGTTATATATGCACCACATTTTACACGGCACACATGCCACATGCATAGCACACACCACACATATTACACACACCACATATACAATCATACCCACTTACACACCATCACACATGTGCACACATCACACCACACACATACACACCGCATACATTGTACACATGCACAAATACATCACACAAGCACACGCATCACACATACACAAATATCACAACATGCATTGAGCCAGGCCTCAAGGATGCTGGCTCCCTGGTAAGGTGGACAGGTTTCCTTCCTGCCTCACTCAGCTCCACAAAGCCACCCCGTGCTGCTGACTCCTTCAGCACATGTGCAGGCATCACATCCTCTGACACTTCCAAGGGGTGGTGATCCAGTTTGCCCTGGAAGTCCCCAAGTACCCCAAGCACTCAGCACAGCACTTTTCACAGAAAATATCTTCAACAAATGCATGTAGGTGAATGAGAGGTCAGTAAATGAAAATTGACAGCACCTATTTATTAGAGTGGCGGAGGGGTTTTTCCATTTTTAAAAACTTGTTTTATTTTACATTTTTATTTCAGACAAACTTTTTATATTTTTATAGGTAATACTTTTACATAACTCAAACATGTTTATAGGTAATACCTTTACATAACTCAAAATTTAAAGGGAAGAAAAACCCAAAATTTTAATTTTTTTAAATGTTTATTTCTGAGAGAGAGAGAGAGAGAGAGACAGAATATGAGCAGGGGAAGACAGACGGAGAGGGAGACACAGAATCAGAAGCAGTCTCCAGGCTCTGAGCTGTCAGCACAGAGCCCAACATGGGGCTTGAACTCCCGAACCGCGAGACCATGACCTGAGCTGAAGTCAGATGCTTAACTGATAAGTTACTGAGGTGCCCTGAAAACCCAAAATCTTAAAAAAAAAAATAAGTCCTGCACATGGCATTTATTGCATCTTTATTCATGTTTGCCAAAAGTTGGAGCTTCAGTGGGTGAATGGATAAATAAACTGTGGCTCATCCAGACAATGAAATATTACTCAGCACTAAAAAGAAATGAGCTATCAGGTCATGGAAAGGCATAGAGGAATCTTGAATGCATATTAGTAAAGGAAAGAGGCCAATCTGAAAAGGCCAAATACATATGATTCCGACTATAGGACATTCTGGAAAGGGTAAAACTATGGAGACAGTAAAAAGATGAGTGGTTGCCTGGGGATGGGGAAAGATAGGGATAAATAGGCAGAGCACAAAGGATTTTTAGGACAATGAAACAATTCTGCATGATTGATACTAGAGTGGTGGATACATGTCATCATGCCTTTGTCAAATCCCTAAAATATTCAACACTAAGAGTGAACCCTAAGTAAACTGTGGACTTTGGGTGATTATTAAGAGTCAATATACGTTCAACTTTGGTTAAAAAAAAAGGTAAGAACATTATCAGACAATGCTGATAATGATGGAGGCTGGGCATGTATATATCAGAACTCTCTCTACCTCCCTTTCAATTTTGTTATAAACTAAAACTGCTCTTAAAAAATAAAGTATTTCTTGGAGTACCTGGGTTGCTCAGTCAGTTGGACGTCTGACTTCAGCTCAGGTCACGATCTCATGGCTCATGAGTTCGAGCTCCATGTCAAGCTCTGTGCTGGCAGATCAGAGCCTGGTGCCTGCTTCAGATTCTGTGCCTCCTTCTCTCTCTGCCCTTCCTCCACTTGCACTCTGTCTCTTTGTCAAAAATAGATAAGCCTAAAAAAATTTTTAAATAAAGTCTTTTTCAAGAATATAAAAGAGCACCCAGCCTATGGGTGTGTCCTCTTCACCCATCACCCGTGTTCCCCAGGCCTCTAGATCCCCTCTCCTGGGGGGAACCATGTTAGCTGCTGCTCCTTTTGAGCCCTTCCCAGTATGTTGTGTCTATTTTCAAGCAAGTGTGTTTTCATATTAATGTTTCTTCCCTGTAACAGAATGACAATACCCTAGAGATTATTCCATGTCTTACTTTTTCACTTAACTATAGCTTGGTGATCTTTCCCAATTGATACAGAGAGAGAGTCTTATTTTTTTTAATAGTCACAGAGAATTCTATTGATGATTGTTCCATAACACAGGTAACAGTCCCCTACTGATAGACAGTAGGTGATGTCCAGTCTTTTGATATCATGAACAGTGAATGCAATAAATAAATGAATATTGTCATTTTGCATGTGTTCAGGGATATTGATGGAGTAAAATACTAAATTGTCAAAAGGTATATGCTTTGTAATTTTGATATTATTGCCAAATTGCCCTTGATAGAGGTTGTACCAACTTCTAGCTCCAGCCACCATTTTATATGAGTACCCATTTCCTCACAACCTTCAATATTATTAATTATAAAAATAACATTCAGTGAATCTGAGCACCAGTTAGAGAGTCCCCTTTAAAATTACTATGGTGTGTGGGTGCCTGGAAGTCCAGAGAAGACGAGGTTCTTGACAGAAGACAAAGTCCTAATCGGAGACTTGCAGACTTTGTTGGCTTTTCCAGTAATTCACATTTACACCAGGGCTTGTCTGGGCACTGGCTTACTCCAGGGCAGCATAATGCCCCCTTTGCAGACTTTGACCTGCATGCAAAGGCTAGGTTTTGTAGCCCTATGGAAACCATGAATACCTACTTCCAAGCCATTTCTCTGAAAAAGATCCCTTAAGAGTTGCATCCACCATTATTGAAGGTGTCTATTCAGATGTTTTGGGCAGACTTCCTGTTAATGATTTTTTTAAAAAAATTTTTAATGTTTATTTTTGAGAGAGACAGACAGACAGACAGACAGAATGGGAACAGGGAAGGGGCAGAGAGAGGGAGACACAGAATCTGGAGCAGGCTCCAGGCTGTGAGCTGTCAGCACAAAACCAGACACAGGGCTTGAACTCACAAACCGTGAGTTCATGACCTGAGCTGAAGTCGGACACCTAACCACCCAAGCCACCCAGGTACCCCAATGATATTTTAAGTAAAAGAATGAGCTCTGATGATAGTGTTGCAATATATTGGTCTAATTTTCATTTCTTTCTCTTCCAGGGACAGAAAGCTTGGATAGAAAAAACGTTTTGCAAACGAGAATGTATCTTTGTAATTCCCAGCACTAAAGACCCTAACAGGTAAATTGGAAGTCACCACTAAGACATTATCCAAACCAGCACTTGTTCACCATTTGCCAGCAACTATTCTTGTATTTGTAGGAGGAGAAAGAGGAGGCAAGAAGAATGGCCAGAATCCATTACCTATGGGAGGCATTAACCAGGGAATACTTCAGCTAAGAAGCTCCTCTGTCAGGATGCAGGAAAGATGGTTGTCTGACACTCATCCTAATCCAATGTGAATATTCATAACCAGATGGGCCCACAGGGCTCTTCCTAGTCTTAGGGAGATTAAGATTTACAGGGTAGCTTCATGGCTTCTGGTTAGAGTTTCATAATGCTATTTAGATAAATAGGTACCTCTACCATGATTAAGATCTGAATGGTTAAGTGAACTAGATGTAATTCTATGAAAAGGTGTACTTTGTACACAAAATATCAATTTCATTCACCTACATAAAAAGGAATCTGTTGGGGCGCCTGAGTGGCTTAGTCGGTTGAGCATCTGACTCTTGATTTCAGCTCAGGTCACGATCCCAGGGTCATGGGATGGGGCCCTGCAATGGACTCCATGCTGAGCTGAGCATGGAGCTTGCTTATGATTCTCTTTCTCTCTCTCTCTCTGCCCCTCCTCTGTTCCTGTGCTCGCTCTCTCTTTCGCTCTCTCTCTCAAATTAAAAAAAAAATTAGAGGCGACTGGGTGGCTCAGTTGGTTGAGAGTCGGACTTCAGCTCAGGTCATGATCTCATGGTTGGTGAGTTCAAGCCCTGTGTCAGGCTCTGTGCTGACAGCTCAGAGCCTGGAGTCTGCTTCAGATTCTGTCTCCCTCTCTCTGCCCCTCCCCCACTTGTGCTCTATCTTTCTCTCTCTCAAAAATAAACATTAAAATATTATTTTTAAAAATTAAAATAAAAATTATTTAAAGTAAATGAATCTGTTATAAACTAAACAGAAGGTCTTCTAAAGCCATGAAAGTGATCAGAAATGAATTTAGCTAAACTTTCCCATCTCCGAGGACAATAACTATGAGCTGAGTTTGGAGAGCCACTGAGAGGATTCACTCAATATGAAATCCATGTAGATAGGATCACTGACACAGAGTACACAGACTCTCAGACATCACCTAGGTCAAATATGACACATGCAACCTCAGCCCTGCCATGTCTGCATGTTCACCCCCACCCCCCACCCCCACCCCTGTAGATTCCTCTCCCTGATTAAATGCCAGTGATTATCCCGCAAGGCAAGAAATATGCATTAGGGGATAATGTCAAAGATCACAAAAGTCATCCTTTTGTTGCACCTAAATGTCCCTCCTTATTTCAGTGGCACCTAGACCCTTCTTGATAGAAACTACCTATGTCAGCCCTCCTTAGGATCTGCTGCACTGCAGTCCCCCCACACAGCCAAGTGGCTAGGCAGCAGAAGGAGCAGAAAGAGCTTCAGGGACTCACACATGAGATTCTTCTGTGAGTTGCATGCATTCTCTAGCATGGCATAAAAAAAATCCTGGAATGAAAAAATAACCATTTAAAGTCCCTGGAAATGATCCCAAGGGCCAATAAGAAATAAAGAAATGTCTATTCAAAAACACCTACAAAAATTCAGTAGAAAGGCTAGAGTCTGTGGTATTTGAAGCAAGAGAGCTTCACCCTCCTGGTTCAGTAAGATCAAACTACATCTTAAAGAAGCAGAAGGAAATAACAAATAAAATGGAAGCTAATAAAATTAAAAAATTTGAAACAATAGAGAAAAATCAATGAAACCAAAAGTTACTTCTCGGAAAAGATCAACAAAATTGACAAACCTTTAGGTAGACTGATGAAGAATTCAAATTACTAGAATCAAAAATGAAAGGACATTACTACCAATCTTACAAAACTACAAATGAATACAAAGGAATACCATGATTTATATACTAATGACAATAAATTAAATAACTTAGATGAAATGGACAAATTCCTAGAAATACACAAATTACTAGACTGATTCAAAAAGAAACACACAATCTGAATAGATCTATAAGAAATTAAGACATAAGATTAGTATCAGAAATGACCCACAAAGAAAAGCCTAGGTCAAGACGGCTTCACTGCTGAATTGTACCAAATATTTTTTTAAAGACTTACACCAATATTCACAAAAGTGTTCAAAAAATAGAAGATGAGAGAACATTCCTCAACTCAGTTCCCAGTTTCATGAGGCCAGTACTACATGGATATTAAAACCAGACAAAGACACCAGAAAAAAGGAAAATTACGTACCAATATCTTTTGTGAGTATGGATGCAGAAATCCTGAACAAATACTATCAAACCAAATATAGCAACATATAAAAACATAATCAACTGGGTTTATCCCAGGGATGCAAAGTTGGTTTCACATCAGAAAATCACCTAATGCAATACATCACATCAATAGAATAAAAATAAAAAATCACATGATCATCTCAACTGACAAAAAAGCATTTGGTAAGATTCAACACCTTTTTTTTTTTATAGTTTATCATCAAGTTGGTTTCCATATAACACCCAGTGCTCTTCCCTACAAGTGTCCTCCTCCATGACCATCACCTCCCTTCCCCTTTCCCCCTCCCCCTTCAGGCTTCAGTTTGTTTTCAGTATTCAAGAGTCTCTCATGATTTGCCTCCCTCCCTCTCCCTTACTGTTTTTCCCCCCTTCCTCTCCCCATGATCCTCTGTTAAGTTTCTCCTGTTAGACCTGTGAGTGAAAACATATGGTATCTGTCCTTCTCTGCCTGACTTATAAGATTCAACACCTTTTATGACTTAAAAAAAAATTAAAAAACAGGAATAGAAGGGTATCTCCTCAACCTAATAAAGGACATCTATGAAAATCCACAGTTAACATCATACTTAATGGTGAATGATTGGATGCTTTACCCCTAATATCAGAGATAAGGATGTCCACCATCACTACTTCTATTCAAAATTGTACTAGAGATCTTAGCCAAGGAAATTAGGAGAAAGAAATAAAAGGCACCCATTATGGAAAAGAAAAAGTAGCTATCTTTATTGGCAGATGACATAATTTTGTATATAGAAAATCCTAAGGAATCGCTAAAAAACTCTTGCTTATTAACTAATAAGCAAGTTCAGCAAGGTTGAAGTGTAAAAAAAATTCATTAAACAAAAATTACACTATTTCTATCTACTTGCAATGAACAATGAAATAAAATGAAATTTACAAAACAATTCCATATACAATATCATCAAAAAGAATAAGATACTTCGTAATAAACTTAGAAAAGAAGTGCAAAACCTATATTCTGAAAACTGCAAAACACTGTTGAAAGAAATTAACAAAGATCTAAATAATTGGAAAAACAGCCCATGTTCATGGATCAGAAGAGTTAACATTGTTAACAATATTAACAAAATGATCTACAGATTCAATGCAGTCCCTATCAGAATCCCAGCTTGCTTCTTTGCAAAAATTGACAAGCAGACTGATATGGAATTGCAAGGGATACAGAATAGCCAAAGCATTCTTAGAAGAAAAGAAAAAGAACAAGTAGGAGGACTCACACACCACTTAATTTCAAAACTTACTTCAAAGCTACAGTCATCAAAGTAATGTAGTACTGGCATAAGGATAGACATACAGACCAATGGTATAGAATCAAGAGTTCAGAAATACTCATACATCTGTAGACAATTGATGTTTCAGCAAGGTTGCCAAAACAAATGGAGAAAGAATAGTCTCTTCATATGGTGTGGAAACAACTGTGTATCATGATGCAAAGAATGAATTTAGACCCCCCACCTCACACCATATATAAAAATTAGCTCAAAATGTATCAAAAACCCAGGGGCACCTGGGTGGGTCAGTCTGTTAAGCATCTGACTCTTCATTTCAGCTCACGTCATGATTTCACAGTCTTGGGATCGAGGCTCACGTTGGGGCTCCACTCTGGGAATGGAGCCTGCTTAAGATTCTCTCCCTCACCCTCTGTCCCTCCCTGGCTCAAACTCTCTCTCTAAAATAAAAAAAAAAACTATCAAAAACCTAAATGTAGGGTCTAAAACTATAAAACTCTTAGACAAGAACATAGAAGCAAATCTTCATGGCTTTGGATTTAGCAAAAGAGTCTTAAATTTGACAATAAAAGTATAAGCAGAAAAAGTACTATATTTTCAAAGTTACTCATGTAGATAAATGTTTTATTAAGCAACAGAAGAATTCAACAATTTGAAAAATCCTGGAAGATCAACTCTGTATCAGGAGGGCATGATTATACTTCGTCACAGCATGTTCAATAATTGATGCCCATGTTGATGTTTTCAAGACATCAAAAAAGAGTGAGAATACATTAAGTATGGAAGGGCAACTATCCAATGTGTTTTAAATGGACTGGTATGTAAATAGATATAAGTTGATTATCTGGAAAAGGCCATCATAAGAAGCATTCCTATCCCTAACAAAGCCATATAAGGAAGGTGTAAGTCTGCCCCTGTTCAGGTGCTACCCTTCTGTTTAGTTTAACCCCTCTTAAGGAGGAAAATGTTATAGAAAGAATGTTTTGCCCTTGTTTTTAGGTGTTGTTGTGGCCAGCTCACCAACCAGCATATCCCCCCTCTTCCGAGTGTAACATCCGGCAAAAATGAAGAGGAAAATAAACAAGTGGAGACTCAGCCTGAAAAATGGTCTGTCAGCAAACATACCCAGAGCTACCCAACAGATTCCTATGGAACTCTTGAATTCCAGGGTGGCGGATACTCCAATAAAGCCATGGTAAGACAGGCCTTAGAAAGGGCTGCCGTGAGCCCACAGTCTCCAACAGAGGCCCAGCCTCCCAGACCCTCAGACTGCAGACACCTGGGTCTTCTTTCAGGGGTGTGGCTCAGTCTTCCTAGGTATTTCATTGCAAAGGCAAGAAATATTAACTGCACACTCAACTTT
Source organism: Cryptoprocta ferox (assembly GCA_028646485.1). Taxonomy (NCBI): domain Eukaryota; kingdom Metazoa; phylum Chordata; class Mammalia; order Carnivora; family Eupleridae; genus Cryptoprocta; species Cryptoprocta ferox. Next base: position 117,054,879 of record CM053560.1, read on the forward strand.
TTAGCCATGAGATTTGGAAATCGAGCACTCTTATAAAGAGCACATAGTGTCACTAAATTCATACCAGAATTGTGAATCCACAAATCATGCAACCATAGTCATCACTGAGTGATGAGTGAGAAATTACGCTATTTGTTTTTTGAGGTTGTTTTGGGTTTGTTTTTGTTTTCTATAACTGTGGACCTTCCACTCCCCCTTGAATGGGTTAGGAGTGTCTGGAAATATTTCCCTCTGAAGTCCATCCACAACCTCCCTGGGCCTGCATTCAGCTGGCCCAAGAAGACTAAGGTCTTTCACATTTTCATGTAAACAGGGAGTGCCCTCTGCCTTTCGGATGAGCCCTGCCAGAGAGGGGAGGCGTCAGCACTGTGATCCCTTTCAGCTAATTCTGAATAATACTCCCACATGTCCAGTCAGATCGTTTTTGCAATTTCATTTTATTCCTCAACGTCATTGTTCAAATAAAATTCAGTTGTGTTCCAAATAGCACAACATACAGTCTTCTGGAATGGCACCCTACATATCGCCATGGACTCAAAGAGGCGGTTCATAAGGGCCAAGGCATTCTGACCATTCATCTCTTCTTCACCTTGGGGGGAAGGTCAAGTCCAGAGGTTAGCCCAGCATCCCCATTCTCAGCACCCACACAATGTGCCCAGTGGGCCACTCCCTCGACAATGCCCTGTCTAACCTCTGGAGACATGGTTCTAGCTGGGCCAGCTTTAGAATTGATTTTTTCAGGATTGAAGGTGGCCAGGTAAAACACAGGATGCCCATATATATTTGAATTTCAGATAAACAACAGATAAATTTTTAGTATAAGCATGTCCCAAATACTGCATAGGTCATACTTATGATAAAACATTTTTCAATCTTCACATAAAATTCAAATTTAACTTGGTGTCCTATATTTTTATTTGCTAAATCTGGCAACTCTTCCAAAGTTCCTTTCCCTCACTTAGCCACAGACTCACACAGAGGGACTGAAAGCCAAAACTACTTTTGCTTGGGCAAGAACAGTAGCCCTGTTCCCCTGTGATATGAGAGGAAAACCAAGAATAGGTACTGAGCATCACATACTCTTTTACAGTATATCCGCGTGTCCTATGACACCAAGCCAGATTCACTGCTTCATCTCATGGTGAAAGACTGGCAGCTGGAACTCCCCAAGCTCTTAATATCTGTGCATGGAGGCATCCAGAACTTTGAGATGCAGCCCAAGCTGAAACAGGTCTTTGGAAAAGGTCTGATCAAAGCAGCCATGACCACTGGGGCCTGGATCTTCACTGGGGGCATCAGTACCGGTAAGAGAGGCTCCTTCCCTTGCTGTAAACATACAAACCCAGAACTCATTATAGTTCCCAAAGAGTTTTTGAATAATTAAGATCGAAAATCAAAACATACTGCAACCTGACAATATTTATGACAGAAGTGAAATCTTTGTTCAGTAGCTTGTTTTTTTATTTTGATATGATAGTGATAATGGTCAACATTTCTGGCACCCATGATGTGCCATTCCTTGAACTGAGCCCTGTACGAGCCTCGTTTTCATCGAGGCCCTTGACAATCCTTTTTGCCATCCTATGGGAGAGGAAACAGAGGAAGGGAGAGGTTAGGGGCATGCCAAGCCATCTGACTCTTGACTTTGGCTGAATGTAGCCAAGGACTGCCAAGGCGCCCCACTCACTTCCATCTTTAGGTCTTAGAAATTTTTAAAGGAAATCCCTGTACCATTGCTTTGGTTTTTTTGGTTTTTGTTTTCCCTTTTCTAGAAGCTAATGCAGGATGACCAGTCATCATGAGCTCAGACTTCTGGTGTACTTTCTTTTAATGATGAAGATCATTGCACTTCAACCCTATTCCATAGGGAATGGAGTGGTTCAGAGAAAGGGGTCCCTAAAGTTCATAAATCATGGTATTATGGGAGGAAAGGGCCTAAAAATATGACCCATGGCTGTTTACAGGTGTTATCAGCCACGTAGGGGATGCCTTAAAAGACCACTCCTCCAAATCCAGAGGTCGGGTTTGTACTATAGGAATTGCTCCATGGGGCATGGTGGAAAACAAGGAAGACCTGGTCGGAAAGGATGTAAGTGTATTCTTCCCAGATATTGGCAATTTTTTCAAATCAAAGTCTTTATTTTGAGATAATTGTGGATTCCCCTGCAGTTGTAAGAAATAATAAAGACATATGCCCTTCCCCACTTTTCCCAATGGTAACATATTGCAAAACTGTGGTATAGTAATCACAACCAGGATATTCATATCAATACAATCAAGATGCAGAACATTTCCATCACCACTAGGATCACTCGTGTTGTCCTTTAATATGCATACCTAATTCCCTCTCACCTCTACCACCTCTTTAATTCCTGGCAGCCACTAATCTGCCCCTTTTCTCTATAATTTTATTATTTCAAGAATTTCTATAAATGGTATCATGCACTATGTAGCCTTGAGGATTCCTTTTTTGTGATTTTTTTTGGTTGTTGTTGTTTTATTCCTAGATATTCCTAGAAATCCATCCAGGTTGTCATGTGTATCAATAGTTCACTCTCCCTTATTGGTGAGTGGTTTTCCACAGTATGGGTGTATACCACAGTTTGTTTACCTGTGTATCTGTTGAAGTGCATCTGAGCTGTTTCCAGTTTGGCGATCACAAATGAAACTACCCTAGATGTTCATATGCAAGATTTTGTGTTACTGTCAGTTTTCATTTCTCTGCAGTAAATGCCCAGAAGTGTGATTTCTGGGTTGTCATTATCTAAAATGACTTCTTTTTCCTAATTTAATATAGAAATTTGCAAACACAAATTCTTCAATAGAGAGGACAGGGAAGCGAGACTAGGTTTAAGTGCACAATTAGATGAAGTTGCCACTACATAATGTATGTATTCTGCCTACTTCCCCTGTTAGTCTTAACGTCTAAGTTCTGTAGTGCTGACCTGTGTCGTGCATTTTGCCAGGTAACGAGAGTGTACCAGACTATGTCCAACCCCCTAAGCAAGCTCTCATTGCTCAACAACTCACACACTCACTTCATCCTGGCCGACAATGGCACCCTGGGCAAATATGGTGCTGAGGTGAAGCTGCGGAGGCAGCTGGAGAAGCACATCTCTCTGCAGAAAATTAACACAAGTAAGTTCTGGCAAAGGCCATGGACACTGGGCTGCCTTTCCTGCCATGAAACCCAGGCTTAAAAGGACATTTCTCAAGTGTGTTTAGAGTTTCCACTTTGCTTCCCGTCAGATCCACAGAGAAACAGATCAACAGACTTGTCTAGAGCCCTTAGCCTGGCCAGGTATCAAATCACACTGAGCTGTGTGGTAATACTCTGCCCCATGTTCACAGGAAGGGTCCATATGAGAAACAGCCCTACAGCAGTTGTCATGGTGATGGCATTGCCCACCATGTTGCCCAATATAATTGCTGTAGTTATTTTTGTAATGTTTGAACAGGAAGAAAGTTACTCACTCAAAGACATAGTAGGATATCTCCTGTCAACTAAGTGTTAATTATTCATTAAATTAAATAGCTCTGTAGCTCTGGGTCTCTCACTCAGACTAAGGTGGGCTGGGCTGGGGTGGGGGGAGACCTGTGGAGACAGCCGCAGGAACTATCTGCTCCCCATGTCCTCACCTGTGATGGTCCAGGTGGCACAGCCCTACAGCAAAGCTGCTCCCTGGGGGGAGGGTGGTGAGGTCAAGCTCAAGAGAAAGGAACAACCCACAACCAGATGAAATGATAATGACCAGTTAGGATGAAAATAGCTGTTGTCATCTCTTGAAACATGCTCCCACTCCAGCAATACTTATTAAACATTTTTAAACAAAAACATTATTAAAAGATTTTAAAGACTATTTTGTTTTTACCCTCCCTAATAAGGTTTTTGTGAAAGCCAATCTAAGGCCTAGAAATAGTCATTGTCAAGCCCAAGTAAGGACCCATGAGATGGCACAAGTGGTTAGAGTGGTTGCCTGCTAAGGGGACTGTGGATTCCCAAGAATCAAATCTCAATTGATAAACTGCTTAGTGACTGACTTTTTTGTTCTCACGTTTTTAATTGTCTTGGACTCATAAGTTTTCATACTGTCCAACTTCATCTGGCCATGTGACTTGTGGGCTTCCCTTTGTCATCCTTTGCCTAGGGTTCTGAGTGGGGCAGGGACAGCAAAGGGGCGCTCAGTCGTCACCTCTTACATCTTGGAGCTTTGGGGAATCCAGCCTACACCAAGAAGAACCAATTTTACCCTGTTTCTAGAAAATGAAATGATTTGACCACCATATTCCTGAAGATCTAGAATGCCAAGTCTTGCTTGGCTTAGATATCTCAAAGACAGGGTCCACCTCATCTTGATCTTTTTTTCTAGTATCTGTTGTCCAGGACCTGGCACAAAACAGACCCTTTGTGCATATTCACTGAAATGAACTTCACTGAGATTATCCTGGTAGGAAAAGAGAAAGTAGGAGAAGAGAAAGTCATTCAAAAATTTTAAGAGTTCCTGACTATAGAAATACATCATGGAAGCAAACAAGAAACTTTGAATTCAGCCACTTGAAATATTTAGATTTCCTCCTAATGTACACTAGCAGATTTTATCTAAAGGCCTTCAGAACTATGAGACAAAGTTTCTCCTACTTTCCATTTGTTAATATTAATCAAGTAACACCCATCACAACTAATGGACACCTGGGGAAACATGCTTAGAATATAACCTGTCCTGGCCAGTCTGGGGTAAAATTGTCAAGTAGACAAATTTGTCTCTGCAGCTCCTCCACTTCCACTGTCCTCTGTCTCCAGAATTTCAGGTTCTTGGACTCTTCCTACTTCCTTCTGCTTCTCAGAGTTCACCCTGCTAGTTCTACCTCCAGGAGTTAGCCTGTCCCTACCACATTCCCAAAGAGTCCTATTATCTGATGGAGACAGAGGGAGGACTCAGGGAACAAGTTATTAACTGATGGGCTAACAGTGGTGGTCTGAGTAACTGAGCACAATGACCTCCCGGATAATTTGTGCTGTGTCGTTGGTCTGTATGATGAATGTGTTCTATGTTGCAGGACTGGGGCAAGGTGTGCCCGTCGTGGGCCTGGTGGTGGAAGGAGGCCCTAACGTGGTTTCCATTGTCTTGGAATATCTCCGAGAAGACCCTCCAGTCCCCGTGGTGATTTGTGACGGCAGCGGACGAGCCTCAGACATTCTGTCTTTTGCACACAAGTACTGTGAAGAAGGAGGGTAGGATTTCTGACATGTTACAAAGGGTGGGTTTTTAACTGCCTTCTTGTTAGGCCAAGAAGAAACCCCTAAGTGATACGTTTAGCCATTCCAGAAATGCTAAATAATGAAGATTTACTAGATCTCTCCCATTTTCTGAGGTCAGCATGTGAAGGAGCTGTCAAGAGCATGATGTTTCTTACAGAATTCTTTCACTGGGGGAATACACACTCTTCCAACTTCATTTTCCCTTATAAGGTTTTCATCCAGCCTGGAATTTAGGACACGTGTGAATGCAGTTTTTTGACTGTGGTCCCTTTTTGTCTCCTAGCCTGGGATAACCTCCAATGGTAAAATTTCAAATCAAAGACACCAGACGGACATAACGTTGTCTGATTTATTCATGTTCAGATATAACTCATATTGTTTTCCTTCTCTTTTGCGTTTCCTTTGAACAGGATAATAAATGAATCCCTCAAGGATCAGCTTCTAGTTACCATTCAGAAAACATTTAATTACAACAGGACACAATCTCATCAGCTGTTTGCAATTATAATGGAGTGCATGAAAAAGAAAGAACTCGTAAGTGTCTTGAGTTTATTTCCAAACCAGCTCCACAGAGAGAATTATGTTTCCTTTCTAATTCTGCCCACATGTGCATGATGGACTTGTTCATATTTTAGTTTAAGACTTTTCCAAGGGGCAGTTTACAAATCCCTACCAAATTGACTGTTATGCCCACGTGATAGAAACAGAATAAACATGGGCAGGGGAGGGACCCAAGTGCTTTCAGAGCTTAGCGCATGTTAGGTGACACCATGCCACATCACACCAATTCTGAGGTTTATGGTATTAAGCATATGTAAAGGCTTGAGGAGCGACATATCCACCCTTTTAGGTGCGCTTACAAAATTCTATCACTTCACTCTCCAAATACAGTAATTATTTCCCACTCCTTGCCTCCCTAATTATGCTTGTAAGGAATACACGCGTAAGGCAGCCCTTTCAAAATTCTAAATCTACAGAGGTGCCTGGGTGGCTCAGTTGGTTGAGCATCCAACTTCGGCTCAGGTTATGGTCTCACAGTTTGTGGGTTCAAGACCTGCATCGGGCTCTGTGCTGACAGCTCAGAGCCTGGAACCTGGAGCCTGCCTTGGATTCTGTGTCTCCCTCTCTCTCTCTCTCTCTGCCCCTTCCCCATTCACTCTCTGTCTCTTAAAAATGAATAAATGTTAAAAGATTTTTTTAAATTCTAAATCTACAAATCTCCTACAACGGTAGCAGTTTTCTGAGTAGAAATGATTTTGTCATCTTGGTAGCAATTTAGATAGTGGAGTACATAGATGCTGCATGGGCTCTTTACTCTTGAAAGTGTTGGAGCAGATTGGGTAAATAATAAAATAGGGATCCAGGCAAGGACTCAGAGTCAGGACAAGCAATGCTATCACTTGTGGAAATGAAAGACACCTGGTTTAAAATCATTCCATTTCCAGAACCATTAAATTGCATGTCAGTCTCTATGGTCCTTTAAAAAACAAACAAACAAACAAACTAACACCTCCAATTCTCCCTTTCATTTTCAACTTTGCTTTACCTGGTCTTTTCATGATTAACCTGATTTCAGGTCACCGTGTTTAGAATGGGTTCCGAGGGTCAGCAAGACATCGAGATGGCGATTTTAACTGCCCTGTTGAAAGGTGAGCTCTCAGGAAACAGTGACTCCTGGCCTCTCAGTGCTGGGCTAGTCCGGGGCTTTGCTCATGGCCAGAAACCACACTCCCTCTTCTCCTGCCAGAAACCATGTCTACTGGTGATCGAATCCAGAGCCAGCCAGGCTGTCTATAGTTATCTCACTATGAAGCCATGCAGAACACCAAAGCTCACGATGGGTGTCTTGGGAAGGGGTGTTTTCTGTGGGTGCCAATGGACCATGGTGGGCTGAAGTCAGACCAGTTTCTATTTGTAACTAGTTCATTAAGGTTTTCCTTATAGGGGAAGAACATGGTCGATTTTTCATTTGCTATCACAGCAGTGATTGTACAATTTCCCCATCCTGCTCCTAATGACAGGCTATGACCTGGACACTCACAGGGTCACTCCAGGACACACATTTCCTCCCTGCCTCTTGGCTACTTTAGGACAATGAGAAGGCAGGGATGAGAGAATGTCACCATCAGGACAGCTGCCTGGCAGTGCTGGTCTCCCCGCAGCTGGGGGCTGGTGCTCTTGGCCTGTGCTCACCTTTGGCCTAAAGGGGCTATATCTGTAGGGCTGATATCAAGATCGTCCCAGGACTCCTGCCCTCCTGCAGATGAGGGTCCTGGAATCACCAGGTTCCTCCTCTGTCCCTCCCAGGGACACCAAGCCAAGCAGACATGGAAAGAAGTGGCCTCCAACCTACTCCTAGGCAGCTCTTTGAGAATATGGAGTTCTTAGCGTTGGGGCCTGAGTAGTCACTCAGGGGCAAGAGAAAAGGCAGGAGTTCTTAGTTCCAGGCTGCTGTGAGCCAGCCCAGGGAAATCCGTGCTCACCTCCCAGCACCTGACAAATTGGGGCAATCCAGGCGTGCAGTGAGAAAAGCCTCGTTTCTTGCCTTTGCAGGGACAAATGCATCAGCCCCGGACCAGCTGAGCTTGGCACTGGCTTGGAACCGCGTCGACATAGCACGAAGCCAGATCTTTGTCTTTGGGCCCCACTGGCCGGTGAAACTAAGTGTTTTTCATTTCATACCATTTATCATGACCTTGTATAGATGATATATTAGTATGTTCTCCCTCATTACACAGATCTCAAGAAATTATCTGGGGTTTCTGATGATCCAACGTTTAATGCATTAGGATCATTAGAAGATGTTGCTATTTAACTTCCAAAACCTAAAAGAAGAGCTACTAGCACTAACTATAGATTCAAAACAGTACTCTTGAAGAAATAACCATTAAATATTTTATCTTTGCTGGTGAAGGTAGGGTTTACCCTTTTAAAGAAAAAAAAATGACCCATTAAAATTAAATATAACGATTGCATTGAGAGCATTGTCTTTTTAAATTATGTTCCATGGTACCCTGGAGGCCTAGAGAATTCTAGGGTGGGGGATCTTTGGGGTGTGGTATGTATGTGTCTGTGTGTAGCATGTGTGTGGTGTGGTGTGTGATGTCTGTGAATGGTTTCGTGGGTGTGTGTGGTATATATCTGCAGAATCTGTGTATGTATAATAATGGTTAATGTGTGAAAGGATGTTTGTGTGTGTGATACAGTTGTGCGTTGTGTGGGTGGTGTGCGTGTGTGTGTGTGTGTGTGTGTGCGCAGAATGAGCATGTGTGGTAATAACCTCTAGGCTTTCTTATTTTCTGATGGTTCCATTTTCATGCCAGCCTGTTTTCATTTTATGAATGCCATACCTGAGGATACAAATTGGATTTTTTAAAGTCTTCTTCTGTTCCCTAAATTATCTCTATTTTTCTCCCTGGCCAGCTGCTCCCCTTTGTTCACTTTGTCTTTTTCTGTTGCAGATCCTGGCTTGTCCATCCCCATTTCCGAGTGAGGGATGGGACCAATTAATTAGTATAGGAAGCCTACTTTGCCACTGAACAGCTCTGCTTTGCCACGTGCAGATTGGACAGACTAGTGAGGCTCTGGACCTCTCTAGGCAGGTCCTTTCAACACTTTAGTGGCTATTCTTCCAGTTTTTGCTTGGGGGTGAAGCCCAGGAATGCAGTTACTCTGCACCTGTCCAGGGGGTTGCTGGCAGGACACACAAGAGAGGGTGGGGGATGAATGGCCTTCTGCTCCGTAGACAGTCCTTCCACTAATCACCATGCTCTCTACCCAGCATTAACTCTCATTCTTTGAAAATCCACTCCTACCTCTACTGTTACCTCCACATTTCTCCTTCTGGTTTACTCTTTCATGGTTTTAACTGCCCGTTAGTATTTCCAGAAATTTGTTAATAACTCTTGTCTGCCTCTTCTCCTTGAAATAGATTTTTCTTTATCATAGTCTTCTGCTGTTGTTTCCATGGGGAGGGAGAGCAAGCAGGAGACATGTGACCAAGACTGCAACCTGGAACTAAAATCCTTCTCGGTCTCCCCACAATGCAGTATATGGTCTCCAAAATCTTCCTTTAATGGTTGAAGCACACGATTAACTGTGGCTGTGAATCTATAGTCTTTCTAGAATTCTTGACATAATAGAGAATTTGTGGTAGGGAGGATTTGATAATTACTACATGACAAATCAATCCTAAGTCTGATTTGTTATATTTTACTAGTCAATATTCTTCTATTTTTATATTAAGTACAAAAATAAAAACTATCCCAACAAAACTCTTTGTTAAAGCATTTTGTTAAAAACATAACAACAACTGAGGCACCTGGGTGGCTCAGTTGGTTAAGTGGCTGACTCTTGGTTTTGGCTCAGGTCATAATCTTGCTATTCATGAGTTTGAGCCCCACGTAGGGGTCTGTGCTGACAGTGTGAAGCCTTCTTGGGATTCTCCCTCCCTCTCTGTCTGCCCTTCCTGGTTCTCTCTCTCTCTCTCTCTCTCTCTCTCTCTCAAAATAAAAGAAATAGGGGCGCCTGGGTGGCTCAGTCAGTTAAGTGTCCAACTTCAGCTCAGGTCATGGTCTTGCAGTTCATGAGTTCAAGCCCCACGTCAGGCTCTGTGCTGACAGCTCAGAGCCTGGAGCCTGCTTCAGATTCTGTGTCTCCCACTCTCTCTGCTCCTCCACCATTCATGCTCTGTCTCTCTCTGTCTCTCAAAAATAAATGAAAGTTAAAAAAACAACAAAATAAATAAACTTAAAAACAATAACAACAGAGAGAGAGGTAGTAGTGTTTGATATATACATAAAACGAAGTAATTTATTTATATTGAGTCATAAAAACTTGGACTAACAATTTTTAAGGGAATACACTAAATTCAGTCTGAGCATGTAAGAGCAAGGTTTGGGGACCTCTAGACCACTGCCCACTTTAAAGACCAAAATCTATAAACCTTGGCCAGCTTCACTAAGGTTTCTGAAACAGAAAGAAATAACTGCTTATTTTTCATGATGAGAACTATTTATTTGGCTTCCAACTGTGGACAAGGGCTTATCCTTTGGTAAAACCATGAACTAGAATCTTAAATTCAAAGTAGAAATTGGTAATAATGCCTGATGTTTTGGTTACACACTGTGTTTTACCCCGTGTGTTCACATACATGAGCATTACTATTACTTTTACATACTATTACTATTACTATCAGCCTGCACAACTCTGAAATAGATTTGATCACCCTCATTTTATAGTTTGGAAAAAAAATTGATACCCCCAAGAGGTTAAACAATTTTTCCCAAGTTTACTCATGACACTTCTAAATAGCATGTAGATCAAAGAAATCTCAAGAGAAATTTTAAAATATTTTCAATCAAATGAAAATGAAAATACAACTTAAAATTTGTGGGATACATCAAAAGCAGTGCTTAGAGGGAAACTTCTAGCATTGAATGCATATATTAGAATAAAAATTAAAACACAAATCAATAATATTGAAAACAGGAAATCAATAGAGAAAATCAACAGAAATCAAGATCTAATTCTTTGGAAAGATCAATAAAATTAATAAGCCTGTAACCAGGCTAACCAAGAATACTAATATCATAAATGAAAGAGAAAACATCACTACAGACCCAATGGACATTAAAAGTATATAAATGAATATTATGAACATCATCCCCAGCAAGTTATTGTTTAATCTATATTTGAGGTTGCAAACAGAAATTTCCTCTCTCCAGATGTGGTCCATGCCATCCCTTATCCTTTTAAAAGAGCTGTGCCCACAAATTAACACCTTGTGCAGCCACAAATGGTATTGTCATCTGCCTTGGGCTGGAGCTACACGTCTAGAAATACAACAAATATGATCTTTCACTCATATTAAGTTTCCATTTGCAACAATTCCCAAGGGTTTTGTCAGGCTCACACCTGATAAACCACATCTTGCAGTTCTGAGGTTAGCTGTTCTGGGGCCCAGATGGACCCAGGTAGAAGACATCATCCCTTGTTACATGTCACCTTGCTAGATTCAGTCCATTAGGTGAGCCTATCAAAATTTTTAAAATTCTAATTATGTCACCCAATATACTTACCATCTCACTTTCCTCTCAACCTACTCAAATGCTACAAGTACCCAACCCTCTCTCCAGCCTGTCACACTTCTCTTATTTGTGATTCCTACAGAATAGTTGTCTCCAAGGTGTTTTAGTTGGAAGAGCCCTTTCTACACATGGCATCTTGAGTAGAGAAGCAACATACGAAGCAAATAAGAGCTGAACCCACCCCACTGGCCACCTTTCCCTAGGCAGTCCCATAAGTCCCTCCTCAGAGTAAAGGGCTCTGGTAGCCCCAGCTAAAAGTTACCACTCTAAGATTTCCAACCATCCTATTAGAATCCTAAGGTGTGACCCTTGAAGAAAGAAAGGATGAGTTTGTTTGAGCATCTAGGAATTTTCTTATGATGCCTGACCACATCTACTCCATCATTAGTTCTCTTCAATGACAAAGACATAAGTTAAAAGAGAAGAGCAGGGATTCTACTCCTCATTCACTCAGCAGCAGCAAATGGTGGAACTAATCTCTTCTTTGACTTTCTTGAACCAAACTGTTTTTTTTTTTAATCCCTGTTTTTATTCATTCATTCATTTAACAAATGTTAGTCAACCACTTCCTGTGATAGGTTCTGGGACAGAGGGGTAAATAAAACAGACCTTCCACAGCCCTTTCAGAACTCTCCATGTAGTGTTGTTGTAGACATGGTGTGACAGGGTGGGCAGGAAAAGGGAGGCAGACAAGAAACAGATCATCAGATGAATAAATATGGCATTATAAATTGTAGTAATTGTTAAGAAGGAAAATGCACTTTTCCATGAGACAGAATGTGGGGCATGGGAGGGCTACTTTTTATTGAGGCACCAGGGAAGACCATGCTGAAAAAATGGAACTAATGCCGAGACCTAACAGGTGAATATACGCTGGCTGGTGAAGACTGAAGGGAAAGCACCTTCTATGCAGAGAGAAGAGCATGTAAGGAGCCTGAGGCAAGAAAGAACTGGACATTTTCAAATAACTTACTGAAGAAGAAAAAAGGCCAGTGTGGCTGGAACACAGAGAAGGGAGTGACTCAGGAGGAGGTTGCAAGCCAACCAGGAGCTGTGCATTATGAGAACTGCAGACCTGGTATAGGAGGGAAGACTGAGTCCAAAAGCTTGGGGAACCACTTAAGGACTTTTCTTATTCTGAGCAACAATAAATATTATCTAACACAGTGTCTTTGGGTCAGGAATTTGGGAGTGGTTCAGCTGGGCAGTTCAGGCTCAGATACTCGCATCAGATTGTAGTTATGCCATAGGCTTGGGCTGCAGTCATTTGAAGGTTTGACTGGGGCTAGATAATCCACTTCAGGATGGCTCACTAAATAGTTGGCCAGTTGGTACTGGTTGTTGGCCTCAGTTTCTCCCCACATGAATGCTCCATAGGGCTGCTTGAAGCTCTTCACAATAAGATGGCTGGCAATTTTTGCGGCTCCTTCAGGTCTTTCCCCTTTTGTTTCCTCAATTGCTGTAACATCTTATTTTTGCTTTTTTCCCCAAGTTTTAATAAGTTTTACTTATTTATTTGAGAGAGGCAGAGACAGCACAAGTGGGAGAAGGGCAGAGAGAAAGGGAGACAGAGAATTCCAAGCAGGCTCCGCACCGTCAGCATGGAGCCCAACGTGGGGCTCAAACTCACGAAACCGTGAGATCATGACCTAAGCCACAACCAGGAGTTGGATGCTTAACCGATTGAGCCACCCAGATACCCTACCCCCAATTTTTTTTATTGTGGTAAAAGACATTTAAGTAAAATTTACCACGATGCCTGGGTGGGTCAGTCAATTAAGCAACTCTTGATTTTGGCCCAGGTCATGATCTCGGCCCAGGTCATGATCTCGGCCCAGGTCATGATCTCATGGTTCATGAATTAGAGCCCCACATCTGGCTCCGTGCTGACTGTGCAGAGCCTGCTTGGGATGTTCTCTCTCCTTCTCTCTCTGCCTCTCTCTCTCTCTCAAAATAAGTAAACGTTAAAAATATAAATAAATAAATAAATAAATAAATAAATAAATAAAATTTACCATCTTAAAGATTTTTAAGAGTATAGTTCAGAGGAATTAAGTACCTTCACACTGTAGTGTAACCATCACTACCATCCATCCACAGGACTCTTCATCTTATAAAACTAAATTCCATTTCCATGAAACAATAACTCTCCATTTCCTACTTCCCCCAACCCCTGGCACCCCCATTTTCCTTTCTGTCACTATGAATTTGACCACTTTAAATACCTCATACAAATGAAACCATGAAGTATTTATCCTGTGATTGGCTTATTTCAATTAGCATAATGTACTCAAGGTTCATTTCTGTTGTGGCATTTATTAGAATTTCCTTTCTTTTTAAGGCTTAATCATATTCTGTTGTATGTATAGACCACATTTTCTTATCCATTCATCTATCAATGGACACTTGGGTTGCTTCCACCTTTTGGCTATTTTGAGTAATGCTGCTATGAATATGGCTGTACAAATACCTGCTTGAGACCCTGTTTTCAATTACTTTGGATATATACCCCAAAATGGAAATGCTGGATCATAAGGTAATTCTATTTTAATTTTTTGAGGGGCTGCCAAACATTTCCATGGCAGCTGCACCATTTTACATTTCCTCCAACAGTGCACAAGGGTTCCAATTTCTTCACATTCTTGCCAACACTTGTTTTTGATATGGGCCACCTCATTGTGGTTTTGATTTGCATTTCTTTAATGATTAATGATGTTGAGCATCTTTTCATGTACTTGGACATTTGCAGATCTTCTTTTGACAAATGCCTATTCAAGTTCTTTGCTTGTTTTTTAATCATTTTGGTTTTTGTTGTTGTTGAGCTTGAGCTTTAAGAGTACTCTATAAATTCTGGATATTAATCTCATCAGATACGTAATTTGCAAATATTTTCTTCATTAGGTGAGTTGTTGCCTTTACTCTGTTGATACTGTCTTTTGATGTACAAGTTTTTAACTTTTGATGAAGTCCCATTTGCCAATTTTTTCTTTTGTTGCCTGTGCTTTTGGTGACATATCCAAGAAGTCATTGCCAAATCCAATGTCATTCCTTGAATCTGTTGATATTCGATATTCTTTTGATGCAGAAGTTTTTAATTTTTGATGAAGTCCCATTTGCCTATTTTTTCCATTGTTGCCTGTGCTTTTGTTGTCATATCCACAAAGTCATTGCCAAATCCAATGTCATGCCTTTACTCTGTTGATACTGTCTTTTGATGCACAAGTTTTTAATTTTTGATGAAGTCCCAATTGCCTATTTTTTCTTTTGTTGCTTGTGATTTTGGTGACATGTCCAAGAAGTCATTGCCAAATCCAATGTCTAGGTGAAGCTTTGACCTAGGTTTTCTTCCATAAGTTTTATTGTTTTAGCTTTTACATTTAGGTTTTTGATCGATTTTGGGTTAAATTTTGTATATGATGTTAGATAAGGGTCCAACTTCCTTCATTTGCATGTTAATATCCAGTTTTCCCAGCACTAGTTGTTGAATTCTGTGTCAATTTTTCAGAGGATTATAATTGTCTTATCTACATGAGAAGTCAGCCAGGACACTCTTTCATCCATATCTCTGCATTGACCAGGAACCATAAACACTCATGGTGCCCTCAGAGGCAGAGGAGAAACCAAGAATTGGACATAATAAAGCAATATTTAGCATTAAACATGATTGCACCTCAAGACATATTAATCATGAAAGAGAGCAGTGCAGAGAACAAGATGTCAGCAATCTCCCCCCGGTTCTATGGCTTGCCCCTGAGTTCAGGGACACTGGAAGAGGAAAGGTTGCAGGGAGTGGTTTTGAGTGTGGTTTTGGACATCAAGAGCCATAAAAGCCTTTGAGATATCCAAGTGAAGGTGCCAGGTTGTAAACAGGAACTCTAAAGAGAGACACGGACTGAAGCTAGAAAAGACAGGTCAAGTGCAAATACATGGGGACTGGCAGTATGGGCCTCAATACGGTTGCTGAGGGAGAGTCAAGAAGGAAGGAAGGGGCTGTGGATAGAGCCCCAATGAGCTTCAACATTTACAGTCAGTGCTGAGAAGCAGTGGCCAGACAGGAAAGAAGCAGTGGCCAGACAGGAAAATGAGTGCATGCATTACCAGAGAAGCAGGAAGAGGCTTGAGGAGGAAGCAGGCAGCAGAGTCAGACGGGCTAAGAGCCCAGCATGAGAAGAACTGGGAAATGCCCATGAGGTGGTACCAGAACACTCATCCCCTACCACAGCCGGAGCCACAGACAGATGGGAAGAACCAGATGAAGTACGTGGAGCAGGGTGTGGAAAGGGAGAGGATGGACACTGTGCATGCAGACAGTTCACCAGAAGAGTTTGGCCAGAGGACAGGGCAAGTCTGGCAAGACAGGACAGCAGCTGGAGGGGTCAACTTTGTTTCAACACTGGTGTCACTGTGTCTGCACCAGGGCCATATCCCCCCATGCTCTCCATGTGACTGGAAGACAGACTCAGCAGCCAGGCCCCACTTCTGCAGTGCCTCCTGTTTTCTGAGTGGAGCACATTCTTCCCCAGATGCATTCAGTCTGTCCCCACATGGCATGCACCTCAGTAACACCCAGCAGGCCTCCTCCAGCCACCAATAAGCTCAGCCACAGTTCTATCCAAATAGGCATCCGCGGGAATATGGGGTGTACCCTTTGTCTCCGACCCCTTCATGATCATTTTCTCCTTTCTGCATTGGCAACTATCGGCACTTCCCCTTTGGTACCTCTTAGCATCCCTTCCTTTGGGGGAAAAACACATCAATCAAAAGTCAGCCACTTTAAGCACACAAGTAGCAGTGTTAGGGCCTCCTCCAATAGGCAGTAGGCCTGCAATGATTTTGTTCGCATGTGTGTGTGTGTGTGTGTGTGTGCATGTGCACGTGTGTGTATGTTAGTGCATTGATGTCTATGTGCTTACATGTGCATGAATGTGCATGTGCACAAGTGTGTGCACGTGGAGGTGAAGGGGATCCGTGTGCCTGTCTCAGGACAAGGGTCAGCTTTAACCCCTTCTCCCAACTCTGTTTGCTGTGGACTGCAGCCCCTGGGAAGCCTGGCACCCCCCACCGATAGCAAGGTCACAGAGAAGGAAAAGAAGCCACCTACAGCAACCACCAAGGGGGGAAGAGGGAAAGGAAAAGGCAAGAAGAAGGGGAAAGTGAAAGAGGAGGTGGAGGAAGAAACTGATCCCCGGAAGATAGAGCTGCTGAACTGGGTATGTGTAGAGTCTTCACTCCTCTTTCCCGGGATCATGAATCAGTCACCCTCTTTCTCCAGGGGAAGGGGCAGTTGTTGTCTTTGCTTCACCCCACCTGGACCCTGAGTCCTGGAAGGCAGTGGCAGAGCACCCACAGGATAATGCCAATATTTCAAAAGGCAACAGCAGGCTTCACAAACACCAGACATTTGGGCTTTGTAGAATGAAGTCACTCAGAGGTTGCCCAACAGTGGCTCTCTCTGCCTGGCACACACGTAGATGCTTGATGCCTGAAAATATGGGAAACAAACCAATTATCACGAAATAAACACAGTTCAGGGAACAGAAGAAGGAGCCTGTGATTGGGATGTGCAGGTAACAGCTCATCTGGGCTGGGAGTCTGAGCCACATGCCGCATGGCCTTGTTGCTGGGAACACAGACAAGGAGGGCGCTGAGCCGCTATGGTGATGTGTGACTGGCATCATCACGGCCACTACCCTTGGTGGCATGCTGTGACCCCACAAGTTCCACTTGGTCATCCTCGTGGTCATTCTCAGTCAAGAGCACAAACTCTCCGCAGCTGCTGTCTTTGGAAGGCTTCACATTATACTGAGTGCTGAAGGTTCCATCATGTTTAAAGGATGGAAGCACATACAATAATATAAAATATTACAATCCACTGCCTCAAAGCACATTGCTTACAGAGTCCAGAGCTTGGAGATTCAAGTACTGATTATAGTACTTATAAGAATGTTACAGCTCATGTGATTTTTCTTTCCCATCTTTATATTTAAAAGAAAAGCAAATAGGGGCTCCTGGGTGGCTCAGTCATTAAGTGGCTGACTTCGGTTCAGGTCATGATTTCACGGTTCATGGGTTCAAGCCCCACATCAGGCTCAGAGCCTGGAGCCTGCTTCAGATTCTGTGTCTCTGTCTCCCTCTCTCTCTCTGTCCCTTCCCTGCTAGTGCACTCTCTCTCTCTCTCTCAAAACTAAATAAATAAACATTAACAAATAAAAATAAAAAAGAAAAGCGAATAAGCTCAATTTTAATTAAAACAAAATAGAAACTGGAAAGAACAACACTAGTTTGGCTCTAATTTTGAATCCTCTTAAATTTGATTTAAAAAGGAGACTGGTGCCTGGTTGGCTCAGTTGGTTAAGCGTCCGACTTTGGCTCAGGTCATGATCTCACAGTTCATGAGTTCAAGCTCCAGGTCAGGCTCTGTGCTGACAGCTCTGAGCTGCTTTGAATTCTGGAGAGTGCTTTGGATTCTGTGTCTCCCTCTCTCTCTCTGCCCCTTCCCCACTTACACTCTGCCTCTCTCTCTCTCTCCCTCTCTCTCTCTCCCTCTTTCTCTATCTCAAGAATAAATAAACATTTTTTTAAAAAGGAGAGAAGTTATCCATTTTTCTCCTTTTATCAAGCTGTGATACTTTGACAGGACAGGTAGGGGCCAAATTGAGAAAAAAGACAGGAGATAGGGTGTGTTTACTTAAGACAAAGAGCAAAGAGAACCAGGTTCAGCTTGCTCTAGGGTCTGGGGGTCAAAATGCACTTTCCCAGATGCTTCCGGTCTGCCTCTCACGTGGCGCCCCTCTGAGAGGCCACTCATGATCCCGGTGTTGGTTTGTGCAGGTGAATGCCCTGGAGCAAGCCATGCTGGATGCTTTAGTCTTAGATCGGGTCGACTTCGTGAAGCTCTTGATCGAAAATGGAGTGAACATGCAACACTTTCTCACCATTCCAAGGCTGGAAGAGCTTTACAACACAGTGAGTGTTCTAGAAGGGGGGAGGGCGGAGGGGAACTAGCAGTCTGAATATGCTTATCACTGGTGCATATTTTGCATAAATACTCTTAGATGAGCATTAAATGGAACACTGGTTTTAGCTGGGAGTCCCCTCGTTTACCCATGCAGGCCACTGAATATGTTCATGTTCCTACCAACTACTGCCATGTCTAGCCAGACAGCTGCAGTATGAACTCAGGTGTTGTGTATGAAGACTAGTCTATACAAAGAGAGAATTTAGCTTCCTAAATCATTACAGTGAGAAGTTGCCGGGGTGAGCAATCATTTGTTCCTTGGGACCCCCACTTTTTCTAATATTTTAAATTGTTTTTATGTGTATTTTTGAGAGAGAGAGACAGACAGACAGACAGAATCTGAAGCAGGCTCCAGGCTCTTAGTTGTCAGCACAGAGCCGGATGTGGGGCTCAAACTCACAAACCATGAGATCATGACCTGAGCCAAAGTCGGATGCTTAACTGACTGAGCCACTTAGGCGCCAAGGGAACCCTACTTTCTTTAAAGCCGCTTCAGTGAAAAATGTAGAACTAAGCTTTCACAGCAAAGAGCTCCATTATCTGAGAATGGAAGTGTATGGGTGAAATCCTCTTGGCGTATATTATTACAACGTGCATTTTGAGAATTTACATTCCCTTTCCCATTCTAAAATTTTAACTAGCAAAAATGGTCCTCAGCAGTTGGTTGGTCGTTGGTGAATTTTTCACACAATATTGCACACCACAAGATGCTCTTTAAAATAATGCAATAGAAAGTAGTTAACATATTTTTTAACGTGTTGAATACTTCTTAACCACAACCAGTCCTGTCTTGTAAATGAAACAGGCTAATAGTGAGTTATATTCCAGCTCTCATAATTCATTAATTCTATGGAGTAGCATAGGATTTAGCTCTGAGAGTTCAAGAGAAAAACATACTTAATATGGCTGAATGCTTCTCTTTCAGAGGCTGGGTCCGCCAAACACACTTCATTTGCTGGTGAGGGATGTCAAAAAGGTCAGTCTGCCACTTTATAATTCTTACCCATTGGCATCTTTCAATAAGACATTTTATAAAGCAATTTTTTAAATTTCTAAAATGTGTTGTCATATTATTAGAGGCATAAGGAAGAAAGAATTCCTTTCTCCATAAAAGAGTTTACTAGAGTGTATTATGCTAAGCAAAATAAATCAGTCAGAGAAAGACAAATATATGATTCACTCTTATGTGGAATTTAAGAAACACAACAGATGAACATAGGGGAAGGAAGGAAAAATAAGATAAAAACTGAGAAGGAGGCAAACCATGAGAGACTCTTAAATACAAAGAACAAACTGAGGGCTGCTAGAGGGAAGGTGGGGGGAATGGGCTAAATGGATGATGGGCATTAAGGAGGGCACTTGGGATGAGCACCAGGTATTGTATGGAAGTGATGAATCACTGGGTTCTGCTCCTAAAACCAATACTACACTGTATGCTCACTAACTTGAATTTAAATAAATAAATTTTAAAAAAGAGTTAAAACTAAAAAAAAACAACCTTATCATTGTCAAGTCTAACGTTCATCCCTACACATGCTAGGCTCATGTTGAATGACTGATTATGGCACCTTGGCACCATTACCAAGGCCTGGGGCAACAGCCAGGGAGGTGTCATCTTGAGCCTCCATCTGTCGGTGTAACCCCATGTTCTGTATCTACTTTAAGATCCACTGCTCACTCCTTCACTGAGCCAGTTTCCAGAAGGAACTTGCCTCATGTCATTGTATGTGTTCTCTAGACTGTTCCCTCATTAGTGAGTGATAGATGATTTCACCCCTTTCCACTGTTGCTAACTACTTACAGTCTATGTTCTTGTAGGATCTCGTTTGTTCACTGTTCTGTCATGTCACCACAGGCTAGAGGATTAGATTGGGTTAATGTGTGAATGACTCATTTTGCTAGGATGCAGTCCCTGGCTTGCCAAGTGTGGAAGGTGTATTCATATTCTGAGCAAGAGAAAATGACTCAAATGAGAGAATAGAGTTTTCAGTCAGAGTCCCAGATAGTCTGGCCACCCTTTACACAAATGTTTCCTAATAATACAATAACTCAGCTTCTATAGACACTCATTGGCTCAGCACAGGATCGGTGGATCCAGGAACCAAGAGGGATCAGCGCCCTTTCTTCTCCCATAAGGAATCTGATTTCCTGGAATTCTTAGATTAGGAAGTATAAACATTCAAAAGCCACAGCTACCCAAATTCAGACCCAACCATTTCTCACCTAAATGGCTTCAGGAACCTCTTCCCACCTCCAGCCCCATGCCCCCTGACCATCCCAGTCACAGGAATCCCGGACTTAAAATCCTCCAAAGTCTCATGAAGTTCAAGGTCCTTCCAAGAAACTTGTACCACTGGGCCTAGTTCCATCAACATCCCCTACTCTCTCCCAACACATCCCCACCGTGGGGTACACATGCCAGGCTCTCTTGCTCATGACTGCTGTTCCCTTCCTACACTTGTCCCCCAAAGTTTCTGCTCTGACTGCTCCTAGCTACCTTGGGTGTGTCTTCTGGAGGAAGACATTGCTTACCCTCCCACCTTACCACCCAGGCAGAGTTCAGGCGTTCAGGGCCAAACTCACTGTCTGTAGCTTTACCACCTCCTCCAAAACAGCTCCCCAAGGGCAGGGCTATATCTCCTTATCTCTGCATATGGAGTCCCAGATGAGGTCAAGGGTCAGGATAGAGTCTGAACAAACTCATTAATGCCTGAGTGAAGTATTTGGTAAATGTGGCCAGTTCTAATGTAAAGGGAGGACATTTTGGGGGGCACTTGGGTGGCTCAGTCAGTTAAGCATCCAACTCTTGATTTCAGCTCAGGTCAGGATCTCATGGTTCATGTGTTGGAGCCCCATGTCAATCTCCACACTAGACATGGAGCCTGCTTGGGATTCTCTCTCTCCCTCTTTCTGCCCCTCTTCCACTTACACTCTGTCCCTAAATAAACAAACAGATAAATAAATATTTTTAAAAAATAAATAAAGGGAGCACATTTGGGATATGTAATTTCCATGCAATAAACCCAGGTTCCCACCATCATTTCAGCCATGTGAAATTAAACAAGAAATACATGGCACATAGCAAAAAAAAAAAATCCTTATAATCAACTGGTCATCTCTGCCTCCTAGATAAGTCAGCTGTCCAAGGACATGAATGACTGGCCAACCTGGTCTCAACATACCCCATTGTATTTGGTTGCAACACTCTGACCCTTCACCAACTCCCAGTCACACCAGATACTTTGTGGGGTTTATGTTCTTTTCTTTAAGTTTATTTATTTGTTTGAGATAAAAAGGGAGTGAGCAGGGGAGGGACAGAGAGAGAGGAAGAGAGAGAATCCCAAGTAGGCTCCTCACTCTCAGTGCAGAGCACTACATGGGGCTTGAACTCATGAACAGTGAGATCATGACCTGAGCCAAAATCAAGAGTGGGGCATTTCACTGAGGGAGCCACCCAAGCACCTGTGGGGCTTGTGTTCTTACTGACATCTGAGGGGTCCCCCAGAAAGTCACAAGGCACTGTGTGGAGCTTTCTCTAAGAAATTCCCAGCACCAGGGATACTCTATCTTCCCGCTGCCTCCCCATGAGGCCTTGTTCTGGTCACATGGGTCATTTCCTCCTTCATCAGGAAATTTGGACTCCAGGCCCCTGAAGCCAGCTTCTCCCCTGCAAGCAGCTATCAAAGCTCCTTCTCAACACAGCTCATCTGCTCTCACAAAGGAGGTCCCACAACAGTTGCACCGTATCTCCCCTACATCTGCACATGCACACTGCAGGCCATTTTGAACTAGCCCATGGACAAGCCTTGGGTTGTCCTGCAACCCTGCAGTCTCATGGGTTGCTAAATCTTCTCACTGGGAAAGGTTAACCCATTTTCTCCCCCAGTCATATGGTAATAGATTGAATATTAATACCCCATTCCTCACATCAACACCTAAGTTGTGGGCAGGGATGGCCACCTATGCCCGAGGTGTGTGATGATGACCACACATGGAGTGCATTCTTGCAGGGCCTGAGACACAGCTTCTTTTCTTCCAGGGCAACCTGCCACCTGATTACCACATCAGCCTCATCGATATAGGCCTTGTGCTGGAATACCTCATGGGCGGGGCTTATCGCTGCAACTACACTCGGAAGAGCTTTCGGACCCTTTACAACAACTTGTTTGGACCTAAGAGGGTAGAACTAAGTGAACTGTGGTGTTCTGTGCTTCCTAGAGTCACATGTGGTCCCTTGCTGTCCTTGGCAATATAACAGCCTGTTCAAAGCCAAGTTCATTACCTCATCCCCAAGCACACCTGCCCTCCACCTGTAGCAATTCAGGTGTGAGGCTGCACGGTCCCTGGAAATGCCCAGGTTTCACCTGGAGCCTTTACTCCCTTAGCAAGGCAGGCCCTCAGCCCATCAATTATGTCTGCCCTCTGTCCTTTATCTACAATAGCCTTCTTCCCAGGCCCCCTTGTCTCTGCCCTCTCCAATCCATCCTACCGCTATAGCAACCTTCATTTTCCAAAGCAAAGGACATGACTGTGAACTCCCTGCTCAAATATTTGCAGTGTTCCCTACCACCTGAGGAATCACCACCAAGCTCATTATCACAGCATCCAAGGCTCTCTGACAGTCTGAGAGCTGTCTCAAACTGTCATGGGGGGACCACAAACCTCCACCAAAATCAAATTTTACTACTGTACCAGCCATGTCTTTCCTCTAATCAAAATTCCACACATATCACAAGCCAACCTCAAATGTCAGATCTTCCATGAAGCCCTCCTCTCGTCCCTCCTTCCCTCCCACCCCCATATAGAGCTTTGTAAGCTCCATGTCTGCATTTCTGTTAGTGAACTTCTCTGGTTCTACCTGGAATAAGGGTCATGTGTTATCTGCACATCTTTCTCCCTAACTTATTTGGCTGATAGAAGCAGTTTCCATACTAAAGCGTTTCTTTTCATTGAGTATTATCCTTAATTGTTAATGATACAAAGTACTTTTTAACCTAGCATTATGTCCCCTACTAACCACACTGCTAATGTACTGCTAATGTTACTGCTACTAATATTTGTTATCTGATTAAATGGATGTTTTTTCCTCTTCTATTATGCAGCCTAAAGCTCTGAAACTTCTAGGAATGGAAGTAAGTAAGATTTGTTTTCATTGATTTTATATCTTTCTCAAATATATGTAGGTGTCTTTGTGTTGTATTTGTTTAACATAAAATTGAGTTTGCTTTCAGTGGATCAATCCACCACCACCCTACACACCAACATTTATTTAGATGGTGTAGTCAAATAATAGAAAAGGATAAGACATTCCAAAAAAGGTAAAAACTACTTAATTCATTTTATAGAGTTAGCAAAACCGTAATTTCAAAAGCAGACAGAGAGTAAACAAACAAAAGAGCCCCACACAATCATACATAATACTGAAAGAAATTCAGTGGCATATTTTAAAGTTCTAAACAAGTAATTAAAGTTTTCTAAGAATGCAAGTATAATTTAATGTTAGTAAAATTTTTAGTATATTACATCACATCAAGAATTCAAAGAAGGAAAACAGTGTAATAGCATTTTTCTTTTTTTATTGTTTTTCTAATTTTTTATGTTTTATTTTTTATATTTGAGAGAGAGAGAGAGTGCTAGCAGGGATAGGGCAGAGAGATGGAGACAGAATCTGAAGCGGGCTCCAGGCTCCGAGCTGTCAGCACAGAGCCCAATGTGGAGCTCAAACTCAGAAGCAGTGAGATCATGACCTGAGCCACCCAGGCGCCCCTAGCATTTTTCAGTAGACACAAAAGAGGAACTGAAAAAACATAAAACAAATTCCTTAACTTGTTTAAAAAATTTACTAGAAAGAGAATGATAAAATAAAAATATCCTCTAATGTGATTAAAATACATGTATACTCTATAGCAAGAGGAATCTATTACTAAACAGTACTGGCCTGGAGTCATTTTTATTAAAATCAAGAACAAGGCAGCAGCCCATTATTGTTGGAATTGTAATGAACCCCACTAGTTTTTTAAAGTCTTCTAGAAATTCTACCACATGAAAAAACAAGTGTTAGGAAAGAGTATGTAAAAAAGGGAGAAAATAATGACTTAAAAAGAATACTTAAAAGAGGGAGAAAATGATTAGGGCAAAAAATATTATTTTGTATCTAGAAAATCCAGGAAAATGCACTAAAGTTCTCTCACAATAGTGCAAAAGTACCCAGAAACCAACTTAACAAGGAACCTTAAGAACAAGGCACTAGACATAAAAATATGCGCACATGAATGGAAGAAACACAGCATATTAGGACAACTGTCAAGATTCCTCTCAAATAAATTCATGAGTTAAACAGCACCCCAGTTTCTGTATGGATTCAGGGTAGAGGTGTCGATTCTGTGTTCACCATGAGGACTGATCATTAGCATCGTCACATCCTTGCTGATGGACTTGTGGTCTGATCAGAGCTGTGATATGGGGCTTTCCCTACTTTCCTATTCTTTCAACTTCTTTATGTCATGTAGTGTTTGTCTGTTGGGTGAAGGTTCACCTTTAAAATAGTCTGGCCCCTCTCCTCTTTTTAGAGGTATACTTTTACCACCTTTATAATAACTTTATGAGTCCATTCAGGCTTTCTATTTTCTAGAGTCAACTTTTGTCATTTAGACATCCCTAGAAAAGTTTATTTCATCTAGACTTTCAAGTTTATTTGGTATAAACCTTTATATTGTATTCTATTTGTTTCAACCTCCTCAATATCTTAACTGAGTACCCTTCTGATTAAAAAAAAAACTTTTAACATTTATTTATTTTCTGAGAGGAAGAGAGACAGAGCACAAGTGGGGGAGGGGCAGAGAGAGAGGGAGACACAGAATCCCAAGCAGGCTCACACATAGAGCCTGATGTGGGCTTTGAACCCATGAACTGTGAGATCATGACCTGAGCTGAAATCAAGAGTCAGATGCTTAACAGACTAAACCACACTGGCACCCCTGTATGTCTTTTCTAAAGAATTAATATACTGAGTGAAAAACCACAGATGTACTTATGAAATCTCTTTATTACCACAGACAGAGGGGTTTTCCTTTTTCCAGTAATCTTGAAATCCTTTGTTGCACACTTAAGGCAGAACCAGGAAAAATGTGCTTGTCTCCCCTCAGGATGATGAGCCTCCAGCCAAAGGGAAGAAAAAGAAGAAGAAGAAAAAGGAGGAAGAGATTGACATCGATGTGGATGACCCTGCTGTGAGTCGATTTCAGTACCCCTTCCACGAGCTGATGGTGTGGGCTGTGCTGATGAAACGCCAGAAAATGGCGGTCTTCCTCTGGCAGCGAGGCGAGGAGAGCATGGCCAAGGCCCTCGTGGCCTGTAAGCTCTACAAGTCCATGGCCCACGAGTCCTCCGAGAGTGAACTGGTGGATGACATCTCCCAGGATTTGGACAACAATTCAAAGTTAGTTTCTCACGGGAATTTAAGAACCACTGGAGGCTATTGTCATGAGTACTTATCCCTTTGGGGGAAGGTTGGCAAACGTATTTTTCACTTAAGGACAATTATCTCTTTTTTTTAATATTTATTTTTGAGAGAGAGAGAGACAGAGACAGAATGTGAGTAGGGGAGGGATAGAGAGAGGGAGAGACACAGAATCTGAAGCAGGCTCCAGGCTCTGAGCTGTCAGCACAGAGCCTGACCAGGGCCTCGAACCCACAAACTGCAAGATGATCATGACCTAAGCCGAAGTCAGATGCTTAACCCACTGAGCCACCCAGGTGCCCCAAGTACAATTATCTTTAAAGCTTGTTCACAAATCATTTTGTCCATCATGTCAATATTTTTTGTTCTCTCTGTGGTATTTCTAGACTGTCATTTTTTTTTTATGCTGCCCTCTCATGTGAATTATGAAACATAATTTTAAGGGTGCCTGGGTGGCTCAATTGGTTAAGCATCTGACTTTGGTTCAGGTCATGATCTCATGGTCCATGGGTTCGAGCCCCATGTCGGGCTCTGTGCTGACAGCTCAGAGCCTGGAGCCTGTTTCAGATTCTGTGTCTCGCTCTCTCTCCAAAAAATAAATAAACGTTAAAAAAAATTTTTTAAAGAAACATAATTTTAATGCGAAGACAGTGAAACAGATTTTCATACAGAAACACACAGAAGAGTACAACTCTGCTGAGTAAGTGCTCCTGGACTTGACCTTTCCAAGTACATCTCAGTTTTTCTCCTACTTAGGTGGGACAGGACAGCCAGAGGGGCCTGCAGTTGGGAACTTCCCTTCCCCCGGGCCATTAGGCTCTGATAATACCCCAGTAGGGTAGGTTCTGGCTAACATGTTTCTCCTTCAGGCAGGCCTTGTTAAGGAGACCAGAGTATGCCTACATATTTCAGAATGGTTCCTTTTCCCCTCCCTGTGCTGGCGCATGAGACAATTTTTCTCTCATCTTCTCTATGAGAACTTGGTGGAGCTCTCGGAGGTAAAACTCACAAAAATGTGAGCACAATTCCCTAAGACTGGGCCCCCTCTGGAGTTATTAAGTCTCAGACTTGTCCTGTCAAGGAGCCTTGAACAATTTATCAGTTACAATTTGGGTTTTCCTGCTCCAGCTCTGGTTCCAGAGGTTTCTGCTCTGGTACACTGTGAGTCTCTATATCTGCTGGTCTGTCTCCTACAGTTTGGGGAGTAGCAGTTTGCCCTGTGACCTCAATTCTCTGATGAATTTAGATGAGTTGTTGATTTTCTGTTTATCTAGCTTTGTAGTTAATGTTAGCGCAGAGTGGTGACTTCCAAGCCCCTTACGTGCAGAACTAAAAACGAGAAGTCCCAATACAACTTTATAGACTCATGAACTTGGGGCCTAACCAAGCAACTCTGCCAACATCCAACATCTTTGTTTTCTGAAGCACACTGCTTTTATTTTGGACTCAATGATTTCTAAAGTCACTAGTTGATTTCTAAAGATTGGGAATTCAAGGCTGTCTAAAAAATGAGGGATGTTCCCATCTTAGTGGGTTGGTAAATACCATCCTTCTCCTTCCTGGAGGACTGTCATGATAATGTGTCACCTCACAGCCTGTGGGACCTGAGACCAGAGAGTATTCCTCTTCAGGGAATAGACAAGGCCATTCCTCCACACAGAATTCTTCCCTTCTACATCTTTCAGCTCATAACTGGAATAAAATCTTACGGAAAATGAAGAAACAAAAACAGAAAAGGGTGATCACTCTAGGACTTCATCTTAACCACATTCCATTAAAAATGTTGAAGGTATAGGGAATGTTTATGACAGTCATTGAATATTTGAATGAGGGCAGTGTAGAAAATGGGATAACGTTTATGTTTACAATTCAACTTGTCATCCTCTCCTCTTCTCTCCCAACTTGGCTCCCATTATTTCCCCTCCTCCCTCCAACCACTGGCCCTCACTGCTCTAGGCCCCCATGACAACTAGAACTTGTCTCTATCATAGCCCTGAGAGCATTGAATTCTCTTGTGACCAATGTGTTATGAAGTATTGCACACAGGCAGGGAAAGGCACACATACAAATGTATGGTTTGATGACTGTTCACAAACAGAACACACCAGGATGACCAGCCCCTAGATCAAGAAACAGGACCTTACCCAGATCTGCCAGTGTTCCTGGTGTCTCCTTTCTGTACCCTCCACAAAGGATAGTTGTTATTCTGACCTCCATTGCCATAACGCTTTGCTGTCCTTTCTATCTGCATTCTGTTCTGTGAAGACTTGAGGGAAGGGACTTTGTCTTCTCGTCTCTGAGTGCCTGAGGCCTGAGGGGCAGATTTGGGGTCAATCTAAACTCCATTTGCAGCAAGAGCAGTCAGCCCCCCAACACGACTGAGCACAGAGCCCCAATCCCAGCCATTCCCATCTGGCAACATACCCCAGGAGCTTCCTGAGTGCAGAGTATTGGAAATCAAGGATTCTGTGTCCTGTGGTGCCGTGATGTGCCTGTGGATATGTCTTTCTCACAATGTGTGTGTCCACTGTAGCCTCAGCCCAGTGTTCCTTTCCCTCCAGAGACTTCGGCCAGCTTGCTGTGGAGTTGTTAGACCAGTCCTATAAGCATGATGAGCAGAATGCCATGAAACTGCTGACCTATGAGCTGAAGAACTGGAGCAACTCCACCTGCCTCAAGCTGGCGGTGGCGGCCAAACACCGGGACTTCATCGCTCACACCTGCAGCCAGATGCTGCTAACGGACATGTGGATGGGAAGGCTGCGAATGAGGAAAAACCCCGGCCTAAAAGTACGTATGGCTTATTGTCATAACGGTAACAAGTGACACCTGTGAGCTCTTACGCTGCACCTTGCAGAGCCAGGCACTTCCTGTGGATTATTTCATTTATTCCTCTGAACAGCCCCATGAGGGAGATGCTTGTCTTACAGATGAAAAACCAGAAGCTTCAAGGTTAAGTGCCTTGCCTAAGATCTGAGCTGGTAAAGTCCAGGAACTGAACCCAGGTGGTCTAATGCCAGACCTAACTGGTGTGCCTGACTCAGAGAGATTGGAGTCCACCCTAACTAACCACACCCCAGGACAGGCCCTCTTTCTGCCATTAAATTAGGCACCTGAACTCTGTTTCTATAGATCCCCTTACAACTCTGAAACTGTGTGACTATATTTTTTTATATTTATTTTTATTTTTGAGAGAGACAGAACATTAGCGGGGGAAGGGCAGAGAGAGAGAGGGAAACACAGAATCCGAAGCAGGCTCCAGGCTCCAAGTTGTCAGCACAGAGCCTGACATGGGGCTCGAACTCACAAACCATGAGATCATGACCTGAGCCAAAGCTGGACACTTAACTGACTGAGCCACCCAGGCACCCCTGAAATTGTGTGATATTATTTTAATTGGCAATGTTTCATTATATGGGGCTTATAAGACAATATGAAGTTATAATAGGGTTTGGAAGGATGTAGTGGGTACAAACTGTATTGTAATGAAATCTTAGCTCTGCTGCTTACTACAGTTAACTACTAGGTTATCTTAAGAAAAGATTCTAATCTTCAGATAACCCAGCTCCCTCATGGCAATATTATGCCAATCTCATGGGATTGCCATGAGAGTAAAGACATTATATGGTATAATGTATAGTGTGGTTCTGGAAAATAGAAGGCATTTCATTTTTTAAAAATATGAATGTTATGTCTTACCCCATATGAAAACTGAGCAGTGGGATTACAAGTCTATCAGATTAAATGAGTATAAGGAGTCAGTGAGATCCAAGAAGGAGGTGCTCAAGAACAGAAATGGGTCCGTTAAATAGATGGAATGACCAAGAAGCTACAGGTGTCAGGGATAAAGGTTAAGGAAACAAGAACAGTTTCTTAACAAGAAAATCCTTTAAGAGAACATAGAAGGGGGATCAGATTTCAAGTAAAACAAAAATGCACACAAAAGTTAAGACTCTGTTATCTCCAAATTAAATTTTAATTTAATTACAATTTAAATTAAAATTCAAAATGATTTTGAGCAACTGGTAGTGTGGAACAAGACCATTTTACCTCTGATACCAAGAACATGATCCTTTAGTGGCACCAGAATTCTACATTAAAATTGCCATACAGTCATAATAAACAATATTTATATAGTAATAAAGAATGGAAATGCTTTTTATTGGTTTTCAGTTTTTAGAATAGTCCCATAGACAAAGCACTGAAGACTCAAGTATGATTCCTAAACAGAATACAAATGCCACCAAGTATGAAAATACAAAAAGCAGACACCTGGGTGGCTCAGTCAGTTGAGCGTCTGACTTGATTTCGGCTCAGGTCCTGATCTCGCAGTTTGTGGGAGGGAGCCCTGCATCAGGCTCTGGGTTGACAGTGCAGAGTCTGCATGGGAATCTCTCTCCCTCTCTTTGCCCCTCCCCCACTTGCTATCACTCAAAATAAATAAACGTTTTTTGGAAAAAAAAAAATACAAAAAGCAAAGGCATAACTGGGAAAAATTGGGTGATAAAAGGAGGAAGGGAGGGTGGTGAGAAGGATAATATCCCATATTATAATGTGGGGAATCAAGACTATCAAAAGTTGTTGAAACAAGAGATAAGGATTTCAGTTCATGATATAAAGTTACAAAGGTAACCTTGTAGGAACTGAAAACATTCATGTGGCTATTAAAAATGGGAGCAGAGGAATAGATGAAACAAGATCAAGTCTTTTCTAAAATAATAGGATGCCAGGGCACCTGGGTGGTTCAGTCAGTTAAGCATCCAGCTTGGGCTCAGGTGATGATCTCGCAATTTGCAAGTTCAAGCCCCGCATTGGGATCTCTGCTGTCAGTATGGAACCGCTTCAGATCCTCTGCCCCCTCTCTCTCTGCCCCTCCCTTTTTTGTGTGTGCACTCTCTCTCTCTCTCAAAAATAAATAAACATTAAAAAAATAGGATGTCAATAGACTGACAAAGAAATAGCAATACAAAATGTCACTCATGTTGTTAAAAATATGAAATTATTAATAAGAATTAAACCAGAAATAGTTAAAAGTGATTATCTCAAAATATAATTCAAAAATTTTTCTTGAAGACAAATGATATGAAATTAAATATTGAAAAAACACATTCTAAACCTGAGTATATCAACCCAGAACAATCAACATCAACACACATTTTTAAATTACTGGATCTTAATGAAAAAGGAAAAACTCTCTGGGTATCCAGGCAAAACACAACAACAATCAAAGCAAAAGTGACATATAAGGGAAAGAAAATTAGATTATCATCGGACTTTCAGCAGCAACCACTTGTGTCAGGGAAAAAAATTGGAGTATATCATATAAAGATACTCTCAGAAGGAAAATGACAGACCAGGATTTTATATCCAACAAAAGTGACTGTTACATATAAAACATACACACAAAACATTACCAGCAGGCAAGAACCCCAGGAAATATTGTTCCTATGAGCCCTTTCTGAAGACTCTATTAGGGAATGAGCTTCCAAGAACCAAAACAACCAGAAAGGCATCAGTATAAGGACTAATGATAAGCCTCAGATATATATTTACATATAGTACTGAGACTAGGGGAGGGTGAAGAGGGAGAGAGTATAGTATGCAATGGCTTTGTGTTCTAATAATATAGATATAATACAATCTTTTTAAAAAGGAGGAGAGAATCATAGCACCTATACATAAAAAAAGTAACTTTTCAGTAATCATAATCAATAGTAGTATTAACATTCTTATTCTGAAACCATAAAGTTAAAGCAACTGAATAACAAGGAATATTTTAATTCTATCATGTCTGTCCTTGAGAACTAGGACTCAGTGTGTAACAAAAGGAAACACAGCTATAGTCTAGAAAGGGTAAGTGGAAAGCCTATAGTTCCTAAATGGAAGCATCAGTATGAACTCATTCCATCTCTGATCAATGAAAAGCCTAGACACAACGACCTATTGAAAAGCAATGAACATCTCAAATGCCCAGACTGTGGTCTTGCAATACCATTTTCTACTAACTGGAGCCAGAACTTCTTGGAGAAATAATTCATTCCAGGTCTGGAGGAAGAAAATTCCAAGATAAGCCTGGAACATCTTGACATACCAGATGGCAAAGAAGCTATCAAAGATCAGTAGGGTAAGAACAAGGGGACAGAGGAGCCCACTTGAAGAGGCTACCACTGGCCAAAATGGACATTCTATTCTCTTTCTTTGTTTGGTCTATTCATGCACTTATACCCTACTATCTTAATTATTGATTTTTTATCAATATAATATAATATATTTATATAAAATAATATATAATTTTATATCAATTATAAAAATATAATTTTTTATGTATGGTAGAAGTAGCCCTTTTGTGGTATCCTTAATAATGGATCACTGAGGGGGCACCTGAGTGGCTCAGTCAGTTAAGCGTTCAACTTCAGCTCAGGTCATGATCTCGTCTTCAGCTCAGGTCATGATCTCGTTTGTGGTTAATGAGTTTGAGACCCACATTGGGCTCTGTGCTGACAGGCTCAGAGCCTGGAGTCTGCTTCAAATTTTGTGTCTCCCTCTCTCTCGTTCATGCTCTCTCTCTCTTAAAAATAAACATTTAAAATAATAATAATAATTTATTAATTTATATAATATAATATGTCATGTATATAAATACATATTTAATAAATATATAATATAATAATAATTTATTATTTAATATTACAATATTATGTTTTATTATTTGATAATATAATAATATAATATACTATTTATTATTTAATTATAATATAACATTTCATTATTTAATAATATAATAATACACTATTATGATAATGTTTTATAATTTAATAATATAATATTTCATTATTTAATACTATTTTATTATTTAATAATAATATTGGAGACACACATCACAGTTATTTCTATATAAAATTTTTTTATCTACTTCACTATCAGTATTACTATATTTTATTTATTTGTTCTTTTATTATATTTTAATTTAAAGATTTACCTGCTTTGAAACTCAGTGTAAGCTCTTTGCTTTTAAGACAGAATTCCACACAATACTACTTGCTGTCTATCTAAAATAATTTGATGGAAGTTCTTAAAGTTTTCAGTCTGCAACTCTTTGTACCAAACTAAATAAGCCACAGAACACCAAAGCAGAGATAAACCTGTTTTAGGACAACTCAATTTGTTGAATAATGTCGAAGGTCATAATTTTAAATTTTTATATATACTAGGAAAATTTTCTAGAATTGCCATAACTTAAAAATCTAAAACTTAAAAAAAAATTGTTTTCTCATCCTATATAGGTTATAATGGGGATTCTTCTCCCCCCTACCATCTTGTTTTTGGAATTTCGCACATATGATGACTTCTCATATCAGACATCCAAGGAAAACGAAGATGGCAAAGAAAAAGAAGAGGAAAATGTGGTCAGTGATACCATTGATCATAATAATATCACTTGACTTTCATTCTCAAAACTGTTGAGATTTCTCTTACCATGAATTTAGAAACCACCGTAATTGGGGAATTGTGTATAATACTTTATTTTTAAAGGCGTCTATCTGTTAAACACTGCATTTCTCATTTAGCAACCTGCTTGCTGTGTGCTGTTCTGTTTTCCAGGATGCCAATGCAGACGCTGGTTCAAGAAAGGGCGATGAGGAGAATGAGCACAAAAAGCAAAGAAGCATTCCCATTGGAACAAAGATCTGTGAATTCTATAACGCTCCCATTGTCAAGTTCTGGTTTTACACAGTAAGGCCTCCTCCTCTGCATTGGCCATCTAGCATGTTTTGAATACGCAGGATTGTTAGAATCAAGTAATGTGTCAAAGCCTTTTAAAAACGTTTTAAAATTCACTGAATTAAAATGAATTATGAAAACAAAACTGGGACTAATTCAGATCTTCACCTAAAATCGTATCTGGATATCTTGTCCTATATTTTACATGCATGTAAGAATGTGGCCATCCTAGCCCCAAATATACCGTTTCATAAAGCAAAATAGTCCTATTTGCTTAAGATGAAGGATTTTTTTTTAATGCCTTCAGTAATACAAGCTTAGGGAACTATAGCTTTATTTTTAAATGAACACAGATGACTCGTAATTTAAAGAGCAGACTCACAGATACCATTTTTTTCATAAAACTAGTGGGGTCACTAAAGGAATGTGGTTGAACCCAGGTCATAAACTCCTAGAACAAGGGAGCAAATCAAGGCTTCTCCACTCTGAAATGCACACCAAATTGGCAACTATTTGGCTGTACACTCTCCTCCAGCTGCCTTTGGTGGCCACTGTCTCCATATCCCCAGTAGAGTGGCGCATCTATAACCAGAGAACCCCAGCCTTACACATGCATGCTGGGACATCCGCAGATGGGCAGATGAGAAGGCTCTGGGGGAACATACCCCAGCTGTGGGAGGTCCCAGCAGGCACACAAAGGCTCCCACCACCCTTGCAGTCTGTGGAGGTTGGGACAAGACTATGAATGAAATCCCAAGCACTAAGTTTCAGCCTCTGCCAGGCAGGCCCTGGCACTGTGGTTCCATTTGAGACTAGGCAGGGACAGATGATGGGAGGTGAGGAGCTGGGTCCAAGGCTACGAATAAGGCAACAGGCAGTGCAGTAGGCAGTGGGCAAGAGGAAGGCTGCATGTGCACCCAGATCAACCATGCACCTGGACACCCAACCTTTCGGTAGCCACCCTGGTGTGGAAAGCCACTCTGCCCACCTGCTCTGGTCAGAACCAGCTGAGCGTGGCCTGGCCTTAAGGAGAGCTCAGCGTAGGTAGGGCCATACACAGAGAACCTCCAGTGTCACCCTGCCCCTCAGACTGCTAACTCTGGCCTACAGGAGGGTGTGACATGTTTTACAGCTTCCCAGGGGATTCTGACCCAGCCCAATTTGGAGAACTCTGATTCTAATTAATCTTTCTGTAAGGAATAAATCATGGATTCAAGGGATTTTACCTGTATTACTGGTAAAGTTTATAAAATTAGGAGGGGTGGGGGGGGCAAATCTTAAAAAAAAACCCTGCCAAATCACGAATGCATAATTGCTAGAACACCCCCTACACCCCCAAAACACCTGAAGAGGTTTGTGCCAGTGAGAGACTCTGGAGGTGAAGATTCATCAGCTCCACCATGAATCAACCTCAGACAATTCACTTCAGACCACCTACTTCCAACCTGATACCTCACTCCCATATACCTCCAAACTCAGCATCTTTTCTCACCACAAAGATAAGAAGCTTGCCATGGCCACAGCAAACCACAGATATGTGAGTCCTAATTGTGGGGACTTGGGGCAGCTATGTGCACCAGAGCAGACAGCTCTCACCCCCTCCCTTCTAACCTCCCACATCCACTAACAGTGAAAAGATTCAAGAGGGAAATTTGCAAGGCAGGGAGAGAAAGTGACATTTTCCAGTTTCCCAGAATGTAGAAGGCACATCAGTGAAATATTAAAGGTTTTCTGTTTCTCATAATTTTGTGCAGTTCCATAATTCCCCCATGAAGGTGATAGTAGCCACAAATACATCTTCATTTAGAAGATGAAATGTCAGTGCCCATATGATCCTAAAATATAAAATGCCTCCCGACCTGCCTCAAAGTTTATCTGTACTGGTGATGTGAACAGAAAGTTTCCTCTATTGAGTCAGTCCAGCTGGAAACGAAAATTTGTTCTTGAAGACCTATCAACCTGAAAACAGGATTTCAAAAGTGTGTTTCCAGCATGTGTTATCTCCGCAAACACTGCTAACAGTTTTTCTGCCTTTTAGATATCATACTTGGGTTACCTCCTGCTATTCAACTATGTCATCCTGGTGCGGATGGACCGCTGGCCTTGTCTCCAGGAGTGGATTGTCATCTCCTACATCGTAAGCCTGGCATTAGAGAAAATACGAGAGGTGATTTCTCCAAAGGCCCGTCCCAGCCCCACTAACCACTGACTTTAATTCAGATACAGCTTCTTATTGTAAAAACACTTCATGCAAATCACAAGTGCCATGGGGCCTTTTTCTCTTTTGAGGTATCCCAATCCCAAATGTATTCTATTCCTTTGCATTAGATTTCTATGTCTTCTGCTTCCAACTGAATTTAAATATGCAAATCAAAACACAAGGCAAAATACATGTTTAGTAGTAAAAAAAATAGCCTCAGTGCCTATAAAAGCAACAGTAAATGCTGCCAGATACCTGAGATAAACCAGTTTCTACAACTGGTGCTTTATGGGAACTGAACCTAGAAACAGAGAGACACAATATGACATTTTCCCTACAACTCAGGATTCAGAATCATGCCCAGGCTCCATCTACCACCTGCAATGGGGATTCTTCCTTCTTATTAAGGAGGGGCTCTCAGGAGACTCTGAGAGGAAATAGGGCCAGATACTTTTCTAACATCATCCACAAGTTTTAATTCACTACATTAGCTTGTAAAGGGAAAGCTGATATGCAAGAAAATATGAATTCGAACTGAAAAAGGACAGAGGATTTCACATTTTTTTCCACTTGACATAAAACCAGCACTATTGTTTTGCAATTATTACTAACCCTTTCTCTGAACTGAAAAAAAAATATTACTGGCAACTTCACCCCAACAGAGAGAGTTTGATGCTGTCAGTCTAACAAGAGCCTAAGAAAGAAAAGAAGCACCAAATCCAACATTTTACAACCCATCTCCTTTGCTACTATGCTTTGTTTTCTAGTTGGGCTTCGTCAGACTCTGAAGATATTACAAGTGGGGTTTCCCAAGTGGCCTGCCATACCAGCCCTACTGCCATCATGATCTTGCTGAGTATCAGCCACGTGCTAAGATTTCCTCCAGTTACACCTCCATTGGGTAGCCCTCAGCCAATATAGACAAGTTGTTAAACTAGTGAATCCCTTCTGTGTTGGCCAAAAGATAGCCACTACCCCATCCCATTCGTGGGATCCCCAGGACCTACCCAGTTTCCATACTAACCCAGTTTCCATAACTAAAGGGATACCACGTGGCACAAACACCACTACTCTCCCCCACTGCGGAGTCCATGGGGCACACTCCATGTGTACCTGTGCTTGCTGGTTTTTCAATAATTTTAGTTTTACTCTGAGGAAATAGTGATTTTTAATCAGCAGTGATTTTTAAAGGGTAATATCTCAAGTAGGAAAGTCATTTAATTTTTCCTCAACTTCTCCTGTCTACGTTGCAAAGGAATTGTGGCAAACATCTCCTAGCCCAATTTTGCCATCTACACCAGGTACCTGGATTACCCTTTTGTGAGCCCACATGGGTGTGTCTTCCCTCTAGACTTTTCCTCCTGGGCTAACTCAGGAACGTGGGCTGACGGGCGCATATCCAGAGTATTAAAAAGAAATCAAGAGGCAGCTGCTTTAATTACAGCCAGAAGGACATAATTTAGAAGGCATTTCCTGAGAGTTTGTGAAACACTGCATCTAGGAATATAGAGGATTCCATGGAATTTCCCTTTTGAGATATCTTTTTCTGCCTGAAAAGATTAGTGTGTAGAGGTCTTCAGCAGGAAATGGGACCAGATGCCCTGGAATGTTCCACCAGTCCTATCTTTCCAAGATTCTGAGATGAGGCTTCCAACACAGCATTCCCTGTCATCGTTCTTTGTTTTCAGATCCTCATGTCAGAACCAGGCAAACTCAGCCAGAAAATAAAAGTTTGGCTTCAGGAGTACTGGAACATCACGGATCTTGTGGCCATTTCCATGTTCATGATTGGAGCAATCCTTCGCCTACAAAAGCAGCCATACATGGGCTATGGCCGAGTGATCTACTGTGTGGATATTATCTTCTGGTACATCCGTGTCCTGGACATCTTTGGTGTCAACAAGTATCTGGGGCCCTATGTGATGATGATCGGAAAAATGGTTAGTACTGACACCCTGTTCAGAACTAGAGACATTGTGGTTGTGGTTAGAACCTGAGACTAAGCATTGGGTGTGGCTCTGTCAGATTTCATTTGCTCTTTCTTTTGCGATTAGTTTCTTCCAAGAATTGTTTTTTGCTTTAAGATACATAGTTTTCCTACATGTTAATGCAGTATATATATATACAGTACATACTACTTTATACAGAGGTATATATATATATATATATATATATACTAATACTGTTTGTGTGTGTGTATATATATATATATATAGCAATAATCTGGTTGATAACACGTGGTAAAAGCCAAAGACAAATACAGCCCAGGGTCACTCCCTGACCTATATTCGAATCTTCAGCCCATGTACTCTG
Organism: Cryptoprocta ferox; assembly: GCA_028646485.1. Lineage (NCBI taxonomy): Eukaryota > Metazoa > Chordata > Mammalia > Carnivora > Eupleridae > Cryptoprocta > Cryptoprocta ferox. The sequence continues at coordinate 117,092,940 of CM053560.1, forward strand.
GCCTGAAGTGAACACAGATAATTCATGTGATTAGGCCAAGTTCATGGCAACATTTCTCCCATAATAGGCCATACAATACAAAAAAATAAAAAATAAAAGAGTCAGCATATCATCCTTACATCATCTAAAACAGCTTCAGTGTTAGGACTGGATCCAGAAGAAAGGAAGTCTCTTAAATTTAGGAGTAACTCTTTATAGTACAAGTGGCTTTTAGTAAAGGGATATATGATTTAGCTTATCCTGGCAAGGGCCCTCATCTTCAGAGATGTCCAAAATTAGGTATTATACCAATTCAGTATCCACAGTAACCAGAGCACTGCTCACTGTAACCACTCAGCATTTATGTAATGAACGAATAAATATCATTCTGTATTCTCAATTCATTATCTTGTTCCTTTCTTAGATATCTCCTCCTCTTACTCCTTAGTTTCCCTTACAAATTCCCATGTTTCCCCCATAATTCTTCCTTTTCTCCATTTACATTTAGTTATGAGAGGACTATTTATTTATGGACAACAATAGAGGAAAAGAAAGAGTAAGAGCAAATGAGGTGGTCAGTGTTCTAGAATAAGATGTATGTATTGCATGGCATATAAAAACTATGAGCCCATGTGTAGGATGCCAAGAAGGAAAAGAGGCTCTCTTCTTCCTAATTAAGCACGCATGAAGTCTTTGGGAGAGGATTACAATGAACCAGGTGAATCTGGCCCATGAGTCAAGACAGTAAGAGACATATTTTCTCTACTCAGATGATTGACATGCTGTATTTTGTGGTCATCATGCTGGTTGTGCTGATGAGTTTTGGAGTAGCCCGTCAAGCCATTTTGCACCCAGATGAGGAGCCTTCTTGGAGACTGGCCCGAAACATCTTCTACATGCCCTACTGGATGATCTATGGAGAGGTGTTTGCAGACCAGATAGACCGTAAGAATAGAATTCATAGTAAGATTCTCTTCCCTGCTTCTGAGGCAGATGATCAGTTCCAAATTAATGGAAGAGCATGTGTTAATTTGGAAATAAATTACTTTCTATACTGCTATGAGCATTAAATCATTTTATGAAGGAGTAAGTGCAGAATATGAAATGTAGATTTTTGAGACATCAGTCATTTCTTCTATTCTAAAAACCAGTAACCAGAATTTTGAGTCTGACATCCCTTTAGCTGGACCTGGTAAACATCTTATCACATGAATGCAGTCCCAGTGCCAATATCCTAATACTTCTTCAACCTCAATGTCTTTCTAACCCAAGGCAGAGCTGGTAGTCTTGTTCTAAGAGAATGAGATAGCAAACATGATATGGTGACTGGTGTCTTGTGTCATCCTCTTCTTCAAGCCTCTTTTCCAAAGGCCATTTTCCATGTGGCTATCAATTTCCTCTTCTCTTACATAGTTCAAATTTTATTATTATTAATTATTATTATTATCATTATTAAAAATAATCAGGATGTTAGCAGGGGTAATGAGCCACAATCCTCTATGGATTTCTGGGTGGTGCAGGCCCCAACTCCTCCCCAGGCTGAGCTGGTAGGTCATGGCGTCTCTTGTGTGGTAGGTTCTTCAGATCTGTTCTTGTGTCTGCCCCCAGATTTTCATTTGCATGTTGTACCCTGTCACAAAGCATCAGACTGCTATTTCCAGTGTTCTGCTTCTTTGGGATAGAAGGTCTTGAATATCCTCCACTTGTATGAAACACACAGTCGTCAAAACATCTTCTGACACTGGGTTAGACTGATAACTAGTTCACATAATGCCTTCTATCTAGCTTTTAGAACATGGCTTTGAACATACCATCACAAGTATCTCAAAGTCAATGTGAGATATTGAATGTGTTTGTAGCTTGGTAAACCAGAATGTAAAAATCTAATTTGGTTTCCAAAGAATATTTTCTTAGGTAAACATATGATCCAGACATAAATTGTAATGTTTTTACTTTTGTATTATTTAATTGGCTAATCAGAAGATAAAGAGGCAAACGAGTCTATTTTCAGTAACACCATTAAATGTATGTTTTTGGTTCTTGATCTGATTATTGCATAATAATTTTTCATTCCTTTGTGCTTATGAGGTATGTGAATTGGGATATAGTGAATGCCTGACTGGTTAACCAGTTGGTTAAAATGATCATCTGCCAGTAGCCTCATATCTTTTTCACAGTATTTTTTAACTAGTGAGCTTTTTGTTGCTTTATGACATATGGTAAAATCAATATTCATAAAATACATATATATTTCCTAGTATTAATAATGTGTACAATTTCTTCTAAATAGACCACTGTTTTCAAGCATGAATCTATAATTCCCTAGCTTGAATGCTTTGCCTTTCTTGATGCCAAAACTGTTCTTATGTTGCTAATCATGTGTTTTGCTTTTCTCTCAACCATCATCTCATTTTCTTTCCTCCCTTCCTATCACAACTAAAAAAATAAACAAAATCCTGCTTTCCAATTGCTATATAGTCTACGCCATGGAAATTAATCGTAAGTTAACACAGAATTGATGACTCTAATTTATGAAATGTGTGTATTAATCAGTCTCTTCCTAAGCTAATTACTGATAGCCTTACACTGGTTTTAAATATTTCTCTTGTTTTCTGATGTTAATACTCTTTTAAACTGTAAGTAAGTAAAAAGTAGGTAGACTATAAATTTATGGCAATTACTTCACTGATCGCTGTTGCGATCATTCTATTTTTTAGTTCAGGACATAGGCCCCATAGGATCAAAGTGGCATTTTGAATGAGCAGAGAGAGAAAAGATTATTTTCCAAAACGATGCCAGAAACGTTCATTAACAAATTTGAGGGTAGAGGGCATCCATACCTCCTTCCTCATAACAAAATTATTTCCAAAGTTCATGTACAAGTGAAACAAAGGAGACAGCATAAGCTGATTTTAAATAATCAGATGACATAATAACTTTATAATGGATAACAGTACAGAAAAAACATAGATTTATCTGCATAGAAATTAAGAGCTTCTGTATATGAAAAACACAAAGAAAGAAACGGGAAAATGTTTACAAATATGACAAGTCAAGAATGACTATCTCTCAGTGCAGAAATGACTTTCTTATTTTCTTCGTATGAGATATATTCATATGGAAAATTATTGCTTATGAAATCGGAGAAAAATCTTATTAAAAAGAAATAGATCATTTAATGGCATAAGTAAGTTATTTATTCCATTCATTCTATGTAAAAAGCAAGTACAACAAGACAAATTTTGTTGCAGCTCCTTGTGGTGAGAACCAGTATGATGAGGAAGGCAAGCGGCTCCCTCCCTGTATCCCAGGCGCCTGGCTCACACCGGCCATCATGGCGTGCTACCTACTTGTGGCCAACATCCTGCTGGTGAATTTGCTCATTGCAGTTTTCAAGTATGTGTCATGGCTGATAACCGGGTGCCTATTAGTTATCAGAAATTTCCAGTTCAATCTAGGGAATCTTTCATGGGGCCACAGATTTACACAGAACCTCAGGAGGGCTTTTAAATGTGTAGAATCTTTACAATCTCTTTTGTTCAAACTTAAGTAGCCTTAATGTATTCATGAATCAAAAGTTGACAGTTAAACACACTAAATTTTTCTTGATGGTTCAATATTTTTTTGTTGTTGAAGTATAATTAACATACAGTGTTGTATCAGTTTCAAGTGTACAATCTAATGATTCAACAGTCCTATACGTTACTCAGTGCTCATCATGATAAGTGTACTCTTAATCCCCTTTGCCAGTTTCACCCATCCCCACCCACCCACCTCCCCTCTGGCAACCACTAGTTTGTTCTTTGTATTTAAGAGTCTGTTTTTTGTTTCATCTCATTTTTCTTTATTTGTTTTGTTTCTTAAATTCCACATATGAATGAAATCATATGGCATTTGTCTTTCTCTTAGATACATTTAAATTTAATTTTGTTTAGTATTTTAACACTTTAACACGTATTTTAATCTAATAAAAATATTTCCTTAGATGAAAAGTTTCCTGAGGTAGGGAAGACCTGATCAAGGTGTGCCTTTAATTCATTATCAGAGGCACAGAAGGCAATGTTAATTTCATAAGCTATGACAATTGCTGTAATATTATATAAAATACTTTCCTTATCATTTACAGAATAGAAGACAAAATGGCCTAGGAAAGAAATGGCTTATAGTATCAAGTTTCTTATAAAACTTACCCATTTTGGCATGATGTGTTGTGCACATGACTGTGCTTAACACATGTTGAAAAAAATATATTCTAGCTTCTAAGATGAAAAGTATGAGAGAAAAATCCTTCACAGAAATATAGAATCTTAGAGTTGACCAGAGCTTTGGAAAGAATCTGGTTCAAACTCTTTTTCAACTGTATTAAAGGTTTAAATACTTCAAAATGCTTAGTTGAATAGCATTTTAAAATAAAAACCTTTAAAAATAAGAGAAAAATTTTGAGTGTATGAGTCAATAGACTGTAGTGTGGTGTTTTAAGAGGGTAGTAGTAGTTTCAATATGCTTGATTCTTAATTATTTATAAGTGTAAATCTTCCTTGAATGTAGATAATCCACATTGATAGCTAAACCAAAAAGACAGGATAATCTAGGAGTCAGTACTAGAGGGCACTAAAAGGCCATTTCAATGTTTATTTTCATTTCAATGTGAGCAACCGATTGCCCTGGGAAATCAAAATGAAAAGGAAAATAACTAACTAAACATTTATTCTTTTTAAAGCAATACCTTCTTTGAGGTAAAGTCAATATCCAACCAGGTGTGGAAATTCCAGCGATACCAGCTGATAATGACATTTCATGACCGGCCAGTCCTACCTCCACCAATGATCATTTTAAGCCACATCTATATAATCATTATGCGCCTTAGTGGTCGCTGCAGGAAGAAAAGAGAAGGGGACCAAGATGAACAGGATCGTGGATTGAGTATGTAGAGGACTCTCGTTTCTATCTTGGGCTAATTTCAAGGCTGTTCCAACTGAACACTATATACTACTTACATTGTGTGAAAACATAACACTCTAGTCCAACTGTTGTTCTTTGTAGAATCCTTCCCATTTTATTTTGGTTTTATTCCAGTTCTGTTAGTTTATGAGTAATTAGTGTTACTGAAAGCCTGCTCACGAAAGAGATGAGAAATTGAAAGAGCTCTTGAAAATGACTCTTCTATATAAATTCAGTGTTCCTTTCAGAATGTTTTAATTTGTGGCATCTAAAGAGGATGGGGAAATAATGCTCTCCACCTGACTCTATCCACAAAATATACTCAAAAGTTTCTCCAGAAAACAATACTTGGTTTCACTCAGCGAATAGCTTTAATAGTGGTGTTTTGTGTTAAAAAGTGAGCCATTTTGCTCCAGGGGAAGAATGATTGCTGCATATGACAATAAACAATTGGAGTAGTCAGAGAATTGCCTACAAGTGAAGGACAAGGGCGCCTAATTCAGGTTGGGCTGTGAAATTCCTAATGATGCAACTAAATTGATTCTTCAGGCACCGGACTCTTTTCTCACTCAGCAAACGCTTCTTCCTTTCCGCAGAGCTATTTCTCAGCGATGAGGAGCTGAAGAGGCTGCACGAGTTCGAGGAGCAGTGTGTTCAGGAGCACTTCCAGGATAAGGAAGATGAGCAGCAGTCCTCCAGCGACGAGCGCATCCGTGTCACATGCGAAAGGTGCGCCCAGCGCAGGGCCGACAGGCCGCCGGCCAAGGGTTTGCGGGCTCCTCCACCCTCTTCTAAGGGGAAGGCAGACGTTCATTTAAACGTTCACTCGGAGTTCTCTTGTTTGTTCAGTCTTTGGGTTCTTTACATGGTTGCCCCCGAAATAGTGTGAAAATCTCTAGTTGCGAAATGGTGATTGTAAATTCTTTATAGGAGAGAATGATGTCAGGGCGCCTTGGTGGCTTAGTTGGTTGAGCGACCTACTCCAGGTCAGGTCATGATCTCAGGTCAGCTTTGTGTGTTCGAGCCAGCTTGGGGCTCTGTGCTGACAGCTCGGAGCCTGGAGCCTGCTTGGGATTCTGAGTCTCTTTCTCTCTCTCTCTCTCTCTCTGCCCCTCCCCTGCTCATGCTTGCTCTCTCTCTCTCTCTCTCTCTCTCTCTCAAAAACAAATGAGCATTAAAAAAAAATTTTTTTTTAAAGAAGTGAATGATTACAGGTATGGCAAATATTCCAGGCCCAAACTAAACCAAACGAAACAAAAAAGCCCTGACAGTTCATGCCCACTCCCAAAGTGGGAGTTTTACTGCAATACCCTACATCAATGGAGAGAACAATCAGGTGCGGGGCTGTGTAAATGCTAGGGAAGCCATTTCTCTCCCTGCCCTTGACTTGTCCTTGACTTTATCAAGGGTGGTATTCCCCTAGGGACTGACCTCCTCATCCTACCTTAATGCTTTGGTTGCTCCTTGCCCAACCTGGCAGAGCACAGGTAAAGACTCCCTCCTCTGTTCTATGGAACTGGGAACTAAGGGAGGGGCAGCAGTGTCTGTCCCCTATAAGGGTTGAAGCCTGTAAAGTAGGGCAGGGTGTGTTTCACACCTGGGTCCCAACAATATCAGCATTATCCATATGGTAGTGCTTAATAAACGCAGAATGAATGAATGCGTGTGTGCACGAATCAATGAATAAGCAAATGAAGTCAGGTCAGGGAGAGCCGGAAAGGGTGACATTTTCCAAACTTTACAGTATTGCTCTTTCTGAAGCTGGGAAAGAGTAACCAGCAGAGGGTAGACAGGAACCATAAACTTCACTATCTATATTTTGTAATCATATAATTTTAAAGAACATTTATCACTTAATAAAAGCAACTAAAGCTTTTTTATTATTATTTAAAAATTGTGATAATTGACAAAACATTGGTGCAAAGTGTTTAACCAACAATGAAGGTAGAAGGATAATGCCTAAGGTGATTCAAACTTATCATTCCATCCTTCAGTACTCAATCTTAAAGTTTCCTGGTATAGTTACATGTGTATATCAGCAGACCATCCAGTGGAGGGCCTCAACAATTAGGACAGAATTCATAATGCACCTTGAAGTCTTGCAGTGTACATTCAAGGCCAGTGACTCTGCCTCAGCCCACAGGAAAAACAATGCCCCTGGCAGCTGCAGGTCTCTGACTGCTCTCCCCTTCTAGACCTAGTCACCTTGTAATCCAACCTGTCAAATTCAACTATTGTCTGCACCAACTTTTGGCCTTAAAAAGGTACATTTTCAATATAACTTTTAAATACTCCTCTGCTGTTTTAATAATAATGACTAAGTATTCAAGATATAAAAATTATTTCTTCCTGAGAAAGATAAGGTACCCCCATCTTAATAATCTAAAATTTCCACTTTCTAGTTAGACATTAACCTGGATTTAATCACAGCCTGTAATTTACAATGGAAATTGTGTTTTGTTTCACTCTGTTTCCTCCCCTTCTCTCCTCCCCCAACATTGTTTGGATTTTTACCATTCTTGGAGCAAGCCTCCAAGAATGTGGTTATCAGGTCACTACTAAACTCCATTTTCCTCTTGGGGCTCTGTGCACACGTAATAGGAATGAAAGTGTGCTGGGCAGTAAAAACATCTACTTCCCGTTTCCTTTGGCTGAGATCTGCAAGGGTGATGGAAATGCATTCCTGCCCCTCCAGTTCCCTTGTTGACCCTTTCTAGGCTGAATCACAGGTGAATATGAGAGACAAAAGGAGGAGTAGTGGGTTTGGGGAGAAAGTACCTTTCCCTCACTCTTAACCAGGACAGCTGAAGGGCAAGGAAGAAGGTAGAAGAATAGAAATAAATTTTTTTTATTTTTACCTAAATTTGACACCAGTGATTACTTTCAAAATCAAATTTTTGAACACTCAGATGTCTCTGCCATTTTAAAAAATCTTCATGTATCAGATTGTTTTTATTTTCTGCATCACCGTTTGCCATTTGATGATTCTCCAGGTCTTCTCTCAGTTGTCATCCCCAGCTCCATTTGATCTGCAAGGTCCAGTTAGAAGTGAGCTTCCGTGGAAGGTGCTGTTGGCATCAGTCCCTTCCTGACCTCCCCATTGTCTGGTGTCTTTCACAACCTGGGCCAGCAATTTGCATGACTCAGTCTTACAAACGTGTTCACATGAGAAGTATACACGCTTGTGCTCCTCCATGCAGGGTGTGTTGAGGGCTTCTGTGCAGGAACCAAATGCATGGCTTTCCCTTACTGTTCAGAAAGTTATATATAAATTTCTAACAAGTTCATCATTTTGTAAGATCCAACATTTAGTCCCTCAATCAGAGATTTACAATATGATTCAATTTTTAGTTAGGACAACACTGCAGCAGGGTATTTAACCCAAAGCCCCACCCAGCATGACTACTTTGCTGACTTAGGGCACTGAACTCATGGTTTTCCTCCCAAACTTGGACATCGTCTTCTGTGCTCTGGGCTCTGACAGTGTCACCACTAGCTATCTTATTCAGCATTCTCAAATCATCAAATTCTGTGTTCTTCCCTTTGTGAATGAATCATGGTCCCCCCTACTTCTTTCCTTCTCTATCACCAGCACTCTAGTACAAGCTCCCATCATCATTTTTCACTTGAATTCCTGCAGTTGCTCTGAGAGCATCTGAGCTCTCCAAAATCATTTCTGCTCCAATTCATTTTGCACACACTAGACCCTAACCCGGTTGCACCCTTCCCCACCAACCCTCTTTAAAAGCCTTTCAGTGGCTCCCATTGCTCCCAGGTCCAGCTTCACCCTGGACTGTCCTCCCTTCGTGCTTCGTACTTCAGTCTTGCTGGCCTTCCTTCATTTCCTCAAAGCTACCACTCCCTTCCTGCCACAGGGGCTTTGCGCATGTTATTCCCTCTGCTTACTCACCCTTCGGATCTCTGCTCAAATGCCAATTCTTTATGGAAAACTTCCCTGACCACCTCATACTGTAGACTAGGTCAAGAAACCTGCATGTCTCTGTGTAGCAGGAGCTTGATTTTTTTGAATGAATGGATGACTAAAAATTTTGTCTCCTGACTTGAATGCAAGTCAATCCTATCATCAATGAATATCAAACACGGTATCAACTATGCTCCCTCTGTGTTCAAAACTTTGATTTTGCTCTTGGCAACTAGGAAGTCTAAATATACAAATGTTCCTGCTACCCATAATTGTCAGAAAGGATCTCTAATATCAGTAACACCAAAACAACGATCAAGGTTAGCAGGTGTTGTTTCTCTGCTTGAAGGGATGGATGGATAACATCAGATAACGAAGAGGGCTATTGGAAGAATATTTTATAAGTAACTTCTACCAGTACAACCACGGTGGAACTTGTCAACCGAAATGTTCTAGCTCATCATACTGGGTTAATACCTAGTAACATGTAACTTTATTGATTGGAACTTGAAGGCCATCTCTGTGTCTTTTGGAAATCCGCTGTTGAACACATCATTCCTTTTGTGGTTTGGCATCCCTTGGTGGACAGGTTCCAAAGCAATTGAGTAGGAAAGCATCTTTTCTGAAAAAACTTTGTCAGAGATTCAGCTTCCTTTTCTTGAACAATGAGAATTATGTAATCCAGTTTGTTTCCCTTTTTCTCATAGCTTCAGGGAAGCTTAGCACCAAACTTAATATTTAATTATAACAAGTATATTATTATAGGTTTGGGAATCTGTGGTGTATAATGCCTCCTTATTATCTCTTCTTTACTCTTTCATATCTTCTATTTACGTAAATTTTATTTTGCATGTCTGATATTTTCAAATATGCAGGCTGTAATTCATAAATTATACATTTTAAAAGGTACTGGTCTTGTAGTTAAGCATCTATGGGTCTTAGACTAGCCAACCCTATAATAGAAGGTTTGGATTCCCCCAAAATCTCTGGGTCAAGTGGTTTCTTGTCATATTTGTGGATCTGGGTTAAGGTATTAGGTTTCCTCTTGGCTTGATTAGGAAAGCAGCAATTTGTGGACTTGAGATCTTATTTAGCATCCTCTTCCCAAGTGATCAGGAAGAGAAGATGCTGATAACAGAGACCCTAACAAGAAAGACAAGAAGGAGAAAAATGAGATAGTAAGTAGAAGATGACATAAAAGAGAGAGGAGTCTTAGAAAGGAGGTGGGTGATTCCTCTGACATAGACAAGGTCATGGAAAGACAAACATGCAGTGATGGGAGAGAAGTTTGGGGAAGATTCAATCCGAATGTCTTAATCTTATAAATTAATAGGAGTCAAAGTTGCTTGGATTATGGGGAAGAAGTGGGATTAAATGTCAGAGTTTTAATGTGTCTCGTAAATGACAGTTTTGTTCCTTATCTGACTTTGAGAGCCAGTTCAGGGAGAGATGCCGATAAAGATAAAATTCCTATCAGCTTTATCAGCAATACATGTTTTGCTAGAGGATGTGGTTCAGTTCTTGCCAAATACACAGAATTAGCCAGAATTAGCCATACCCATTCAGTGAAAGGCATCTGCAAGCTTCCCTTCTCACAGGCAGAATCAGCTTTCCCTCTAAGCTTACCATATGAACAACAATGACAAAAAACCCACCCAGAACCAATGCTCCATGCAGGTATCTGGCTCCCAAAAAGAGAGAGAAAAAGAGCAAGCTAGTGTCTTAGTCCCTAAACACCAACCAGAAAATCAGTCCTCTTCAAGAGTAAATAGAAGACTGGAGAGAGGCCAAGAGTTTTACACTAATGGCAAGTCCAGACACATAGGAAAAAATTATAAGAGTGGGGAAAGTGTACCCCTAGCAACATTACAGACTTGAAGACACTAGGGAGGACTGAGTTCACCTTTAGGGGAAATATGACAGGAAAAAAGCTAGCGAAGCAATTACTCAGCAGGAGTATTGAGGACCTAAATGAAACTAGCCAATATGACTTTGTATTGGGCCAAGTTCAAGGTGACTCCCATGACCTTCATCAGTGACTCTCTACAGCCCAAGGGCAAGGAGGCAGTGAGTGAATGAATATGGGGCATAGCGAAAGGGAGGTTAAAAGGGACCTATGACCCCAAGAACCAGCCAGTGGGGATACCACAATGATGTTAGTGTTTCCAAATGGTTCTATAAACATATTACACTGCCTCCATTTATCTCTGCCTAGCTGTGGAGTCCAATTGCAATAAAGGAAGCGTTAGAATTGACACTATTATGTTGGAAGTAAGGAAGAGAGAACCTAGGACATTAGTAAGAGCTTCAGTGAGTGTCTGACCAGAGTCTTGCTTCAACAGAAAGTGGAATATAGACAGAAAAAGCTAATTATTTAGATGGCTTAAATTCTAGAAACCAAGGAGGTCTGAAGTGTGGCCATGTTGGTATATATAAATGATGTGACCTAGAGCTAAAATCCTAGAGACCCTAATATTCCTTTGGTAAGTCTTCAGTATTTTGCTTATTAAAAAAGAATGAGAAAGCCAGAAGATTTAAGACTTAAGTTTTGTTCTTTGTTTAGTCTTTCACGTAAATAAGACTCTGTAAGTAAAGCACAACCAGGATCTACCCTGGGTGTTCTCACTATAATTATGAAACTTAAAAGGCAGCCTCATATGAAGAAGTAGATGGAAATTAAAATAGCTGGATATAAATTTTGGACTGGATTAGACAAGTTTATGATCTGTAGACCTGGAATAAAATTACAGGGTAAGAATCATCTTAAAACTCAATATAGAATACCATGGAACCTTGAAACACGGGTTTCTTCAAGTATAAACTGGACCTTGTTGTTTCACTAACATTATGTTTTTAGGTTAGCATTGAACTCTATCATTAAGGAAATGTTCATGTATAATTTATAAGCTGCCTTGCAGGTGAAGGGTAATGGTTGCACACGAAAAGATGAATGCACATAAAATAAGTTCTAGTAACTAGCTGCCTACAGAACTCCAAATGTGTAAGTTCTGTCCTTAGGAAACACACACAACTCTTACTATGAGAACATAAGTTTGGACCTTATATTTACTAGATAAGAGTCAATGAAACTCCAAGAAAGTTATGCCATCTATGGGTATTCTCTCAGAAGTTACTACAAAAGTGCCACAAATTCATATATTGTTGTACCATTATTTGAATGAAATGGAAAACATTATTTACAAGGCCTAAACAACAAGAGCAAAAAATTTGTTTTAATTAAGCTGCTTTCAGGTTTAGTAGTATAATGTCCAAACCAAATATCCTACATAATAGATACACTATGATACAGATGAAAGCATCTGGAGATTTGTAATCATATCTACTGCACATAGTCATGTTATTTTACACATGCATAGCATTTATAGCTCACAGAGTACTTTCATTTACACAATGTCACCTAATTCTCACAACATTATCATGCTACTATTGTTGTTCTTATTGCTGTTCTTGCTGATGTTGTTTCTTGTCACTGGTGACAGATGCATAATAAAGACAGAGCTGATGGAGCCCTTCATCCCTAACATAAATATGGGCACATCTCAAAGAGAATCCTGAAGTTGACAAAATGTCAATCATAAAGAGCCTTACTTTTTTTTTTCTTGAAAACAAACTAAAACAATAAGAGTCATGATATGCAATGCCAGTTGCTAATCTGGTAACATCTCTCACTTTCTTAATTTAGAGAACAAGTAGAATTATATTTATTCATATAAATAAATATAAACATATATGTGTATATATATATATATAAACAAATGGAATTTGAGACTGATTAGGGCATTAGGATGTAGGATGTGGCCTTTTAACAGAGAGCCCTGTAGCCCAATCTATACTAATCTAATACATGTGAGAGGGACAACCACAGCTATTATTAACCAGGACTGATAAAAACAAATTAGGTTCTGAGCTCCCAGCAATTTTAGTAGGAGATACACATAAAGTAGTAAAAGGAAGGGTATGTATTATCATAAATCAAGTACAACTTAAATTCTATTCAAAGACAGGAGAATGATTACTTTGGGCCCAGCCAGTTTATAGATTTCACTTGGTCCTAGTTTCCTCTGATATAAAAGCCTAGCCCTCAGGAATTGTTCTTCTGGTATGCCAGTTGAAACTCATATATTAGAAAAATGGTCTCAGTGCCCTTTTCTAAAGTGTCCTAAATGGAAGAATTTTTTCTGTGAAGTAAATGCTACCACAATGTGTGAAATAAAAACCTAGTGAAGCCACTTATGTGATCTATAAGTAAATCCAAACACAGAAATACTTACAGAAGCCATGAGTTCAAATTGGTGAAAATGGATAGAAGTAGAGCTGATAAGAAATCAGTATTTCAGTCTAAGAAAGTGCATTTGTTTCACAAAAGTACTTACCATCCAAAGAAATAGTCCCTCTGAGCCAAATACAAATCATACGTAGAATAATAGTCATAAGTTATTTGACCCAGATTTGAAGTACTTGAAAGAGAATATTGACATATAATATTGACATTATTATTCTGAAAAATAATAAACAGTGCAGCCATATTAATCTAATTAAATAATACTCAAATCCAGAATAGCAACATATTGGTGTATACAATGGCTGGGGTCCCTGTCATCACCAAGGCAGCTTTCATTCATCTGGTTCTACAGACATCGAGGTAGAAAGTTTCTAGAACAAATTTTCTCACACTGAGGTCGTCAAATGCCCTGGCATTTGGGGTTGTCAAGTTCTAGGAGATTTTATTTTTCCATTTTGATGATGATAGAATGTTTGTGAAGTAAATTTGAGGATGAAGAAGAAGAGGCAGAAAGGGAGGATGGGGGCCAGATTCTGAAAAACTTTGAATGTATATAAGTAACAGAAATATTTTAGGAGGAGGTTAAGGGTTTCTGTTGAATTAGAAGGGAAAACCTGAAGCCACATTTGCATGGCTCTTTACATAATACTGAGAAAGTGCCAACTGTTTGTATTATAGAAATATTACCAATGGAGATTATAAGGTTTCCTTTTAACACACTCCTTGGTACCTAACATGGCAATAAAATTTGGCTTTTAAGTGTTATGAGAAGCTAGTACCATTTTTAAGCAAGGAGTGACATGATTGTGTACTGTGTTATTGTTTTATTGTTTTGGATTGGAGGGAGAAGACATTGGAGGCAAAGAGGTTATTCCCAGCAAATAACACTTTTTGCTCTATCAGCGTGGGGTATAAAATGAGGTTGTATATTTTTTAATATTAAAGGAAATTAATCTGAGACCTCATCCTTCTTATTCCAAGAGTGCCTTCTTTCCCTTCCTTTTGTTCTCTTGAGTCAGTTGTAGGAGATCCAGTGGTCCAGTGAAATTCCTACCTATTGCATCAAGAACCAAGAAGATAGGGCCAACTGTTGCATTTTACTCTCTCTCTATCCTCCTGCCACTTGGCCGTGGAAGTAGGCATAGTTGTGGAAGTGCAGGGTAGAGTGGATTAATTAAGCCCCAGATTTCTGATTGGAGGTTGGAAAGGGGGAGCTCCAGGGTACTGGAAACACCAAGGAGATTGTAGAGAGGGGTGAACTTGGGAAAGTAACCCCATGAAGGCGCTAATGAAGTTTAGAGCTCACTCCCAAACTGTGTGTATTTCTATGAGTGTGTGTGTGTGTGGTTCTGATCCTTATTAGCATACCAAAAGTATTGAGGAAGACAAAGTTCACCAAAAAATGGTAGAGTAAGGAACTCTGGGAATCCATCTCTCCATAAAAGTAACAACAAAACTGGAAAAACATTCAGAATCAACTTTTTAGAAAGATGGAAATGAACCAATGGCTTGCAACAATTTGTGGAGTGCTTATTCAAGAAACATGACTGAATCTTTTTTTTTTAAGTGAGCTGTGTAGCATTTCAAGTTACCCAGTCCCATCCCCCACTCCTCAGTTCAGTGGCAGCCATGAAAATAACAGCCTGAATTCCTGGTACCAGTGGAAGCATAAAGGACCTCATCCACAAAGAATTGTAATTATCTGTTTTGACCTGTCTGGTGGCTTCCTGAAAGACTGGCTCAAAAGACTTATCTTAATTTCCCCTGACTCAGAACTACCTCAGGACTAAAACTGCTAGCCAGAGGTGGGGATAGGGAGAGGGCATTTGTCAAAAATATTTACAGACAAATATTTTAGTTCCTATTCCCCAAGGTGATAAATAACAGAGTTGAGGCAAATTAGCCTAACCAAAAATCTCCAGAGAAAAGGCTGGGAAATTAGATGTCCATGGGGCTTTCGAAAGCTCTGACATATTCCTGGGAATCTAGAAGACCATGTACATGCATAGGGCTATGCACATGCTCAGAAAATACCTGAGAAGGCAGAAAGATTCCAATTCTAACTGATCTAAAGTCTCTGTGCAAACCAAAAGTGAAGGCTAAGAGAAAAATGTAAACTCTGGCTGGGTGTTGAAGATATGCATGCATGGAGTCCCTAAGCAAAGACTGGGAGATCTTTTATTCCAGAATCTAAGGAAATCTCTGTACCATAATTAGCTGACCACTGAGCTAACAGGGGAGAATTTCAGTGGCCACACACAACAAAAAATATAGGCTTTGCAAAATCATTTCAGAAAAATCACTAAATAAGCAACAACTACTACAATATGAAGCAATAATAACAAACTCTGTGGAGAAGAGAGAATCTGACTTCCAGAGCTGCTATACTATATTACTCAAAATTCCCAGTTTTAGATAGACATGCAATGAAACAAGAAAGTATGGTCCACACCTCGGGAAAAGGCAATCAAAGAAACTGGCCTTAAGGAATCCCAGATGATGGACTTTCTAACAAAGACTTTAAATCAGTTATTGTAAACACATTCAAAGAGCTGAAGAAAAACATTTCTAAAGATCTACAGGAAAGTATGAGAATGATGTCTCACCATATATAGAATATGAATAAAGTGATAGAAATTATATTTAAGAAGAAGAACCAAACAGAAATTCTGGATTTATAAAGTACAATACTTTAGGGGCTCAAAATCATATTTGAGCAGGCAGAAGAAAGAATCAGTAAACTTGAAGATAAGTCAATTGAGACTATCCATTCCAAGGAACAGAAATATGTAAGAATGAACAACAGTCTCAGAGATCTGTGGAAGGCCATCAGCATAACAGCATACACACAAAGAGAGTCACAGAGACAAAAGGGAAAGTGACAGAAAATATATGAAGAAATAAAGGCCAAAAACTTCCCAAATTTAATGAAAAATATGAATCTACATCTACACCTCCATGAAGTTCAATGAACTCCAAGTAAAATAAACTCAAAAACATCTACATTTATTCAAATCATAGTCAAATTGTCATAAGCCAAAGGAAAAAAAATCCTGAAATCAGCAAGAGAGAAGCAACTCATCATGCACAAAGCATGCTCAATAAAGTAAAAGGCTGATCTCTCGTCAGAAATCAGGGAGCCAGTAGGCAGTGGGATGACATATTCAAAGTGCTGAAAGAAAAAGACTATCAACCAAGAATACTGTATCCAACAAAACAGTCTTTCAAAAAATTAAGAAGAAATTAAGATATTCCCAGATAGCAAAAACTGAAAGAATTTGTTACTACTAGACCTGCACTGAGAGAGATACTAAAGAAGTCCTTTGGGCAGAAACGAAAGGACACCAGACAGACGGTAACTAAAATCTACATGAAGAAATAAAGGGTACCAATAAAGATAACTACATTCATAAGTATAAAAGGAATTATAAATATATTTTTTGTTTGTAACTACTTTTTGTTTTCTATATAATTTAAAAGATAACTGCATAAAGCAATCATTACAAGTCTGTGTTGATGGGCACAATAGCATAAAGTAGAGGAGGAAGGAATGAACTTTGAAAAAGGAAATTTTTATATACTATTGAAATTAAATTGATCTTCATCTGAATTAGATTGTCATAAATTAAAATGTTCATTATAATCTCTAGGACAACCACTAAGAAAATAACTGAAAAATATGTAATGAAAGAAATGACAAGGGAATTAAAAATGGTACACTAGAAAATGTCTATTTAATACAGACAAAGATAGTAATGAAGGAATTGGAGAACAACAACAACAAAAAAAAGACAGAAGATATGTAGAAAACAAATACCAAAATGGTAGAGGTAAATTCTTCCTTATCAGTAGCCATATTAAATATAATAATTGGATTAAACTCTCCAATTAAAACACAAAGACTGTCAGACTGTATATTTCTAAAAACATGATCTAACTGCATTCTCTCTACAGAGATTCACTTCAGATTTAAATACACAAAGAGTTTAGAAGTAAAAAGATGGGAAAAGATACTCCACATGAACAATAATCAAAAGAAAACTGTGGTGGCTATACTAATAGCAGAGAAAATAGACTTTAGGACAAAAATTGTTATTAGAGGCATGTGTAGGTGGCTCAGTCAGTTAAGCATCCGACTCTGGATTTTGGCTCGGGTCAGGATCCCAGGGTTGTGGGATCAAGTCCTTTGCCAGGCTTTGTGCTGACAGCATCGAGTCTGCTTGGGATTCTCTCTTTCCCTCTCTCTCTCTGCTCTTCCCCTACTTACACTCTCTCTCAAAATAAATAAATAAACATTTTAAAAAATTGTTATTAGAGAAAAAGAAGGTCATTAAATTATGATAAAATGGTCCATCTATCAAGATATAATTACAAACATTTATGATTGTAATAGCAGAGCCTCATAATATATGAAGCAAAAACTTACAGAATTGAAGGAAGAGATAGACAGTTCCACTATAATAGTTGGGGACTCTAATATCTCACTTGCATTAATAATAGAACAACAAGACAGAAAATATCAAAAAATAAAAGACTTGAATAATACTATATGCCAACTCAACCTAATAGAACACTTCATTCAACAACAGCAGTATACACATTCTTCTCAAGAGCATATGGAACATTATGCAGGATAGACCATATATTAGGCCATATAACAAATCTCAACAAATTTTTTAAAAATTGATTATACAAAGTGTGTTCTCTGACCACAATGAAATAAAATGATAAATTAATAACAAAAGGAAATTTGTAAATATGTGAAATATGTGAAAATAAAACAATACACTCTTAAATAACCAATAAGTCAGAGAAGAAATTACAAGAGAACTTAGGACTTTGAGGATGCACAACAGTGTGAGTGTACTAAATGCCACTGAACTATATACCTAAAAGTGATTAAGATGGTAAAATTTACATTATATGTATTTTATCACAATTTAAAAATGTTTTAAAGAGAAAGAAAATACTTCAAAGTGAATAAAAATGAAAACACAACATAACCAAAACTTCTAGGATGCAGCAAAAGTGGTACTCAGAACAATTATAACAGGGACTGTATGTATTATAGAGGAAAGATCATAAAGGCATTGAGTAATGAATAGACCACTACAAAGGTCCCAAACTGATTACTGGGCTGCACACACACAGTACAGATTCCAAAAGCACTGAAAAAGCTTTGCAAATTTAACTGAAATTGGAATCACAGCCCACAGAAATCATGTTGGAACTTGCAGCTTAAGCCTAACGAGGTCAATCATTTACTAAAAGAAAAATATGAACACTCTCCATGGAATTTAAAGACTCTGCCGCATGATGTAGAATTTAAAATGTCCACTGGGGACACTTGGGTGGCTCAGTCCATTAAGATTCTGACTTCAGCCCACGTCATGATCTCACCCTTCTTGAGTTCGAGCCCCACATCTACTCTCTGCTCAGTGCAGAGCCCTCTTCAGATCCTCTGTCTCTCATTCTCTCTGCCCCTCCCAACCCTCAAAAAAACTAAAATTTTAAAAAATGTTCACAATATCATCGAAAATAATTTAGAGTATGAAGAAGTATGGGGGGGAAATTAATAAACCTCAAGGCCAAGGGACATTTGACATACTTTAAACCAACTATTATAAAAATGCTTGAACAAAATTGCAAAAAAAAAAAGTTGAAACTGGAAAAATAGAAAATTTTATAAAATAGAAGATATAAAGAAGAACCAATGAAAGGTTTAGAACTGGGGCGCCTGGGTGGTTCAGTCGGTTAAGCCTCTGACTTTGGCTCAGGTCATTTTCTCGTGGTTCATGAATTCGAGCCCAGCATCGGCTCTGTGCTGACAGCTCAGAGCCTACAGCCTGCTTCGGATTCTGTGTCTCCCTCTCTCTCTGCCCTCCCCTGCTCATGTTCTCTCTCTCTCTCTTTCTCTCTCTCTCTCTCTCTCTTTCTCTCTCTCTCTCTCTCTCTCTCAAAAATAAATAAAACATTAAAAAATGAAAAAAAGAACTGAAAAATACAATAAATGAAATTAAAATTTCACTGGATAGGCTCAATAGCATAACAGAGATACAGAGGAAGGAATCTATAAACTTGAAGATATATACAGGTAGAAATTACCTAATTTGAGCAACAGCAAGTAAATAAAATAGAGGGGAAAATTAGGAACCCCATGGACCTATGGGACAATAACAAAAGGTGTAACATTGTGCCATCAGAAAACAATATTTAAAGACATATTAACTGAAAAATTCCCAAATTGGGTGAAAGACATAAACCAACAGATTAAAGAAATTTAGCAAACACCAAACAGGAATAACTCAAAGAAATCCACACCCAGGCACATGTTAGAAACTACTGAAAACAAAGGCAAAAAAAATTTTTTTACAGCCATCAGAGAAAAATGACACATTACTTCTAGAGGAACAGCTATTTAAATAACAGGAGATTTCTCACAAGAAACCAAGAAGGCTAGGAGAAAGTAGCATCATGTTTTTAAAGCTGACAAAAAGAATAGTCAACTCCCAAATTCTATATCCAACAAAAATTCCTCAGGAATGAATATGAAACAAAGACCTTCTTAGAGAATTCATTGTTAGCAGTTGGGTGGTAAAAATATTACTGCAAGAAACTCTTCAGAGGGATGCCTGGGTGGCTCAATAGGTTAAGTGTCCAACTTTGGCCTAGGTCAGGATCGCGTGGTTCATGAGATCAAGCCCCACGTTGGGCTCTGTGCTGACAGCTTGGAGCCTGGAGCCTGTTTCAGATTCTGTGTCTCCCTCTCTCTTTGCCCCTCCCCCACTCATGCTCTGTCTCTCTCAAAAATAAACATTAAAACATTTTTAATAAAAAATAAAATAATAATAATAATTTTTAAAAACCTCTTCATACAGAAGAATGTATACCAGAAGTAAACTTGGAACATCTGCAATGAAGGAATGTTGGGTTTTTCAATATATGTCTGTGTAATATCTAAGACAACCAAAACATAAAGAGGTAGACAGAAAATGGACCTACATTGTGGTAATGTTTTTACAGTCCAATGAAGTGGTAAAATATTGATGCTAAGTAGACTTTAAAATGTTACTATCTACTTTGTAGTCCCTAAAACAACCACTATAAAATCTATAGTAAATGATACAGTCATTTCCCAAATTATTTCTGAGGCCAGCATGACCCTGATACAAAAATCAAATACAGAACCAAAAAAGAAATCTATAGGTAAATAGCCCTTATGATTATAGAAACAAAACTTCACAACAAATATTAGCAAGTTGAGTCTAGTCACAACCAAGTAGAGTTTGTCCTAGGAATGAAAGGCTGTTCAACACTTGAAAATCCATGTTATCTACTCTACTAGCAGTTTAAAGAAAACATATGATAATATCAACTGGTGAAGAAAAAACCATTTCCACAAAATTCAACATCCATTCATGATTAAAAAAAAAAAAGAAAGAAAAAATGAATAAAATAAAATTTAAAAAAAGGAAAACCTCTTAGCAAACTAGGAACAGAGAGGAACTTCCTCAATCTAATAAATGGCATTTACCAAAAAAACAAAACAAAACAAAACAAAAACCCACAGCTGACATGGTGGAAGACTGAATGGTTTTGCCTTAAAATTGAGAGCAAAGGATGTCCACTCTACCACTGCTATTGAATAACATACTGAGAAGTCTTAAACTTCTGGAACTTCAACTTCTATAACTCTTCTAAACTTCAAAATTCAATAATATGGGAGAAAGTGACCCAATTATTAAAATGGACAAGAGATAAGAATAGATATAGCAGAAAGGACTTAAGTTTGGCAAATAAGTACATAAAAAGATGCTCAATATTATTATCTATTAGTGAAATGAAAATTAAATGAGGGGTTATGTTGATGAGGGGCACCTGGGTGGCTCAGTTGGTTGAGTATACAACTCCTGATTTCGGCTCAAGTCATGATCCCAGGGTCATGGGATCAAGCTCTGCACAGAGAGTGAAGCCTATTTAAGATTCTCCTTCTCTCTCTCTGTCCCTCTCCCCAGCTGATAACACCAAGTGCTAGCAAAGACACTGAGCTTCTGGAACTCTCCTACACTGCTCCTGGGACTATCAAATGGTGCAGTCACTCTGAACAATGTATTGGCAGCTTCTTATAAAGTTAAACATACACTCACTGTATGAACTAGCAATTCCACTCCTAGGTATTTATCCGAGAGAAACGAAAACTTACTGGTACAGCCACTATGAAAAACAACATGGAGGCTCCTCAAAAACTTTAAAATAGAACTACCAGATGATCCAGGAATTCTATTCCTGGGTATATATCTGAAGGAAATGAAAACAGGATATGCAAGAGATATATGCACTTCTGTGTTTATTGCAGCATTATTTGAAATATCAAAGATATGGAAACAACCCAAGTGTCCACCAACAGATGAATGGATAAAGAAGACATGGTTTAGGGGCACCTGGGTGGCTCAGTCAGTTGAATGTCCGGCTTCAGCTCGGGTCATGATCTCGTGGTTTGTGTGTTTGAGCCCCGCGTCAGGCTCGGTGCTGACAGCTAGCTCAGAGCCTGGAGCCTGTCTTTGGATTCTGTGTCTCCCTCTCTCTCTGACCCTCCCCTGCTCACACTGTCTCTCTCTCTCTCTTTCTCTCTCTCTCTCAAAAATAAATAAAACATAAAAAAATTTTTTTAAAAGAAGAAGACATGGTTTACACACACAATGGAATATTATTTAGCCATACCAAAGAAGGAAACCTGACATTTGTGACAACATGGATGGACCTTGAGGGCATTAGGCTTAATAAGTCAGACAGAGAAAGGGAAATGCTGTATGATCTCATGTATGTGGGATCTGAAAAAGCCAAACGTATAAACCAGAAAGTAGAATAGTGGCTACCAGGGGCTACCACGGGAATTGAAGACATGTTGTTTAAGGGTACAAACCTGCAACCAGTAGATAAACAATTCCCGGAGATCTAATGTACTGGTTATAGTCAACAATACTGTTATATAAATTCAAGCATTGCAAAAAAACTAGATCTTGATCATTCCCACCACAAAAAATAAATGATAATATGTGACATGAGAAAGGTGTTAGCTAACACTACAGTGGCAATCACGTTATCATCTGTAAATGTATCAAAACACATTTTACATCCTAAAGTCACATTACGGATGATTCATACAACTGAATACCAAAAGAAAAAAATAGTTTACTGTCTGAAAATTTCTAAGAGAAAAAATGTTTTAAATATGAAATTAGAAATATGTGAGGCAAGTTGAGAAATGTGTCTTTAAGAGCAAATCATGGGTGCCTGGGTGGCTCAGTTGGTTTGGTTTCATCTCAGGTCATGATCTTCGGGTTTTGGGAGTTTGAGCCCCACATTGGGCTCTGCGCTGGCAGTACCAAGCCTGCTTGGGAGTCTCTCTCTCTCTCTCTCTCTCTCTCTCGCTCTTGCTCTCGCTCTCTCCCCTTCTGCCCCTCCCCCATTTGTGCTGTCTCTCTCTCTCTCAAAATAAATAAATAAACTTAAAAAAAAAAGAGCAAATCACTTAGCCTCAGAATACCTTTGTATTCTGTGCTGTGCTAAAAAATATTTCACTCTGTGCTGAAAGAAAAGCAGAATTAAAACTTAAGAAAGTTCATATCTTGCTATGAGCTCTGTCAGAAATGACAGTCATTTCTCATTTGTTTTCCTGCCACTCAGCATGTCAACAGATATGGACTCTTTTCAAAGTGTTTCGTAGCTAGCCTGTCTTTCCCTATCTGAAATGGAAATCACCGTAGGGATGCCAAGGTTTAGGAAAAGTCTTAAGTAACTGTGGGAAGTCACAAAGTACGGCTAACAAAGGAGATAGTTTATTATCCACTCTTTTTGTTAATCATCTCAGATACAAGTGAACTTAAACTCATTTCTTTCTTTCTCCTTTCAGACATGCTATAAAAACTCAATACAGCACCCCTTGATTTGGGATAGCCATCCCTTGATGTGGGACTGTTGTCTCCAAAACGCTGTAGTTGTTTACAAACTTGAAATAAGCATCTGATAATTTTTCCTTAATCTGAGCCACATCGTGAAACATTGTTTCTTCCACAGTTTGAACTAAGGGAGTGGCAGTAGGAATGCCAGGAGAGTTAGAGATACCTAACTGCAGGGGAGTCCAACTGCAGAGTTTGGTAACTTATTCACTGCAGGGGGCACCGGGTTAGAGAAGTAGTAGGGCAGAGTTACTGTAAGGGAGACTAAATAATCAGAGGTCTCTTTTATATTTTTTTATTGAAGTGTAGTTGACACACCATGTTACCTTAGTGTTAGGTGCACAATGGTGATTTGACAACTCTGTAGCTCACCACAGTGTAGCTACCATCTGTCATTACACAGCACTAGTATAATACCACTGAGTATATTCCTATGCGGTACCTTTCATCTCCTTGACTTATTCATTCATTCCTCCTACTCTCCTTCACCCATTTTGCACATCTTCCTCTCCCTCCCCTCTGGTAACACCAGTTTGTTCTCTGTATGTAGGGGTCTGTTTCTCTTTTATTGTTTATTCACGTGTTTTGTTTTTTAGATTCCACATATAAGTGCAAGCATATGATATTTGTCCTTCTCTGTCCGACTTACTTCATTTAGCATAATACCCTCTAGGTCCATCCATGTCATCGCAAACAGTGAGTTTCCCTGTTATGTATGAGTGGCCGGCAATGCTGTTATCTGAATTAGGTAATACAGGCAAAACATAGGCAGAGAATTATAAAAGATGTGAGAGGAAAGATATGTATCTATATTTTACCAGTGTGTTTATTTTTCAGTTTGTGCAGCTGCTTATCTCTTAATGTAGTATTTGTTGAAGGATCTCAAGTTTGACTTTACAGAGGAGATTGTGGATTTTAACACAAGAGGAATCATCAATGGTAACAGATTTGAAGTGAGCAAGGAGACATTACATTTAACATAGAAAACCGAGTCTTACTAGAAGTAATGTAAATTAATAGCGAAAGTTCTGTCAGTCCCCAAAATGCAAGAGGAGCGAGAACCCTTAAAACATGTCGTGTCTATGGTACAAGAGTCAGGACTTCTCATACACAGTGAATTTGGTCCTCCTAGTGGCAAATTTCCAGGAAGCCAGACCCTTCCTGCTCAAATGATGTGGTTTCCTAGGGGACATATAAATAGTCTTTTCCCCACAAAAAGAGGTTAAGAATAGAAGCCAAGGACCCTCCCACACATCAGAGCTGTCAAAGTGGCCAACAGAAGCACAGCATTAACAAAAGAAGTGCTGCAAGAATGTAGGGGAGGTTAACAGCAGAGGTAGCAGGGAGTGAGGAAAGCACAGGAGATGTAGTCAGAGAGCAGAAACTCAGTGCAAAGAACAGCAGGCGTTCACCAAGTGGGTAAAAAGTAAAGTAAGGACACCAGGTGAGAGGATTTATAAGGATATGTACAGAAGGCAGCAAGGACCTGCTAGAAACAGACCCAGTGCAAACTCAGTGACCCTAGAGACTGCCTATGCATTTCTAAGAAAAGATCAGAGGGTGGGAAAAAACCAAAGCATGACATTATCAGACCGAAATATTGGTCTCCACCCAGTTTGAACTTGCTGGAACAGATCACCATATTGCTGGTTCAGAGGGCCAAGAGACTTCCAACTGGGAGCCATGATTCCTACTACCCACCCTCACCATGTCCTGGGGGGCAAATTCAACTTTTAGAAGGCAGTGCTAGGTCCTGTGCATGACCCACTGTCCTTAGAGTTAATTTCATGAACGAGTTGAAAAAATTCATACAGTTTATTTTAAATTTTTATTTTGAGAGAGAGAGAGAGTGCGTGGGCAAGCACACAAGTGGGGGAGGGGTAGACAGAGAGGGAGAAAAAATCCTAAGCAGGCTCCAAGCTGTCAGCACAGAGCCCGATGTGGGGCTTGAACTCACAAACTGTGAGATCATGACCTGAGCCGAAATCAAGAGTCAGATGCTTAGCCTACTGAGCCACCCACGTGCCCCCATACTGTACATATTCTTGAAATATAAAACATAGTCTATACCAGCAGGTTTTAGTTCAGACAACATTTTGGTTTCATAAGTTGTTGCCTGATCTTCTACGAGTTAAAAATCTAGCAGCAGGTATTTGTAATCTATCACAATCTTTTTTTTTAAACCCATTAAGGGAACACTAATTATTAAATATAATGAGCAACTTAAAGTTAGTGGTATTCTTCAGATAATTAAATGACTTCTTGTCCCTTGAGTAAACCATCTGATAATCTGTACCTAATTACTAACAATTCATCTTCTGAATCCCTTGAACTTCAAATAAGGATTTTAATTAATTTTATCAACATAACCATTAATTGCTGACAGCTATAATCAAACCTCAAAAACCTAAGTGCTAGTATCTTCTTTTAATCTCGGAGGCAATGTGATGTGCCAGCTAAGAGACCAAAACTGGAGCAGATGCTAGAGATACACTGTGTGCATTCAAATCTACACCGTGTGCAGCTCCACAGCTCACCTTGGGCAAATTATTTACACTATGACTTGATGTACTCGTTTGTAAAATGGGATGCTGATAATAGTGCTTATCTCAGGCTGTTGTGAGAATTAAACCAGCCTAGAATAGTACCTCAGTAAGTACTTACTAATGAACATGTGAGACACTTAGAATCATGAATAGTAAATAGTACATACACACTATGTGTTAACTGTTTCTATTACTATCTGATGCTCTCACAGTTTAGTAGTTTGAAGTATGTAGTACTATGAAGTTTGAAAATATGCCCAATGAGCATCATGATTCGCAAAAGACTGGAAAATCATATAACACTAATTACATTGTATTTTTCTTTTTAATTTTTAGTTAATCTCAGCTTAATAAATCTATCCCTTTGTGTTCACCAGAGTTGAAAATATGTCAATGAGATTGGAAGAAATCAATGAAAGAGAAAATTTTATGAAAACTTCCCTACAGACTGTTGACCTTCGACTTTCTCAACTGGAAGAACTGTCGAACAGAATGGTGAATGCTCTTGAAAATCTCGCAGGAATTGACAAGTCCGACCTGATCCAGACACGGTCCCGAGCTTCTTCTGAATGTGATGCAACTTATCTTCTAAGACAAAGCAGTATCAATAGCGCCGATGGCTATAGCATGTATAGATACCATTTTAACGGAGAGGAGTTGCTGTATGAGGATTTCTCCATGCCACCAGGGACAGGATTCAAGAAGAAAGCCTGTTCCTTCCGAATGAAGGAAGACAAGGACTCAAAAATGCATCTGGTACCAGAGCATCAGGGCAGCCTTTACCTTTCATCCCACACAAGCCTGCCAGCAACACCTGACTGCAGTCAACTTGCATTAGACAACGTAAAGACCTCTTCAGAGCTGAAACTAGGTCCAGATATTGGGATCTCAGCTGAAGATGATGGAAGGCAGGCAGATTCTAAAAAGGAAGAAACTATTCCCCCAAGTATAAATCAAACAGATGTTATGCATGGACAGAACAAATCAGATTTTCAAAACTGTCAGCTAACAATGGAGACAACACAGATAGAGGGCACAATTTCCTATCCCCTAGAAGAAGCAAAATTGACACGCTATCACCCTGATGAAACGCTCAGTGCTCATAAAACAATGAAGTCCAGAAGTTTTGTATATTCTCGTGGACGAAAACTGGTCAGTGGGGTTAACAACAGGAGTACAGAATACAGATCAATCATGGATCCAACAGGCCCCTCTACAGTTCAACACTGGACGACAGAATGGAAATACCAAGTTCAAAAGATCACACGTTCTCGGAGTACAGACATCCCTTACATTGTGTCAGAAGCTGCAATGCAAGCTGAGCATAAAGAGCAATTTACAGGCACCGAAGATGAAAACTGTGTTTCTGAAATGGTCCCTCAAATCTCTGGTTTATCTCTCACTTTAACTGACAGAACTGAAAAGGAAAATTTACTGTCTGTGAAATCAGACCAAACTATGGGATTCCCATCTTCAAGGTCAAAAAGCTTACATGGCCATCCTAGGAAAGCTAAAGCCATTCAGGGCACACTAGACAGATCTGGACATGCCAGCAGTGTAAGTAACTTAGTGGTTGTGTCTGGAATTACAGCGGAAGAACAGAAGGCCAATCAAGAGAAAACTTCCACAGAAACTCCATGCTAACATGCTCTGTTTCTTTGATTTTTAAATCAAAACCACTGATGAATACCACGTTGGTCATTTAAACATCATCAATTTCTGAAAACGTTTTCATTAAAAATGTTTGGCAGTTTGGACTTAAGATTTAAAATTTAAGGCACTAAATGTAAAGTAATATTATGCTAGCATATGTTAGTAAACTTACATTGTTTTTAGTTGGAGTAGCATCAGATGAAAGTGACAATATTCCAGTTGAGATAAATTGCTTAATCAGTAAAAATTCTCCAATCTCTTTTATTTCTGAGGGCCACCAAGTAGCCTAAGAAATGCCTTTGGGTGCCACCAATAGGTTACTAAAGTAGTAAGCAGCTACAGTAACACAGTGAAGACAAAAGTACACAATTATATCAAAGATCACATTGTAATAGTTTAGGGTGACCAAGAGTTTTGTTCATGTGTAAAAATAAAGTATCCAATGTGCATTTTCCTGTTGTCATAGAGTCCTTGAGAGCAAACACAAATAAACTGTACTTCTGTCTATTCAATAGTTTGTGCAAAGCTGTGTCTAAAATCTGAAACATACATTATCAAGGTGGGAATTGTTGAGAACCACGGAGACCATTCATGGCTGAGAATATAAGGTGTTGTGCTTCAACTCGTAAGTTCAAGGATCCACCATACTGCTGGGCCCCTCATTGTCAGGTCGGGGGCCACTCTCTAGGAATCCTCAAGGCTACCCTATCACCACTACACTTGATTAAACAAACAGGGGTAGAAAGAAACAGAAAGGGATATTCTCTGGCTAGTACAGAGGCCACCAATATTCACAGAAGTTAGAGTTGGATCCTGGGCCCTCACCATCTTGCAACAGATCTCTTGGGAGGTGTCAGGGAGTCTTTGGAGTAGGCCAGCCTCATGCCTGGAGTTACATGCCTACTGTTACTTTAGTGAAGTGCCTCATGCGGGGGAGGTGGGTCACACAGAATGGGGATAAAATACAAAATTACCACTGTGTCCATTCTCATATAGAGACTCAGACTGTCACATGGTCATAAAGCAGAAAGGAAAGAGAGAAAGAGAGAGATTCACTAGTTATGCAAAGGTAGATATCAGAGATAATTAACACCTAAATGAGACTAAAATTGTAATAATCAGATCAGAATCCCTGAACTGGGCTAAATTTATCAAGAAAGTACTGATATACCATTGCATGAATGATGGGGCTTTGAAATTAAGAAATGATAACAATTATTTAATAAATAAAGCCACTGCTACATTGAGACTATTTAATCGATCCTGCTACATGTGTTACTTGACCCAATGCTTAACCCATTACAATTTACCTCATTCCTAAACCTTATTTGTGTGTGTGTGTGTGTGTGTGTGTGTATCCCAAGAAAACTTTCAGCCCTTTGCCACATTCTAGGGAAAAAAGTCTTCTCAGAGTAAGCTGGAGAACCTATATCAGCTCAGTAGAGTGGGTCTGAAGAAGGCAAAACTTATTTTTGGAATTCTCCACCTCTCCATTCATTACAAACCCCCCACTTCCACCTTTCTGAGGTCTCTCCTACCTTGCCTCAGGTATGGGGCCAAGTCCAGTCCCATAAATCTCATAGATTTGTGACACCCAACTCCTGTAGAGGTGTTGGCTGAAAGGGATGTAATATTTGTCTTTAAATATTTGTCTTATAGACCCAAGGAAGTACATTCTAATGGTGAAATTTCAGAACCTGTGGCAGGGACCTTTCTCAAACACCTGAAATCACACCATATTACTATTACATAGTCTACCAACTCAGTACAGCTCAAATATTGAGGGCCCTTTATGTAGGGCACTGTGCCAGCCTGTTTATTATATTATATTACACGGTCATTCGAATTTTGCTAAATACGGGGAACTGAATGTTAGGAACTAATTTCCAGTCTGTTCAAATCTAGCAATATCTATGGCAATTAAAATAGGAACATGCATATGTTCAAAGCGTTTAATATAAAATTGTCTTAGTAAATAAATTGGAAGTGTATTTCTACTGTATGTAAAACAGTAAAAAACTTACTAAGAAGTCTTTATTTTTATATTCTATAAATTCTGGTACACTCATAAATGTTAAATATGATATTCATATAAGCTTAAAGTAAGCTCATTTTTTTAATTTGATCAAGAGGAATTAAGAATTGAACTCACTATAGTTGGCTCTCTCTTTTGACACTGTACAATTGTTTATTTTCTGAATATATATTGCATCACCATGAGGCTCTTATAGGTTTACACAATTTAGGTTTCAAAATTTTTAAATTTAACTCTTAACATTGTCTTAGAGTTATTCCATATCAAAAATGCATTTTGGGGTTGCCTGGCTGGCTCAGTCAATAGAGCATGTGACTCTTGATCCCAGGGTCATGAGTTCAAGCCCCATGTTGGGCATAGAGCTCACACTAAATTTTTTTTTAATTAGAAAAATGCATTTTGCTGAATATATATTTGAAATAAAGACAAATGAAGTCATCACCTCACTATCTCCAACATAAAAAGGACTATTTTATAGAAATTTTTACTATAAAATAATAGATACAGAAAATCACACAAAACAAATATATGACTTAATTATTTTAAGAAGAACATCTTTATAATCACCACCCATAGTAATAGAATTTCGAGCTGCTCCAAAAGTTTCAGAAGTTCCGATCTCAACCACTTCTTCCCCACAAAAGTTACCACTCTCTACTTAGAGTTGTCACTTCTTTGTAAAAAAAAAAAAAAAAAAAAAAAAAAAGGACTCTGAAACTAGGTGGCTTAAAACACCTGTTCTATTATGCTCACAGATTTTTGTGGGTCAGGAATTCAGATAAAGCACAGATGAATGCCCCGATTTGTAGTATTTGCTCACTTCTGTGGGGCAAATACTCCTACCATGACTAATTTCAAGCTACCCATGTGACATCACTGAATATGGAGTTGGGAAAAGATGCTAACAGTGGCTTCTGCAAGCCGGTACAAATGGGCTACAGCATTTCACTGTTTCTATTTCATGGTGTTTGAGCCAGGAAGACTCAGTACCTGGAGGTGATTCAACCTCTCAAGGCTGATGTCTTCTAGAAGCATCTTCCCTCATATGTCTGGGAGTAGATCCTGTTTGTCAGTTGGGATCTGAAGCTCAGCTTGAACTATCCACCAGACTATGCATGGCCTCTCCATTTGACCTGGGCTTTCTCACAGCATGGCAGCCTCATAGAAATCACATTTTTTACATAGTAGTTCAGGGCTCAAAAAGTGAGTGTCCCCATGAGCAAGGAGGAAATGTCATTGTTTTTTATAACCTAGCCTCAGAAGTCATGCAGAGTCACTTCCATTGCATTCTCTTGGTTACAGGTGAGTCACTAAGGCCAGTCCAGATTCAAAGGGAGGGCTCCCATATGGAAGGAGTGTTTAAAATTTTGTAGGCATGTTTTAAAATGACCACACCTACTTTTCATTATATCTTCATCACCTGAATGTCCTTTAGCGCTATAGTTGAGTCTTGTTCTCTCTTTTTTCTTTCACTTGCCAAATCTCCCCCATCCCTTTATCTTCCTTACAATCTACCTGTTGAAGAACATGGGCCATTTGTCTTGCAGAGTTTCCCATAATCTGAATTTTACTGGTTGAATATTCATGTGCAGTTTGACATGTTTCACCGCTTCTGCAAGTTGGCAGAATTTAGAGGCTTACTCAGGCTCGGGTTCAGTTATTTTAGCAAGGCTATTTGGGTGGTGTTACTTCCTTCCTCGTGAGGCACATATGTATATTTGCATCTCTTTTGGGGATGTCTGTGGCTGTTGATACTGCCTAGATCCCTTAATCCATAGGCTGAAATCATAATAATCTACCCTGTGATTTCGTTTTCTTTTATTACAATACTTCATGAAGAAATGATTCCTTTTACCTGCTATTTGGTTTCACGGTAGTATGGTACATACCATACAGCAAGGAGAATGATTGATTTTTCCCATTTATTTGCCAGTTTTTAGGATATTGAATTGGTCCCCTATCATCCTCTAATGGTGATCAGTAGATTGAAATATGTGTATATATACATGTGTGTGTGCATAACAACATCATTACCTCATGGATTTTAACATATCCATGTATTTCAATCCCTTGTCATTATCATATTCTCACATTTTCTTTCCTGGAGTACATTAAATATGTTGCTCCATTTTCTTCCGGAATAAAGCACTGCTGCCAAAATGTCTGAGGATAACCTAATTCTCTTTCATCTAAAAGTCACTTGCTCTTTTTGTCTGGATACCCAAAGAAATTTGCCTTATTTTTTCTTTAAAATCCACTAGTTTTACAAGAATGTGACTTAGTGTTGATAATTCTAAGTCAACTTTCTCAGGTGCAGTGTGTTCTCTCAATGCATAGTTTCAAATAAGGAGGTTTTCTTGAAGTCTAGTTTATAGTATTTGTTCTGTTTCCTTATGCTGCCTTTTTTTCCCCAGGGACTCCTATTACCTGTATGCTGGATTTCCTTTGCTTATCTTCAATGTTTGCCACTTTATCTCTGATCTTTTTAAATTCCATCTTCATTAATTTTAAAAATCTTTCTCCTGGGGCACCTGGGTGACTTGGTTAAGCATCCAAGTCTTGATTTTGGCTCAGGTCATGATCTCACAGTTCATGAGATTGGGCCACCACGTGGCGCTCTGTGCTGACAGTGCAGAGCCTGCTTGGGATTCTCTCTCTCTCCCTCTCTCTCTCTCTGCCCCTCCCCTGCTCATACGCACATGTGCACATGCATACACATGCTATCACTCTCTCTCTCTGTCTCAAAATAAACACTTGAAAACTAAAATCTTTCTCCATCTTCCACTTCTCTTAAAGCATAATCAAATGTATTTACTAACTCTTCAGTGTCTTTTAATTTAGTCTTCATAGCTGAAGTAATTTTTTTTATTTCTAATTCTATTCTGAGTTTGTTCGTTTCATTTTGATTGTTTCTAACTCCAATTTATATAGTTCATTCATGTCTCATATCATTTTCTTAGTGTCTTTTAAGTGGTGGGTGTTAGGTTTGATCTACCATATGGGTATGTCTTTCTGGTGTGCTTTCATTGTCTATAGAAGTGCTATTCTGTGCTTATTCTCTTTTTCACTACAGTAGTCTTATATAGAATTTGACTTTCCTTACTTTCTTTTTGCTTATTTTTATGTGAAATGGGTTTTCTTGAACTTTCTGAAGGAGGTGGTTTCCAGGATAGCTTTTCTCGCTTCACAGAGTATCTTTTCTATTTTCACAGTGTGGTCTTAAAATTTTTAAAGTCAGCTTACTTTCGGAGACTTTTGGTCCTCCATTTTTTTCTGGACCTTCTCTTCCCTTTGTCTGTATCTGGTTCAATTTTGTTTCCATGCCCAGCAGTCTGTCCTCAGTGTGGGCCCCTTTCCTAAAGAAGTACCAGTAGGTCAGTTTCAAGAGTTCCTACAGCTATATTGTTCCAATCTCTTCAGACCTCACCATGAACCCCCTGCACTCTCATGATGTTGGAGAGAACAAACACCCCTTCTTATTTCAGCTGCCATTCTCAACTTGACGGGCCGGGCCTTCCGGTGAATGGGTGAATGAATACCTTTTAGCTATTTTGGAATTCTCCAGATACCTCACTGATTCCCTTTGCTGATACCACAAAGATCTTGTGCCTGCTATTGCTTTGTTCTCACTTAACTGTATACTGGAGATCATGGGAATCCTGTTTCACTTAGATTGGTTGTAGGTGTTGTTCATTGGTTTTGTTTTTGTTTTAGAGTTGCTTTGTCTCTTTTTATGTGGATATCAAGCAATAATGCTGCTGCTATCGTTTTCCGCAGAATCTCCCAAGAAACAGATTTTTTAAGCTACTTAATAGTCATCTTAAAGGCCCACATATCCAGGCAATGGGCAGAGTTTTGTAGACATTATGAATAACCATGTCTTCCCTTTTCCACTGCTACCACCATCACCTTTTTTTATCTGGGCTATTCTAATAGCTCCCAACTAGTCTCTCAATTTCTACCATGCTGTACCCCTGCAGCAATGGGAGTGATTATATTTTAAATGTCAGCCAGAATCATGTCATTCTTAGCTTAAAATATTGCAAAAGCTTTTCTCAGCTTTCAGGCCCTATGAGATCTGGCCTGTTCTTTCTATCTGACTTCCTCTCCTAGTGGAGTAGGGCTGTATCAGTTGCACTGGCCTCAAACACACACAAGGCATGCTCTCACCTTAGGACATTTGCACTGCTATCCCCTCTGTCCCCCAGCTCTTCCTCCTGATTTCCACCTGGCTACTCCTTAATTTCTTTGGTCTCTTTGCTCAAGTGTCGACTTATCCATGACCGCACCTCACCTTCCATTACAAACTAGAACTCTCATCCTCTTCCCATGTTTTTTTCCTCATGGCTCTTATTACCATCAGACATATTATATATTCATATATGTATGAATATATATACATATCTTCCTACTCCTAATGCCATGAAAGTAGGAACTTTGTCTTCTTGGTGACCTGAATAGTTGTTTTGTTTTGTTTTAGCACAAAGGTAGCAGCCACACAAATTTGGAAACGGAGTGAATATATAAAATTCCTGGCACCTAATAGGTATTCAAGAAATGTTAGCTTTTTGTTTTTTCTCTTCAGAGGGGAAAGGAAATGATCTGTAGGAAATACCACTATCCCCCATGAAAGAACCAATCATGGAAACAGTCATAAAAATAGGAGGACAAAAGAGTGGCATTAGAGTCAAAAGAAGGTTGTAGTCAAGGTATCAAGGAGGTCGGGGCTGAATAGAGGCTATAAGACTTGTGCTATGGACTACAATGTATCCTCCCAAAATTCATATGTTGAAGCCCTAATCCCCAAATGTGACTACATTTGGAGATAGGGCCTG
Organism: Cryptoprocta ferox; assembly: GCA_028646485.1. Classification (NCBI taxonomy): domain Eukaryota; kingdom Metazoa; phylum Chordata; class Mammalia; order Carnivora; family Eupleridae; genus Cryptoprocta; species Cryptoprocta ferox. The sequence goes on from CM053560.1 coordinate 117,127,113, forward strand.
TGGGAGGTAATTAAGTTTAATGAGATCATAAAGGGTTGAATCCTGATCCAACAGGGTTAGTGCTCTTAAAAGGAGAGACACCAGAGCGCACATCTCCTCCCCCTCTCTCTCTCCTGTTCCCCACCTTGGGCATATGAAAACACAACCACTATTGGCAAACAAGTCAAAGAACTCTTAGGAGAAATCTATCTTGTCTTGATGCCTTGATCTTGGACTTCCCCTCCTCTAGACTTGTGAAAAATAAATTTTCGTTGTTTCAGCATACAGTCTGTATTATATTATTATGGCAGCCCAAGCAGACCAATACAACTAGGTACCTAAAAATGTCATAAAATTTAGGGTTAGGTCAATAACAAATCTGGAAATCAACGTTTTTCTATTTTTCTATTGTAGGGTAACATATTAGAGTTGTAGTTTCTAAGAAAACCAATATGGCAAAACCCAAATCACAGAGTAAGTCACTGAAGTATAAAGAAAAACTCACATATTACTGGAGAATATTTGTGGGGGAAAAAAATCATTTTCCCCACCTGTTTTTCCTTCCAAGATTTTATTTAGATTTAAGTTAGTTAACATATGGAGTAGTATTGGTTTCAGGGGCAGAATTTAGCGATTCATCACTTACCTATAACATCTGGTGCTTATCTTAAGTGCTCACCTTAATACCCATCAACTATTTAGCCCATTTCCTGACCCACCTCCCCTACAGACACCCTCAGTTTGATCTCTATATTTAAGAGTCTCTTATGGTTTATCTCCTTCTCTGCTTTTACCTTATTTTATCTTTCCTTCCCTTCCCCTAAGTTCATCGTTTTGTTTCTTAAATTCCACGAGTGAAATCATATGGTATTTCTTTCTCTTACTGACTTGTTTTGCTTAGCATAATACACTCTAGTTCCATCCATGTCATAGCAAATAACAAGTTCATTCTTTTTGATGCTTAAGTAATATTTCATTATATATATATATATATATATATATAGCTCTTCATAATTTGGCTATTGTTGATAGTGCTGCTATAAAATTGAGGTTCATGTGCCCCTTTGAATCAGTATTTTTGTATCTTTCGGATGAATGCCTAGTAGTGCAATTGCTGGGTCATAGGGCAGTGATATTTTTAACTTTCTGAGGAACCTCCATACTGTTTTCCAGAGTGGCTGCACCAGTTTGCTCTGGTTTGGAGATATAACTGACATACAAGTTAAAGGCGGACAGCATAATGGTTTGACTTACATATATTGTGAAGTGATTACTGCATGAAGTTTAGGTAGCATTTCATCATCTCATATAAACACAGTAAACAGAAAGGAAACAAAGAAAAAAATTTTCTTGTGATGAGAACTCAGGATTTACTGTCTTAACAGCTTTCCTATATATCATGCAGCAGTATTAACTGCAGTCATCATGCTATACATGACATCCTTGTACTTATTTATCTTGTAACTGGAAGTTTGTACCTTTTGACCACCTTTCTTCAATTCCCCCTCCCCTAACCCCTGTCTCTGGTAACCCCAAATCTGTATCCCCTGTCTCTGGTAACCCCAAATCTGATCTTTTTTGCATGAGTTTATTTTTTTTATCCATTTAAGGTATAAAAATCAGACTATTCATAAAAAATTTTTAAATGTATATGCACAAGTGTTTTCAACACCTATAATCACCCAATGAACTAACATTTTAAAGTACAATTGTGGTTCCTGAACAAATGAAATCATGTGTTACCCAAACAAGTTAACAAGAAAAATCAATAGGGTTCTAAATCCAGGATAAATTATTTTCAGAGAAAAAAGCAAACTTATGAATCTCAAAAATTTTTTAATGTTTCAGTTAGCAACACTTGTCAGTATGATCATGATTCATATGATCATATTGGAGCTTCCTTGTGATATTAGTTATAAAATGCTGGATTAGGGGTTTATTCTTCAAAGCAAAAGAAGGATCCAGTCTCAACTAACAGATTCACCAAAATGATACATCACTGGCCAGCCCTCTTTCACCAAAGGTTGCTCCAGTTCAGAAATATGTTTCCAGTTAGGAAATGCCCTGTGCTCGATATGCTGAAATTCATCTGCTAATTGTTAACTGCAAAATTAACAGGCGGATTTTTTGGTTCATTGCCTAATGAAGGCCCCCACACTGCTAGTGCCTCACTCTTGCAGGTTTTTTGATCATTTATCTGCTCACTAGGTATCTGTACCTGTGAGGACGGGTGAGAAAAGGACATTAACTTGCTTAATATCTTTTTTCCACATTAAATTTTAATAAGGAGGGTAAAAGTTAATAAACTAAGTTGAGGAGTCTGAGTTGCCTGCCAATGTCATCTGTCAATAGTCCCCAGGCCCACGCTTGTCTCAACATCCCATAAAAATCAGCAGTCAGCTCAGCTGGTAGGACATCCCAGTCTCAAAGCTTTGCGCAAAGACAACAGGATGATGGAAGAAAATCTTCCCCAACTGTAGGACCTTTAAGGGAACTTTATTCAGACTGCGCTGTACGTTTAATCTTGGCCGCTGCTGGCAGCACGGGTCCACTTTCCCAGAGCGGTTCCCTCACATGCTGGACGCACAGTGGCTGTGCAGGCACCAGAGTCCCCTTCCCCATGCCTGGGCTCCTCCCGAAGACTTAAAACCACAATGATCGTGCGAGCTGAGTGTCTAATGAACGGCCGTCAAGGGAACTGTGCCAGGAAAAGAGAAAGCGCCGAGCAGCCGCGAAAGAGAGACCTCTGAGCCAAGGTCGCCAGCCCCCTCCGGCTGCAGCCATGACCCCCGCGGGCCGCCGTAGGTCCCTGTGGCTTCAGTGAGCCCTGCGGGCCGCCGTAGGAGCGCCCTCCCCAGGCTGCGCTCACAAGATGGCTGCCGAGCCTCGCTTCCCCGCGGCGCGCTCGCTGAAGGTCCCGGCAAGCAGGCGGGCGGCGCGAGTCTTGCGTTCCGGGTCCAGCGCTGCCTAGAGGCCTGGAGCGGCCGGTCTTCGACCCCGTGCGCACCGTCTCTCGGGGCGGGGCGCCGGGCCCCTTCCGGGGATGGGCCCAGGCACCCGAGTCGACCCGACTCTGCCCCGGCTCCTCCCCGTTCGGGCGGGCGCTCCGCCGTGTCCCCGCCCGTCAGTCCGCCCGGCCCGGCTGGCCGCAGACGGGGCCTGGGCGGCCGCACGGGGAGCTCTGAGCCCGCGGGCCTCGGGAGGCGTCGGCGCTACCGCTGACCCGTGGCGGGTCCGGGGTTGCGACCCGGCGGGGGCGAAAAGGCGGCGGCACCATGTTCTCCCTCAAGCCGCCCAGACCCACCTTCAGGTCCTACCTCCTGCCGCCGCCCCAGGTAAACAACCCCCTCCTCGCGATCGCCCCTCTCCTTGGCGCTTCCGGGGGGTCGGCCCGGCGGCTCCCCGGGTCAGCCTATCCCTAGCCGTGCGATTGTCAGAGCCCCGGCGCGCGGAAACGCGCCTTCTCGGGAGCCCCCACTGGATCGGTGGAAACTTGTAAAACTTCGCCACAGACACTCAGCCCGGAGACCTGTGATCCATAGTTTTGCCGTGTGAGGAGACTCAAGGGAGTGTTTGGAGTTGGATTTATTTAGCTCTTCGCCTGGCGATTGTCCGCCCTGTGGCCGCCAGCATGCGTGCGTCGCTTGTGGGCACCTGGTGGAAGAGGTTACCTATCTGTCATAAATGTGAACACCTGGAAACAGCATCGGCAGTTTTAATATTTTAGTCAGACTCCCCAGTAGATAATGAACAGATCGTTAAAGAGATCTGGTAAAACATGTGAAAGATCTTAAGGGGGCGGGAGGAATATGTGTCTGGTGCATGTGTCATCACTTAGAAAACAAAATTTGCTTTAGTAACCACGGGGGAGGAAGAGTTTTGATCTTGATTTATTTTGCTGATGTATTTCAGACTGACGATAAGATTAATTCGGAACCGAAGATTAAAAAACTGGAGCCAGTCCTTCTGCCAGGTAAACATCAGAGTTTCGGCGGACACTTTAGTAATGTGTTCTGGTCCAAGATTATTCTAACAACTAGTACCATGTGGTTAACTTGCCCCTTCTATTTCATTTTAAACTTTATGCGGTTAAAAATCTAACGACTCCGGGCAGAAAAAGTTGGTGTTTGTCCTTCAAGGTATAAGCACCCTAGAAAGCTGTCAATATCACCGCCTTATTTCTTTTCTTTTTTTTTTTCCCTGAAATGGTCATTTTTAAAGCAGTCATTATTTGCTTTAGGTAGGGAAAGTACTCTTTGCCCTTCTTGTCTGCAACTTCCTGCATTAATGATTACTAGATCATTTAATGGTATGAAAAGCAACTTTTATTATGTCTGGGTCTCTATACCAATAACAGAGCTTAGTGAACTTTGAATTACTTACTTGGCAGTTGTTTTTTTAAAGGTGTCAGCTGTGTTTGCAAATTTACTTGTTTAGTTTAGAATGGGGTTTCCCAGCGGAGGCACTGTTGACATTTTGGGCCTGAGAATTCTTTGTTATAGGGACTGCCCTGTTCATTGTAGGATGTGTAGCAGCATCCCTGGCCTCTGCCCACCAGATGCCAGGAGCACCCCTGCTCCTCCACCTCGTAGTTATGACAACCAAAACGTCTCCAGACGTTGCCAAACTTATTTTTCCCCCCTCTGGGAGCAAAATTTCCTCCCAGTGAAGAAGCACTGGTTTAGAGCAAAATTTACCTTAGAAGACCCTAAGAGGTAGAGGTAGGAATTGGTGGTAGATAGGAGTTTTGCTTTAAAGCCTATAAAACATGATTTAATTGGTATTTTGAATTGCATAACAAGGTATAATGATTAGGAAAAGTCAGTTGTTTAATATGACTATTGAGGGAAGTAGCCAGATACTTAGGGAAGCCTGTTTTAAGCCTGAAATCTAATCGCATACGAATTTGTGTGGCTACCGTCAGCATTTAAGAATCTTACTTGTTACTTAATGCTAAATCTATTAAAATGATTAGAACTTTATAGGTAGTAATTGAGCAAATATGGAAACTTTAAATTTTGTGCTTTAAAATTTTAAATGTTGAGTAGGAACAAACACATTACAACGTCAACCTCTTAAAAATTATAGATGCTAACTCTTAAAAATTGTTTTAAACTTTATTATGGGAGTTAGTTATAAATATTTTGCCTTTATTTTGTTAAAGCTTTTTACCCTAACAGTGTGTACTAAATAATCCTTTGTACTTTTCCTTAATATTAACAATAGAATTAATAAGTAACCTTTGCTCCCTGTGCTGCTGCTGTTTTGGCCTTAGTCACTCCAGGCATTTCAACGTCAGCTGTGGGAAACAGTACTCATCTTGAATGAGTGCCTGTGAGCTATTGAACTTTGGCTTCCTTTACTTTGTCTGAATAGGCTCTGTTCTTCGGCCTTGATGTCCCTCTTCCGACATTATGATTTGACACTAATAAATAACAGGTCTTACATACAAATGATAGTGCTTGATTTTTTTAAGATTAAGTTTTATATTTAAGATAATGCTTCTGAAACTGTTACTAAATATCAATGAGCTTGAAGAACTTCACCCTGAGAGATTATAGTTCTGTATTATTAGCTAAAACCTTACCTCTCTACTAAAAAGTCACAGTTTTCTGGGGAAGATATAAACTTATTTCATGACTGTAAGTGGTTTACTTGTCCTAGAAAGGGCAGCTAAATCTGGATGGTCTGATTCGTGTTACTTTTTCTTGCATTGGCTCTGGCTATACATAGGTGACAGCTCTGGCACCCTGGGTTCTGTTTGCAGCTAACCTATTTCCTAGATTAATGTGTCTTTTGCCTGCCTTCCTCACCCTTCTGTTCTTACTTTCTCATCTTGGCCTTCCCACACACTTCCCAGTTCCTGTGTGGCCACCTCATTGTGGTCTCTCTTTCCTGCTTTTCCTCTTGAGTGACATGATTGACCACCACTAGAACCTCTGTTGCTCCTTCTTTGACCTGCATCCTACTACTCTACCTGTCAAATCTGGAAGACAGTTGGAAAGTAACTGAGGCATTGATGAACTAAAGACATGGACCAGGTTAAGGCTTTTACTAAGAGAGCTTAATAATATAGTTCTTGCCTTCATTACAGTCAGAAACCAAGAGAAAACTTGGCCATGTCACCTGTGGCTTTACATAGGCACACGGAACAAGAAGGAATTGTTCAGAGATACAGTATTGCCTGTTATGCTTGGGCATAGTGCCTTGTATTCAAGGATATCCTACTTTAGATGCCCGAAGTTTGAACTTTTATAAGCAGATGAAAATCAGACGCAAAATCAGTTGTTTGTGTGCCGTTATTGTGTGCTCTATTGGAACTTAACAAGGCTAAATTTAAAATGATCTTCATCTTTTATTAAATGAAGAAAATAGAAGACACTGATCATTTAGCTTAGATTGTACTTTATGTTAATAATTTTCAGTTTGCCTGGTTCGTGAACTTCCTTGAGATGGAGGTTGTACTTAATTCAGCTTTGTGGCTATGTTGTCTAGCGTAGTGCATTGAGATGTTGATTGAGTGAATGACTAAATGAAAGAACCCCTCAGGGGCACCTGGTGGGTGGCTCTTTGGTTCAGCCTCTGACTCTTGATTTCAGCTAGGGTTATGATCTCACTGTTCCTGAGATCAAGCCCTGCATCAGGCTCTGTGCTGACAGCGAGGAGCCTGCTTGGGACTCTGTCTCTCCCTCTCTCTCTGCCTTTCTGCTACTCACATGCCACTCTCTCTCTCAAAATAAATGAATAAACTTTAAAAAAGAAAGAACCCTTGAGATCACCAGCTTAAATTGTTGCCGTAGCCATGTGCATATGCAGACAGATTCAATAGTCAGAGAAAGACTGTCCTATTTTATGCCTTGTGTCTCTGCTGTCTCCCAGAGCCACACTTCTTAACAGAATTATTATCTAAGCCTGGAATTGAAATACAGGGCCCCATCAAAGCAGCTGGCTTTGTCTAGGCTTTCTTCATCTTCCCAGCATTACAGGAATTTTGTTCTTTTAATGATTGTGTATGTGTAAAATCACCCAATCCTTTGGAAAATAGGGAGAGTTTGAATTTTTAAGTGAAAGTGTGTGTATATATGTTCCTGCCTATATTTGTTAAGACCAAGTACTGTCAGACTACTATCTTTGGATCGCTGCTGGACTGGTGAGGCAGTTCACTGAGCATCTGAGTACCTATTGGGTGCGTGGGCTCAGTGCTAGATGGCGAAAGTGCTGGAGGAGTGGTGTGCCTGGATCACAGCAAGGCCTGTGGACAAGGTGGAGGATTGTGACCTGTTTCACTGTTTTCCAGGGCCTCAGACCTGGATGAAGTTTTTTACCAGCCTTTGGTCAAATTTAGAAAATTAAGAAAATGCAGTTTTTTTCCATAGAGCTAAATTGATTTTTTTTTTTATTTTATTTATTTTTGAGAGAGAGAAAGAGAATACAAAGGGAGAGGGACAGAGAGAAAGGAGACAGAGAATCCCAAGCAGGCTCCACACTGTCAGTGCAGAGCTCGACACTGGGCTCAAACTCACCAACCGTTGAGATCATGACCTGAGCCAAAGTCAAGAGTCAGTCGCTTAACTGACTGAGCCACCCAAGTTCCCTGAGCTAAATTGATTTAAAGGATTGTCGTGTGTTCTGGGATTTTGTCCTTCCAGCTTCGTTGGTATAGATATGTTCGTTAAACAGTAGTGACAGTAGCTGTGTCTTTAAAGGAGTTCATAAGTTAATAAAATACAAAAGGTTAAGAATTCTGTGTTGGTTGCCTGAATTGTTTTTGTAGTATACCTAATTTGTGGAATCTGAACTTGATGAGGTTTTCATAATATCATAGGTGCAATTTAATGAGCACTTACACAGAGAACATCGTTAATTTTGTCTGCCTAGGAGTCTTTTCACTGTCTTTTGAAAAATGCACCCTCTCTCTTTTGACACTTTGATCTTCTCCAATCCCACACAGCCTTGGGTCCAGCAAGGATAATAGCCCATTCAGATTGGTAGTAAGCAAAGAGATCCTTTTTGGTAGTTCTTCCAGTGACTGTAGTTCAGAAAACCTGCCCCAAAGAGTGAAGTCACATGTTAGAGGCAGTCAGAGCACTGAGGGAGACTTCTGAAGGTGTTAAAGCTCCTAAGCTTCATTATCCTTGAAGTCCAGCTTAACACAAAAGCCACAGAATTCTTTTTGCTTAACTAGCTCCAGGCACATTTCTGACAGTTTCAGCTTAGATCCTTAACTAACATATAGTTTCCAGGTTATTCCTCGTATCAGCTGTTATCCAGGAAGCACCAGTTTATCTTCATGTGACAGATGAGAAAACCATAGTTGCACATGTTAAGTAATTTGCCCAGTACTGCACAGCTAGTAAGGGCAGAGCCAATTCTGAGCCCACCTCCCAGCCTGGGCTTTTAACTACTACGCAGCAGGGCCTACCTGACCACACTGGTGACATTAGGGTAGATTTATGCTTTGGAACTGGAGGGAGGGTGGATTGGATGTCCGCCTAGAAGTTCTCTAGTGAGGTAAAAAGAGCTCTGTCCTTGGCTGTGCCCTTTCCACAACAGTGACAGATTTTGACCCAACTTGAGGAGCAGCTTTGAATTTCAGCTGCCAGAAAATGGACTGTCTTGGGAGGCAGTGGACTTCCTGTCGCTGGCTTTGCCAAAGCAGAGGCTGGTGGAATGCCAGCGGCTTTGTCATGAAGTTGTGAGATTTGCAGTAAGTGGGCTTGATGGCCTTTTTTCTCTTCTAACTCTGGGACAGGATCTTTTTAAGGATCTGTGTGAGGTGGGAGGGAGGATGGCTTGAAATGCTATGGCTAATGGTAATGAGTTAATTGTTCAGCAGGTATTGAATGCATGTTCCACAATGTTTGGCAGAGGAGTAAAAAGCTAAAAAAAAAAGTTGGGGTCCTGCCGTTAGACAGTTTTTGTTTGGGGGAACTGCTTCAGGGGAGCAGAGGTTATGAGGGCTCAGAGGAGAGTCACCTAAGTGAGATTTTTGGAGGGAGGGTGTCAAGAAATGACTTCTGCTCTGCCTCTTGAGTGCCTGCTAAGCCTCAGCCACTGTGCTAAGCTGCAGCTACTTTGCTAAGGCTGTGTGTCAGCTCAGCTCTTTGCCCTTCCCATCTATAATGCCAACAGGGCTTGTCAGCATTGAGATTAACTGTTAGATGGATAATGAATGCACTCATTGTTTGAGTCTTTTGTAATCAGATCAGAAAAGCATACGATCATGGGCCATCTGGAAAATGAAAATAGCCATTGTTGGGTAGATGTCTTGTTTATTTATTTTTTTACATAGTCACTGTTTAGACCTCTTTTATGTACTGTTTTGTTTTCTGCCTCACTGTAATTCTTATGTCTTCACTCACATTGTAAATCCTTTAACGGTCCACTTTCTCCTTCAAGTGTTTTATGTTTTGTGTTGTTTTTTAGTTTTAGTTTGTTTACTTTGAGAGAGAGAGCATGTGTATGAGCTAGCACAAGCAGGGGAGGGCTAGGGAGAGAGAGAGAATCCCCAGCAGGCTCCACACTGTCAGCGCAGAGCCCGACTTGGAGCTCAGTCCCACAAACTGCTAGATCATGACCTGAAATATCAAGAGTCGGACACTTGAATCAGCTGAGCCACCCAGGCGCCCCTTTTGTGTTGTTTTTTAATACCTTTTTGTAGATAGGCTTTAGAGATGATTGTAGACTGATTTTTGTAGTATTTTAATTCATACATATGTTGATTTTGAAAGCCGCAAAGGACTTGTAACTCCCTTTGGAGCAATGAACCATGTAACCATTGTGTTTGTCCCTCATCTATAGAACCTTCAGAGCTGTCCTTAGGCTGCTGCTGCGGTACCATAAGCCAGCATTTTGTTACTCACTTCCTCACTTCTGACCACCAGTCTCTTTGTACCTTAGCTCCTGCTCAGAAACTCTTCATGAACCTGCACAGGTAAAATCCTGCTTACCCAGGATAAAAATCCAAGTTCTATAACCTTGGATTTGTCATTGTCATTTGTCATTTGCTAACCCTCCACCTTGCTGACATCTGGACCGTTTCTCAGTGTTGATACTTGCTTCAGTCAGGCTGCTTCCTTTCTCTCTCCCCAATGCCTGATTGCTTGTGTAGGCCTTTGTTACTGTTGTTATCATGTATCTCAATCCTCTTCTGCCTTCAAGATTTCTTTCTGGTTTCTTCCCAGGGTCTGCACTTATAACCATCCTTCAGCCCACATTGTGGGTGGCACCAAATGGACGTGCTGCTTGATTACATGTTTTTTTGTATTGTATGCCCTGCAAAACTGGACTCTTAGCATCCACGACGGCATCAGACATTTTCTGTTTGTCTTCTATATAGTTTCAACCTCCGTTAATAATTTTTAGGCCACTTTAATTCCTGAATTATCTATAGCAAAGGTAACAACTGGTCCTACTTTGCCTGTGACTGTCCTGTATTAGTGCTGAAAGTTTGGCATGCGGAGACTCCCCTCAGTTCCAGTCAGCCGGTCACCATATGTAAAGCCATATATTGAATTCTGCTTTGGGACTAAGTACAATCTATAGGTTAATTAGTCACTCTACACAGTAAGGTTTTGTCTTAAACTATTTTCCAAGATAAAATGTATGAGAAAGTTAATTTTTATTCATGAAACATGTATTGATTTTCTGAATGTGTAAGGTATCATGAAAAATAATATGAAATTCTTTGGTTCTCTGGAAGTTAAAAACTTAGTTATGCCATTTTTAGAGATTTATTAATTTTAGTTATCTTTCCTTTCTTATTTATTTTTATGGAATGGAAGGGTCTTAAGAAAACAAATTTTGATGATTTTTTGATTCCTTCCCAGGTGGTAGTAAAAACTGTTGACCCATCATCTTCTGATTTAGATAGCTTTTTCTGTGGTGCTTTCTGCTTACCCCGCAGAGAAGCAAATTTCCTGCTTTATCTTCCATGAGGCCTCCCTGTGGCTTCCCTCCAGTGGTGTGCTTGAAAGTGCTTGGTGGTGAAAACCCTCCCACCAGGGCTGATTGCAGGCTGTCAACTTGGGAGCATGGAGCTGGGGGTGGAGAGTGCTGGGGGAGGAGGAACTTGATCCTTCTTCTGAGCCAGTGTAAGCCTCCCAGCACAGCACAGCTTTGCTGCCTGAGGAGCGCAAGAGCACGGTCTCTGAGAAAACTTCATGGTCTCCTGGAGTTTTGAAGTTTTGTTGGGTGGTTTTTTCCTTAGGGGTCACTAATTTAAGATGCAGCAGGCCCAATCCAGTACTCTTCTATTTATGTATCTGAGGTCTCTAGGAAGAGGCTATTTTGTATCTTTTTCTTTCCTGTCTGTAAGCCAGTGTTGTGGCCCACAGGACTGCAGTACAGGCAGTAGCTTTAACAGCTCCTACCCAGTGTTACTTCTTTCTTACTAAGTATGAGCAGAAAATTATCATCAGAGCCGTGCTACATGATCCAACCATTTTAAAGACTGGTTCCATGTGAACATAATTTAGTGTCATCAAGTAAACCTCAAGCCAGGTTAACTTGACACTTAATTATATGTTTATAATAATAAGACCCAAATAGAGCATCTTTCCAGAAGTGCCCTCCTTTTCTTCCCCCACCCCATCTTGCCCTACTTCTCTTCCTCTCCCAAGGGCTCATTCCCATTTTCTGCTCTCAGAGCTGTGTGACACTTAAGTTTCCTTAAAAAACCATAGCCTAGAGTCCCCCTGTTCTTCTTTTGTTGTTGTTGTTGTTACTTTTCTATTTCTTGTCCAGTTTTTTCGCAGTCTAATTTTTAAATAGACTTGGATATATAAAAGTTGTATAAGAGTGCAGATAGTTAACATGTTAACATATACTGTTCACCTAACTTCCCATAATGTTAACATCTTACATAACCTTGTTAAATTGAGCTAAATTAAGAAAGTAACAATAGTTAACAACTATTAACTAAACTGCAAGTTTTATTCACATTTCCCTAGTTCTTCCACTGATATCCATTACTAGTTCCAAGATGCCATCTGATACCGTATTGCATTTAGTCATTATGTCTCCTCAGTGTCTTTAGTCTGACAGTTTCTCCATTTTTACTGACGGACTGATGAATTCTTTTATGTTGGTGCCTGTATCCTTTTGAAATGTCCTCCCCCCCTTCCCCTTCCTTTACTTTCTGGCATTCTGGAACTACCAGAGACTCCCAACTCCTCTTTTGTTTTCTCTGCCCTGGCCCTGAAATTAGCTGTTTTTGCAAGGAGCCCTAGTTCCTTCTATTGGAGAATGGTCTTTAAATACCAGGATCTGTGTGCTGACTGTGCTTTTAGGCTGGGAGGGGACAGAGTAGAAAATATGCAAGTGTATTACTAACCCAAATATATACACATCTCTTTATGTCTGCATCCATCTGTGTATATGTGAAAGTTTTCACTTAAGTAACCATGTCTAGCACAGGGGTAGCCGACTTTCTGTAAAGTATCAGTAAATGTTTTCAACTTTGCAGGCCATAAAGTCTCTTTTGCAAGCACCCCATGAAAGGAGTCGTAGATAATACACAAACAAGCATGGATATGTTTCAGTAAAATGTTACAAAAACCAGAGCTGGACTTGGTCCGTGGGTTGTACTCATTAAATGTATTCTATTCTCTTTTTATCTTTGTCTCATTCTCACTGCATTCATGGGCTTGACATTTTACATTTGTGCCATCAATAAGAGAATCATGTTGCTAGAGAAGAAGAGCTGTCCTCGAGCGAGTGCACCATAAATACAGTTGACTGATGGTACTAATGAAGCTGCCATGTCCTGTCCGACAAGACCTGCATCCCTTTCTCCCCATTATTGCATCCTCTCCCTTTCTTAGGAACCTAAAATCCTGTGCTGTAGCTGTTTTTTTAAAGTAAACTTTAGAATATAACATTCATAAGAAATATGTATGAATCCTTAGCATTACAACTGAATGAATTTTTGTAGTATTGTTTGGACAGTCTTTGGGCAGATTAGTCGGCCAGTTAAGAGTGGCACAGCATGAAGTGATTGATAGAGGGTATACTTTGTGAGCCAGTAGTTTTACAACGAAAATGTCAGTGTTACAGGAGTAACACAGAAGTAACACCTAACTGAGAACTGTGAATAATTAATGCAGAGTTGTTGGGTTTTTTTTTTCCTTTTCAAGTTACGGGCCCTCTTATAATTGGTAGCTAAGATTTCTTGGTGGGAAGAAAGGTTGAATATTCACTGGCTCACATTCTTATGGTGGAAAGCATTGGGTTCGAGGAGCTATGGAATATTTAAATTTTATGTATTTGAATTATTTAATGAGTTTTGGTGTATATTTTTGTCTTTTCAAATTTTTTTCTCATTAGAATCCAGGTGACAGTAGTACTTTGAATCTATAGTTCTGTTTTTGTGCTTCCTGTATTTAGATACAGTACATTTCATTTTATGTAAGCATAGGAAAATAAATGCTGAAAATTTACTTCCCTTTTTGGG